>CM069906.1:10993715-11641215 GCA_036172215.1 Camellia granthamiana
CTCTCTGTGCTTGTGTCTGCAAGGCTGCAAAAGAGTCTCCCATTAATTTTGGAACTGAGAGGGTGTTTGTCTGAGTAGTTGGATCCATTGGAGCCTTTCCTTTATGTTGGTCCCTAACCAATGGTTCAGCAACAGGCCCAATTTTGGCTGTCAAAGGTCAAACAAGTTAGTGTTGTAGAGAAAAAAAAAAAAAAAAAAGGCATGAGACAGTCAGGGATATGAAGTATATGAAGGAAGGGTACCTGTAGCCTTAAGCTTGGAAGGCGAGGATGTAGGGCCCTTATTATCAATACAAGTATCGTGAAGGCAAGTTTCAAGTGGCTTGCAGAAAATAATGGCAATCATAAGTCCCCACCAATGGTCAAAACCAGTGGAGCAGTCTGAAGCATGATTGAAGAAGAAGGGGCCAAAATCTTGGAAAAGTTTGGTGTTCTCTGTCAGAATGGATTCAGCTTGCCTAGGATCTTTGAAGTAGATTCTGGACCCAATCTCCTCATGGATGGTTGGGTGGAAATAAGGATAAGGGATACCCTGGGAAAGACCTAATTGCCTGGACCATTGATTGGGATAGTATGTCTCAAAACTACAGTTGGACAACTTGGTGGAAGATATGGAACAGCCAACCAAGACATGTCTAGAGGTGAGAATGTGTCTCCAAGTCTCATTTTGTTCCTGGACTTGCTCATTGTGTAAATCACAAGGGTCTATGAAGAGGAAGCGAAGTCTACTGGAGGAGAATTGAAAGTTTTGAAATGGCATATACAAGTTGGAAGGTCTCTTCGAAGGAAGGTTGTAAAACATGGTAAGATGATTTCTGAAAGTGAGGATGGGTTGGCTATTATAAGTGAGCAATTGCTCAGCATA
This sequence comes from Camellia granthamiana, assembly GCA_036172215.1. Classification (NCBI taxonomy): domain Eukaryota; kingdom Viridiplantae; phylum Streptophyta; class Magnoliopsida; order Ericales; family Theaceae; genus Camellia; species Camellia granthamiana. The sequence goes on from CM069906.1 coordinate 10,994,580, forward strand.
GGAGTGGAAAACTGGTTTCAAGGTGTTAGCTGGTGGGGGTCGTGCCTCAGGGAAATAGGCATACAACCAGCCCTGGAAGAGCCAGAAGGGGCCACCACAGTTGCCAGAAATCTTCTTGTCGACAGAGGAAAATAGGGCCTTGTAAAGGGTGGTAAGAAGATAAGGGCTAAAGCCACAAGTTGGCCATCTTGCATACACAAGGCAAGGGGGAGGTATTCCTTCGTGATCTTGTACCCAGGGACACAAAAAAGAAACTCACAAAGCCAAAGTAAGTAAAAAGCAGTTCTTTCTTTGTCCTGGACAAGGGAACCAGGCTTGCCTTTGTATTTTTGGGCGAAATCTGTATAGCACACATCAGTGTTTAAAGTAAAGGTCACTTTTGGAGGCTCAAAGAGAGCATGAATTGGATTGCCCAAGATTGGGAGACCAGTCAAGTGAGCTACATCTAAGATGGTAGGGGAAATCATACCAAAATTGAGGAATATGGAGTTACAAGATTGCGACCAAAAGCATGCAGTAGCAGCAATCAGCCCTTTGTCCATGTCATAATTTTTAGTCAATAGTCTAATTACTTCACTAATGCCCTGGTGCTTCCATACTTCAGCGTCATGACCTTCAATTCTCCTGGCCCAGCTTCACCAAACAGAGTCTGATGACCTCCACGATCTGAGTGGGTTTTTGCTGACATTCCAGTTAGTCCACTTAAGTCTAGATTGGTTGAGAAGAAGGTTCTCACCATTACCAAGGGGATAGTGTGGAGCTAGCTCGTCTAGAAAGAAAGACGTGAAGGTAGAGCCTAGCGTAGCCTTAGCGACAGAGCTTGTGTTGGGCAATAGGGTAATACCTAATTTTAAAGGAGCGATACGTGCTCTGATAGGGTCTGGGAAGCAGAGTAGGTCTTCATTATTATTCTCAGATGGAGATGGTTGAGATTTTTTGGGCGCCATGGCTTAGGGTTTTGTTGTGCTGTGGTTTTGAACGACAATGCTTGAGAAGAAGGAGTCCACTCTGAGGAGTTCGAATAAGAGGGAAATGAAGTTGAAGTGGCTAAGGGTTTTGTGGTGCTGTGGTTTTGAACGCTAATGCTTGAGAAGGAGTGCACTCTGAGGAGTTCGAATCAGAGGGAAATGAAGTTGAAGTGGTTTGAAGTTGAAAAGGTGGGTCTTTTATAGCTTATGATGGGGCCAGTATATTTAAATGCTCTCATATTGGGCTGTAGTTTATGTTTGTTTTAGGCCCATATTAAGAAATTTGCTATTCGACTTATCTCTTGGGCTCAAGGGAATAAATCCTGTGTTAAGTACAAATTGGGCCCAACTGGCAAGTTTGGTGAAGGTTAAATCATATGATATATAACTTGAACAAGGGTGCCATTGTTTGCACCAAGTTTTGCCAGTCTTTGTTGACAGATGGTCCACTTAACGGAGGACACGTGGCCTAGTCTAAAGGAATGTCCAGCAGTTGAAAGTGGGTTGTCTGTATGTGGGTCACATAGAAGTGATGGGGGCAGTTTTTAGCACCAGTCATGGAGTTAGTGGGCACTTTCAGAAGGAAGCATAAGACAAAGCAGGAGCCTTGCTCTGTCAACAGAAGTTCCAAACGATTAGTTACCATGAAATAAACTGAAGAAAAGGGAGATCGACAGATAGAAGTGGAGGTTTAGTACACTTGGGTTTTCATATCCCTATACTATTTTTGTGGCCCATCATTGCATGATCTCACACTTCTACACCATAACTGCCACTGTAACTACCCCCCTGACTTCGAATCTTCAAACTCTACCAAATATTGAGTCTTTCCTGTAGACCTTCCTTTTCACCATTGGGGCGCATGTCCCTCATCATTATGACACAACAATCGACAGAATATTGTCCACTAAACACAACCACAATCCTTGCAAACTGGGCCACTGAACCACAACACTAGGCCAGTCACTGTAACTGCCCCCTGTCTTTAAACCTTCAAACCCTACCAAATATTGAATTTTCCCTATAATTTAATCAATAAATTCAATGTTGGTAAACTTGTTAATATTTGAAATACCCGTTTTTCTGCACTGTCATGACATAAACACTATTGTTGTCCTCCATTTTACGTAACCACAATACACAACGTATTTATATTGAAAACAAAATATACATTTCGGGTTTATAATCATAAAAATGGAAACTACTTTTTTTCTCTTTTAAAGTTCACTCATATTTTCAGCTAAATTATGATTGGTTATTTTTTAAAAATTCCTCTTTCCACCTATTTTTCCCACATCCTGCCAACAGGTGCCCCATTCAATTGAGGACACATGGCAAGTCCACCTGAAGACAAGGGTTATCAACTAACATTAAATCTTGCATGCCACCTGACTTACATGGTGGAGCAGTTACTGGCACTGATCATGGATTTAGTGGCCACCCTCGAAGAGGAAACATTCGCGAATTGGGAGTCTGTATCTGTCGAGGAAAGGCTAAAAGGACTTGGGCACAGGTGGCAACTTCAATTATATGCACTTCGACAGGTACAAGTGAAGGTTTTATGTGGTTTCAAGACACGGAAATGACCGTGCAATTACAGAAGTTGCACAGAAGCAGTTGCAAAATCGGCAGATCATGGGGTCGTGGGAAATAATAGCTATAAGCGGCAGAATGTTTGCACAGAGAGAGGACATGAACAACACAACAACTTACTTTCTACATTGTAACTTCTGAGTAGTTTTTTCCCTTCTACTTTCTACTTTGTTACAAACAACACAACAACTTACTTTCTACTTTCTACTTTCTACTTTGTTACCATCAGTTCATCGAAAGAAGTCTTCATCCTTTTCAGGCATTCAAACTAATACCACAATTGCTTGATTTTCTTCTTTAACTTGTCAACTTCAAATTACTGCTTTGTTGCTGTGGATATAGGCCCACCATAATTTTACTAACAATAAACCCATCACTTTCATAGTTAACATGAAATAATTTCACAACTCCTGTTCGTAACTCGTAATTCATATAGCAATCGGCATGGAGATAAAGTAACGATTTCGTTGGGTTACTTTCTCTAGGTAACACCCAAAATTAACTGCCACTTAGATTATATACAAAATGCATGTGCTGGGATGTAATTTTGCAAACTCACATGGACAAAATTCGTATTTTACTCAAAATATAATACTAATTTACCGAAACAAGTCATAACAAATCAATACGAAGCCAAACACATCGTTAGTTGATAAACCACACTGCAAAAAACCCTTCAGTTAGATCCAACCAAATATGGAATAGAAACAAGCAACCCGCAATAGGAATCTTGGAATACAGACATAAGCCAATTTCCCACCCAAAACAATACACAGACAACCCATATATATCTCACCTTCAATTAGTTTTCAAAATGACAAGTCACTACAAACACAAATGACAACATCACTCTAAACAATATGGGAAATTTACAACTCGTCGCCTTGTACATAAGTAACGTTGTGCCATTTCCTAGCATTGTACGTAACCAATTATTTACATGTTACGTACAGCAATCCGTGCAAAATGAAAACTACATACATTATTTACATGTGTTTTCAATAGCTAGTACTGTCTACCTAATAAATTAAGGGAATAAGTAAATCATACAAATTATACAATTACCTGATTCACCTCATCAATTGTGGTCGAATCATTTTTGCACACTACTGCTTCAACACTACCGTATTGGCCCAGAGGCTGCTGGGAATCAAGAGAAACATCGAAAAATAGTTGTCGTTGCTTAATGTGCGGTGTACTTGGATCCACCAACCCAGTTTTGCAGCGAACGGGCAATGACTCCGCATTGTACTCACGGTCAGTTATGTGGGTTGTATCTGCATCTGAGTTACTACCCACTGTTCGACTAAACCGAATCTTAAGACACGTTCGCTTTGTGTACCCAATGCATTTGCAATTCCCACATTTTCTTGGTCTTCGACAGTTGGACGAGGCCCGTCCCGGGTTCCCTTTTGTCTTCACAACATCAGGATCTTCTACTCCCAATTGTCGAGGGAATGAATGTTTCCCTTTGTCTCCATTCCCATCGTTCAGAGTCCTCTCATATAACTCCTTCATCCGGCTCGTCATTGGAAGACATGCATCCCTAGCCTCTTTGAAACCTTCCATTGATTGCGAGGCATAGAAACACATTTCATTGTAGGAAGAACTCAATATCCCATACCGGGCCGTCTGTGTTGTAGTGCTATCAATTGAGGGTTGAGGCCATTGCTGGCCATCCTTACTTGCAGCCTTTGTCTATCTATGCAGCACACAAGTTGGGGGAATTTGCGTTAAATTTTCGGCTTTCATAACACATATCATGTGACAACAAGGTAGCCCCAACGACTCAAACTTCATGCAAGAACATCTCATTGCAGCATCCACTGGACTGTGTGTTACTATCCATGATCTATCCTTCACTTTGTACTTATGAATATAGTAGCATTTCTGATCATCCGGCAAAAGGAACACATCCTTGACATTCAACTTCCCCCTCTTCTAAGATTTCATCACGGAACATTCTAAATATATTTCGGGTGAATAGCTCAGCTCCATGTCTCTCTATATCTCGCAATAAAGTAATCAATACCGGAAAAGTGTTATTTGTTTCAGCATCATCTCCAGCCTCGTTATACCTTATCCTTGCAAGAGCCCGATCATAGTGCCTAACAAATTCATATAGCTTCAATTTGTGTTGGAGGAAGGGATTGAAATAAGCATTCATACTCTCCGAGCGCTGAGTGCTCTTCATCCCAGCAAAGAAATGTCCACACATATATGCCTCAGCCCACATATGACGCTTCTCATATGTCTCAAGCACCCAACTGTTGGTTTGAAGTCCAAATTTTTCGACCATTGTCGTCCAGCCATGCTCAAACTTTGTCTCATCCATTTCCATGTCCATGCACTGCTTGAAAGCATGTGCAAAGCCACTTTTGTGAACATTTGAAACAGGATTTTTCCCAAGATACCAATTACATAATCGATGTCTTGCGTCTGGAAATACTCTTCTGATTGCCTCTCGCATCGCCTTATCCCCATCTGTCAATACAGACATAGGTGCTTTATTGCCCATCGCCTCCATAAATGTTTCTAAAACCCATGTGTATGTATCAATTGTCTCATTAGCTAGCAAAACACATGCAAATATCGTGGTCCTAAAGTGGCTAGTCACACCAGCCAACATGGCAAAAGGTTTCTTGTATGCATTGGTTCTGTAAGTTGAGTCAAATATCAACACATCACCAAACTTTGCGTAGTCGACCCGCGATTTTGAATCTGCCCAGAACAGATTTTGTTACTTGTTATCGTTACACACATCATACTTGTAAAAAAAACGTGCATCAACATCAAGTTTTGCACATAGGTAAACCAACGCACCCTACGCATCACCATCCTCAACTTGTGCTCTACGTTCGGCTTGAATATGGTTGTGCAGATCCGTACGGATGAAACCAACATTCTCATAAGACCCGGAATGATTTACCATATAGTCCATGATTTGGCTAGTCTTCACACCGACGTTGCGCATAGCCATTACTTGAGCTTTGTCAGCGCTGTTTAAACTGCGATGTGACCTCAGATACATCACACTGTGTTGTTCCGGCAATTCATGGTTGTGGTCTGCGACGAAGTGAGTCACAACATACTTTTCCCCTTCACCAGCATCTACATCGTACCATATGCGAAATTGGGCTTTGCAACCTACTCTTGTTAGTGCCTTGGGAGCTTTACTCTTCTCAACAACACATTCCAAGTATTTTGGTAATCTCTGACCTTCCCTTGAATACAACCACAGCCTACTAACAACCTTTCCCTCTTTATTTGTGTTAAATCTGAATTTTTGTATACTAAATCCCTTGGCTTTAGCATACGCATTGTAGAAAGCTTCTCCATCTTCGACCGAATCAAATTTCTGTTCCAGAATAGCACGTTCAACATTACCAACCATGTCATTGCGATGAGCATCGTCAACTATTTCTTTTTTCACATCGGTTCCGCCATCTTCAACGTTCATGTTGGTTGTTTCTTCATTCCTCGGACCAGCTTCGCAACTATGATAAGGTTCCGCCCGACTTTCATTCATTAAACGAATGTCATCTGCTTCATTTGGAATGTCATAATCATCACCTTCCGTTTTAACTTCCGTTGGGGCCATACTGCACATGACATTAGTACAAACAATTACTTGATGACCGAAAAATGTTAACACAAACACAAACATGACATTTTCACACGGTTTAGTTATTTGTGCAAACACAAACACTTGCTTGAGAAAGAGAAAGGTTAGTTGCCAATGGAGGGGTTTCCATTTGAGCGAAGCGTAGAGCGGTTGAAGTTAGGATGGGGGTTTAGTTAAGGGAAAATAGCTGAAGTGAAGAGGCCACAGAGAGAGAGAGAGAGAGAGAGAGAGACAGCTCCATACCTCATATCTAGTTGGAGAGAAGGGCTTCACTTCAGCAATAGAACCAACACAACCTTGTAGTTCCGTTGTTGTTGGAAATCGCTCGTTATACTGTTCCCTACAGAGCTTCGTCAATGGAACCAACCCAGCAGGGGCTTCTCGCTGTTAATGGATATCAAGGGTTACACTGACTCAACCTTACACAGAGAGGAGAACAGAGAGAGATAGAGACGAAATACAGAGAGTAAGTGGGATGCAATCATGCAAATACAAGCATTAACCGGTTGCCCCGGTTTCAACTTTTTCACGATTAAATAATTCAATGGTCTTGATCAATTTTTGTAATCTAACGGCTAACAATTGGGTTGCATATGGTGTACAACCTTAAGGGGGTTGCACACTTAAACAGCGCCCTTAAATTTTTTACACTACATTGATTATATCATATTATAATAAAACAAAAAGAAAAATATGGAGTTATATATTATAATAAAACAAGATGGAGCAAATCATTTGCTTGTTTGAAAGTTGTGAACTTTGTATTAAATTGTCTACAAAAACGGTGGCTCCATGTTTGAAAAAACAAAAAAGGAAAAGAAAAAATTAGTTTTACTTTTATCTTTTTAATTATTAACATTTGCTGACTATTTAAAATCAAGGAGCGTGCTTATGTAAGCCATGACGTCAGCAAAGAGCGTCCAACGGGTATATTTTTATGTATAAATAGAAGTGCTGTGTGTGGAGAAAAATCAAGAACTTGAAGAAAAAAAATTCTGTGAGTTCCAAAATTCTAAGTATATTATATTCTGCTCTTTTACTTTCAGATCTAAATCTAACCTTTGTTCTTACACTTTTATATCTACTCTTTGTGAGAGAATTATTGTAAAAGAGGGTTTAAGTACCACTTATATCTAAATCTAGTCTTTGTTCTTACACTTTTATATCTACTCTTTGTGAGAGAATTATTATAAAAGAGGGTTTAAGTGTTTGATTTTCTCTCCTTATCTCTCTTACTTTTATATTAATAATTATTACTCTGTTTTTTTTATTAAAATTCTGAATATTGTGTTAACAGTGCTCAAAAAGATGCTTGCAAGGTTCGAACACAGCATCTTTAGTTGAAGGAACAACTTATTTCCATTTTCATTGAGCCACCAAACCCTCTTGCTTATATATTGTAAAGAATTATCATTCAAGGTATTCATTATATTTTATTCCAAACAAATGTATATTTAACAATTCTACAAAACTAATTTCACATAAAAGTACTACAGTAATAAATAATAAAAAAAATCCACAACCACTGTATCACCTTTAACTTTAGTTTATGTTTGTTAAATATATATTATTATAACATTTTCTTTCAAATATTATACATAATTAATATATGTTACAAAAAAAATAAAAATAAATATATTTATGTAATTATATGTATCTTAAAATATAAAACTAATTTAAATAAATGTATCTTAATTTTTGTATTATTATTAGCTAATTTTTAATATATTTATAAAATATTTACACTACAAGAAAAATCGCCTTTGGCGACTAAATTTTTAGTCGCCAAAGGCCCTATTTTAGTCGCCAAATGTCAAAAATTCACTTTCAGCGACTAAAAATTTTGGTCGCCCGTTTGTCGCCGACATGTGGTCGCAAATGCCTTTTAGCGACTAAAACACTTTTAGTCGCCAATAATTTCCCTTCAGCGACTAAAGTTTCGTCGCCAATAGTCAATTTCCTATTCTGGAAATTTTACCTTCGCCGACTAAAATTTTAGTCGGGAATAGTTCATTTTTTATTTTATTATTTATACCTTTGCCGACTAAAACTTTAGTCGCCAATAGTTCATTTTTTATTTTATTTTTTTACCTTTGCCGACTAATCATTTAGTCGCTAAAAGCATTTTCAGAAAAAAAAATTTTTTGGCTCCGCTGCTACTAGGTTTTGAACCCTTGACCATCCACTTCCCAACATTCTCAACTTTCACCCACACTCTATCCCCACTACGCCACCAGGCCCTCACGTGAATAATAATGTAACATATATTATTTATAGACTATATTCTCCGGATTTAATACAAAACTATATATATGTAAATAATTATTTTTATTTAATATATGTTATGTAAAAATTAAATTATTTCCTAAAAAAAAAATGGACGGCACTTTTGGCGACTAAATCTTAATTTTAGTCGCCAATTATACATTTTTTTGCTACTAATTTTTTTTCTGTCGCTAAAACAATGAAATCCGGCCTAAGGATAGCACATTCGGCGACTAAACTGAATTTTAGTCGCCAAAACTTCTACTTTGGGCGACTAAAATGGTTCTTAGTCGGCAAACCTTGATATTTCAGCGACTAATATTTTTTTTGTAGCCAAAAACAGCACTTTTGCCGACTAAAGTGACTGTTAGTCGCCAAAACACACCCTATTAGCTACTAAATTTTTTTTAGTAGCAAAAAACAGCACTTTTGGCGACTAAAGTGAGTTCTAGTCGCCAAAACCCCACCTTTTACCTACTAAATTTTTTTAGTAGCCAAAAATGTCCACTTTTGGCGACTAAATTGAATTTTAGTCGGCAAAACACCTACTTTTGGCTACCAAAGTGATTTTAGTCGCTAATAAGTATGCATTTGGCGACTAAACTGGTTTAGTCGGTAAAAGTGATCATCTTTGGCGACTAATTCCGTTTTAGTCGCCAATTCTAGTACTTTCAGCGACGAAAATTGGTTTTTTAGTCGCCAAAAATGGTTTTTCTTGTAGTGTTATGACGTCACGGTTCGATTCCGATTCGAACCGATGGTTAAACCAGTAACTCATCCACCTAATCTCTTTTTCAGTTCGCTCACTGATTCAGTTTTTAAAACATTAACGTTGAGAGCAAAGTTGATGAGTGCGTAGGAATCTTCTTTGAATAGCAAAGCCTCATTAGTCCTGTGCGAAGCAAACGCTGCATCAATTCCACTTTCAAATACGGTAATTTTCAAACTAGCAAAGCCTTCAGTGATGATGGCGATGAGGTGTGGGAATTAGAATCATAGTTTATTAGAGCATATTGGTTGCCTTTGAAGAGGTAAACTTCATAGCTTGTTATTGCCTCCAATGCGACATCTACGCCACTTTCGAACATCCTCCTTTTGAAGAAGGGGAACATTGCAGTAATGGTCATCGGGCCTTTGATTTGTCATTACCTATTCAAAGAAGATTCCTACGCACTCATCAACTTTGGCACCACAAATGACTACATCATTGGTGGTGTGAAGAAAATCCTTCCCAATTGGCCATCTTTACATATAGCATTTTGCCTCAAGAAAACTGTGGTTTTGATGTTACTAGGGTGAGCAAGAAGCTAAAACGTCCGAGTGAGAGGAATGTCATTGGTTTGGGAAATTCTGTTTTGGAGGAGGAAATTATGCAAGATGAGTATGCAGGGAGGAATGTGTTATGCATTATATAAGTTTTGGACATAATGCAAACTTGCTAACCTAAATTAAACCGACTATAGTCAAAGATAAGTGAGTAGTAGGGTGAGAGAGAAGAGAAGAAAAGAAAGGTGGGAGAGAGGAATGCAAATGTTGGTAGTAGCGAGAGGAAATGAGTTTATATATAGGGAGAGGAAATGGAGAGGTGTCTATTGCCAGAGTCAGTTTATGCACACCTGATGACTTGTAGGTAAGTCACGCCCATTGGGCTCCGTTAGTAGAAGTTATTTGGTGGGCTTGGGGTGCGGTCACGTGGTGTCTAAGTGTGTTGTGATTAGTGAAGCATGTGAGGCTCATAATTTTGTATTGAGTGAGTAGGAAACTGCAAGGGACATGATGGTGTGTGATTAGTTAGAGTATAGCCATGTGATGCCCCTGAATCATTAAATATTTTTTTCTCTATTAAATGTTGCCACCTCAGTAGGTAGCAAATGAATGGTTCAGTCCAGGGTATTTCCATGCTATTTCCTCTCAACAAGGATATGATGATATACCTATTTCCCTAGTACTCCTCTCAACAAGGAAATTGTGAAGGATAAGGAGATTTTACTCCATACTGTCTCCTTACTTTGGGCTGTATGGTTACAAAGGCAACTCACATTCATAATGCTTTTGTGTTTTTTTGGTGTTTTCTTCCTTTGTTTTTGTTGTTGGTCTCTCACCAACTGGCACTTGGAACTTCTGCTAGCTCTAAGCTCCTCTTTATTGATGTACTCATTCATAATTCGTATGATCCCATCAATAAAGATTTGTTTTGCCGATCAAAAAAAAAAAAATACAAAGGCAACTCACATGCATGCATTTCCATTCTTACTGCTAGTCAGCTTTTGGTTGGAGATCTCAATGGTGCAAATGAGCAAGAATGGTGCTCTTTAACTTTATTTCGTGATATTAAGCTATCTATATTAGTAATTTTCAGTATTTTTGTATTTCTAAGGTCCCTAGAACTGTTGTTAAGCCCGCTCATGATCGGGTAAAGATGACGCCTTGTAATGCTGTTTGACTGGTATTTTACATCTATATATATGTTTTTGTGTTTCTCAAAAAAGTTTTATTAAGAAAAAAAAACTCGAATTGTTTGTTTACGAAATTTCTTTCTTGAACACAAATATGACAAAAGGTGATAATATAAATATTAAACGAAATGAAGCACGAGATAACTTGTTTAATAAAAAAATATACTTATAAATTTTAATATTATTTTCATTAAGTGGTGCCATAATATTTTTTAATCGCCTATGTATTTCCATACAGTTAAATAAAAAAGTAAGTAGATTTAGAGAATTAATCTCTCATTTTATCAAAGTAAGTAGACTATTCACTTATTTATCTCTCATTTTACATAATTCAACTCTGTCAATCATCATTTATTTACCGTTTTATCTCTTTTTTATTAGTATTGTAATTCTTAATATTGCAAAATTAATCTGCTCTCGCTACCTCTCTGATTTGCTCGCCCATGATCTGGGTGAGGCAAAGAGGATGGTTTACATGTGGACCTTACACCCTGGGATAACAAGGATTATATCGCTCTTCCTATTCAACAGTAAGAAATAATTCTTTCCTCTTAGCCCATCTTTTATTCAACCTCAGTCAAATATAGTATAATTAATTTTAGGGTTTATATAATTCTATTTATTAGTTTATGGTATTACCTACCCCAACTAATCTTAATCACAATCCCATGATGTGGATCTAACAACCAAAGAAAGGCATTTGGATATATATCTAAGGCCTGTCTGCATAAAAAATAATAGAATTCAGAGATGTGCAAATATTTATTTTTTTGTAGTTGTTTATATATATATATGTATATCTTGATCTTCTTAATCATCATACATCATCAATGTGATGAGGGTTTAAGGAGACCTTTGGTTCGTTGCTAGAGTTCCACGTGGAGGAATAAGGATGACCATTGACATCTTCATTTTGCTCAAAAAAAATAAATAAATAAATAAAACACCCTGGGATAGATTCCACTTGCCTAATTACATTGAAGGCACAACTAAAATAAATCAGCAATGTTAGGTATCATGAAAAACTTTTCATGAAAATAATCATGAAAGTTTTGTAACCATTGGATTACACTTAGAATAAAACACCACACACTAATCAAGGTAATCCAAGGATCATAAATTTTTCATGATCATTTTCATGAAAAAAATTTTATGATCCCTAACTTTTCTCAAAATAAATAGGCTTAATTAATGGCATGTAAAATCATTAAGTCTATTTTAGAACAGCCACAACTCCATATGGAAAGGCTAAGATGAGCATAATCCAATTAGATCACTATTTGGCATAAATTAAATAGGTGAACTAATTTAGATAAGTGCACTTATTTGAGTCATATCACTTCTCTATTTTTTTATAAATCTTTTCATAAAAAGTCAAAAAATATACTCATTTAGATCATTCCAAACAATTAAGCAGAAATTATTCAGAAACACTACCACGTGATTGTGTGCTTGATCAATGATATTTTGTAATTTTCTTTTATAGTATTTCTGTTTTTTAGATAATGTAAATACATAATCTTTTATTTTTGGATAAGCACACCACTAGATAATTACTCGTAATTAATTTATATATATATATATTTGTAAACCTACCTTGGGCACTTGATTTCCGAACCCATGTGAACTTATTTTAAAACTTGAAAGTTGTGTTTGGTTTGAAATCATGTTTTCAAAAAATTATTTCACGAAACAACCTAGTTTTGGGAACATGTGGGAATTAAGTTTTCTAACAAGTTTGATAAATAAATAAATAAAAATATTACATAAATTAATATCAACTATTGTGACGTTTCTCTCAAAAAGAAAAGTTGATGAGATTCACAATGACGAAATCTTGGAATATGAAAAAAAAGAAAATTCAACATCACGGTGATATTATCAGATATATATATATATATATCATCATCCAATAGCAATATGTATATATAGCAATATGTGATATCATCATCCAATAAAAAATTGACATGTATGTATATAGTAAACTTCACGTATATATGAAGGTACAATTTTATTATTAATTGTTAATATCACGTGTTAATAATTACGTTGTGTATTTTAATGATTTGATAACTATTACACGTAAAAAAAAATAATAATAAGAAAAATCGCATTTGAGTGAAAATAATTCAAAATAATTATACTTTTATAGAGGTGTTAGTGACAGTAAGTGAGAGTTGTGTCTCATGTCACAAATTTCACATGCACCATACATAGCTCACTTGCACCTTTATAAAAATATAATTATTTTGAGTTTTCACATTTAAATTCATTTTTATTAAAAATTTATAAAATTTATTAATTTATATATCATTAATTTTATTTTGTGGTTGATTTCAAGGGAACAAAAAAATAGCACAACAAACAAAAAACGAAAAAATAAAAGGAGGATATAGTGGGCATTGGAAGCTTTTTGTCTCATCTACTGTTAGGGGCCGTACATTATTTCCCCACACAAAATCTTCTGTCTCTTTCCTTCTCAGTATACTCCCTTTTTGTTCCTAATAATATTCTTTGATCTCTTTGGTAAGTCAGCCTGAGTTGACTCGCTTTAGGAACTCATGGGAACTCACTAATCAACATGCAAAAATGGTATACAGATAATCCAACTGCATAAAGTTAATTATAATTAACGCGTTATGAGACTGATTCTCCTTCATATTACTATCTTTTGCATTTTATTTTGTGAGTCTCAATCTAGACTTATAACGATAATTTAAATTATTCATTTCATAAATTTTGTAATGTAGATTATTTGTGTAAAAAATCAACTCTATTAGATATCGATATGTACATGAACAAGTGCAGTTTGAACGCATTTTGTTTGAACAAGTTGATTCGACTCATTTGCAACTTTATTTTTATTGAGAAGACTTATTTTATTTAATCACTTAACAAATGAGTAAATAAAACCCTAATGAGACTCAAGCACTAGTCATGAAAGGGCACTTAGAGGTTAGAGGATGATATCTCAACTTCAAGTCTGTAAAGAGATATTAGTTTATATTGTAATTTAACTATTAATATATTAATCGTGATCATTGTGATCCCAAAAAAAAAACATCTCATTATAAATATTAAAACAGTAAAGTAAATCTCTGTAAATGCCATTTTCTCGGCCCCAATGTGTGACGATACGCCCATAGAAAATCAAAGTTGAAAAGAAAATGTAACAATTTGCTAATATTACCCACTCAAAAAAATTAAGCTAATATATGAAACTCTAATTAAAACTTAAAATAATGTTAAAAAATAGATTTGTATTATATATATAACATATGTAACTAACAGGAAATACTATAATATACGCCTCTTAAAAGGTGTGTATCATGTACACTTTATAATTAAAGAAAAAAATAGTATAATTTTACATTTTTTAAGTTATAACTAAAAAAATATACATATCATAATTAAATACAACATGAGATATAACTAAAGAGTTAATGAGTTATATTTAAAATAATATCATAATTAAAATAAAAAATTAGTTATAATTAAAAATAATAATATAATTAAAAGTGCATGATGCACTCATTGAAGAGTGTGTACGGTAGAATCTCCTTCAACTGATACATGGAGTTGTTTTGGGAAGTTGGTAAAAAGTTGGCTTTTAGCTTTTTACCAAGCTTTTTGACTTTTTTGGAAGTGATTTGGGAAGTTGGTAAAAAGCTGACTTTTTGCTTTTTAGTTTAATATTTATTTATGGTATCAAATCAAATTAAAATGACCAAAATACCCTTACCCAACATAAGAGATTTATTTTTTTATTTTTTTTTCATAGGCCCTAATTTGTAATTTTACGGTTGCGTTTTTGGCACTTGCCAAATGACTTTTCTGGCGTTTTTGACAGCCACGTTTTTGTCCAAAAACGTGACTTTTTACCATGTTCCCAAAATGGCACATGTTAGTGTCAGCTTTAGTGGGTTTGGGGGGCATGCTAATTGTGGTAGGGCTTTTGAAAACCCGTCTCTCTTGACCTTCGTCTCCACTGACAAATAGCAATTTATTAGGATTTTTTTTATATATATATATTTTTATTTATTGTATGGTTAACTATCCAATGCAGTGTTATAAATTTTTTCAACAATCCAATTTATTTTATTTTTTTTAATTTGATTCATATATAACATTGCAATAAAATTCAATAAATTATAATTATAGTGATAAAAATTAAATACATAATATATAATCAATACAAAAAAAAAAAAAAATCTCATAAAGTGAAAAAAAGTCTCAATAAATAAATGTGTAATACGACCTATACTCGGGCAATTCAAATCACTGACCTACTAATGAGGTATAGGAGTTCCAGTCTATCGGTTAATCACGTTGGTTAAGAATCCTACCTTCTTAAAAAAAATAAAAAATAAAAGATAATAATAATAATAATAATATTATTATTATTACTATTATTATTATTAAGAAAGTTACATTAATAAGCCACATTAATTTTGAAAGTGGCTTATATCATACCAATTTTAAATTCATACCATATCTCACTTTTCAAAGTACAAATTCTAGGTACATATATTTAAAAAAATAAATAAATAACTAATCTCATTAATTTTCAGAAAGACAAACTTTGATTCATGTTAAATCATAAAATATAAATTTAAAAAAACAAAGAATTTAAATGTATGGCATTAATTTAAATTTAATTTAATGCATGACTTATTCAGATATTCGAAATTACATCTCAACTGACTCTTGAATATATGTGATTTTCATGTCTTACACATATGTAAGTAATATTAAATACAGCAATAATGTTAGGTATCATGAAAAGTCTTCATGAAGATTTTTCACCCTTAGATTAATTTATAGTGTTTGTAGTGTTTTATTGTATGTTATGCAATAATGCAATCACCCTTGGATTAGTTTCGTGAAACTTTTCATGATATTTATTTCATGATACGTAACATTACAGTAATGCTTGGTGACTCAAAAATTCATGGCTTGAATGGTTCGAATGTGTCAAAACGACACCGTTTTGGGATAAAATATCGTCGTTTTGATACATTCAAACTATTCAAGCCACACAAATTCAAACCACGAAGTGTTTTTCTATTAAATATGGGCTCATCTTTTTAATGCTCAAATTTGAGCCCATCAAATCATATATTTAGTACAATATCAATATATGGTACTATAGATAATACCCAAATATAATCATCCTACTATTATTCTTTCCTTGCTAAGAGTTGAAGATCATCAAATGATGTGAGCCCATAATTACTTGCATTTATCAAGCACGATTCCCAATGTATAGAAAGGAATGTGGGTGAATTTAGCAACACCATTTGTTTTGGTGCATGTTTGTCAATTTGCTACCATACGATTGTGTGTTCTCCACAAATAAATTGTTATATAGTTAGATCATTTTCCTCCTCCTTTTTTTTTTTTTGTTTTTTCTTTTTTTTAACATGGATGAATATTCTAACATTTGCACCTAATTGCTTACATGATTCAAGAATTTTAAATTCTAATTATACTAAGAGCTAAAGCAAAATGATTGTTGCGTTAGGCTCTCTAATGAAATTAAAATATAGATAATAACGGTCAAAATGAACTAATTAGAGAGTATAATGTTTGAAATATATTCTAATGCTTCTCTAAATACATCTTAAAAAATATTATTGAATACTTCTTTTTTTCTTAATTTTTTAAATATCATTTTACTTTCAAGTTAAATTATTGAAATAGATAAAACTCTAGAATTCATTTTACTCATTCTTCGCTTCGGCCACCACACTCTATAGCCTCCCCCATCTTGCTGCCTCCTTCACCATCCATCTTAGCCCATTCCTCCTCTCGTCTCTGACCACCGCCTAGAGCTCTCTCTTTCATCTTCCAGCAGCGAGCGAAATGGATGGATAGGGAGTAAGGTGGGAATTAATTGAAGTGTTAAAATAAAATCAACAAAATTTAAATTTAAGAATAGTTTTTTTTTTTTTTAAATGCATATAGAGGCTTCCAATCTAGCAAAATATCTCCTGAATGCAAAATGACTACTCTGCCCCTACTGTAGCCCATGAATTTTTTTTTATTTTCGGCTGTGGGCATCTTGGAGCCATTCCATTTTCCATTGTTGCTGTTGTGAGGGTCCTTTCCTTTCTGTTCATTCAATTTAATAATAATTCTATATATCATACAAATGAAAAGGGTACAATTAGTCCCTTTCAAGACAGTGATGATTACTACGTTTGTCCCCTCATAGAGTTTAAAAAATTAGTTACCAGCATAACAGGTTAATCATTCATCAGATTAAAATAATTCAAAATGTAATTTTCAGTGCAAAAAACTTGTACAAGAAATCGAAGTAAACAGCATAAGAACCAGCTCAGGCTTGCATTTCTTAATTAAAGAAAAAACGTATGGAGCCTTAAATTATTAGCATAGATGAGAAAGCGTGACTCTCTACTCTTTGGCTTGGTCAAAGTATCCCTTCAAAAAACAAAAAAACAAAATTTCGCTCCGATCTTCTATATCTAAATTCTATGTTCTTAAATACTCAATGCACTTTCAATCGCACGATCATATTTTAAGATTCACATGTTTCAAATTTCACTACGTCGGAGATTCGAGAGTAAAATATTTTGTTAAGAATTCTCTGTACTCAAAATTCATATTTTTCTGTACCCAATGCACTCCAGTCTCTTGAGATTCCTCTATTTTGAGATTTCTATCACATCGTAAATTCATGCTCCCTCACAGAGAGTGTAAAATGTTCAGGAATTCTTAGTACTTAAAATTTATATTTTTCAATATCCAATGCACTCTAATCCCTCGAGATTCATGTGTTTGGAGATTTTCACCATATCATACGGTAAGGGGTGCATTAGATACAAAGAAATATAAATTTTGAGTAGAGAAAATTCACGACCGAATATTTTACTCTAATATCAAAGAAGGTAAAATATACTCTTAAGTCGTATGGTCGTATATCAAAATTTTCATCACATCGTATAATTAGAATTGTAGTGAGTATAAAAAGATAAGAATTTTGAGTACAGAGAATCCTGATCGAATATTATACTCTCTCTCATATCAAAGAGAAACCTCCATATGGTTAGATATGAAGCCAAAAATAATAAAAGAATAAAGAAGTATGAACAAGCATCAAAGACTCTTTCAGCTCTCGCCTCTCCTTTGACAGCATCTTCCACTCTCTACATATATATAATCTATATCCCTCTTACCACAAACACAAACCAAATCAATCAACCCTTCAACATCTTCAATTCAATCTCACCCAACACACACCTATTCCAATCCAAGAAAACAAAAAGAAAGAACACTCAAAAGACTTTACACAAACAAGAAAACCAAGAAAATGGGTAGGAAGAGAAAGGCAAGTGAAGAAAGGGCAGAGAAGAAAAACTCTGATCATGAAGGGAACTTAGCTTGGGATGAGATGGTGAAGGAAGCCACTGGTGGGGCCAGGAGGGCTCGGAAGAGGTTTGTGGGGGTGAGGCAGAGGCCATCAGGCAGATGGGTGGCTGAGATTAAAGACACCATACAGAAGATTAGGGTGTGGTTAGGCACATTTGACACAGCTGAGGAAGCAGCCAGGGCCTATGATGAGGCTGCTTGCCTGCTTCGCGGTGCCAACACTCGAACCAACTTCTGGCCTTGTTCTTCATCATCTTCTACCTCTTCAACCCCTGCTCTTCCCTCGAAGATCACCAATCTCCTCCTCCACAGGCTCAAAGCAAGAAACAACTCTTTGGTTGCCAATTTACCCGTTAACCCGGATCAAAAGTTGCAAAAAGAACAAGAATTTAAAGATGAAGCGAGCGAATTTTCAGATATCCAATTCGCTGATTTCCTTAATGATCCAGAACCCGAAGAAGAAGAGTTCTATTATTCCATTGGCAACAACAACAACGACAACAACATGATCACCACCACCAACACTGGTTTCAGTACTGGTGGTGGTGGTGAATATTACATAAATAGCACAAATACCACTAGTTTTGAGTCATGTTTGAGTGGTGAGAAAGAGAACCATGAGGTGAG
This sequence comes from Camellia granthamiana, assembly GCA_036172215.1. Taxonomy (NCBI): domain Eukaryota; kingdom Viridiplantae; phylum Streptophyta; class Magnoliopsida; order Ericales; family Theaceae; genus Camellia; species Camellia granthamiana. Next base: position 11,013,506 of record CM069906.1, read on the forward strand.
TGATGTGGGCGAGTCTTGTAGTGGTGATGTGAATCAAGGAGGCGAGAGAGAAGAAGATGGTGAAGAAGAAGAGGGGAGTGATTTGGGAGCTGTGGATTTCCATTTTGTTGATGAAATTGGATCATGTTACTATTCACCTTTTGAGATTGCTGAGGAGATTGTGGAGCCTATTGAGCAGGAAATTGATCATGGAGACGAGCCATCGATGGTTAGGGAGGTGATGAAGAGGATGAAATATGAGCGCAAGTTTTCTGCCTCTCTCTATGCGTTCAATGGGATAACTGAGTGTCTGAGGTTGAAGCTTGGACCGGAAAGTAGTATCAAGCGGAGATCAGGACTGCCTGATCAGTTGACTACTTTGCGAAATGCGTGTACTAAGATGAACAAAGAGGAGGAGAAAGTGGAGAGCGATAGCGGTGAAGAGGCGGGGAGGAAAGAGGAGGAAAATGAATCAAATTCAACAGATAGCAATGATGGCGAATTGTCGCTATGGAGCTCCCTCGACCTCCCTCCAATCTGTTTTGTTAATTAACTCATTCGATATTTTCTTAACTTTCCATGATCTAATCAAATCAGTAATCAATACTGTTTTATCTGTTGCGCGATGCAGTTTTCTATTTATGTATTTCCCTTCTTACCAATTGTAAAAAAAGGCAAGTGTAAGAAAAAAACTGAGGGTTCTAGGCTTAATTTTCATCTTTGACACAGATCATTTGATGTACTTTGGGAATCACTTATTTTTCTTTGATTGATCTTGAATGCATACATAACCACTAGTTTAGTATTGCAATTGTTGATGATCACGCACATTTATGGAACAAAAGGTTTGGTGTGCTTTGAAAATTGCAAGAGTAAAAATGTTTTTGGGGTTGGGTTTCACATTTTTTTTTAAAAATAATTTTCAAGGGACTTGTTTTAATGTTATGTATGTTTGGGCCAAAAAATGAGAAAAGCATTAGATTCAACAAAAAAACGAATAAAAATGTTTATCGTGTTTAATAGAAAACAACTCAACATAGATATAAATTTTTTATTTTTATTTTTATTTTTAAGACATTAAAAACATTTTCTCGGCTACTACCACCATCACCAGTCGTAATACACCAATTAGTACATTATTTTTAAGAATGCAACCAAATGTAAAACATAATTTTTTTTTTAAATAAAAAATCATTAAATACAAAACAAAACAAAACAAAACAAAAAATCAATAAAAAAAAAAGGCAATTCCAAACACCTACTGACATGTACAGAGAAAGTTGTTAGTACCAACTCAAAAGGACTTCAGTTTATGTTTCAGACCTCTGATATTTCTCATAGAAAAGACTAGTCCAAGTTGATTTTAGGGATTTAAAAAAAGAAATTCAAGAGCATCATAGAATTTGAGATGGAAATTGATAAATCTGGAACTTATGTGATGAAACTATTGGCCTTTTCACGCAACCATGTTAGGAAAGCAGTTAAAAAAAATAGAACAAATTGAATGTGATTTACTGAAATAAAATATGATCATTCCATCATAACATTTGTTCTCTTTTGCAACAAATTCATCATTTTGACATACCAAAGCGCAAATCGACTAAAATTGTTGGAAACCATTCCAGGGAGTTGAAATGTGAATACAAAAATGTTGTAAAGATGTTGATCCATTTATATATCATGAAATAGACGATGCAATATTCTTCTCCATCTTCACTATGTTTGGATGGCAGGAATTAAGAGGCAGAATGAGAATCTCATACAACCAAAAAAAAGAAAAGAAAAGAAAGTTTAATTAGAAATTCATAGAAACTTAAGGATTAATAACATTAACCAAACTGTTTCAAAATGACTGTCATGCCATAGCAGAAGCCTAAACTACTACTGAATCCAACAAAAAGATTGGCTCAGAGAGCGCGGAACTGAACGGAAAGAAAGATCAGCTATTTACAGGCATTTAAATTATTCTTCAGAAGCATGGTGAGATTCGCCGACAAGAGGCATCTGTCTCGTCAGGCAGCTTCTCGTTTTACAGAACCCGGAGCTGAGAAAGAAAAGCAGCGCAAAGATCCAGGAATAGAAGCTGTGGGCCCTGGACCCTCTGTAGATCAAGCAGATATTTCTCTTCGCGAGTTTTGTAAAGCTGCAAACAAAAAATCCAAGGATTGCAATCATGGAAAATGCTAAAGAAAAACCACCACATAAGGATAAATGTGAACAAACGCTGCAAATATGAAGGATTGTTAACAGCAACTTTTATCGATTGACCCCTCTTTTCAAGAACCATCCCTTTGTCGAGTTCATTATTAGAAGTGTCCATTTCATGCACAGAAAATATCAAGTAGATTGATGATTGCAAGATTTAGCAAGCAAATTGCATTCCAAATTGTACGTATGATGAACAAAATGAGTTTATCAACTTGATATTTGGTATGCATTAAAAGCGTGGCATGGACATCAAATCCAATGGCAAGCTTGCAAAAATATAATCCCAACAAAAGTATTTGACGGAAACAAAGTGTAAAAATTTTCATATACGTTGCTCGACACTCCCCATGACTAAAATGACAAAACACTATGTTTGGCGGGGCATCCAATCGTATTATCTAATTCTTGCTTTTTTCCCTAATAGAATTGCAAAAACGAACACTTGTTTCACTTTTTATGTATGCATGCTTCACAAGGGAGGCCATATTCACTATACAAATAGTGTGACTGGTTTCAGCTTCACAAAAATAGAGATAGTGACATCAGTTCTAGAACTTTCATGGAAGATTGCAACCATAACTGAAAGGAATGGTAAGAAGGGTAACTTACCTGCACTTCAAACTTGACCACATTGGGTGTCCTATTAACACCATCGTTCTCTATGATGGTCGATTCGTCCCCAAAGAAATGATTACTTTGCATAGGATTAATCATGCCTTCATGATGACCGGGAATGCCAGGAATCCACCTGCATTTCATGTTATAGTGCCCAATCTTTTTCCAACATACATTCAGTTCTTGTAGAGCTTTGAGAACCTCTGTCATTATCTCACGAGGATGGGCTCGAGACTGTCCAACAAACAAAAAAACTGGCAGATGATCAATACTTGTGAATTAAGAATTACCATATCCAAATTGGGTGATGACAAAAACCATTTAACCTGCAACTATTGAAAATGAAATGAGCCACACCCAATGTGATATGATTGATCCCAAGACCTCTTATGACAGTAATGGGTTCAACCAAATTAAATCTGTCAGAGTATTAGTGTGTTTCTATTATTATATTTATGTTATTTTGAGGGTACTATAGTTTTAATATTAATATGTGCTAAGGTGGCCGGTTGGTTATATACTCAAAACCTATTCCTCTAATTCTCTCCTTCCTCTGCACTTCAATCATCTCAACCTATAAAATCTCAGTCAAGTTGCACCAGATGTAGATGGAAGCATTGACCTCACACAAGAACGCGAGTCACGTCAATCCCCCCATTTATTGGCCCACAGGTAGGGCAAGGTTGGTTTCTCGACATCTTCCAATACTAAAAATTGATAAGAATGAGACTAGACACAACCTGTAGGCCAAGAGCCCATTTCCTCTCAACTGGGAACTGGGGCCTTGAACCGATTCCTTGATAATCCATGTATCCTGGAGAACGTTGGCCCACAGCTAAAGCAGCAGAATCATTTGGACTGTTGCGGTTGTAACCATACTCCTACAAAATATGCAGAAAACATTCTCATAATACTATTTTGATTTAGAGGAAAGATAAGGGTAACAAATTGACAATCTGTCTACACAACATAATAGACCAGATATAGTTTATTTGCTTAGTACCATAAGGCTTTGAATCTAATCCAACATGAAGCATCAATTATAAATGCTTCCTCATTTGTGGAAGAAAGAATAAAAAAAATATTAAGCATAAAGAGATCAAAAACATAACGAAAATTCAGCACCCAATATTTGGTTTACAATCACATGCTCACCATAGACTCCTGGAACTCAGCTCCAAGATAGCCACTGGAAACACGAAATCGGTTGTCTAATAGCAAATAGTATGCAACAGTACCCTGAAACATGGTGAAAAAATGATATGTTTATTCTTAAAATTATAAAGACAGGCCATAACCCAGTGTTTGTCCTGTCAATTCTGGGTTCTAGGAGAATGGGTGTGTACAGACCGAGCTTCCAGCTTCATTTGCATGAAGCAGCTGTCTACAAACTCAAAACCCATGTTTTCTCAGCCTAGAGTTTTACAGTCACACCAAGCAATGGCCATTGCCTCTAAAAAGTAGGAAAATACAGATTTAAAAATCACAAATGGATACCTCATTTTGTATTCTGTTGCGTAGAGAATCAACAAGGGCATTCCTGTCAAATCCCATCTCAACAACTTCTAGAAGAATCTCCTCGTCAATCTGCAATTGAAGTTACTCAAATAGCTTAGCAAAAATAAAATTAAAAAAATAGATAAGAAAGAATAACTTGAATTGGCCGGTTAAAAAGAACTTATTCACTAAGTAAAAACATTAAAAAACATAGTAGTTTCTAATAAAATTTATTTTGTTGCCAATCAAAAAAGAACTACACAATATAGCAGCAATTTAGATCAAAATATGTCAAGTAGCACACAGAACAATTGACCAAAATGTATGCTAGATTGAGAAATACCATCTCGCCCCACAAATCGAAGAAAACCTGCATATTACATCCTGTGCTTTAAAATCAATGGATCAGAACAAAAACTATTACTAATTTTCTTTATGGTTTTGATCAAGTTACTGGAATTTATACCAAATAATTTCTTATAGAAACCTTCATTTTAAAAAAGGGTTTCACTCAAATAAAATTGAAGAGCAACACTTGCAATAAGGAGTTAATCAGCCGTTAGGCCAGTGTCTGCAAACTTTCCAAGTGCGCATGACTTTCTTTACCAAATATTCGGAATGATCATTATACTTTGATTCACATTAAGTACATAGGGAGGAATGTTAGATAAAAGGAAAATTGCAATAATAAGATCCTAAAACCTATAAGGTTGCATTCGGATATAAACATATGGATTTGACATAAATGAATTTGGACTTAGTTATTTAGAAGATAGCTTAGAGTTAGTTTTTATAGCTTAAATGTGGATTGCAACAGGATGCATCCCTTTTATATAGTTTGAATGTGCCTTCACTACAAATGCAATTAAAAAATACTTATCCTGCCTTTCTTCATATAAACATCATATTTTTGTTTAGAACACCAATATGACACAATACTCCTGAGCCATATGTTGATTCTCTCTCATATTTATACACATATCCAAAAGTCAAGCATTTATGTTCTCTGAAAAATCATAAACAGCAAATATGATCCATCTCTGATTGGCACAAAGATTCAAAGTTTTCCAGAACCTTTTTTGCTTGTTGCAGTGTATCTGGTGGGGGCACAGCTAAATATCGTGGAAGATGAGCTTGAAACCATGGGTGTTGACGAATCTCAGGAATAGTCATTCGTTTCATAGGATCAACCACAAGCATCCTTGGAATCAAATCTCTCGCGCCAGGTGATAAATGACTGGGAAGAGTATATATCCCACCCTGAAGGACAAAATGAATAAGGGTTCAGGATGCAACAAACATCATATATAAGCTAAGGATACTGAAAACATCTGAAAGAGGAAGCCACAAAGAGATGCTTGAGAGAGAGAGAGAGAGAGAGAGAGAGAATAACTTTCTTGAATTTGACAGAAATTATGCTCTAAAAATTCCCCACACTGCCATGAAGTATATCAAACTCTAGATTACCAAATTCAAACCAACCGATTACAACCTTGTGCCAAATATTTTTTCTTTACGCCCACTGCCACTTACCATGAAGAAATTACATAATTTGACATGTTGTCTAAGTTATAAACATTCTCTGCAGAATATTGCCTAAATTTACATTTTGGTATAAAATATAAATCCCATTGTCCTTCATGGTCATCTAGCTGGAAGTGGTAAATATCCAGTTATTTCTATACCCCAGTTCTTCAAATAAGGCATGAGAAATCATTTGTAAGCCAAAATGTTAGGCATTCAAAAGGCAATGTTGTCATCCATGAAAAATGGGTACATGGGGGGTCTTTAGAGATACAGTAAGCATCTCTGTGATGAAACAATCAGGTTTGATCGGAAGGCTAAGTCACCATAACAATGACAGGCTCGCACAGTACGAAAACAAATACATAAAGTTCTTTAAGAAACAGTAGTTGGAGATCTTGAAAGGTCAATGGAATACTCAGTATGATAGATGCAGCATCAAGTCTTTCATTCCAAGAGAATACAAAGTTTGTGTAAAATCTAGACATGCTAATCTCCAAACCCAGAATAGTTGAGTAACACATATTAAGATGATAAAGATGATGATGCAGACATTAAAATATAAAATAAACAACAGAACAGCGGCTACCAAACAATGCTGGATCCTCAAGTTCAAGGAAAACATAGCAATGATGACGAATGCTAATATAAATTAAAATAATTTCAATGTACCTTTATTTTCTTAAAAAGGTTAGGAATGTTTTCATCATCAAAAGGAAGGGTGCCACAAAGAAGTGCATACAAGATAACCCCACAGCTCCATACATCTACCTCAGGTCCAGCATACAATTTCCCAGATATAACCTATGAAAATAGATGAATTTATTAACCTTGGAAATTCAACAGTTACTTTAACTACAAATAGCATTCAATTGAAAAATCTCACTGACTTGTTTCACTATCTTAAATTATATTCCATACCATACCTCTGGGGCAGCATAATTTGGGCTTCCACAACTTGTTTTCAGAAAATGACCATCCCGCATGATATTGCTCAGACCAAAATCAGCAATCTTCACGTTGCACTTGGAATCCAAAAGCAGGTTCTCAGGCTTAAGATCTCTGTGAACCACCATATTCCTGTGGCAGTACTCTACACCAGAAATTATCTGTTTCGAAGTATCAGTATACAATAATGTTTTAACACAAATGATTTCCACTCATTTTGGACATAGCAATCACTTGAAGAAATCTCTCATATAAGAAACATTTACCTGCTGGAAAAAATTGCGAGCTTCATCCTCCTGTAACCTACCCTTTTCCACAATGTAATCGAAGAGCTCACCAGACTTCACATACTCCATCACAACATAGATATCTGTCGGTGTCTCTATAACCTCATAAAGTCGTATAATATGAGGATGCATAAACAACCTCAATATTTTGATTTCTCTTCTAACTGCAAAATATCAACCACAAATCATAATCCAGATCCAATAGCAACGGATGTACAGTATCTATATTAACTGTGACAGAGGAAGAAAAACCGTTATAAAAAGGGCATCAAGGGGATGCAACCCAAATACAACATAGAAAACCCGAAGAACAAAATACCAAACAAAGAAAAGATGCAAATCACAAGGCTAAGGTATCAACAAATTAAAAAATTGATCCAGGTACAAGGCTAAGGTATCAAGAAATTAAAAAATTGATCCAGGTTGGCAACAATTCCCAAGTTGAATAAAATGACAACAAAACAGGTCTTAAGTGCAGTGGTCGTTCAAAACCACAAAAGGACCTCCTATAGCCACAACTCCAAGCTTTGAAATCTCAAAGCAATGAATGGAAGTTATCATAAAACCTCCAAAATTGGAAATAAGAAATTTTCTTTTGCTTCATAAACTACTTACCTCATAAAGGTTCTTCTAAATTTCGGCTCCAAATACTAATATATTTATCAAGTTCTGTATTGATGTAAGAGTGAAAGTTCTTCTCGTGGGCTAGGTGCAAAATGTTCAAGGATTGGCAAATTTTTTGGGAGTTGGCTCTCTCCTATCTACTGAGTGATAGCTCCCGTGTGCATGAAATGGGCCCCGTTTGACAGAGTTGTGGAAAAATGATTATAAATTATAACTTAATAAATTATGATTTATAGCTGTGAACATAAGTTGTTAACCTGTTTAATGCAACTGTGGAATTATAGATTTAAGCAGCAGAGTGGTAAAATAACTCTTTATTATATAATTGTCCTTTTTGCCCTTATAAGATATAAAAATGATTATTTTGTCATTTTTTTCAGTTTTAATTTACAAAAATTATTTCATTAATAAAAGTTAATATAATTAGTATTACAAAAATTATCATTTCATTAATAGTATCAATTAGTATAAAATTATTTCATTTTTTCATTATAAATTAATTAGTGTCAATTAATGGCTTAATTAGCATCAATTAATACTAAAATTATTAATAGTATCAATTAGTATAATATTATTTCATTTTTTCATTATAAATTAATTAGTGTCAATTAATGGCTTAATTAACATCAATTAATAATGTATCAATTAGTATAAAATTATTTCATTTTTTCATTATAAATTAATTAGTGTCAATTAATGGCTTAATTAGCATCAATTAATACCAAAATTATTAATTGTATCAATCAGTATAAAATTATTTCATTTTTTCATTATAAATTAATTAGTGTCAATTAATGGCTTAATTAGCATCAATTAATACCAAAATTATTAATCGTATCAACTAGTATAAAATTATTTCATTTTTTCATTATAAATTAATTAGTGTCAATTAATGGCTTAATTAGCATCAATTAATACTAAAATTATTAATTGTATCAATCAGTATAAAATTATTTCATTTTTTCATTATAAATTAATTAGTGTCAATTAATGGCTTAATTAGCATCGATTAATACTAAAATTATTAATAGCATCAATTAGTATAAAATTATTTAATTATAAATTAATTAGTTTCATTTTTTCATTTTTATTTTTTTTTTTTTTATTAAAAAAACACTGAAAACATCAACAACAAAAAAAACATTGAAAACCCTAGCTCCGGCGACGTGGCAGCGCTAGGGTTTGAGATCACCTGACACGGCCAATCACAATGGGGCACAGAAAGAGAACAACAACGTAAATCGTGAATAGAGAGCGAGCTAGGGTTTTGTCATGCTGGCAGTCCCTTCTTCTCCTCCTCCTCCTCCTCCTCCTCATCTCACCGCCGGCGTCGATCGCGAAAAATGAGAGAGAGCTAGGGTTTTATCATGCGATCGTCACTGTCAGGGTCTCCGGTTCAGATCGCGATGGTTAGGGTTAGGGTCTCTGGTTCAGATCGCTCACTGTGAGCGATCGGAGAACACCGAAGAGAGAGAGAGAGAGAGAGAGCTTTGGTCGCTGGAAATCGCCCTGGTTCGCCAGAAATCACCTCTCCCGTTTGTGTGAGAGAGAAAGAATGGGTGTTCTTGGTTTACATATATGGCACACTTGTAATAACTGGAAATTGTGAAGGGCATTTAAGTCATTTTACGCCCCCATTTCAATGGCGCACATAAGCTCAAATCAAGAAGCACCCCCAGAGCTGCTTACAAATTTAAGCTGAAAATGGCTTAATCAAAGCTATATTCTATCCCTTTAAGTTTTACCAAGCACACCAAAATAACTCAATTTAAGCTAAAAGTTGATTTAAGCTGCTTTTAACTGCTACCAAACAGGCACATGGTGCATTTGGATTTTGAAGATGTTGAAGTGCTAACACATTGTTTGAAATCAAATTCAATGCATATGTTTCATTAATTTTGGCTTTCAAAGGAAGTTTGGTGAATCTTCTTTTCCTCTTATTGACTTCATAAAAGAGCTTAGTTTTAAAGATGGATTCTAGTTTGCATTGTATCCAGCCAATGTATAGAGGTTGTTCCCCTTTTGGTGCCTTTTGTGAATAATATTAATTTACTCAAAGAAAGTTATTTAAAGACAAACCCCCCCCCCCCCCCCCCCTAGGAATGGCAACGGGGCGGGGCGGGGCCGGGGATCACCCTCCCCGTCCCCGATCCCCGATGGCCAAAACTTCCCCTTCCCCGGCCCCGAACCCCGACGGGAAACCAATCACAGTCCCCATCCCCGTCCCCAACGGGGATCGGGTTTCCCCGACCCCGAAATTCCCCGATCCTCATCAACAACAAATCAAAAAACAACATCACCGCCACCAGATCAAAAAATCAATAACAGATTAAAAATAATAATAATAACAGATTTGTTTTGTTATGGTATTTCATACAAACACTCTACACACACAAAATTCGTTCAAAAAAAATAAAAAAATTCACGTACAGATCTGTTACAGTTCAAAAAAAAAAAAAAATTGCATACACAAACAGATCAGTTACAGATCAACAGAATACATCTGTATTCGTTAAAAAAAAAAAATATTTAAAAAATATTATACATACATATCTGTTACATAAAAAAATTCACTTACATCTGTTACAAATCTGTTACATCTGAAATACCATTAACCAGATCTGTGTCGGTGGAGGACGATCGGCGGAGGAGGACGACGGATTAGGACGATCAGCGTCGGAGGAGGACGAACGGTGGAGGAGGACGACGGAGGAGGCGATCGGCGTCGCGGAGAGGTACGAGAGTGAGAGTAGAAGAGAGAGAGAGAGAGATCGGCGTGAGATCGGAGGGAGTGTGAGAGATCGGCGTGAGGCAGTCGGACGGAGACAGACATGGAGGTCGGGGTGAGGCAGTGAGGTCGGAAGGAGGGATGGAGATCGGAGGGAGGTACATCGGAGGGAGGCGAGGGTCAGAGAGAGAGGGAGGCGAGGGTTTCTGAGTCAGTGAGGTAGAGAGAGTTTAGAGAGTTGAGAGAGACGGGGTAGAGGAGAGAAATGAAATCTGAGACTGACCTGAGAGACCTGGTTTATATATATATAAGGGTAAAATTGTAATTTAACGTCGGGGAAAAATCGGGCCGGGGATCGGGGACGGGGCCGGGCCGGGTACAGGGCTGGGACACTAATCCCCGTCCCCGGCCCGGAACTGATCGGGGATTCAATTTTAAATACCATCCCCGTCCCCGCGGGGGTATTTTTCGGGGAAAACCCGCTCAATTCGGGGTCGGAGAGTCGGGTCACCATCGGGCCGGTTTCAAATTGCCATCCCTACCCCCCCCCCAAAAAAAAAAAAAAAAAAAAAAAAAAAGATAGCCTCTGATCTGATAACAAAAACAGCAGCTGAAATCCCAATGCATATGATCAAATTTCCAATCTTGACTCTATCACTTCATTGTTATGGACATGAAAGTGAAACCAAATTATGTTAGTTAAATGATCTATAGTTTAAAATATGTAAGTAATTAGGATAAGTCATTTCATTGGAGAAAAGAAGGAATCAAATAACGCTGATGCATAAATACCACAGTTAGTAGCCATAGTGCAACAAGTTTCTAGCAATTACTCCTTTTCACACACATAAGATGGAAATGCAAAATAAGTGCATGTTTTGATAACCCAATTAAAACACCTAGTTATCAGTTGTAAAATTTAATAAACAAAAGGCAATTGAAACAACTTGCACAACTTATACGCATGGAATGACATAAATTCTTACCCTTTTCTTCCATATCCATGTTCTTTATCTTGCGACGGTTAAGGATCTTGATAGCAACTTTGTGCCTTGTCAAAGCATGTTCTGCAATTTTGACCTTACCAAATGAACCAATACCAAGCGTTTTCCCAAGCTTATAGTTACGTAAAAACATATCCACATTACTGTTGGCTTGACCAGCTGATCCATCCATTTTCTTATCCTAAAAGTATGATGCAAAAGGTTCAAGGAAATGTTACAAAATTTAAGTATACAGTAAAAATGGTTAAACAAGAAATATGCATGAAAATGTGTTGTGGAATATGAGGGAAAATCATGATACAACTCGCAATTCCTTTTCAGAGGTCCCAAAATGAGAGTCCCACATGAAAATGTTCAAGTTTAAGAAAAGACACTGCATCGACAACTCCCATTTTAGAATTGCTCTTCCCATTCTACCCTCATCCAAGGTTAAGTTTTAAGAGAAAACGATTAATATAATTTGTATTAAGAGATAATAATACCAAAAAGTGAGGAAAAAAAATAGAGCTTTAACTATTTGACAGTAAATACAAAAAATGAGGGATCAACATTGACACTAATTTTCGGATGGATAGGAGTTATGATATTGAACTCAATATTCAAGCAGTCTGTGAATCTAATAAAAGTTTTCACTAAGACTGTAAGTAGATACTTCCATTATGCTTGAACATGCTAATTACAGTATCAACTGCCACACAGTATAACTTTATCGTGAGTGCAACTCAAGGCCCAAGGAAAATGATTATCAAAGCTATAAATTTCCACTACCTTTTCTATAATGACTAGCAAGCCCTAAAATTTATTGGTATATATATGTCAAACTAGTAGCAGCATATTACTCTACTCATCAAATAATATATCATTACTACATTAGTGATTAATGAATAGTTATTACAATCTTACTTTTCCTATTTATTTAACAATTTTTTTTTTTTTTTTTGATCAGCAACGGACAAGAAAAATTTTATTAAGGCACAAAGCCAAGAGGATGAGGCATCCTCAACAGGAAAAAGAAAAAATACATCCAAAACAAATACAAAACAAAAACAAAAAGCCATCAACTACAAATTATTCAAAGCAAACCGACACCCAATCTGAAGCAATCAAAAACAAAGGGATCCCACAGAACACAAGACTCGCCGAAGCCCAAAAAGATGCCAAATATCTCACTCTATCCCATAAATAATCTATATCCCTATTCCCTCCTTCGAAAATACGCCCATTCCTCTCCAACCAAATGACCCAGGAGATTGCAAAAACTACACTACTCCAAAGAACTTTAGCCCTCTTTGACCTTCCAAAAACTTGAAAATCAAATAATAATATTTGAGCAACTCGTTTAGGAGCCACCCACTGTACATTGCCCAAACCAAACGCCCTATTCCACAACAGCCTTGCCACTGAACAATGCAAAAACAGATGATCCAATGATTCTCCACTTTTACAACACATTGTGCACCATAGAGGATTAAGATACCATGAATGTCTCCTCTTTTGCAATGAATCATTTGTCAAAGTACCCCCATGAACCAAGATCCACATGAACACTTTCACCTTAAGAGGAGCACATGCCTTCCAAATCTTTTTGTGAAACAAAAACTGAGGTACATGTGGAATATCAATGATTTTATCCAAGAAAGATTTACAAGTAAAAGAACCTGACGAATGACTATTTCAAAACCATTGATCCTCCAAAATTGGAGACAAAGAAACATTTTCAAGCCTTGACAATAAAGATATCAACTCGGGAATTTCCCTATCATGAAGATTACGGGGAAAATTAAAATTCCACGAACAATGAGCCAACAAAGAAACAGCCACGGACTCAACAGAACAATTATGAGATTGAGAAATTCTATACAGAAGCGGATAGGATTCAGCAAAGGACAAAGAACCCACCCAAACATCTTCCCAAAATCTAACCGTATCCCCCTTACCCACCCTCACAGAAATGAATTGGGACCAAAGTGGATAAATATGAGAGATAGACTTCCACGGAGCATGCCCATTACCCCTAGAAACCACCCGAGAGTCCCTACCATTAACATGCAACCCATATTTGCTTTTGACAACTGCATGCCATAATGAATCACGCTCAATTGGGAATCTCCATAACCACTTGCCCAATAAAGCCATATTTCTAGCCAATATATTACCAACTGCCAATCCCCCTTTCTCCTTTGGTAATGACACTGTTTCCCATTTCACCAAATGATCCTTCCTACCTTCGTCCTTCCCTTCCCACAAAAAATCCCTCATTAGCTTCTGTATGGTTTTTGCTACTTTGACTGGAATCTTGAACAAAGACATGAAATAAATAGGAATTCCACTCAGCACTGTCTTAACCAAGGTGTACCTACCCCCACGGGACAATAAGGCCCTACTCCACCCTTCTAACCTCTTACCTATCCTATCCACCACTGGATTCCAAAACATGTCACCTCTTAGGTTACCTCCCAGTGGGAGGCCTAAATACTTCATAGGAAATGTCTCAATCCCGCAACCAATCAAATCAGCCACACTTTGAATCAGTCTAGGGTCAGCATTAATACCCGCCACCCTACTCTTTTCTAAATTAACCTTAAGCCCTGAAATCACCCCAAAGAGCCTTACCATAGAAAAAAGATTTGCCACTTGGCACTCGTCCCCCGTAGAGAAGAAAATAGTGTCATCCGCGAATTGCAAATGCGACACTCATTCTATCTCCACCAATCTGTAAGCCTTCAAACAAGCCAACCTCTATAGCTCTGTCAATCATCCTACCTAACACATCCACTACCAAAAGGAAAAGAAAAGGAGATAAAGGATCTCCCTGTCTCAACCCTCGCGTGGCCTTAAAACACTTCCCTGGCTTACCATTAACTATCACCGACATATTACAAGACACCAAACAACCCCTAATCCAAGATCTCCATCTCTCACCATATCCTTTCTTATTCATCACAAAATCCAAAAAACGCCAATCTACATGATCATACGCTTTCTCAAAATCTGCCTTGAACACAATGCCTACCTTTCCCGACTTCCGATACTCCTCAACCACCTCATTTGCCACCAAAACCACATCTAGAATCTGTCTACCTTGCACAAAAGCCCCCTGTGTATGAGAAATTGTATCCCCTACAAAACATCTCAACCTTTTTGACAATACCTTACCCAAAATCTTGTAAAGAGATGTAATCAAACTAATTGGTCTAAAGTCTCCCATTCTAATGGCTCCATCCTCTTAGGAATCAAACAGATAAAAGTGGCATTTGTGCATAAATTCACCACCGCTGTCTCGTAAAATTCCATGAAAACTCTTACCAAATCCCCCTTCACCACCTCCCAACAATCTTGAAAAACAGCCATGGAAAACCCATCTGGACCCGGAGCCTTATCCCTATCACACTCAAAAACTGCTTCCCTAATCTCACTTTCCTCAAAAGGTCGCTCTAACCACGTCGCAATTTCCTAATTAATAGGCTGCCACTCAAGCCCATCTATCCCAGGCCTAACAATATCATCCGCCGAAAACAAATTAGAATAAAAATCAAAAATCCCCTGAACTATTTGTTCTTCTCTATCCACCACTACACCTGGCCTAACTTCCAATCGTTTAATGAAATTCTTCTTTTTCCCCTCCGCAATTCTATGAAAAAATTTTGAACTAACATCCCCTTCCTTTAGCCATTTCACCTTTTGCTTTTTGTGCCCAAAAAATCTGCTCCCTATGAGTCAACTCTTCCAATTTCAAACCCAACTCCCTCCTCTCTCCCCTCAATGTCTCAATCTCACTCCCTTGCATCTCCAAAGTATCTATCTCCTCAGTCCTGCAGAAAATCTGATATTTATTTGATTCCAAGTTCCCGAAAACCTCCCTATTCCACTGTTTCACATTCTCTTTAATCACCTTCAACTTACTCATGAATCTATAACCCTCCCACCCCTGACATGTAGCAGAGTTCCACCACTCCTCAAAGATCCCTTTACATGAATGATGTTCCAACCACATATTCTCAAATCTAAATGGAGTCGGACCCCACCTAAAAGGACAACTCTCAACCATCACTGGACAGTGATCAGATACCAATCTTGGTAATGCCTCCTGCCTGACATTGGGGAAAACCCCCTCCCACCCCAAAGAAAATAAAAATCTGTCCAATCGACAACATACCCGCCTTTCCCTTAAATTAGACCATGTGAACCTAGCATTAAATAGAGGAGGGTCAACCAACTCGCACCCTCTAATAAAGCCATCAAAATCTCTCATACTCCTATTGATTCTGTTCCCATTAAGCTTTTCCGAGACCTTCCTAACTACATTAAAATCCCCTCCTAAACACCAATTAGGAGAACATAACCCAAATAAACCATATAACTCATCCCACCACTCCTTTCTCCTAGAAAGGCCACTTGGACCATATACCCCCGACAACCACCACTCGCTGAGATCTAGATTCCTAAACCTAATTGATAGTGAAAACTCACCAGACTACTGATTCACACTCTGACACAACCCTCTCATCCCAAATACTTAAAATACCCCCTGACCTTCCCACTGACGGTACAAAAGCCCACCTTTTATGCCTAGTTCCCCAAATACTTTTAATAAAAGACCCATCACAAAACTCTACTTTAGTTTCTTGAAAAATGACAATGTCAGGTTGATGTTTCCTCAAAAAATCCCTAATGATCCCCCTCTTCTTTCGGGACCCCAAACCCCTCACATTCCAGCTAACAATCTTCATTGATAGTCATTGTCACCCCTAACCTTCACATGCCTTTTGTCATAATTAATTGTACTCCCCAAACTCCTTAACTCCCTGGCCCCCTTTCTAACTGAAACCCCTCCACGTCTAGTACTCTCCCCCCTAGTGACACTATTATCCACTCCACTACCATCACCCTTCCCATTTAAACTTACTAGGGATAGCCCCATAACTTGAAGCAAATGCTTGAAATGGGATACTTCATTCTCCTCAATTGGACATGACGCATACTTACTCAACTCCATCAACCAACGCTCTGTCTCTGCCTCACGATCCCTCATACTACTAAAAATACAGCCGCTTCTGTGCAAATGTATTACAGAAACTCCCTCTTGAACATCATTTACTTGGCCTGCATTTATATTAGCATTATAGGATACAGGGTTATTGGTAGGAACATCCCTCATGGCTCCAGAGATATCTGGAGTGACTCCTCTATCATCCTTTCCCCTAATAGAACACTTGAGAGCAAGACACTGAGAAACCCCTATCCCATCCCCAACAGAAAAAGAGTCAGGAATAACAACGTGACCTCTCTATGGTGACAGTTCTGTAGAACCATGATTAACAGAGTCACTAACATGATTCATTGTTTCGGATACCTCCTAAATTTCATCCTCCTTGATAATGCCCTTCTCAGTTTCGTCTTCCTCAACATTGTCCTTCTCAGTAAAGAGATTAATAAGCTCGAGATCAGACTCTCCTTGATTTTCTTCTTCACGGCCTGAACCAGATTCATACTCTGAACTCTCCTCAGACCCAGACCCATAAATATTCAAGGCTTGCAACACTTCATTAGGTTCGAAACACCCTTCATCCACCTTTTGACTCAACAATTCAACATCAATTCCTTCTTCAACTCTTTCATCGACCCACTCATCCCCTTCCGCTGCTAATCTCTGCTCACCTTCAACAGTGTCATCCACCCTATCAGCTAAACCAAGCTGAATCTCCTCCTGCGTTAATTGATCCTGACTGTCCCTCTGTAAATATTCATCACCTTCGCCATCGACACCTCCTTTCGTCCCAGACAACCACCATCGCTGGACCTCTCTCACTCCAAGTAGTCGTCCTTCGTCTTCAATCAAATCGGGTCGAACTTCAGCTCCCAGTGGTTGAATCTCAGCCCTAATTCCCTCCTCCAAGATATGAGCCCCGTTCATATAACCCACTGGGCCCACTTCATTTAAATTGAGTTCATCACTTCTATTAGGCCCACCATTATATTCCTTGTAACTTTTAGAAAATGGCCCATCCCTTGGAAAGACAGAAGTGGGCTTCTGATAACTAACCTCCTAGCCCACATTTAGTGAATCACTTGAGCCCAAAATTTTACTCGGCCCATCATGTCCCTTCTGTGGCCCATTCAATATCATTTTGATCCCCCTAACTCTTGGTCTTCCCCCTACCTCCACTACAGCACCGACTCTGCCCCCAGACCCTTCAACTCCTTCGCCTCTTCGACTTCCCCTTACCCAGCTTCCACATGTCCTCCCTAGCTTTCAGACGAACCATTGTCGATCGTCCTTGCACCTTCACCTCCATGAACGCTGGCAGAAAGCCAGAGTCGAAGCCTCTGACTTTTAACCGAGCCTCAAAAAGATTATCCAGAGCTATGGTTCTTCGATCAACTTCCAACAAACCACCATATCTCTCACCTATTATCTGGAAAACCTGATCATTCCAAAGGGTAAAAGGCAAATCACACACTGCAATCCACCCTCCATAAGAGACGATGACCTCAGGTTTAACATGCATCGCCTCAGACCACTTCTCCAATCTAACTGCCACACCTTTGTCAAAGAATCTCAGACCCTTTTCTCCAAGAATGTTTGCCTCCTCAATGTTACTAGCCCAGAACAGAGCTCGATTAAGTTGGAATGGCCTTAGAGCAATATTTATCTTTAAATACTTGCTCAGATTTTTCTCAATTTGAACCCAACTACTTGAAAAATCATACCTTGTACATACGACAGCCTTCTCCAAATCACTCTTTGAACTACTCAACCCATTCGCAGTGAACAACTCAACACAACTCCTATCTCTGTTTGCCCCTGTTTTTCTCTCCATAAAACTCTCCTTTGTGTTCTTGCTCAGTGTTTCTTTTATGAAATCAGCCCTGACTTCCATACCTTTGAAATCAGCCCTGTTTCTTTTACAATGGTAATAATGATAATTGAATGAGATTACAAGAAAGTAGATTAATGATTAAATTAAAATTTTATCTTCAAATAGTTGAGAAAAGGAATTTGTTAGGAAAGTTTAAATAAATGAAATTTTCAACAACTATTTTAAAAAATAAATAGAGTACAGTCAGTTCTCAGTATTTAATATTCTCATGCTCTCAATTTCCAGTTTCATTAGCTTTTCTTAAGCATTGTCTTTATAACTGAGCAATTGATACAAGAAAATAAAAAAAAATTAAGGCTAAATACGAAAAGAACAAAATAAAAAGAAACAAAAATGGCCGTTACAACCCTGAAGTAGCAATGTATTGATTCCCAAAACATAATAATCAAAAATTTGTAATTGATCCGTAACTGATGATAGGGGAAGTCTAAGTCATTAACAACTATGATGGGCAATGCAATTCTAGAATAGCCATTACAACTCTAATCTTATGTCAAATCAATAACTCAATGTGCATCAAACTTAGGATCACCGACAATTCAATGTGCATCATACTTAGGAGCTCTAACCAAACCAAACCAAGCCTTAAGTCCCATCAAATGGGATCGGCTACATGAATCCTTCTTCTCCACGCGACCCTATCAAAGGCCCTTTCATTAGTCAAATTAAGTAGATCCATATCTCTATTTACAACGCTAGCCAACGTTAATCTAGGCCTACCCCGTCCCCTAACACTTCCATCTACCGTTACACCATCACATCTCTTTACTACTGCCTCTGTTGGTCTCGGTTGAATATGACCAAACCACCTCAATCGATTCTCTTTCAACTTATCTTCTATCGGTGCTACTTCTACCCATTCCCGAATATACTCATTCCTAATTCTATCTTGTCTAGTCTTGCCACGCATCCACCTTAGCATCCTCATCTCAGCCACACTCATCTTATCTACATGTTGTTTCTTGGTTGCCCAACACTCTGTCCCATACAACAGCGCTGGCCTAATAATCGTTCTATAGAACTTACCTTTTAGTCTCGTGGGTATTCGTTTATCGCACAATACCCCAGCCGCACTTCTCCACTTACATCATCCCGCCTTAATCCTATGGGCCACATCCACATTAATCTCCCCCGCTATTGTGATAATCGACCCTAAATAACGAAAATGTTCACTCTTAGGTAGATCTTGGTTCTCAATCTTCACTTCGCCTCTGCTTTCATTGTTACTATTACTAAATTTACACTCCATGTACTCTGTCTTAGTTCTGCTTATCCAGAATCCTTTAGATTCAAGAGCTTTTCTCCAAATCTCCAATTTTGTGTTAACTCCTTCTCTAGTCTCATCCACTAGCACGATATCATCTACAAAAAGCATACGCTCATATTTTGTACATAATGAATAAGATCTAAGAAGCACAGATATAGACACATTGACACAAGTTTTCAAAGATGTAGGACACAACACGTCAGCTGTGTTACATGTACTCGGTTTTTTTGGGGGGGAGTGCACAGCAAGACATGGGTGTGGGAACAAGTGTGTGAATAGGTGTGGGAGTCGGTTCAGATTCGGCCCTCCTCACTTGAACATGACTGATTCAAGGAGTAAGAAGATGTGCATACCTTATAGAGAAGTTTGATCTATGAGTTCGTGGCTTAGATCAAAGTTCGATCAACGAGATCTTGGTCAATGGTGAAGTTGAAGTTCTAGGCCAGCGGCGATGTCAAGCTTCAATTAGATCTAAATTCAATCACAAATTCAACCATTTGAGAGATATGGTTTGACAAATCAATCAGATCTAACAGTTCTATTTGAGAGAGATGATTCGATTTGAGAGACAGAGAAGTTAGGGTTCCTATGAGACTGACAAAATAAAGGGTAAATGGAGACACAAAGAGGGAGTGTGTATCAAGTCCCAAGATATTGCCTTCGGAAGGCCCTTGGGAATGTGTGTGTGTGTGTATGTGTGTGTGTGTGTGTGTGTGAGAGCCCAAGCCATTGGTATCACGAGCAAGCAAGTGGAATTGAGTTGGCAAACCATTAATTGATATATTAACTATGGTCAAATAAATAAGCAACTATAATGATAAATATAAAAATATTATCTATATAAAAAAATTTAAAAAAACTAAACTTGAAAAAATTCTTTGATTTGTTAACTAGGTAACCTAATTATTTATTGTCATGAATTGATAGTTGATATTAAAAAAATTATTATTAGTTAATAAAAAATGTATTTGCAATTGGGAACCATAAATATTTATTAATTGAGTAATTATTTGAAGGATACATTACATATGTCGTTTCCTTGTACCCAGATCTAATTTTTTGGCCAAGGCCTTGAATCCTGTAATTAGAAAAATGGGAGAATCCAACTCTTGGGCATGTCTCCATATCCAACACCTGTGCAGATTCCGTGAAACATTGCATGCAGGGGACACATGCAAAATACATAAGTTTATACATTTGTTATGTGTAGGATAAATAATTATTATATGGCATATATGTGAATATTTAAGTCAAAAATAATAATTTTTGAATTCTAAAGGAAGAGGATAGGTAGCACCAATAAATTAGTGTATATCAAACATAGGAGTTCTACAATTCATACATAATACCCTAGGATGAGATTGAGAGGACAATAGAAGAAACAAAAGATATGTGACATGACACAAACATAAACATGTGACATGACACAGACATGCCAACACAAAAAATCTCCAAAAAAAAATGTGGGACACGACACATGGGGGACATGTGCAAAATATATATTTTATATATTTATTATATGTCATATATAAGGATAAATAATTATTATATGTTACATTACATATATGAATATTTAAGTAAAAAATAATGCCTTTCGAAGTATAAATGAGAAGAATAGATATATATTTACATTCTTTTTGTTTTATCATTTGCTTCCAATTTATTTTATTCAAAATTGTAACGTGTTTTATATGTGTCCAAGGGTTGGGAATTATTCGATGAGTGTCACGGTGTCGGACACAACATGTTAACTTCTTAGACGTGCATGTGTTTCTTAGAATGAGATTTAAGCCAAAGTGAATGCAGCCTATAGCATAAACAAAAACGAAACACTGTAGACTATATCCAAAAAAATGTACAAATACTTCAAGAAATCAACAAAAGATGAAAGAGAAAAAGTACAAGCCTCTCTCATCTTACAAGGGTGGAAACAAGGAAAATTCCTTTAAAACAATAATTAGGAAGTTGTAACAGTTCTCTCTCCAAATACAACATCATATACAGGGAAGCAACATTCTACAATTTGATCTCCCTCCTTAGGTATCCACAGCCCCAAAAAGCTAAAAGTCACCCACTGCAGAGGGTATCACCAAAGATAGAGAAAAATCGAACTCCATAACTTGCCTACCGCTAGACAATGAAGAAACAAATGAAATATACTTTCCCCTACCTTCCAACACATACAACACCACTCCATAATCACTTTTTGCCTACCAATACAACTAGAATGGGAGGATAGATGTTATACTTTCGCTATTAGTAGCACTTCCCTAGTTTTGCCTGAATGAGCTTTCTTTAGTAAGTTAACAAAGCCTAAGATTGTCTATTGTCAAAATAGCCTCATGAGTTGTTGTACGAACAAAGAAAGCCACCATCGGAGGGGCCTTAGTCCTCCAAATCCCTTTCGAAAGAAAGAAAAGACTACACAAGACTACATTAGGACGGATAAAAAATGCAAACAATAAGAGTCTCATTTCTAAAACTCTCCGGGCAATCAGATCCTTGATCCCCCATAAAACAAACTATCATGCCAAAAAATTCTACCATGTGGCCCTCCCAAACTGAGGTGTCTATACCACCCTTATTATATAAACTAAAAGAGAAATATAAGATTAATGCTCCATTTACATAGCCAATTGGTAAGGCTTGGAAATAACTTTCTTGATGGTCTGCATGCACACCAAGAATCAAGCTACAATCCAAATCTACCACTATTACCCACTTTAGGAAAATAAATGCTTAGAGACACCCCAAACTCTCATAATACCTTTCCAAACCTCCATCCTATAAGGTCATCTCTCAGCACCAGTAGCCCATTACCCCACTCATTGCCATACTACCACCAGTCCCTTCCAAAGACTCACTTAACACATCAAAGCTTTGTAAACAACTCAAGCCTTCTGACTCCCCATGCCAATGTCGGTAAAAGCATGAGATGTACTTAAGTGCAAAGGCCTCCTAGAGCCTCTGCGAAAAGCACATAATTCAAAAAATTCAAAAAAATCAAAATAGCAATATATTTATCCTCTTAACTAAAATAGTTGTAATTGTACAAAGGTTGCAGGCATAAATTTTACACAGTAACACGGGTTTGTTCAATTTCTTAAAATTCTATGAACTAAATTTGAAAACAATTAGTAATAGATAATATGACAGTCAAGTGACCAAATAATCATATAAAATTTAAACACGAATTATTAGTAGTTTCTGTTGTGCTTTACAAAATATTGACAACCGCAATCCAAATGAAATACATGGTTGAATCAAAATATACCCAAAAGGCAAAGACCAAAAAGTACTGGAATGGTATTTGTTACCATACCATAATATTGATAGTGTATCATACCGTAATATTGATATTTGTATAACAAAACAAGGGCCTATTCAAAACAATCATGATTTAAAATTAAAATTAAAAATAAAAAAACTAATAAATTATATATTTTTTAAACAAAAATAAAAAGTGCACTTTAAGCTTATAAAAAAAGCACACTTTTGTACTTGCATTTCACTCTAACAATTAAAAACACTTCTACTATTATGCTTTTACCAACATTGCCCAGCGCTCTCCCTGTAATTTGAAAACACAAAATATGGTATTGCATATTTTGAGAAGTTTCAACAAAAGATTTTCATAAGTTTTAGTTAACCTTTTTTCTCTATGTGGCAATCCCTAGGGTCTTCATGCTAGTGCTATTTCTAGAGAGAGACACACGTCAGATAGAGCAACAAACTAACCAAGGCTCCAAGGGCCTTTGACTTTGTTCTAAGAAAAAAGAAAGCAAAAGTAGAACTAAAATTTAGGTAGGACTTTTTTCTTGGTAGGTAAACTTAAGTCAAAAAATGTCTTCTTGTAAGTTTATCTAATACTATGTTACATGAAGTTGAGTTGGTGAGGGTAGAGTGCCTATCTATCTAGGTGTCTGACTGGCCATTACAGTAATTCAAGTTTACAAGCAACACAACTTGTAATTCAACACAACTGACCAATACACCTCAATGTACCAGTGGGAATGAAAGTCATCTGTATATCATCTGATATGCGATACATATTGGTTCATAACTGATTCACAACCTAATTCATAACCAATATAATAGGTTCACAAACGCTACGCTCGCTTTGGCTGCTATAAAGCAATTTTTTTTGCATATGATAATTTTTTTTAAATTCAAAATTGCATTTACTGATTTTTTGTATGCATTGCTCGATACTCATGAATCATAATATTGCTACACCACAACCAAAACCAATTCAACACATGATACTGCTATATTAAGCCTTGATGGTAACTTAGGGAATTCTATTAAAAATTATAAATGTGTTCCTTTTCATCCTTGGTGGGGTGTGAGAAACCCAACCACTACCTATCTAAGTCACATGTCCAATCGCCTACTCTCCCATACCCAAACTTATGGCTTCATATTTGACACTTTAGCTCAAATTTGAAGTATCCACTAAACATATAAGAAGACGACTCAACATAATATATATATAAATATAATCGGGTCTTTGGCTGGCTCGAGTTACTCTTGCTTAACTTAAAAACCAAACTAATGTGATTGGATTTGTTATTTTTAAGACCCAAAATAAAACCAAAATCTAAACCAACCCAACCCATGGAGGTCAGGTTGGTTCAGCTCTCATATTTTTTGGGTCTAACTGCGTTTTGCAGTTGTTATCTTTGGAGAGAAAGATGGATGGCAGTCATTGTATTTCCATAAATGTGGAATAACTTAGCTTCAGGTACACAACATAGCTTCAGATAACGTGGAATAACTTAATTGGAATGGAGGAGAGATACAATGAAGTGTGTCCCTAATACTAATGCAATCGAATTATTGCTCTATAGTGGCACAAACTTTGCTAAAAAAAATATATAAATTTGTAAAAAAATTAATGTAATGAAAAGAAAACAAAATAAAATAAAAACAAAAAAGAAGTGACAGTCATCCAGAAATTTTAAATTTAAGGAGAAACCATTAAAAAGAAAAATTGGACACAACTGTAACACAAACCCTAATTTATTGAAAGTGGGTATTCAATTTCTTGGGAAAAAAATGGGAAAGCTATCAACTTTCAAATCAATAGAAATCGAAACAAGCCTAAATGCCACAGATCTGATCTCCAAAAACAAAACCCAGCAAAATCCAACAGCAAAGAACCACAACGTTCAATACCCAATAAGAGGCAGAGATTGAAGATGAACTTACAGAAAAAAGAGCTTCGTCGAATCGAAATTTGCAGAGAATTCTTCTATCAAATCAAAGCCCTCCAAAACAACGAGAAAATTTGTAGAATTGATCGTAGATTTACGATTGGGTATATATATACATACATATATATATATATATGACGCAGAAGCCAAATAGCCCAAGTGTTCAGTGCTCCTCCATAAATTCTCTCTCTCTCTCTCTCTACCCTTCTGGGAGACGAATAAAATTAATTATTCAGAGTGAGTTATATATATTTATACTAGTGTATGCCCGTGCCTAAAGGCACGGTGTAAATAATGATGAGATTAAAATGTAATTAAATATAAAATTATTGGATTAAAAAGTAATTTATCCCATTTGTTGCTAAAAAATTAAAGTCAAAATATGAATGAAGGTTTGGCTAGTTTTGAAAAGATTTTTTATTAAAAAAGTTTGAAAATATTTTTAGTTGTATATTTTGAAAATAAATATTTCCCAATCAACTATTTAGAGTACGGCAAGTAACGCAATCATAAACATTTCATTTTTATTAAAAAAACTTTATGACTCTAAAGTATAAACTTCATATCAATGCAAACATTAAAAATAAAAGCACCATTGCTATGCAAGTTAATAAAAAATTGTAAAGACAAAACAAAACATAGAAACCAAGGTATTGTACATTTGTTAACACTCTATAATTCAAAAAAAAATTACACCAAACAATGCATACCAGCCAGTATTTTGCAATTCAAAAAAAAAAATTAAATTAAATACCAACCAACGCACACCAGCTATTGCTCTGCAATCTAAGAAAATTAAAATTGAAATACACACCAACCAGTGCTTTGCAATCTAAAAAAATTAATTTAAATACCAAGCAATGTACACCTGCTGGTGCTACTGCTGCAAATCACATTGTAATAGTTATTTGCAAATTATAAACCTGAAACTACGTGAGAAAAATCTAGGAAAAATAATAATAATTTAACTTGCCTACAAACAATGTGACATGAGAAAAATGTACTCCCAACACAGCCTCACATCAATCAAAAACCTACAAATGTTATGAAAACTTTCAGATATAACTAATTAAGTTGAGAAACAACTAATATACCTAGACAGTTCAATATAAAGCTAGACATTGGGTCATTGAGCAATTAACAATATTTTTTGATTAATTATAAATCACTTGTACATTTTTTAAGCAATACTAAATCACTTGTACGTCCATGAAAATACTAAATCACTTGTACATTCATGAAAAATATTAAATCACTTGTACAAAAAATAACAACCTTACAAAAAGTAGCAACCATACATAGCAGTCAAATGTTTTTTCTAAATCACTTGTACATCTTTTGAGAATTTAAAACGAATAGCAAAAAGACAACTCGTCTCTCCACTTTTCGAAATAAAACCATTGATAGCAAAATCGATAATAAAATCTAAAAATTAATAGGAAAATTGCAAATCAATAGTAAAGCTTATCAACTTTAATAATTTAAGTGATAAAGTTTCCCATGATTTTGCAATTTTTTTTGGTCTTACCACTGATTTGCAATTTTTCCTAAATTAATTCCAGTAATTAAGTGACACGGATAGAAAATACTTAATGGGTTACAATCAAGATGCGAAAAAATAAAAATATAAAAAAAATGACTTACCTTGCAATTTTCGTAAGCAATCTTGGTGAAAATTCTACAAAAATACTAAGATCTTTTTATCCCCAATCAAGCACAGATCATTCGCTATTTTAATTCATTTTCATATAAGACAATTAGCGAATGACTTGTGCCTAAAAACATTCCAAAAGGAAAAGAAAAAAAAAATATCTAAGCATGCTTTTCTATCAATTCTTGCATACCGTATCTCATGAATTGTTTGTATGATTTCAAATAAATATATCAAATGGGTTATGAGTTCGAAAACAATTATGATTAAAAATTAATACTGTAATTGCTAAAAAAAGGCAATCAATAGACTATGCTCAATTAAGCGGTCCTAAGCAAAAACAGTAATTTTCATTAGAGCACTCAAACACAAAATAGATAAAAATCTGCTCAACAAATAAAAGCCGATAGAAAATGAGATTAGAAAAAAACTAAAAAGTTAATTGGAAAGTAATTTGAAAATTCACTATTACTCATTTTTCCTTTCAAAATGACACCAAAATTAAGCATAATTAGGCAATTCCATCAGCATAATTAGGCATAATTAGCCAAAATTAAGCATAATTAGGTAATTTGAAAATGACACCAAAATTAGGCAATTCCATCAGCCAAACTCCTCTTGGTTAAAGTAGATAGCATAATAATAAGAAAACAAACAAAAAATCAATAACTACGGACCTCTAACAAAAAATAAAATAAATAACTATGAATTAAAAAATATGAACAAAAAAAATTAAAGTCGCTCTTTCTGTTTAGGTCAAAAATCTGTCACAGTGTTAAGCTTTTCTCTCATTCTACCTTTAAAACCCACCAAAGAAAACATTGAAATCAATTATTTTACAAAACTGTCAACATATATGCACCAAAAGTCACAAATAATCACATACCCATAAATTGAATCCTGAAACCATAAATGAGCTACACATACCTATAATAAAAAAAAATACACAATCCCAAAGAAATGAACCCTCAAGATTAAACATAGATCATACCCACATGTAAAGAGAAAATGAATGGGATAAAATGCAGATGGTTAAAGAGAGAAGAGATGGATAAAGGTTTGTGGAGTGAGCTTTGAAGTGAAGCAAGATACAAAAAATTGAGAGATCTTTAAAAGTGGAATTTATCAACAAACATGACACATTTGAGAGGGAATTTAAAGGTGAAAAAACAATCTCTCACCATTTGATCTTAGAAAGAAATAATCGGTCTTACCAAAATATTCAAGATACTTTAAAAAAGCTGCCTTCTTGATCTTAGCTGTATGAGATCCAACAAAATGTTTAAAATTGGTCTTGACCATCTAAAATGATACATGAGACAACTGTCCAATCTCTCTACTTGGACAATGATATAAAGTACAGAACAATGTAATAACAATGATTCCTAAATTTTCAAAATTCACAAAGCTTCACAATTCAAGTGATGACAAAACAGAGTTATATTCTTCATCCAAGTACATCATCACTTATGGTTATCTATTCAAGGCTCTAAAGCTCTAAACAACATGATCATGATTATCACCATCTTGCTCTTGCTTCCACTGGCCTGTGAGAAATTAATTCAAATTGTGAAAGTTAGGTTAGTAACTTAGTAGACAGAAAGTAGCATGCTACATAAAAGAGAATTGATATGATACATGATTCAATGTTGAGATATCTACAACGCAATATAATAACTTCAAACTCTCTTGCAAATGCCAACATCACTGTTTAAAGCAATGCAACTATTATGGTCAATTGAAACCTGTCATTTCATGTTCAAGTGAATAGACATGCGTTTGCACTATTAAAGTAGATAAATGAATAGAAAGAAAACAATAGCATAGAGAGTGAAATTGAGAATGACAACAAATCATACAAACCTCCAAACTGTAGCTACCTAAAAACCTATTGTAGTGAAAACATCATGTTTGATACAATAAGAAAAAGAAAACAACCAAAGAAAAAGCAAAATTCAATTCTAAAACCATGATATAAAACAAAATTCAGTTGATAGTGGAAGACAACCTTGTAAGAGAAAAATAATCCAAGTACCTACTAATCTGTGTATTTTTTCCCAATGCAATAGTCTAGGCTATTCCTACACTCTTCTAACTCATTGAGAGTATTGTTCAATGTAAACCCAAAAAAGGAATGTGAGACATGTATTTCATAGAAAAGAAAAGTTACATGACTGACCAAATATTTTAAAAAAAAATTATAATTTCACCTTATTTATTTTTATGCCTACACATCATGACTAAACAATGGATAAGAATTTTTTAAGATTGTAAACCGACAAATAATTAAATTCAAATTTATAAAATGAGTATGAAAAAAAAAATCAAAAAACAATTAAAGTTTACCTTGTGTTTAATATTCATTTTTGGATGAATATGTTGCTTTGAGTTCCCATCAAGAAAACAAACCAGTTGGAAACAATGTTAATTATAAAGGTTAAAAAATACAAAATAAAAATAAAAGAGAGACGAAAGACAATATAATATTTTAATTGAGATCCAAAAATATACATGATCCTCTAGCCAGAAAATTCAAATCATATTAAATAAACCCTCCAACGAAGCTTAACAATTAAATCATGAATTTACCTTTATAACTATAACTCATGCCTCAATTTGAAAGTGCTCACACTGGTAAGTAAAATATTACAAACTTTAAACTATTGTGAATTTTTCCAAAGAAAATGAGTATCAAAACTAACATATTCCTATAGATTCATATCCAACCAACAGTGGTAGAGTATTTAGAATGAATAAGGAAAAAGATTAAAAAAGAAACATTACGTTAGAAACATGACATATTTCAAAAAATTATTTAGGGACAAAGTCTAGATAGGAGTTTTTAGGAACATTTTTCATAGTACATATCGTGGAAAAAAGTAGAAAATTTAAAATTTACTTGGCAAAAGTGTCTCCCTTAAAAAATCTATAAAAACAACGCCCAAATAGTACACATTAAAATCCATGTAAACTACAAAGATAACTGTGGAACATAAAATTTTATAATATTCATGTGAGTTTACCACTTGGATGCTATTTAGGATAAACATGAAAGAGAAATGTGCCTATTTTGTGAAATGGGCACTAAAGGTAAATGCACTTATTTCTCAACTTTCAATTTTTATATTCAATTTTTTTAAACTTATTTAATTTATTTATGTTTTATAAGTAGAAATTGCAACAAAATACTCTCGAGTCTAGCATAAATTTTCAAAATAAAAAAGGAAAAATTATAGGTAGCCTTTTAGAAAATATTACATTTTTATATTCAACTAAGATGGGGAAAAAAAAAAAACGAAAGACTTTTTTATTTTTAATGAACCTTTTAGAAGATTTTTTTCAATTTTTTGTTTTGTTTGTTTTTTTTTTTTTTTTAGATATAGTATATTGACTTGAAAAGTAAATTTTTTGTACACAAAATTTTTTTTTTTTAAATACTAAAAGTAAAAACTCTATTTTTATTTTGCTAGTCCCAAACTCACCAAGAATGGATCTACGTTTTGCCTCACACCTTTTGGATAACTACATTTAGAGAGTTCTAAAAGCTAGGCAAACTAATTTCATGAGTAGCAATTGTTGTTGGAGTACACATATTAGGTAAAGTTGTGAGATAAAATTAAAAAGTAAAATTATTTTATATGTACTTTTGTTAAGTGAAATGCAGTGTTAGACTTACTCTAAAAAGTAAAAAACTTTGTTGATTTACAAACCAAATTAGAACTAAACCACATCACATTCAAGCAATTTCTTCCAAAAAGAGAAACAGAGATGTAATGTGAGATGTATATAAAGCAAGTAAAAGGGAGTGAGGCAGTGCTTACCATCAAGATGTGGTTGAAGAGGAGGAAGAGCTGCGGAAGCATAGATACTGTAGAGAGAGAAGATGAACAAAACAGAGCATAGAGAGAGAAACAGAGCCATTTGCTGATAATGTAGTGTAGCTGTGTATTGAAATGAGGAAAGAGAAGAGAGTGAGCTATATCTATATATTAGTGTATGCCCGTGCCTAATGTTAAGATCAAAACATAATTGTAATTTATACGTATCATGTTGAAATTTGTAAAATTTATGCCATTTTTTTTATAAAGATACTAAAAAAAATTTATATTGAAATTTTGTATAGTTTGTGTCATTTTTTCCACTTTCTTAATTCTAGTGGTAATAGAAGGCTCCTCAAAAGGGCATAAAAATTCTATCAGTTAATTCTTTCACTTGTTAACTAAGACAATTTCTTGCCACGTAAGACAAATTCAAAAACCTTCTTTCCATATTAAGTGCCTATTTAAAAAACCTTGGTCTGAATTGGGCCTAGGCTTTTGTGA
This sequence comes from Camellia granthamiana, assembly GCA_036172215.1. Taxonomy (NCBI): domain Eukaryota; kingdom Viridiplantae; phylum Streptophyta; class Magnoliopsida; order Ericales; family Theaceae; genus Camellia; species Camellia granthamiana. The sequence continues at coordinate 11,044,257 of CM069906.1, forward strand.
GCTATTTAAGTGCCTATTTTTGAATAGCTGAAACAAACATTAAGGGTTGATAGTGAAACCACCTTCTTCTTCACTTATGAGGTACCATTATGCATAATCATCCAATTAAAAGTATAAAGTAGGTTTCAACTGCTTCAAGCATAAAGTAAGTTTATGCCATCACTCATTACTCCAAGATGACTAACTAATAACATAGATAGTCTACTGAATTAATGTAGTTCCAAAACCAAATATTTGAAGAAAAATCAAAACGGCCAATTGGCTTAAAACTAACTCCCTTTACTCTAGACCTTTTTACTATTTTTTTTTTTTACAAATTCTTTCTAGACCTCATTGAGCCAATCTTAGCATTGTTTAACTGGCAAAGCTGAAAGCATAATTTGTTTTATTTTTTATCAGAACTTACAATCCTCACTCTGAAAATAAAATAAAAAATGAGACGAAAAAAGAAAAAAGGAAATAATAGGCTTAGCTCCTGTAAAAAATAGCAGACGGTTTTCACCCAATGAAACAAAAATATATTGAGTTAAGAGTCACAGGAGTAAAGGGAAGAAGAAGGGAAAAAATTGACTCTAACCCATCCAATCAAAAAATTAATTTATTATAACCACATTTTTTTGTCACATCTATTTTAAAATGAATATACAATTGTGCCTACAGTGTCTAAGTTTTAAAATTAAAATTTTAATTGATTATAAGCACTGGTAGAGTTATAGGATGTGAAAAAAGTAATAGGCAAAGTTATTCTATTGAATCAATATAATCTAAATTTCTCTTCCACCCCCAAAATCACCTATCAAGAAGAAAAATTTCAATAAGAAGAAACTCAATAAATAAACTTCTAAAATTGTGAAGAAAAAAAAAAGACTCACTTGTTAAATGGGCCGTTGTGCCATTGCTCTCCATTTCTTGAAACACTCACTAATAGACCCACACAACACTTCCATTCATTATCTAACTTAAAATTTTCAAGTCTAATCAAAACAAACTAAAACATCTTGTTTTTGAAAAACAATAAAATCAAACATAAAGCCATTCTAAACAATGCTAATTTTTAAAATTACAATAAAAATAATCACAATGATTATCATCAAAACAGTATGAAATTCAAAAATTAAAATAGAAGATCCAAATTATTAGCATAAAAAAATCAAGTATTCGCTTTTCTTGGTTCTTATTTCTCTACCATCTCTGAACAAAAAACATAAACTGCATCTAGCTAATAATCCAGAAGATAGCCAACATATAAAATGAAGCCTAGCTAGTAAAAATTTAAGATTCTTAATTTTCACAACATGTAAAATGAAGCCGAGTTAAACAATAGAATAGCAACAAATTATTGACAAATCTATCAATGGAAGGCAGACCAATTACCTAATCAACCATTGTAGCAAACAAAGCCATAACAACTTTTTATGAGCTAATCAAACACACTTTCAAGCCAAGGCATATGTACCTGAAACAAAAGGAAGAATAAAAAATATAAGCAAGCAATCTCCATTATCCATTATCCATTATCCAAAATCAACTCCCTAAAAATTGCCCACTATTTATTATTAAAAATAAGATCCAACTCCCATTGATTGATTCACTAATTTGAATATACCCATATTTTTGTTAATCTTACCAAATATCCAAGGCATGTATCATTCACTGTTTGGGGGGAATGTAGAATAAACTATGATGGATTCACTCACTATTTTTTTTTTTTGTGTGTGTGTGTGTGTGGAGGGGAGGGGGGAGAGGGGAATGTAGAATAAACTATAAGATAACTTTGATCAATTAGGACATTCACATTACCAGCACTAAGTGCATTCAAGCATGGTTAATCAAACTCTCTGTAGGAAAGGTTGTTTAGCCATTTACTTGGCTTGATAGATTTACTCACTATTTGAACAACAAAAAAGTATAATTATATAAGAAAATAAACTTTTTTAATTGAGGCATTTTACAGAACATCTAAAATTTGACCATCAAAAACAACCGCCACAACTTTCTAGCAAAATTTGCAATTAGTTACTTGACCAAAGGTAATGTTAAAGAAGATAACCAACAATTCTATAGCAAAATTGAATGCTTATGTGTCATGAAAATTTTATAGGTGTTAGAAAAGTGAATCTGAAAGGTATAGAATTTAGAAAAGTGAATCTGAAAGGTTCAGCTAAATGCAAGTAAAGAAATTATGTCTATTCCTAACAAAGAAAAAATATACACAACATCATTGCAACTTAAGCCTAAACTCCGAAAACCCACATAGAAAAATAACCACATAAAAAAATCAAGAGAAGAATAATATTGGTAGTTGGATGATTCCTATTATCCAAAAGCAAGTTAAAAAATTATTGGGATGATTCCCAATTCTCCACAAAATCAAACCGAAACAAAAAGTGCCTACTAAATTCCATCAACTGGATTTGTTGTCTGTAAATTCCATCAACTGGATTTAGAGGATACCATCAACTGGATTTAGAGGATGATTCCCATTATCCTTTTAGTATTTAAAGCATCGAATTTGTTGAATAATTCCATTTTTTAAAATTTAATATTATTTTATTATGGCTGGTTATGGCTGGTGGGTTATTGCTCCACCGTGACTATAATGGGGCCGTGCATATTATATTAAATTAATTTAATGGAATAAAAAGGGTGACGCAACAATACCCAACCCTCGATTATCAACTTCACATCTCCAGACCCACCCAACAAAACTTCACATCTCCAAATAAAAATTGAGTAAATTATCAAACATTGAATGGTTATCAAATTGAATGGTTATATCTCCAGACCCACCCATTGAATGGTTATCAACTTCACATCTCCAGACCCACCCAACAATACTGACATCTTTTGAGATTTCTTGTGTGTAAATTGAATGGTTAATGGAATTTTATCCCAATAATTCCAGTTGATGGAATTTAGAGGATGATGGGAATCATCCAAGAAACATTTTAGAGGAATATTAATTTAGAGGATACCATCAACTGGATTTAGAGAATAATTCCAGTTGTGTGCCTACTAATTCTATTGAAACATTTTATCAAACACTTAATAAGCAACGAATATAGAACCAAATGATAGTAAATGGGTTGATTTTGCGAAACCCAAACCCAAACCCAAAATAAAAATCAAATTCGTGAAACCCAACCAACTCTTCATAAAAGTGTAAGAAAAATCAAATTCTTGTATATTATCTGTATAAGTTTAAGAAAAATCAACTGATCAATTTCTTATAAAAGTGTAAGAAAAATCAGCAAAAATCACTCTTAAAAATATCAGTTTCTTTTCTTCAAAAACAGGCTAAGTTTAGTACCATTTTCATTTTAGATGTCTTCATTTTTTGTGTCATTAGAAACAAAAAGTTTGAAAACACGGCTTTATGATTATGCAAAAACATTTTCAAAATCCAGAAGATTTTCCCAAAAACAGTTTATCAAACAATTTTTTTGCATCAATTTCCGGTTTTTCCGTTTTTAATAACAGAAAACAAAAAAAAACAAAGGCATTTCCAAAAGTGCCCTAAATATTGTAGAAAGCACTAACTTCTACTAAAAGCAATTCCACAGTTTTCCATCCTACTTCTAGTTCCTAAAGTACTATAGCCCCAACCTGTCCTCAAAATTATAAAGCACTACCTTCTACCAAAATGTAGACTTTAAATCATTACCTCAAATTAAACCCCTTATTCCTATTTCTAAAACCTATTTTTCCAACACATTTCCAGCCGTATCTAGCTAGTAATCAAAAAGAGATTTTCAAGTAGTGCATTAAATGCATTGGATGACCACCCTCCAGTATGGACCGTTATCACTTTATTTGTTTCAATCGCAACCTTCTATTAATATTCTGTTATGAAAGAGAATAAAAAAATGATATGTGAGCCGCCTATTCCAATTTTATGACCAAAATTATCACTCAAAAACTGGTTTATTTACAAATATGCAAAAGATCTGTATATATCTTCCCTTTCTCCTACGCGCAACCCAATTTTATGACCAGACTATGGAACCCACATCTCAAATGATCAATTTTGTCACTTTTCCATTCTCTTATAGTAGCAAATGTTAACAGAAGGTTAAAATTGAAGCAATTCAGAAATCAGGGGGCAAAAAATAACAATTTTTAGTTGACCACAACAGAACTAAAAACCCTTGGCCTAAATTCCAGACTCAAATTTTGCAAACATATATACATATATGTAACATCAGCGCTAAAAGCGACAATAAATTGATCTAAAACCCTAAAAGAATTGAAAGAAAACGAAGAAGAAGAAGAAGAAAAGATTACCAGGCAAGATAATGTCGATGTTGAAAGTGCCGCCTTCGTAAGGAGTAGCGAGGGGACCAGGAATCGTTCCGGCCAAATGCGTGAGATTGTCGCCTTTAGGCTTGATGCTTATGCCCGAGACATCGTTGTCTTTGTTGCATTCCTGAAGCTCCTTCTGTACGCGAGCGAAATCCACCATCTTCAAACACAATTTAAAGAGAGAGAGAAAGAGAGAGAGAGAGTGCGAATTGAAGCTAAGGAATGTGTGTATAAATACGCATCGCACACCCTCGCACTCTCTCTATCTTTGCTTTTCTTTGAAACCGGCGATCTACTATGTGTTGATGCCGATCTGCTGGTTCTTTTAAGAGTAAGCTCTGAGAGTGAGAGATGAGGGAGAAAACTCAATTTTAAATTTTGAAAAGAGAAAGAGAGAGAGAGAGAGAGAGAGATGGATGGAAGGGAAGAAGAAATCCATTGTAAACTCACTGTAGGATTGAATCACCACCATTGTAAACTCACTGGACATTTTTTAGCTGTTGGATTGAATCAATCCAAGGGTTCACATTTTGACAAAGGGATAACAGTCCCATCAGATTTCAAAAACCACCCTCCCTTATTATATAGATACTCCATTGATGGATTAATGGAGATTTTTGATTGAGCTTGAATTATGGGGTTCGAATATTTTTTCTTTCCTTTTTTACTAGTTTTTTCTTGCTTTATCAGACGAGTCGAGTCAGGCTTGAGTCACTTATTTACGAGATTTCCAAGTTATTACAAATTATCTAATTCGAGAATAAAATAAGACCAACGGTTGGGATGATTCATTATTTTATAGTTTAATTATTTGATTCTAAATTTTGAATTTTATTTTAAATAAAAATAATTAAATATATTATTGTTTAATTTTAATGACAAATCGTCAATTTGATAAAATTAAATGTTAAAAAGATATTTTTAAATTTTTAAAAATTATTTATATCCACCAAAAATAAAATTGATATATTTTTTACATATTTATTTATTTTTTTACCAAATTAATTTTTTTTATATGTTTGGGTGATATTATAATGGACGGCTATTTTTATTTTCATTAAATTAAATATAATTTTTCTAAAAGTCAAATATGATGACAATTTTAATATCATTATTAAACTAATCTATTAAATCAAAAAATTTAAAACTAAAAATATCTCATATATAAAATATATCGATTACACATTAAAAACCTAACAATCACCTGTTACATAACCATTATCCAAACACATAATAAAAATTAATTTGGTAAAATAAATAAATAAATGTGCAAAAACAATTTATCAATTTTATATAATTTTATCTTTGGTAGGTAAAAATAAGTTTTAAAATTTTAAAAATATTTTTTTGTCATTTATTTTTGCCAAATTAGTTTATATTTTATCAAATTGATGACTTTACCCTTGAAATTGAGCATGATATCTTCAATTGTCCTTATTTGGAACAAGATTCAAAATTAAGCGTCAAATGTAGAATAATTGAAAAGTCATGAATCAAAGTGATACGAGTCTCAAACTATAAGGACTGTTAGTGTAATTCGCCCTTATTTTATTTATTTATTTATTGCATCAAATTATTTGATAGATCTTTTTTATTAGACAAAAATAATTTTAAATAAGTTTTAAAAATTAATTATCTGAAATTAGAGGAATGATATTTTTTATTTTGTTTTTGATTATTTGTTTTTAACTTACAGTAAGTTACATCAAATAAGTCCATTGTTAAAAAAATTTATAAAAATATATGCGCAAAAATTATGTACAGTATTATAACCAAAAAGATAGTGTGTTATTTAAATTTTACTCTTGTATAGTGAACTGACATCTTAAATAAGGAAAAATTAGTCTAAGGTCCCTCTCCCATTTTTTGTGATGGAAGAGATCTAAAATATTATTTTGTGATGTCTAAAGTCCCTTAACCCTACACCCATATATCACAGAGAAAATTCACTCCCTCTTCCTCTTTCGCACGCAACAATTTCTTCTTATTCTCTCTCTGATTCACTGACTTGACCTCTGTGATTTACTGTTCACTGTTATATCAAATGCATAGAGACTGGAATTATAAGTATATTCAGTGTCTTCTTCACAAAGTTGCTTTGAAATGCAAGATCTGTAACACTACAAATCTGAGATTTCTCTTAGATTAACGAGAAAGAGGCTTGAAAACACTCGGTGATGATAATGATTTGCATGTTCAAGTTCGTATTTGATTAGCAGTGATCAAAACCAGAGTTTGGAATAAAGAGAGAGAGAGAGATGCTTTCATGGCCAATCAGAGAGGTTTGATGATATGCTGCAAAGATTTAGAAGGCTCCAACACCCAAACGATACCATTTTGTGAAGCAGAGATCTTAGGTATCACAATAGTCCAAAGCAAGAGTTGAAGATCAAGTCTCTCTCTCTCTCTCTCTATTTTCATCACTTTCGTGTTTCTTCTTCCCTTTTGATTTCAATTTCTTCAAGAGCTTAGCGAATAACTATCTAGGGCTCAAGGATCACAAGTTGCTTCCACAAGTTGAAAAGGTGTTTCAGGACAGAGCGACAAATTCCCCTACAACTGTTTCACTTTTTTATTTCAAATTTCAACTCTTTATAGCTTTTTCACTCAAACCCAGAGAGAATTCAAGTTTCTCTGGGTTCATTTTGACCAATTTTCTTTGGGTTTTCAAATTTCTCTGGATTCATTTTGACCAATTAAAGGCCGGTGAAGTTAGAGAAATTTTCAAAGACAGGGAGGGCAGAGAAATTTAAAATTTATCTGGAGATGTAATTTTGTGAAAAGGTAAAGAAATTTCTCTGGGAGAGTGGGAAGTATATGGAAGGCAGAGAAATTTGGAGAAGGGAAGGGCGGAGAAATTTACAGTGGGAAGTTTAGGGAAGGTCAGAAAAATTTTCAAAATTTCTTTAGACTAATTTTCTCTGTGACGTGAATTTTCTCTGGATCAACTCGAGAGACCTTAGACATTATTAAAATATTGAAGGTCCTTTATACTATAAAATCTTAATACTAAGGACCTTAAAAAAAAAAAAAAACCCTTAAATAAATGTGAACTATACATAAATATTTTGAGTATTTTCTTTGTCCCAGGCAACTTTTTTTTTGGGGAATTGACCAGTAAATCCCATTTTATCATCTTATAGATCATGTGATCCTAATTGTTTTCTTTTAAACCATTTAGTCCTTTGGGTTGTTTGTTTACTATTTTGCCATTAAAGTGCTTATTTGAGTTTGTAGACCCGCATGTATTTATGGGAAGGGGTGTGTGAGATTCACGTTCCGAAAAAAGGTAATAGTACTCTTTTTCTGTGACGTGGGTTGTGATGTGAATTTGTCACTTTTTTTTTTTTTTTTAATGACGTGGATTGTGTCACGTTGCAGCTTTACATCAGTTTGTGCCTTTGTTTTCCAATTGCAATTTGTGACGTTTCAACGTGAACCTCACCGATTCCACGTGGCAAAATATCTATTAGAAAGGGGGTGTGAGATTCACGTTTCAAAAAAAGGTAATAATACTCTTTTTCTCTGACGTGAGTTGTGTCACGTTTCGGCTTCCCCACAATTTCACCCTTTGTTTTCCAATTGCTATCATGAGATGAAATTCAATTCCCAAATCTGGCGATGCCGACGTGGTACACCAAAATCGAAGTTCATAAAATCTGTGAACAACCCTTGACGGTGGATTACACAACCCTTGACGTCATCAAGAACAACCCTTCTCCCCCTCTCTCTCTCAAATTTACATAATATTCCATCATCAGACTCAAACCCATAATCATCCACCAAACAATCTTCAACTATTACTAGATACAGAGAGATCTACCACACTCCAATGCGACTCTCCACAGACAAGTTCTTCTTCCTCTCTCTCTTCATCTTCTCTCTCCTCTTTCTCTCCGCCACCGCCCGCGCCCTTCGTCCTCGTCCTCTCCCAAGACGATCTCACCGACGCCGCTCCCTCCGCCGCCGATGACGACGGCGCCTCCTCCTCCACCTCCGACTGGGACGAGTTCGGCGACTCCGACACCAAACGCGAGGAGGAGCTCGACCCGGGTCGTGGCGACCGATCTTCGAGCCTGACTCCGAATTGGCTGATCCGGCGACCGACGACGAGGCGATGTACTACTCCGGCGTCACGAAGATGGTAACAGCCGTGAGTTCCGGCGACCCGAGGTTGATGGAGGAGGCTGCGGTGGAGATCGAAGCTGCTGCGGCTAGGGGATATCCTCATGCGCAATCGGCGCTAGGGTTTCTGTATAAAATCTGTGAAAAATCCAAATCAGACGATGCCGACATGGTTCGCATCACGCAGGAGGGGCAGTGGTTGGCGGAGGTGGTTAACCCGGCGCACATCACGCAGGTGTTGGGGACGAAGCTAGAGGGCTGGATGACGAACCGTTGATTGAGGGCATATAAACGTGGGATTACATATAAAAAAGGAAAACATAACCGCCCATAATTGATGTGAGGGTATATTTGTTCCCCACATAAGAATATAATTTAAAAAAGGAGTTATTAGTAAAATATCTCTACTATCATGGACTGTCCAATCAAACAAAATATTCATGGGATCAAATGGAATACAATTTCATCATATGGGACTTTCTGATAAATTTCCCTTTTTTTTTTTTTTTTTTTTCTCTCATCAATTGCTAAAATAAATAATAATAATAATAATAAATGAGAAAACAACAAAATTAGTTTTTGAGGTTTTAAAACAATTTCAGACATCTCCAACTCATTATACTAGTAATTCCCTCACTCAATTCCACCTTACTAATAATCTCCTCACTCAAACAAACGGCGCCTTTAGTGTGAGATTCTTTGTCCTATGCATCTTTTTTTTTCTACTTTTCTCTAATCAATTAATTGCTAAAAAATTAAATAATAATAACAAGGAGAAACAACAAAATTGGTTATTGTGCTTTTAAAACCATTTCTAATGCGATTATTTGTCTGCAAATGTATATACATATTTTTTATATTTCAAAATACTCACAATCGTTAAATTAGATTACAAGATTTTTATACTTTCAAATACTAACATGATTCAATGAGTGCAAGTGTCTTTTGATTTGAGGACAAAAAAATTCTTGATGCAAAAGGGTTTTCTGAATTTGTGTAAACTGACTGATGAAACATCATCAAATATCCTTGGACATTTTAATCAACCACAAACACCCCAGCTAAAACCATGTATCAATCGACAGGCCTACATGCATCCCTGTTTGGATCAGATTGCCAATCCAATCGACAGGCCTATTCCTGCATAGACAAATAATGTACCACTGATTTTTAACAGTTGAACATTTGGGTATCCGCACAATGGTCATTCAGATATGATCATATAGATCATTCATTTATATGTCAAAAAATGGGAGAAGAGAGCTATGTCTTTTTCTTCATTCCAAAATTCAAACTACCCCAACAATAATAATAGTATCGCATCAACAACATCAACAATAAATTTATAAAAATCAGTAAAATTGTTAACCAAGATCACCCAGTTGGTGAATCGGTGTGCAGCCGAGTTTAGTGTTTTGCATTGGCAACAGTAGGACTAAAAAGAACATGCCCAGCCTGACATAAATGAAATTGAAACAAGCCTGTCCGGGTGCGAAGCCATCTTCTCAAAATATCATATACTCCCCACATCTCTGATTGAACACACGAATTCTACTAAAAGTCAGTTCAAATTTAAAATGACCAAACAAAATACTGAGGCAAGTTCTCTCTATACAATAAGTTCCAGAATTTGTACCTAAACAAAAAAAAGTTTCAAAATCACACAAAGTCCAACAAAAGTAGAAAACGTGCATCAATGCATGTCTGTTATTAATGTGTCTCTCTCAATAATCAGGGATGGAAGCAAAGCGGTAGCCATCGGCACCTCTCCATGAATAGTATGCTAATCGAGATTCATAAAATCCTGCAGTAATTGGTTGGATAAATAACTAATTGTCAGTTGTTGTAAAGACTCGATGGATAAGAAGACAACTACAGCATGCATAATTACAGAGCTATTTGGTAACCAAAATACAGCACCATTCGTATGGAGAGCTATGTAGTAACCAAGATGTAAAACATAAAGAAAGTGTATGTGGTGGAAACATATATCTAAGAAGTAGAACAAAAACAAATTATATCGCGAAAACCATTGCATACTAAGAAGCACAAGTATAGTCACGGGACACAACAATTTTTTAAAAATTAGGATGTGGAAAATTGCGGGGATATAACAAAAATTTATTTTTTATACATTTTTATTTGCTATATATATTTAGATTATAGAGATATAAGAGGCATCAACGTAAATGTGGGTGTATTTTTATTTACTTTGACCCCAAATCAGCTTTTTAGAATTATAAAATAAAAATCAAAATTAAAAAACTCACAAAAATGTCCTGAGGAAGCGTCCTAGTAATAATTATTGACAAGCCACATGGCATGTCCAACACATGGACGTGCGTGTCCCCGGAGCATCGGTGTCCCACAGACATGACACCCATTTTGAAGTGTCAATACTTCATGGGATACATATGCCTTAATGCAAACTAAACTGGCAATTCATGTCTCCTTTATGATCTAAAGCTTTCATTTGGCAATTCAAGTGCCCATCCTTCTCCAAACTTCACATCTTTAACTTGGAAACCGCTTACAGTTATCAACTTGTTGGGTTTGAGACTTCGTTGAGTTCTGAAAAAACACCAAGTTCTTCCTTTCCTACTACTTGGAGCTAGTCCTGGTTTAAATATATAAATGTATACATTTCATGACCAAGCAAAGGTTTTTGCTGAAAGTATGTGACATAAGCTACTGCTAGACACAGAAGCTATCACTGCTTTGGACAATCGGTGTACTTTCCAATCCCGCTCTTCCTCCATGTTCTGTTACTTCAGCATGCATTTGCCCCAAGAAAATGTAGGCATATTAAAGACAAGCTAAAAGAACTTATCAGCAAATTAGTTTGCTGCTTGAGTAACCAAATAAATGTTTTGAATTTCACTATAATCGAATCAGTCCATTCTTTTTGTAGTGAAATTTAATGACAGTGGGAGGTCTTGTCAGGCTTTGCCAGCTATAAGTATAAGTAGAAAAAAATAAGGATAATTTGGGAATTGGTTGGAATGAGTTTGCATCAACAGGGTTCTCGTTTAAACAGCCTTTTGCAGAAAATGTTTGTCAGAAAGTGTTTGTAACTAATCCACCGAAGAATTTGGCTTATTATTAGAAATTTTACTATATTTTTGGATAAGAGATAGTCTTCGAATTCAGAAGTTATTCAAAATACTCAATAACATGATATATAATAATTCAGTCAATGTTTTATTTGTTATTTTGTGTGGCCTTTCTCTTATTTGCCAGTGCAGTTGCTGACACTGCATAATTCCCTCTTCAAGCAACTCTTCAATTTGTCAAAACTAATTGTTTTAATTAAAAGAATGGCTCATATAGGAGCACAGGAGATGCTTGAATGTAGATGTTGCAGGATAAAATCATTCATTGTATTATCACTGATCCATTGTCACCCAACAAAAACCAATAAATATAGAAAATCCCACTGAAATGATTTTTTTATTTAATTATACCTGGGAGGAATGTAAGAATTCCAAGACCTAAGAGGCCATAAGCTTGGGATCGTTCTCCTCCCATGTGACCTGTGAAGACGAAGTAGGACAGAAAAAGAAGCATGCATCCAAGAGCTAGCAGGAAAAGTGCAAGAGCAATAGATTTCCAAGGGACTTTATCAAAGGACTTCGGCGTATAGTCAAATCGGGGGTCATGTCCACCAGTATTGTAGTCATTATCGTCATCAGTAGCAAGACGATTGTAACGAACTTGCCGCCTAGATGCCATATCAGTAATTTGCAACTTCTTATTCTTTGCAAACAAGTGTCTCTGAACCTTAAGCCTTCACAATCCAATTGACCCAAACTGCTTCAAGCATCAGATGAATAAAAAGATCAGAGTAGCATAATTTTAATGAAAATGCTATATGTGGGTAAAAATAAAAGTAAAAATAATTAAAAACCGAGGGTATAATGCACGTCAAAAGGCAATAATAGAAATTGGCAATAATGCATGTCATAAAGAACCGAGGGTATAAATATAGAGAGCTAGACAAATACCTAGATATTAAGTTCAAAAGGCATTGCCAGTCAACAGACAGAAAGCAAAAAAAAAATTTGATTTTCATTTTAAAGAAGTCAATAACCAAAAACAGTGAAGAAAATGTATATCAAGCACAAAATATATATATATATATTATGAAACAAAAACCTATTTGAAAAGATATAAATTGTCCACAAACTTTTAAAATTAATAAAACAGACCTCGCTCTGGCAATAACTTATTGAAGAGATTAGAATCTAAATCATCCCAACTTTTATCTCATCCGTAAAACATTCACCACCCTATGTAAGATTAAGTCATAGAACCACTGTAATAAATTATACATAATTATACTCCTCATTTCTGTATTGAATTGTGGATAAATAAATGATAGATTGTGGATACATAAATGATAGAATAACTTTTGATTGAACCAAATATGGATCTCCTATAGAAGACGAAAGAAGGTACACAAAAAATCAAAGAAGAAAAAACACTTTTCGAGATTCCTATTATACATAATTATACTCCACAATTTGTTTATTTCCCAGTAATGTTAAGAAATATTTGGTCCATTGGAATGAATGTGTAATAGAAAGATCATTCCATCACTCTTAATATCCATTCTCACGTTTGGTTCAATAAAAAAATGCATTGCAAATAGAATCATCATTATTGCAAATAGACAATCTTATGATTGATGGAAGACCCACATTATTGCATAGTAACAGTGCATAGTCCTTTGTTTTCAGTAGGCACAAAACCATGGTTTTAAAAATTGGCTGCAACCCTTATGAATCCTATGACTAACAGATGAAAAACCTACGTTCTTTTCGAACAAATTCCAAATTCTAAACACACAGGTTGCATTTTTTTTTATAACTTGGTATCCGACCCACTAATCCGGAGGACCAATCCCACCATTCCCGTATCGACTGGTCCCAAGAAATTATTTGCACCTAAAAGTTTCCAACCTGAAACCGTGGAGGAAACACCCCCTAGCCCCAGCCTTGACCACTAGGCCAACCCTTAGTTCTACATAAGGTTGAATTTGAGAACATGGGTTTGGATTTGGGACTAGATTTGAAATCTGGGCATGAGTTAAGCACATAGTTGATTGCTCTTTCTTTCAATTAAGCTGAGTATCTATCTATGATCTTGCAAAACAACAGAACCACCGCTCTTCGAAGCACCCAAAAACTCCATAACTTTGCAATTAATACGAATCAAATCTAACAGTTGATGAGTTCAATTGCTTACGATCAAACAAAACTCTATATAGAATACCCAAAATGAATTCAGATCTCACAGAAACAAAAAAAATTAAAAAAAACAAAACGATTGAGAGTGAAAGGTATAATTAGAAGTGATGGGAGAGATTGACTACGGAAGAACTCATCGGTAAGAGATGGAGGCGCCGTCGGAGGTGGAGGTGGAGGTGGAGGTGGAGGTGGGTGGAGGTGTAGCGATTGCGGTGTGGAGGATGAGAATTGATCAATGGGCATTGAAGACTTGGGGCCTTAGAATGGAAGATCAGTGGGATGATCTACCGCCTGTGAGCATTTTTTGGTCACAGCCTTATCTTGACCGTGGATTTTATTATTGTGGATCCCAACATTCTGTGATGGACGTAGAATCAGGATTGGCTGAACACCACAATTGACTTGTATCATTGTGGGCTTTTCAGTTTACTGGGCCTAAAGCCCACGGATTTTTATATGGATGCTTTGCTTGGAGTTCAAATTTAAATTTTGTTGAGTTTTTTATTTTTTATTTTTTTGTGTTTAATAATTTTTTTTCATGTTTTTTATATTTTTTTTAGATAAAAAGTTTCATAAAAAATAAAAAGCTCAAAAACAGTTTTCAAAAATTTAATCAAACAAGAACAAGTTTTTAAAAGTTCAATAAAACAAGATTTTATTTTGATATATTAGCTTGAATTCTTAAAAAATCTCGAGCCTCTACCACTGCTTGGCTAAATATTATCTTTTTCTTAAAAAATTTATCTTGTGTCAATAAATTTCATATTATAAATACATTAAGATAGGAGAATAAAAAAAAATGAAATTAGAGGATCTTGTACCCTATAACCTTAGAGACGGTCAAATTACACATTCAAATCATTCAAAGAAGTCTAAATAACATATCTTTTTAAAAATAAATATAAAAGAAATGATTATCATGTTTGCAACACGTAACCCCCTTGATTTGTCTCTAAGGAGCCAACAAGGTGCTCCTATTGATTAGTTCTTACTGAGAAATCAACAAATTTGTTACCCTCTCTCGTACTGTGATCTTCAATGCCCATTGATCAATTCTCATCCTCCACACCGCAATCGTTCCACCTCCCTCCACCTCCACCTCCGGTGGCGCCTCCATCCTTTAACGGTGAGTTCTTCCATAGTCAATCTCTCCCATCACTCCCAATTATACCTTTCACTCTTAATCGTTTTGTTTTTTTTAATTTTTTTAATTTTTTTTTGTTTCCGTAAGATCTAAATTCATTTTGGGTATTCTATATAGTGTTTTGTTTGATTGTAAGCAATTGAACTCATCAACTGTTAGATTTGATTCGTATTAATTGCGAAGTTATGGAGTTTTTGGGTGCTTCAAAGAGCGGTGGTTCTATTATTTTGCAAGATCATAGATAGATAATCAGCTTAATTGAAAAAAAGAGCAATCAACCATGTGCTTAACTCATGCCCAGATTTCAAATCTAGTCCCAAATCCAAACCCATGTTCTCAAATTCAACCTTATGTGGAACCCCAGGGGCTGGCCTAGTGGTCAAGGCTGGGGCTTGCAGGTATTTCCTCCACGGTTTCAGGTTGGAAACTTTTAGGTGCAAATAATTCCTTGAGACCAGTCGATACGGGAATGGTGGGATTGGTCCTCTGGATTAGTTGGTCTAGTTGGTCGGATACCGAGTTATAAAAAAAAACGCAACCTGTGTGTTTAGAATTTGGAATTTGTTCAAAAAGAACGTAGGTTTTTTTTTTTGGATAAATAAGCAATTTTATAAAGAAAGCATCAAGACGATGCAACCAATACAAGAAAACCACCCAGTAACGGAACCAATAAAACAAGAACTAACCAGTCACCTCATCTAGAAAGTCTAAAAACACAAATAAATCCGGATCTACCCTACCCTCCAACCAATTATACAAAACTAGAGAAAGACGACTTTGCAGCCAAGAAACACTATGAGAGACCGCTAAGAAGGTACGTTGATTCCATTCCATCCAAAGCAACCACATCAAGCAAAACAGAGCCAAAAACCAAGCTTGCCGTCGCCGCCGACCAAGACGAACGCCCCGCCAGGCCCAAAGGAAATCAAACACCCCTTGTGGTTGGACCCAAGCAAGTCCAAAAAGTGAACAAACAAATCCCCAGAAACCCGAAGCCACCGAGCAATGAAGAAACAAATGATTTACTAACTCCGCATCCGCGCAACACATACAACACCGATTCACAGGGATGTGTCCCCGCCGCATCAAATTGTCCAAAGTAAGGTTCCGACCTAAAGCTACCGTCCACATGAAAAAGGCAACCTTAGTCGAAACCTCCGGAACCCAAACACTTTTCCAAGGGAAGACCCAACCAGCATCTCCCAACAACCCCTGATAAAATGATGCTACTGTGAACTGCCCCTTTGCCCCCAGCCTAGTCCAAACCAATACATCGGGGCCCACCCCTACCGTTCCCAAACCATATAAAAAACCCCACAACTCCACCAACTGAGCGACTTCCCAATCATGAACCTGTCGCCGTAACTTAATATCCCAAACTACCACACTCCCACCGTCCAAATAGGAAGCCACCAATGCATCTTGATCTAATGCAATATTAAAAATCAAAGGGTAGTCATAGGATTCGTAAGGGTTGCAGCCAATTTTTAAAACCATGGCTTTGTGCCTACTGAAAACGAAGGACTATGCACTATTACTATGCAATAATCTGGGTCTTCCATCAATTATAAGATTGCCCATTTGCAATAATGATGATTCTATTTGTAATGCATTTTTTATTGAACCAAACGTGAGAATGGATATTAAGATTGATGGAATCATCTTTCTACGTTAACTTCTTAGAAGTGTGTGTTTCTTAGAATGAGATTTAAGCCAAAACAGTGAATGCGGCCGGCCTATGCACTTAGCATAAACAAAAACAAAACACTATAGTATATATCCAAAAAAATGTACAAATACGTCAAGAAATCAACAAAAGATGAAAGAGAAAAAGTGCAAACCTCTCTCATCTTACAATGGTGGAAACAAGGAAAATTCCTTTAAAACAATAATTCGGAAGTTGTAACATTTCTCTCTCTAAATAAACCACATCATATACAGAGAAGCAACATTCTCTATTTGATCTCCCTCCTTAGGTATCCACAGCCCCAAAAAGCTAAAAGTCACCCACAGAAGAGGGTATCACAAAAGATAGAGAAAAATAAAACTCCATAACTTGCCTACCGCTAGACAATGAAGAAACAAATGAAACAAACTTTCCCCTACCTTCCAACACATACAACACCACTCCATAATCACTTTTTGCCTACCAATACAACCAGAATGGGAGGATAGATGTTATACTTTTGCTATTAGTAGCACTTCCCTAGATTTGTTTGAATGAGCTTTCTTTAGTAAGTTAACAAAGCCTAAGATTGTCTATTGTCAAAATAGCCTCATGAGTTGTTGTACGAGCAAAGAAAGCCACCATCGGAGGGGCCTTACTCCTCCAAATCCCTTTCAAAAGAATGAAAAGGCTACACAAGACTACATTAGGACTGAAAAAATGCAAACAATAAGAGCCGCATTTCTCAAAATCTCTGGGCAATCACATCTTTGATCCCCCATGAACCAAACTATCGTGCCAAAAAATTCTACCATGTGGCCCTCCCAAACAGAGGTGCCTATACCACCCTTATTATCTAAACTAAAAGAGAAATATAAGATTAATGCTCCATGTACATAGCCAATTGGTAAGGTTTGGAAATAAATTTCTTGATGCTCTGCATGCACACCAAGAATCAAGCTACAATCCAAATCTACCACTATTACCCACTTTAGGAAAATAAATGCTTAGAGACATCCCAAACTCTCATAATACCTTTCCAAACCTCCATCCTATAAGGTCCTCTCTCAGCACCAGTAGCCCATTACTCATTGCCATATTTTTCTACCACCAGTCTCTTCCAAAGACTCACTTAACACATCAAAGCTTTGTAAACAACTCAAGCCTTCTGACTCCCCATGCCAATGTTGGTAAAAGCATGAGATGTACTTAAGTGCAAAGGCCTCCAAGATATGCTTGATAATATATACTGACAATAGATTCATAATATATAATTCAAAAAATTCAAAAAAATCAAATAGCAATATATTTATCCTCTTAACTAAAATAGTTGTAATTGTACAAAGGTTGCAGGCATAAATTTTACACAGTGACACAGGTTTGTTCAATTTCTTAAAATTCTATGAACTAAATTTGAAAACAATTAGTAATAGATAATATGATAGTCAAGTGACCATATAATCATATAAAATTTAAACACGAATTATTAGTAGTTTCTCTTGTGCTTTACAAAATATTGACAACCGCGATCCAAATGAAATACATGGTCGAATCAAAATATACCCAAAAGGCAAAGACCAAAAAGTACTGGAATGGTATTTGTTACCATACCATAATATTGATAGTGTATCATACCGTAATATTGATATTTGTATAACAAAACAAGGGCCTATTCAAAACAATCATGATTTAAAAATAATAAAAAAATTATTAAAAACTAATAAATTATATATTTTTTAAACAAAAATAAAAAGTGCAAAAAGTGCACTTTAAGCTTATAAAAAAAGCACACTTTAGTATTTGCATTTCACTCTAACAATTAAAAACACTTCTACTATTATGCTTTTACAAACATTGCCCAGCGCTCTCCCTGTAATTTGAAAACACAAAATATGGTATTGCATATTTTGAGAATTTTCAACTAAAGATTTTCATAAGTTTTAGTTAACCTTTTTTCTCTATGTGGCAAACCCTAGGGTCTTCATGCTAGTGCTATTTCTAGAGAGAGACACACGTCAGATAGAGCAACAAACCAGCCGGGCTCCAAAGGCCTTTGACTTTGTTCTAAGAAAAAAGAAAGCAAAAGTAGAACTAAAATTTAGGGAGGGCTTTTTTCTTGGTAGGTAAACTTAAGTCAAAAAATGTCCTCTTGTAAGTTTATCTAATACTATGTTACATGAAGTTGAGTTGGTGAGGGTAGAGTGCCTGTCTATCTAGGTGACTGGCCATTAGGCCCCGTTTGTTTTGAGAGATGGAGGTGGGATTGAGATTGAGATGGAGGTGGAATCCACTATATGTTGTGTTTGTTTTGAGAGATGGAGAGGGGATTCATAATTCCATGGGATTAGGATGGGCCTTAGTGTTGAGATTGAGATGGAGGAGATGGAGGTGATATTAGGAAATTAGTCCCATGGGATTATTTTTTTATTTTTTATTTTTGATTATTTACATGTTGGGCATTTTTTTAACATTAATGTTTAATTTTTTTGTATTTTTTGTTCAGTAAAAATCATAATTTTATTTTTTTAATATTTTATATTTCTTTTATAGAGTAATAATTTAACAATCTCCACACTAACAACTACCATCAAAACAAATACAATTTTACTTAATTCTCTCACTAACAATCCCCTCACTATTAATCCCCTCCATTCTACCTCTGAAAACAAACAGGGCCTTACAGTAATTCAAGTTTACAAGCAACACAACTTGTAATTCAACACAACTGACCAATACACCTCAATGTACCAGTGGGAATGAAAGTCATTTGTATATCATCTGATATGCGACACATGTTGGTTCATAACTGATTCACAACCTAATTCATAACCAATATAATAGGTTCACAAACGCTACGCTCGCTATGGCTGCTATAAAGCAATTTTTTTTGCATATGATGATTTTTTTAAAATTCAAAATTGCATTTACTGATTTTTTGTATGTATTGCTCGATACTCATGAATCATGATGTTGCTACACCACAACCAAAACCAAAACCAATTCAACACGTGATACTGCTATATAAACCCTTGATGGTAACTTAGGGAATTCTATTAAAAATTAGAAATGTGTTCCTTTTTATCCTTGGTGGGGTGTGAGAAACCCACCCACTACCTATCTAAGTCACATGTCCAATCGCCTACTCTCCCATACCCAGACTTATGGTTTCAAATTTGACACTTTAGCTCAAATTTGAAGTATCCACTAAACATATATGAAGACAACTCAACATAATATATATATATATATATAATCGGGGTCTTTGTCTGGCTCGAGTTACTCTTGCTTAACTTAAAAACCAAACTAATGTGATTGGATTTGTTATTTTTAAGACCCAAAATAAAACCAAAATCCAAACCAACCCAACCCACGGAGGTCAGGTTGGTTCGGTTCTCATATTTTTTGGGTCTAACTGCTTTTTGCAGTTGTTATCTTTGGAGAGAAAGATGGATTGCAGTCATTGTATTTCCATAAATTTGGAATAACTTAGCTTCAGGTACACAGCATAGCTTCAGATAATGTGGAATAACTTAATTGGAATGGAGGAGAGATACAATGAAGTGTGTCCCTAATACTAATGCAATCGAAATATTGCTCTATAGTGGCACAAACTTTGCTAAAAAATAGATATAAATTTGTAAAAAAATTAATGTAATGAAAAGAAAACAAAATAAAATAAAAACAAAAAAGAAGTGACAGTCATCCAGAAATTTTAAATTTAAGGAGAAACCATTAAAATGAAAAATTGGACACAGCTGTAACACAAACCCTAATTTATTGAAAGTGGGTATTCAATTTCTTGGGAATAAAATGGGAAAGCTATCAACTTTCAAATCAATAGAAATCAAAACAAGCCTATATGCCACAGATCTGATCTCCAAAAACAAAAGCCAGCAAAACCCAACAGCAAAAAACCCCAACTTTCAATACCCAATAAGAGGCAGAGATTGAAGATGAACTTACAGAAAAAAGAGCTTCGTCGAATCGAAATTTGCAGAGAATTCTTCTATCAAATCAAATCCCTCCAAAACAACGAGAAAATTTGTAGAATTGATCGTAGATCTACGATTGGGTATATATATACATGCAATTGACTTGTATCATTGTGGGCTTTTCAGTTTATTGGGCCTAAGGCCCATGGATTTTTATTTGGATGCTTTGTTTGGAGTTCAAATTTAAATTTTGGTGGGTTTTTTATTTTTTATTTTTTTTGTGTTTAATAAATTTTTTTTCAGGTTTTTTTTATATTTTTTTAGATAAAAAGTTTCATAAAAAATAAAAAGCTCAAAAACAATTTTCAAAAATTTAACCAAACAAGAACAAATTTTTACAAGTTCAATAAAACAAGATTTTATTTTGATATATTAGCTTGAATTCTTAAAAAATCTCGAGCCTCCACCGCTACTTGGCTAAATATTTTCTTTTTCTTAAAAAGTTTATCTTGTGTCAATAAATTTCATATTTTAAATACATTAAGATAGGACAGTAAAAAAAAATGAAATTAGAGGATCTCGTACCCTATGACCTTAGAGACGGTCAAATTACACATTTAAATTATTCAAAGGTGTCTAAATAACATATCTTTTTAAAAATAAATAGAAAGTGTGGGGAAGTAGTTTGGAAATACTCTTTAGATCCTGGGAGACGCTCTTGATCCTCAGCTAGTCACCTGTAAAAGCACCAACACTCCGGTCGGGGGTGCCGGGGTTAGCACTCCGACGGGCAAGTCAGTCTCAATGGTCAAGAAAACTTGTTTACTAAGTTAAGTGGAGTTATTCTTACATACCTTTCCAAGAACGCTGCTTCTATATTTATATCTGTTTTTTGTGGGACCTCGGGACCTGGGCCTACTTTTTAATCATTACCCGTTCTTCTATTCGGCTTCGAGGATCCTTTCTTAATCGGCCTACGTATTGTATTCGGCCCATCTTAATCATGCAGGATACAGTTGGTTAACGTTAATACTATAATATACCTCTTCCGATTTAGCCACATATTTGGCTCCCACAATTGCCCCCCGAACTCCCCATTGACGGTAGTTAATCGGCGTGTTTGGTCTAGAATTCGAAAAGCTTACCATTGATCAGGCGGCCTCGCGTTCCCCAAGACAGATGTCAGAGGATGTCAGGAGGCGCACGCATTTTCGTTTATCATTATACTTTCCCGCCCTACTCATGTGTCTTTCGCATTTATTGCGATTTGTAACTTCAGTCCTTTTGGATACACATTTCGTCGATCATCTGATACGTTTGGACCGCCAGCGCACATCTCCCCTCGCACTCATATTTTCTGCAACTTTCGTCCGTCTATCTTCGTCTCATTTGCTCTTCGTAAGTCTTCTTCTCCTTTCTTTGTTTATTGTTCTTACTTTCGGCGAATCCTTGGGTCCCCGTTGAAATGGCTAAACATTTGAAAGACCTCCTCTCTGAGAGTCGCATTTCCGGATTCCGGCGACATTTTTCCATTCCCGATGACGTTCATTTGTCTCTTGTAACGGACAGTTCTCTAGATATGGAGAGAGAGGATCAGAATACGATCGTATTCCCCCTCCTGTCCATTGCGGAGGGCGGAGTTCGTTTCCCCCTACATCCACTGCTTAGGGCCGTCCTTCGCTATTAGAGTCTGATTCCTTCTCAACCCAATGTAAATTTCTTTCGAATCATTATGGGGATTGTAGAATTGAATCGACGCCTTGGGATCAATCTCGGAATTTCGGCCATTCGGCACTGCTATACTTTAGCCAAATCCTCCGGTCGGCTGGGGCGGTACTTTCTTAGGGCCAAGGATACTGACCATCATTTGGTGACTATGCTTGCCAGTTCTGGTAAGAGGGTTGACGATGTAATGGTCAATGTCCGAGGTAATTGGGAGTTCGCTGAGGGCGAAGATCGCCTAGACCCCATTCCCAGACATAAGGGTGATCCATGTTGCCAAGTAGTATCTTATGTTTGTTGATCTGTCTTTTAATCGGCTCTCTTTCCTTAATCTCTCATCTTTTGCAGGTAATAATTTGAAGAAGATTCTGACTTCTGTTGACGACGCAGTCCTCAGGGACATTAAGGCTGCACTCAACTACTTCGGCCGCCAAAACGTGCAAAAACAAGGGAGAGCCGCCCACATTTTACTTCGGTACGAGCTGACCTATACCATGTTCTCGGCTGCTGACAACATCCCGATTCCATCCGGCGATCAGAACCTCTCGGCTCTTATTTTCCCCAGCTACAAGAACCTTAGGCAAATTGGTCTTGAAGCTTCTGATTCGGGGCAAGACGCAGAGCCGGTGATAGTAGTTGCCGATCCGGCCAGAGAACTCACTGAGGAGGCCGAAGAGGTCGACGAGGCCGTGCGTTCGGCGTTTGAGGCTGCCGGACTCAACCAGCCTTCCTCTCCATCCGCTTCGGGTCGTGCAGAGTTCTCTTCCGGAGATATTTTCGCGAATTTGGGAGATCTTCCCGGCGACTTCTTCGAAGGTATGGCAAAGGAAAGCCTTACGCAAATGGCGCGTAAGAGAAATGCCGAGCGAATGGCTGCTCGAAAAAAGGCCGAGGCCGCCGAATCTGATACCAACTTGGCTAAGGCCTCTATACCCATTATTGAAGGAGCGGCTCAGGTTATACCGGTCGGCACGGAAAAAGTTGAACAGCAGGCCGGTGAAGAACGGCTGATTCTGGAGGAGCGCGGCCAGAAACGTGGCACCGAGGAGGAGGCTAGTTCAGAGATTAGCCCTGCTGACAAACGGCCTCGCCTCAAAGAATCGGACGTGGTTGCTCATTTCGTGATTCAGCCAAAGATCAGAGATACGCCGATTTCTTCCAACGCTTCGGCCATTGAGGATCCGGCCGTTGCATTGAGCCTGGCGGCCTCAATTTCCTTGCCGGCGGACAATGCGGCCTTTGGCGCCTCACCGGATATTTTGGCCGTAGCCCTGTCTGCGCAGTCGGCACTTCTGGTAGGTATTAAATTCGCTTGAATCCATTTTTACAAGGGTATCTAACGATCACTTGTTTTTGCAGACCGTCGGCAGGATCGCCGACTTAGGCCGCTGCCTGCACGATGCTCTTGGCAGAATTGACCGTTTGCAAACAGAAGTGAATGGTCAGAAGAGTAGGGCCGAGTTTGAGAAAATGAGAGCAGCAATGGAGAGCGCACGAGCCGAAGCGGAGAAGGAGAGGGCTCGCACTGCTGAACAGCTTCATTCTGATGCTGAGGCTAGAGCGAGTGCTAGTGAGGAGTCACTCAAGCTCTCTAAAGACGAACTTGCCGAGGCAAAGACTCAGTTAGAGGGGCTCAAGGCGGCCCAGGAGAAAGCCGAATCGGAGGCTTTTGAGGTAGGAAAAAGGGCCGCCTTTACGGAATATGTTGATGAAGTTCCCAAGTTTGAGAATCGGGGGTTCAAACACGGGTGGCTTAAAGCCCTTGCTGCCGCTGGGGTTACGTTGGCTGTGCTAATTCCTTACGAGCAAGTAGATGTTGAGCCACTTGAATCCGACACCGAGGACTGATTTGGGAGGCGTTTCCAAATTTATTAAGTTTTTTTATTTTTGTGTAAGTTTTTGATATTTGTTTGGTAGAGTTTTGCTGGTTCATGGTGGTTTTCATGTATAAATTGGTTGCTATCTTGTATGCAATTTATTAATGAAAATTTCCTTATAATTTCACTTCTACTCGTACACAATTTGTGTGGTTATGTTAATGAAACATTGTGATGTCTTTCGCTATTTTGCGTAAAATTGTTGTTGAGTCTCAGCTTTTAGAGGTTAAATATCCAGTGGCAATATTGATTCGTCCTTCACATGCCGACTGGATTAGAATTATGAAGAGTCGATTCATAAGCCGGCTGGGGTACTTGAGTCGAGTATATTAATGAATCTGCCTTTGTCCCAGGCAGTTCCTGAAGAGGTTTGAGGAATCGATTTGATTCGTGAGCCGGCTGGGGTACTTGAGCCGAGTATATTAATGAATCTGCCCTTGCCCCAGGCGGTTCCTGAAGAGGTTTGAGGAATCGATTCGATTCGTGAGCCGGCTGGGGTAATTGAGCCGTATATGTTGATGAATCTGCCCTTGCCCCAGGCGGTTCCTGAAGAGGTTTGAAGGATCGATTCATGAGCCGGCTGGGGTACTTGAGCTGAGTATATTAATGAATCTGCCCTTACCCCAGGCGGTTCCTGAAGAGGTTTGAGGAATCGATTCGATTCGTGAGCCGGCTGGGGTACTTGAGCCGAGTATATTAATGAATCGGCCCTTGCCCCAGGTGGTTCCTGAAGAGGTTTGAAGGATGGATTCGTGAGCCGGCTGGGGTACTTAAGCCGAGTATATTAATGGATCGGCCTTTACCCCAGGCGGTTCCTGAAGAGGTTTGAGGAATCGATTCATAAGCCGGCTGGGGTACTTGAGCCGAGTATATTAATGAATCTGCCCTTGCCCCAGGCGGTTCCTGAAGAGGTTTGAGGAATCGATTCGATTCGTGAGCCGGCTGGGGTACTTGAGCCGAGTATATTAATGAATCGGCACTTGCCCCAGGCGGTTCCTGAAGAGGTTTGAGGAATCGATTCATGAGCCGGCTGGGGTACTTGATGGTAAAATCGTGCCCCTGTCGTCGACTCAGTCGGCGACGGGCGATTCAGGCTCTTCAATTAATGAGAGTGCCTCGATCGTGCTGCCTCTATGAAGGGTAAGTGAACAAAGGCACATCCTTTATGATCTTGGCAAACAACTGACTTGAGCTCTTGCAAGAAGACTGATTGCGCCAATGTCGAACCGACTCTTCTTTAACTGTAAAGGGGAAGCGAAGACCCTTGCTGAGCTGGGCGGAGATATGAATCGAGGTGGTGAACCCTCGCGCTCAGTAAGTAGGAGTTCTAGGGGTCGCGAGAGGCGTTAGTCTCCTCAACGTCGCAGCAGATCGCCCAGGCAAGACAAGCAGTCGCAGGGTAAATCTCCACAGTCCCGAGTCGATAGGAGGTCTAACGCGAATCCATGCCCATTAAGCTTCGCGGTATTTGTGAAGAATAGACCCGTGACGGAGGCGGACTCGATCGTTCGAGACCCAGACGTAGCGGTCGACTTTGCCCGACAAATATTTCCTCCTGAGGTTCAGCAATCAATGCTAGGTCGACAGGACTACGAGGTGTTTCGCGAGGGCATTCACGGTGCGGTGAAGGGGCTTTACACTGCTTACGAAGTCGGCATGCGACTGCGCGCTGCCCGTCAAGAGATGGAGAAGAAGGAAGAACGTATTCGAACTTTGGAAGCCCGCGTGGAGGCGGCCGAGCGGGAACTAAGGAAGACCAAGGTGGCTCAGGCACAATCCACCGCGCACACGAACCCAATTGTGGAAGAGAGGGTTACTAGTCGGCTTATCAGTTCCGCACTTGCCGATCGCGAGATGGCAAGTATGTTCGCAATAGAGAACGCGAAGGGGAGGGCCTATGAGAAAGGTTTCCATGAGGGCCGAAAAGTAGGAATCGAGAAAACCAGGGAAAAATTGGCCGAGGAAGTGTGCCGATGTGAAAACCGTGGGTTTAGGCATGGTTGGATCAAGGCATCTCAAGCCGCAGAAGCTCTCCGAGCGTCGGGAATTGATTCGGCATTACCACGCTACAGGAATAAAGATTTTCCGTTTTCTACTTTCGAAGTTGAGGAGAGTGAGGATGAGGCTGACGCCGTATGAGTTTAATAGTTGTAAGATTGGAACGCAGGGGGCGTTTGAAGCTATGTAACTTATTATTTTATTGAATAAAGAACGTTTTATTATAAATGTTTCGTTGTCATTCATATTCGGCATATATGTATTTCGTGTTGCTTAAATGTTTGAATGAATGTCTAAATATTGTCCGACCCAGGTAGCTGTTAACTGTCCGGTGGTACGTGGGCTTATCGGCAGGATCTACACATGGGCAGCATCGACACATTCGTGACGATCGTTAAGGTTTTATTGAGGCTATTTCAGCGGCCATTTATCTTGGACTTGGGTCAGCGCATTGATGCTTGGCCAGTTGGATTGGTGGGCTGGTCGAGGCGAATGTCAATCGACGCTCGTCTTAGTCAGCCAATGCGTTTTTTGGCGTTAATAAAATTTTCTTGGGATTGGGACCTCGAGATCGCAGTCGTTGCTGAGAATAAAAGGAGTAGGCGTTTCGCACCAATAATCCCACTTGACTCGTCATTCCTTGTGTGGGATAGTGATTTTGGTTACAGAGGCTCAGACTTCGGTCAAGTTTGGTGCTGAGATGGTTTGCAGCAGAAAACCTACCCGTGAGGGAGTTAGGTCATCCAAAGAGTTTGAGATCTGCGAGTCTCCAAGTCATCGAAGCAAATCACCCCGAATGGAGAGTCAACAACTGTCAAGTTCATTCTTCCTTGTCCTGGATCTTTGCCTTGACATTGTCAATAGTGTCAGGGGAAGTTTGGCGCTATGCAAGTTGTGGGCTTAAGCGTGACTAGTTCAAGGTATCGCACGCCGTGGAGGGGTTTAGAGCGACGGTCGTCGATCCGGCGAAGCTGCTTTTCCGGCGTGTTTTGTTCCTTTTTTGCTTTCGATATTGTAATTCTCGAATGGGGGTTGTGTTTATGTAACAACTGTTTAATCAAATAAATGGTTTTATTTTAAATATATTTGTGTGTTATTCTGAATTTTGCTTGTGTACTAAAGCACATTACTTCGAATGTATGATCTATTCTAGCGTGATGCATAGGATCAATTATCAATATCTTTTGTTCATGCCAACGTTTGCTCCGGATTCAGAGACGTAATTAGCGCTTAGCACTGCAGACCGATTAGTATGGCCGAACGGATTAACGCAATAATCCTTTGAAGCTCTAAAGCGGGCTCCGTATTCGGAGGCTTGAACCCGGGGCCCATTCGACCTTAAGGAGACTGAATCGACCCTAAGGCGTCATGCGCCGAAGGGGGCTCCTAATTCGGAGACTTGATCGGCCCTAAGGCGTTATGCGCCAAAGGGGGCTCCGAATTCGGAGCCTTGATCGGCCCTAAGGCGTCATGCGCCAAAGGGGGCTCCGAGTTTGGAGACTTGATTTGGCCGATCGTGATATCCACGAAGAGCGCTCCGAATTCGGAGACTTGATCGGCCCTAAGGCGTCATGCGCCAAAGGGGGCTCCGAATCCGGAGACTTGATTTGGCCAATCGTGATATCCACGAAGGGCGCTCCGAATCCGGAGACTTAAACGACTCTAAGGCGTCATGCGCCAAAGGGGGCTCCGAATTCGGAGACTTGATCGGCCCTAAGGCGTCATGCGCCAAAGGGGGCTCCGAATTCGGAGACTTGATCGGCCCTAAGGCGTCATGCGCCAAAGGGGGCTCCGAATCCGGAGACGTGATTTGGCCGATCGTGATATCCACGAAGGGCGCTCCGAATCCGGAGACTTGATCGGCCCTAAGGCGTCATGCGCCAAAGGGGGCTTCGAATTCGGAGACTTGATTTGGCCAATCGTGATATCTACGAAGGGCGCTCCTAATCCGGAAACTTAAACGGCCCTAAGGCGTCATGCGCCAAAGACGGCTTCGAATTCGGAGACTTGATCGGCTCTAAGGCGTCATGCGCCAAAGGGGGCTCCGAATCCGGAGACTTGATTTGGCCAATCGTGATATCCACGAAGGGCGCTCCAAATCCGGAGACTTAAACGGCCCTAAGGCGTCATGCGCCAAAGGGGCTCCGAATTCGGAGACTTGATCGGCCCTAAGGCGTCATGCGCCAAAGGGGGCTCCGAATCCGGAGACTTGATTTGGCCGATCATGATATCCACGAAGGGCGCTCCGAATCCGGAGACTTGATTGGCCCTAAGGCGTCATGCGCCAAAGGGGGCTCCGAATTCGGAGACTTGATCGGCTCTAAGGCGTCATGCGCCAAAGGGGGCTCCGAATCCGGAGACTTGATTTGGCCAATCATGATATCCACGAAGGGCGCTCCGAATTCGGAGACTTAAACGGCCCTAAGGCGTCATGCGCCAAAGGGGCTCCGAATTCGGAGACTTGATCGGCCCTAAGGCGTCATGCGCCAAAGGGGGCTCCGAATTCGGAGACTTGATTTGGCCGATCGTGATATCCACAAAGGGCGCTCCGAATCTGGAGACTTGATCGGCCCTAAGGCGTCATGCACCAAAGGGGGCTCCGAATTCGGAGACTTAATCGGCCCTAAGGCGTCATGCGCTAAAGGGCGCTCCGAATCCGGAGACTTGATTTGGCCAATCGTGATATCCACGAAGGGCGCTCCGAATCCGGAGACTTGATTTGGCCAATCTTGGCGAGTGCCCCACTGGGAATTGACATATGATTTCAAGGGACGAAGAAAAATAGTTCATATTGCAGAGGCGAAATATATTTACAGGTATCAGAGCCCACAGATCGGGTCAGTGATAGGGTTTTCATCAGAACTCAGCTTGTGCCGATTGGGGGGAACCACGTATTTCTTCAATGCCGTGGGTCGTTGGGAAACGCAGGATCTGATGGTAGGTGCTTGGGATGGCCTTCATGAGATGTAGCCAGCTTCTTCCCATGATGGCATTATACGGCGATGGGAGCTTCACGACCAGGAATTTCGCTTCGACCGTTCTAGAGCCCGCTCGAACAGGTAATGTGACCTTGCCCAATGGATATTCAGGATTCGTATTAAAGTCGAATAGTGGGTGAGGCGCCGGAGATAGATCCGACTCGTTGAGGCCGAGCTTGGTGAAAGCTTGGTAGTACATGACCTCTGAACTACTCCCTGGGTCTATGAGAATTCGTTCAATGACGAACCGGTTTATGCGTAATCCAATGACCAACGGATCGATGTGGGAAGCCGTTGCGTCATCGAGGTCGGAGTCGTTGAAGGCAATTGTCAGAGCTTGTTCGGACTGGTCAGTCGAAATACGGCGTCCCTGCAGAGTTGGATGCGATCGAATTGTGTGCACGGCTGGGGGTGTAGGCAGGCTGTAAATTACATGGATCACGCCAAGTGGGGGAGAGTCCTGCCTCAATGCTAATGCCTTGGTTGGCTTTCCCTATTTCACATACTGCTGCAGTCGGCCGTCTTGCACCAGTTCTTCCAGGTGGTCTTTTAATGCGTAGCAACTCTCTGTTTCGTGGCTGTGATCTTTGTGATATTCACACCTCCGGTCCTTTCGTCGTGTATCGGGTGGCCCCACAATCTTTGACGGCCATCTGAAGAATGGAAGGTGTTGGATTTTGGTCATTACCACGGTGATTGGCTCTGACAGTTCCGTGTACTTTTTGTCGGCGCGCCTCGAGCGTCTACTGTCGACTTGCAATTGTTCATTCGTCAAGTTGGAGCATTGATTACTCGATCGGCAAGAGTCCCGCCTTTTGTCTCGTTTAGCACGTTGTCGCGACTCAGGGCTCGGGGGTGGCACGGAACTTATTGGTTGAGCAATTTCAGGAGGTGCTGGTTTGGAGGACACTTGTCTGGCTTTAATCCTCAAGACATCGTCTTCCACTTTGCAATACTCTTCGACTTTCTTCATCAGCGCCCAGACTGTTTTGGGGGGTCTTCTGGTCAAGGAGTTGCGAAGAGCACTGTCGGGATGTAGTCCCATTTTGAAGGCGGTGACGGCCATGGAGTCGTTGCAAGCGTCGTCAACGAGATTGAAGCACTCCTAGTATTGTGCCGAATATGCTCTCAGCGTTTCTCCTGGTTGGATTTGCATAGCCCAGAGAGAGTCGGCCTGTTTCGGCTGTACCTCGTTGGTGATGAACCTGGCCCTGAAGGATTTTTGTAATTGATAGAAACTTCTGATCGAAGCCGGCTCCAGCTTGTAATACCATCTAACAGCTAATGGCCCCAAGCTACTGGGGAATATTCTACACATGAGGGCTTCATTGTCTGCATGCAGCGTCATGGCCTGCTTGTAGTGACGTATATGATCAGTGGGATCTAATTTTCCATCGTAGAGAGTAAATGATGGAGCTTTGAACTTCTTGGGCAGGGCCGCCCTCGCAATTCGTCGGATAAAAGGATCGTGCCGGTCCTCTTCGTCTGAACTGCTTCTTCTGCGCTTGTTCCTTGCGTGTGGACTTTTTTCAGAGGAGCTGGAAGTGTCTGAGCGTCCTTTGTTATGCTCCATGGATAATGAGTTGGAGTCACTATCGGTTTCCCTTGGTCGGGCTCGAGGTCGTTGTCTACCCGCCCTCAGGGGTCGTTCGGGGTCTTGGCGCGCAGCTTCTTTGGATTTTGCTACTTCCAGGGCCAAATCTTGACGGAGGCGTTCGTTTTCTGCGATCATATTTTCCAGCCTTTGTTCATTCTGTTTAGCTTGTTCTATGATGGCTTGCATCGTCTCCTGCGCTGAAGTCGTTGGCGAGTCAAAATTCAAGGCGCGTTTCGCAGCGATGGTTTCCTTCCCGAGCATATTTGCCGAAGTGATTTCGTCTCTCTGTGTAGTCTCGTCGGTGGCTATCGGAGGATCTTGCGTCACGCCTTCCATGGATGTACTTTGAGTATTCCCACAGACGGCGCCAATTGTGGGGAAGTGGTGTAACAACCCCATACTGTTTACCGGAAATTTACTGAATTACATACTGATTACTGCTAAACTGGAATGCTTATGACTGATAATTGAACTAACTGGAGTACTGAACGGACTGATTGAAAATTGAAAACGAATTGACTGAGCATGTTTATTGTATTGCATTTTTATCTTTTCGATTGTTTGATTATCTGTTGGTATTTTTATGTTTAAATTGCAAATTGAAGGCCTTATCGGCGGCCGAACTGAAAATTGTTTAGTGTTTCAAGATCAGTATAATTTATGTGATTATATGATATATTTAT
Source organism: Camellia granthamiana (assembly GCA_036172215.1). Taxonomy (NCBI): domain Eukaryota; kingdom Viridiplantae; phylum Streptophyta; class Magnoliopsida; order Ericales; family Theaceae; genus Camellia; species Camellia granthamiana. The sequence goes on from CM069906.1 coordinate 11,075,530, forward strand.
CGGAATAGTGATTAGGAATGATTAAATTAGATCAAATAGTGATAAATTGCTAACTTGGACTTATTTACCAATTAGACCACTTAGTGGGCCACTTAGTCTAATATTGTTTGAGCCTTACACTTGAACAAATGCATTTCATCAGCCCTTTTCTTCACTCTAGCCGACCAAGAGAGGGAGTAAGAGAGAATTGAGTTCATTTTTATGATATTGCTTGGAAATTAAGGAAATTAGAAGAGTTCTTGCTTGTTTGAGCCTCTACACTTGTAATTGAAGACTTAGGCAAGGTAATTGAATCTCCCATTGTTGCATTTAAGGTTTTCTTGCATGAGTCAAGTTAAATTGTAGAGTTAAGACTTGAATTGGTCCTATAGTGTTGAATTAGAACTCATTTCATGCATGCATGTGTGTATTGATAAATCTTGAGTTGATTTCATGGCCAATTGTACATGCATGTTCATAATTAGGCTTGAGTCCATGAATTCATCATGTTCTTGAAGAAATGAGTCCATTTGGACAAGCTTTGAAGGTTGAATTTGGTTTGAATCCATGCGTGTTTGCATTTCTCCATGTTCATGAAAATGGGTTTGAAAAATGGTTTCAATTGACTCACCTTTGGGGCTTGAATTCATAAATTGAGCTTTAAAACTTGTTATACATTGGATTTGGATGTGTATTCCAGAATTTGGGCCCAAGAGGTCGAGTTTTGAGTGAAAGAATGCTTGGTTTGAGCTTAGGAGACAAATCTGGAAATTCCAGAATTTGGCTTCTTCGCTCGAGCGAAGGATTCTTCGCTCGAGCGACCAACCTTTGTTCGAAGCTACGCTCGAGCGTAGGATTGGTGGCTCGAGCGTAAAATTTCAGCATCCAGTACTTTTACTGTTTCGACAGACCGCTCGAGCGAAGGATTTCTCGCTCGAGCGAGGCTCCTATTTTCAGCAAACTTTGCAAAATGTTTTCTAAGTGTATTTTTGCATCCTCATCCCATTCTAGGCATTCTTAGGCCTAGTTTAAGGCATCTTAATGAGGATATAGATGTAGAACACACCAAGGCAAATTAGGGATTAAATTATGATATTTCCCAACTGTGTAGCTTAGTGTGTGTTCAACCTGTGAACTGTGTAGGGTTGGCGACTGGGGAAATACGCTCTAGCATACCGTAGCCCAAACTCTGTGAGTAACAATTGTGTAAAGATATGTTCAAAATGATTATCTTTCGAATACTGAACTGAACTGTTTACTGTACTGTTTTCTGAACTGGTATTATTTACTGAATGAATGTATGTCCTTTATTTCTGAACTGTACTGTGGCATCCTTAGCACCTACTGTTACTGTTACTGTTACAGAGATCTCTGTCGGTTCCCTCGTGGAACCATTACTGTTTACTGATCGATGGCCATCATTACTGTTCGGTCTTTAAGACCTACTGTTTACTGCTATGCTAATGGATGTACCACATATGACTGAATAACTGTTCTGACTGAAAGACTGAAATACTGTTTAATGAACTGTTTTCATTACTGTAAGGACATTTCATTCTTAACCTCTTCACACATTATGTTATTCACTGGGCTCTAGCTCACTGTTTATATATATATGTAGGTGCTCAGCCACCAGATCGGAGCTAGGAGCGTGGGTTAGACTCCAGTTTTGTCAAGCCAGCCTATGTGTCTCTCTGCGAGGTTCCGAGTTGCCATGCTATGGCTTTGGGGTGTTTTGTTTTTCCCCCGTCTGTCTCCGTACTGTTTTGGATTACTGTATAGACTGTCAGCTACTAACTGCACTGCTATCAAGGGATTAAGTCCCTGTACTGTGTGACTGAAAATTTTGTATAGACTGTACTGTTCTACATGTGTGAATGCATGAAAAATCTTTTTGGCATACAGACTGTCACAGCTCAATAGACATTATTTATTTACTGTATTGGCTTCCGCCGGGCCCTGAATTCTGTTTTACTGTACTGCTGTTAAGCAGGCCTTTGGTAATCTCGGATTACTGGTCAGCTACGGTGCTAAACCCATAGGGCTGGGTTTGGGTCGTGACAAGTGGTTTGGAAATACTCTTCAGATCTTGGGAGACGCTCTTGATCCTCAGCTAGTTACCTGTAAAAGCACCAACACTCCGGTCGGGGGTGCCGGGGTTAGCACTTCGACGGGCAAGTCAGTCTCAATGGTCAAGAAAGCTTGTTTACTAAGTTAAGTGGAGTTATTCTTACATACCTTTCCAAGAACGCTGCTTCTATATTTATATCTGTTCTTTGTGGGACCTCGGGGCCTGCGCCTACTTTTCAATCATTGCCCGTTCTTCTATTCGGCTTCAAGGATCCTTTCTTAATCGGCCTACGTATTGTATTCGGCCCATCCTAATCATGCAGGATACAGCCGGTTAACGTTAATACTATAATTTACCCCTTCCGATTTAGCCACATATTCGGCTCCCACAGAAAGAAATGATTATCATGCTTGCAATACGTAGCCCCCTTGATTCGTCTCTAAGGAGCCAACAAGGTGCTCCTATTGATTAGTTCTTACTGAGAAATCAACAAATTTGTTATCCTCTCTCGTACCGTGAATAATGGAACATTTGCATGATAAATTTGATGTTTTTCTAGACGTGCATGATGATTCATGATAGGGCAAAACATAGGGTTATTCGAACCGCATAACCCGCTCAATTCAGATCGATTTGCATATAAATAGACAGTTTTGCAGACATAATGTGAGCGGATACGGTTTGAAAGATGGCATGATTGCGGGTTGTAGGTTTAACCTGCACTCGCAAGAATTCGTCCGCATTTAGACCTTTTTTCAAAAAATAAAAATAAATTGAGCCGTTGTTATTTTATTATTACATTTTGGATGAATGTGAAAGTTAATAAAGAATTGCTTTTAGGTAAGCTTAGAATTTTAACTGACTTTATTTTAATTTTATTGTTGGATAGTAGATAGTGAATGAGATTGATGATCTAGTTTAGGATTTTGAAAGATATACTTGTATTAGTTTATAATTTGATTTAAAAATTTAGGATTTTGAATAATTTGTTTGTGTTAGAAATTGATTTTGTGGTGTTTTTAATTTTATAAGTTTTAATTCATTAATTATTAATGTTGAAGCATTTCAGAAAATGGGAGGAAAAAGAGCCCAAAATAAATATTTTGAAAATGAGAAAAAAAAATGCTCCAAAATAAATTTTTAAAAGAAAAAATCAATCCGCAAACCGTCCACACATTCGCAAACCATATTCGCAGAAACCACAACTCGCACTGCGAGCGGTTGGATTGAAATTTCCCCAAATCGCATGCATGCAGACAGATCCAAATCAATCCACAAAACGTCCAAAATCAAACCGTAACCCCTCCTAATTCATGAGGATGATGAGGAGAAGGGTAAGAACTTTATTTGATAAAGTTGATCAATAACTTAGTTCGTTTGGAAAATGGGTTGACTTTTTAATTTTTTGACTTTTTTGATTATTTTAATCTGGGGCTAAAAAGTTTGGTTTGTAAAAGGCTTTTGACTTTTTAACTTTTTAAACTTTTTTATGAAAGAAAGAATGTAATAATTATAAGTTAGATGTGATGTCTTATTTTATTAAATTAAAAAATTTATTTTATTTTTTGTGACTAAAATAATTAAAAAAGTCTAGCTCTTGGCTTCCCAAACCAAGCCTAGAGTCAATTTTTGTCCCTTTTTAAAGTGATGGTAAGGCTACGTACACCCTTATAATTTTATATTATTTGTCCATCTTTATGTTTTTTTTTTTTTTTCTTGATTCTTATAAGTTTATGAAATTACTTTTGTTGACAATAAAATTTAAAGAAACTAAGGGGTTGTTTGGGATGACCTAAATAAATGTATTTTTTGTCTTTTTACGAAAAGATGTGCAGAAAAGTAGAGGGGTGATGTAATGGAAAAAAGATAAAAAGATAAAAAGTGTGTACTTATTTTGGGTAGCCAAACTTGACCTAAGAAAAGAGCATGAGAGAGGACATGTGATAAATTCCCCTAATGCAGCTCTTGTATTGAAATGGAAAAAAGTGAGACCCCTACTGGAGGTGACCCCATCACCCTCAGTGAATTTTATTTAATCTATATTTTTTTTATTTTTTATCCTTCTTTTATTGTCCCTCACGTGTATATGGGGTATTGGGAGTCATTCCTAACTGAGAGTCTGGATCATCACCGTATTGAAATAGACTTTATAGCCAATGGGCTTGGATCTCTTCTTGAACAGCTTCATAAGTTGTATCAAATGGTGCCTATGCAAGTTTTGGTTACATGCAAAGTTTTGAAGCTTTTAAGAACACATTTAATGATTCAGGAGAAAGAAAGAACTAATATACATTGGTTACTTGATGTCCAAAATTAATCATGTAGCAAAATATTTTATGAGTACGATATACTAAATTATCTTTGTTAAGTAATTAAAAAATAAATGATAAGTCACTTAATGTGTGCTTTCATTGACAAAAAAACATCATATATTATCATATGACATTCTTGAACCGAACTCTACTTTTTTTTTTTTTTTTATTGATTTTCTAACCATATCTTAGCAAATGCCTAGAAAAAATAAACATAATATATACATATATATATATATAATGTCAGAATGTGAGTGGATAATAATGTACCACTAAACATGTGCATGTGGTTCAAGTAATTCATCTGACCTCATAGTTTCAATAATACAAGCATATATAACAAGAATTTTTTTAATTACCCTCAAAGTGCACACCATTCACTTATTGCTAATCCAGTTCTGCCATGTGAGCTATCTATCAGATTCTCTCTCTAACTTCTCTCACTTGATTGAAGGTACGAATGACAGCTAGACGGGTTTATCGTGTCCCGTTCTCCTTCCTTATATTGGGATGGTGAAAGTTAAGAAGATGGCGAGGTGATAAAATGTAAATAAATATAACGCGTGTATTTTTTTAGATTGGATTGTTCAAGACGTAATATTGAACGCACAACCAACATTTTGAACTTGCAAAATTAAACGGATCTATAATGTATGTGTGCTCATTTCTATACGTCTATTATTTATTCTGGCATTAGAGTCCAGACGGATCATATGAGATTTATATATGTAAAAAGAAATTGATTTCAATCTAATTGAAGAAAAATTCAATTATGTTCAGTTGAATTTGTGAATCTTATCATAAATTTCACTATCCTTAATAAACAAATTATTTGTGTATAAAATTTTATATTGTATGTTATTATTTTTTTAAATAGTTATCACACAATATAAGTCCCATGAGAAATCATATTATCAAATATTAAATGACACACACATACTAATAAATGAGGGTGCCTGAACTTGATATCTTTATAATTTTACATTTAAATTTTTTGTTGACTTAATGAATGAAGATGATATGTTAAATTTAAAAATAATTAGCAATTATTTATGTAAATTATTAATAATACTAACATTTTAAACACAAAATTTGTGTGACAAAGCTTGACGATGGGAGGTAAGGGCTGGTAGTTGCATATTTGGAGGGAAAATTTGAAAAATGAGTAAAGGAATAAGGTAAGGGTGTTAAGAAGAGCAAGAATGAAAGGGTGGCAGGCATCAACAAAGGAAGGGTAAGGAAGAGGGCCGTAGACAGGGGCGGAGTTATACTTTAAACAGTGGTGTCAATTGACACCACTGAACTTCAAATTTTTGATAGATGAGAGGGAGATTTACGCCGGGCTATGTCGTCGAGCCGAATCGGCACGGCTTCTTGGGCTATCACGTTTGGCCGAGCTATCTCGCTGACCAGAGTGTGAAGACATGCATGTTCCCAACCGAGCTGCAACTCTTCTAGGTGTTCGGTTGAATCCGCAATGGTGCGTCTGGACCGAGCCAAGCACAGCCCGGAATGAATTTAGATCGGGACGAAGGCCGGCACGCCTCATGGCCAGTTAGTTCGGATGGACCGACTACTTACAGTTCGGCCGTACCGGTCATGGTGGTGTTTCTTCCCATGGGATAGGTCGGTCATGATATCCCGGCTGAGTGTGCCACCTAGACCAATGGAGTGATGGAGGGGAAATCCACCCCTGGCATGCGTCAACACCGCTTGGCAGTTCCACATATGCTGTTTGGAGGTTTTGGCCTTTACACGCTTAAGGAAGGGAGAGGGGAGCACTACCACCTGTCCAGGAAAGGATAGCAGAGGTAGTGCGTCCACAATCCTTGAGGCTGCATGGCCAACTTAGAAAAGGAGGGAGGGTGAACGTTGGAGGTAAGCAATCTGAGTAATTCTCTCTCTCTAAAAAGTGTTCTCTTCTTCTTCTTCAAGTGGTCTGACTTGATCGTCGGAGGGTCTATCCGGCAACACACCGTCGGGCAGCTCACCGTCTTTCTGTTTTCAGGCCAGACGACGTTACGTAAAGCTTGAGTTCAAGGAATACGGAGAACAAGGGATATTTCACCCCTGTACAATTGGCGCCGTTTGTGGGAAGACTTTTGACAGATAAACCTTGCTCCTCAAGCTTTTCCACCGTTTCCATGGCTAACCATGACGAAACTCCACTGTCCGTCGTCGATGGTATTACACCGAAGTCTGTTCGACGGAGAGATGGCCTTCCTGCTATTCCTATTATAGCGGGCCTGGAGACCTCTTCTAGAGGTGCGCGCAACAAATGCGCAAGGAGTACTGATCGCTCGAAGAGTCCAGAGGGCCGCCGACGACGGGAAGAGTCACATGCTCAGCGCTTGGAGCACAAACTCAAAGATTAGGACGCTCTCATTCGCAAGATGGTAGCTGAAATGGAGGCGCTGAAGCGCCAGATAAAGGGGAAGGGTGCTGCTAGAGAGGGCAGCCTCAGTGAGCGCACCCCGTCTCCTCACTCTGGCAGTTGCCGCCAGGACAAGATGTCCTCTCTCTGTATTACTAGAAGCTATGGGGTAGGAGACTCAGACCCACAGGTGGGAAGACCTCATACTCGCGACAGCACCTATCGTCTCTCACACCCCTCGTCGATGTCGAGATACTCTTTCTCCGTCCGTTCGGGAGACCTGAGGGATGTATTGGAAGAGAGGACTCGCCGTGGAAAGACCCGAAGGCTGCCGACATTGCAAAGGCTGAGCTCCCAGATCCGTTGTAGTGAAGAAATGGCAATGCCAGCGCCTAGAGTGATAGCACCAGAGGACAGAGAGCTAGCAAGACTTACCGCTACCCCGCTATCCCCAGAAATTGAGAGCATGCTGCTCCCTACCGGATTCCACCAGCCTAAGTTCACGTTGTACGACGGCAAGACGGATCCGTATATGCACGTGAATCATTACCGGCAAGTAATGACAGGACATCGGCGCAATGACGCCTTGATATGCCTCATATTCCCAACAAGCTTGGGAGAACTGGGCCTGAAATGGTTCGAAAGGCTTCCGGAGGGGAGCATCGAGGGATGGCAATAGCTAGTGGAGGCATTCGTCACCAGATTCAAAACCAACACTCGAATGCCGAATGAGGTCGACCATCTCCTAAGCGTTAAGATGGAATCCAGAGGCTCTTTGAAGGCATACGATGCCAAGTACTGGGAAACCTATAATGAGATCCTCAACTGCCCCACCAATCTGGCGATCACCCAATATAAGTGGGGTCTCCCAGTCGGGCATAGGCTGCGAGATTCGCTTACGATGCACCAGCCCACTACCATGGAATCTTTGATGCAGCGGATCAATGAACACATCCGAGTGGAGAATGATGCCGCCACCGCAACCGAGAAAGCAAATCCGGTCGCAGTAGACAGAAGAGTGGCAGGAAAGGTTCACTCGGTAGCGCAGGAGGACAACCGCCCAAATGACCGGTCAAAGGATCAACGTTGTGGCTCAAACCGCGATGATAGAAACAAAGGTCGCAGAAATGATCGAGCTAACGCTCCTCGAAACGAAGAAGAGGATGCCAAGAGAAAGTTGAAAGCGTGAACCGGCATCACCACGATCTTTAAAATCCCTATTTACCACATCCTGAGTGAAATTTGAGGTGAACCCTACGTCCGATGGCCGGCCAAGTTGGGAAACACGCAAAGAGGCTTCAACTTGAGGTATCGCTGCACCTTTCATGAGGAACGAAGGCACCGAACAGAGGACTGTGTGCCGCTCAAACAACATTTAGAGGAGTTGGTGGCGGTAGGGCATCTGGACCAGTACATAGACGGCGGTATGAGAGCCGCTCCCTAGGAACAAGCCGAGCCAAACGGCCTCGCCATCTTGGACGCAGCGCCGCAGGGTGTAATCAATGTCATCCATGGCATCATTGAGCCAGCAAGGGTCTGCGAGCTAAGAGGGATGATCAAGAAAGTCGAGCACATGAGAGAGGTGCTATCCGTTCAGCTCGCCGTGAAGAAAGAAAAGACCGAGGAAAAGGACATCTTGACCTTTTCCAGCAAAGACTTGGAGAGAATTCAAATGCCTCATAACGACGCCTTAGTGGTGACCCTCCGCGTCAAAGACTTCGACATCAAAAGAATTCTGGTTGACCAGGAGAGTTCGGTCGAGATCATGTATTATGACGCCTTCAAACAGATGAAGTTGGAGGACAAGGACTTGGCCCCGCAACGTCTCTATTGGTTGGCTTCAACTCTCAACCAGAATGGCCGATCGGAAAGATCATATTGCTGGTCAAAGCGGGATCAGTCACAAAGCAAGTGGAATTTTGGGTGCTTAAGGTCCCATCAACCTAGAACTTAATTTTGGATAGGGATTGGTTGCATGCCATGCAGGCGGTAGCATCGATCTACGATCAGGTCCTGCGCTTCCCGGTATCAACCGGATAGGTAGAAGAGGTTTGGGGAGACTAAGTGATGGCAAAACAGTGCTTCGTCGCAGTAAATAGCAACAGAGCTGCCAAAGGCTTTGTGCAGATGATAGAGGGCCCGGAGGGGAAGGAAGTCCTGGAAGACGTAGGAAGAAAGGCCGAGGAGAAATTGGTCGAAGACTTGATGGAGGTGCGCGTAGACGAGAATGACCTAAACAAGTTCTTTCTTTTAGGCTCATCTCTGTCCAGTACCGAGCGACTTGAGTACGTTGACTTTTTGATTTCCAACATGGAGGCCTTCGCATGGACACCTTACGATATGCCTAACGTCTTTCCAAATGCACGGCCGGTCATCCAAAGGACACGGCGCTCGGCCTTGCACCATGCCGAGATAGTGGCGGAAGAGATCAAGAACTTGTTGGAAGCGGGGGCAATAGAAGAAGTGCAATATCCTAGATGGATATCTAACACGGTGGTAGTGCCGAAAAAGAACAACAAGTGGCGGGTGTGCGTTGATAATAAGACGGTCAACTGTGCATGCCCAACGGATAGCTTCCCCCTCCCAAGAATCGACCAGCCGGTGGACTTGACCGCTGGCCATCAGAGGTTCAGCTTCCTCGATGCGTATCGTGGCTACCACCAGATAGCCATGTATGAACCAGACCGAGAGATCATTCGTTCACCACTCCGCGTGGCCTGTACTGCTACAAGGTCATGCCATTCGGACTAAAAAATGCTAGGGCAACTTTTCAAAGGATGGTAACCAAGATGTTCACTCCCCTTCTGGGCCGCACCATGGAGGCTTACATCGATGATATGGTGGTAAAGAGTAAGGAAAAATCTCAATACCTCGCCGACCTAGCAGAGATGTTCGCTACACTTAAACATTACAAGTTGCGTTTGAACGCCTCCAAGTGCGCCTTCGGAGTTGGCACTGGAAAATTCCTAGGTTTTTTGGTCACGAACCGAGGAATTGAAGCCCACCCTTCCCAAATCAAGGCGATACAAGAGCTGGAGCGCCCAAACTCCACGAAGGATGTGCAACATCTTGCTGGGATGGCAGCCGCGCTGAACAGATTTATAAGTCAGCCTTCAGATCGTTGCAGGCCCTTCTTCAAAACTTTGAAGGCCAAGTTCTTCTGGGATGACGAATGTGATCGTGCATTGGCGGATCTAAAAGCATACCTTTCCTCAACCTTTATCCTAGTCACACCAAAACCGGGCGAAGAACTGTATCTCTACTTGGCAGTCTCTCAACATGCGGTAAGCGCTGTCCTAGTCCGTGCTGAAACTACCTAGCACCTCCCCATCTTCTACGTAAGCAAGACCTTGCTCCCGGCTGAATCAAGATATCTGTCGCTAGAAAAATTGGCTCTGGCCTTGATGATGGCCTCCAGAAAGCTAGCGCACTATTTTCATGCCCACGCAGTCGTCGTGCTAACCGAATTTTTCACTTAAGGTGCTCTTCAAAAAGGCAGATTTCACCGGCAGAATTCTAAAGTGGGCTGTAGAATTGGGGCAGTATGATATCAACTTTCAACCGCGCACTGCTATCAAAGCTCAAGCTCTTGCTGAGTTCGTGACGGAATTTGTCCCAGGAACACACCTCGTTTGCCCTATCGATGTGGCCAGCACGGATTTGGCGCAGCCCATGGCTTAGACAGCAGATACAAATAGTGGACAACAAGTGGCAGAAGGGCAAAAGAAAGCTGAACAAGAAATGCAAGAACCGGACAACGTATCAAAACACGGGTTCGACAGGGACATAGAAAGAAACCAGAGTGAACCGACCAGTGCCTCGCAGTTGAGGAGCTCCCAAAATCCCTCCGACTGCTGGAAATTGTTCATTGGCGAGATGTGGAAGCTCTTCGTCGATGGGGTCTCCAACAGGCACGGCGCTGGGCTGGGGATCGTCCTGACCTCCCCGGATGGACTGACCATAGAGCACGCGATCACACTCGGTTTCCCAGCGTCTAATAATGAGGTAGGATACGAAGCCCTCCTTGCCGGATTGAAAAGCACATTAAGCATGAAAGCGTCGGAGCTTATGGTATACAGCGACTCCAAACTGGTGGCCAATCAGGTCTCTGGGGAGTATGAGGCCAGGGATGAAAGGATGGCCAAATATCAGGCACTGGTACGAGCAGAAATCAAAAAGTTTGCTATGATAAGAATGGAACAAATTAACCGCGAGGCGAACAATGCGGCTGACGAACTAGCCGGCCTGGCATCCATGCAAACCACTTTTCCCAATCCTTTGATGATAGAATTTTTGCCCCGGCCTAGCATTAAGGAGCCAGAGGTGCCCGAAGTACTCTGCGTCGACTTAGGACCATCCTGGATGGACCTCATCATCGCCTTCCTAAAGGATGGAATTCTACCTGCAGAAAAGAAAGAGGCCAACAAAATCCGGGCCAAATCAGAGCGATTTTGGCTCTCTCTATCTGGAGCCTTATACAAGAAGTCTTTCAGTAGGCCGTATCTGAAGTGCGTCCACCCCGACAATGTGGAAGCTTTCCTCTATGAGATTCATGAAGGCATCTGTGGGAGCCATATTGGGGGAAGGTCTTTGGCCTACCAAGCAATTTTCCAAGGTTATTGGTGGCCGTGGATGCAGACGGACGCACAGAAATATGTTCGTAGGTGTGAAAAATGTCAAAAATTTGCTCACCAAATCCACCAGCCGGCTAGAGAGCTGCTCTCCCTTACAAGTCCTTGGTCGTTCGCGCTTTGGGGGCTGGATATTGTGGGACCACTTCCAACAGCTCCAGAGAATCGCAAGTTTTTCATTGCTGCTACCGACTACTTCACTAAGTGGGTTGAGGCCGAGCCGTTGGTGACTATAAAGGAAAAAGATGTGAAGAAGTTCGTTTGGCAAAATGTCATCACCCGCTTCAATATACCGAAGGCCCCCATTTCAGATAATGGCACTCAGTTTGACGGGAAACTCTTTCGCAGATTTTGCGAGGAGTTAAAGATTGAGTTCTACAACTCAACACCGGCCTACCCTCAGTCAAATGGTCAAGCAGAAGCCTCGAACAAGACCATCCTGGACAGGCTGAAGAAGCGACTAGAGAAAGCTAAAGGGAGGTGGGCTGAAGAACTTCCCAATGTGCTCTGGGCATACCGCACCACGCCGAGACGTTCGACCGGGGAAACTCCATTTGCCTTGGCCTATGGCATGAAGGCTGTCATCCCGCTGGAAATCGGCATGCCAACCATCCGGTCTGAAAGTTTTCGGCCGGACTTGAACAATGAAGCTGTGGCCTTGGAACTTGACCTAACTGAAGAAAGAAGGGAACGGACGCTAATCCACATTGCGACCTACCAGCAAGAACTCTCCAGGAAATACAACAAGACTGTGCATCCAAGGCTGTTCAAGATCAGAGACTGGGTCTTGAGAAAAGTAATGGGCAACACAGTGATCCTTGGCAAAGGCAAACTGGGTGCAAATTGGGAAAGGCCATACAAAGTAGCTGGCCTTGCAGGCAAAGGGGCATACCATCTAGAAGACTTAGACAGTAAAGCTATCCCCAGACCATGGAATACAGCTAATCTTAAGATTTTTTACTTTTGAAATGTAATCGTTTTTGTTCTTTCACGTTTTGAACATTGGCCTTTTGGCATTTGATGTAAATCACTGACATGTAATGAAAGATAGCCCCACTTTTTTCTTATTTTATGCGTTTCTATACAATGACATCACAAGGGTATTGGGCCACTATGAATGCTAGGGGCAAGAAGACCAACTTACATAGGGCCGAGCTGACTTTTACTCGCCCATGTGGAGATAAAGGCCGTACAAACAGTTAGTGCATTGTCTAACTTGCATAAGGGCCGTGCTGATTTTTGCTCGCCCAATTGAAATGTTGGCGTTTTGCCCAACTTGCATAAGGGTCGGGCTAATTTTTGCTCGCCCAATTGAAATGTTGGCGTTTTGCCTAACTTGCATAAGGGTCGGGCTGATTTTTGCTCGCCCAATTGAAATGTTGGCGTTTTGCCCAACTTGCATGATGGCCGGGATGATTTTTGCTCGCCCACATGAAATGTTGCCGTTTTGCCTAACTTGCATAAGGGCCGAGCTGATTTCGCTCGCCCGAGTGAAATGTTGGCATTTTGCCCAACTTGCGTAAAGGCCGAGCTGATTTCACTTGCCCAAGTGAAATGATGGCGTTTTGACCAAAGTGCACCAGAGCCGAGCTGATTTAGCTCGTCCGTGCCATCTAACTTTATAACCAAGCTGATTTCTGCTCTCCCGAGCTGTTACTGCTCGCTCGCTTGGCTGACATTGTGCCCCTGCTTAAGTTGTTGATATTGTATTCGACAAACATTTCAAACCAAAGAAGGTTTGCTCATTATAATCGAGAAAATAACAATCGCACAGAAATAGATACATGGCGGGCAAAAAGTTGAAGTTTTCATTGATTGAGAAAGTTAGACTACAAAAGTGAGGCCAAGCCCGGTTACATTCAGAAAAACAAAAATCATCATCAGTCTAAATCTACATGAGTAGCTTGCTCGGCCAATCCTACCTCGACCTCATCTGCCAGAGCATCCACCACCGCGTCAAACTCCTGTTCGGTCTCTCGATCTTTGGCCCCCTTCTCAGAAGCTTCAGGAGGATTTTGCTCGGCAAGTTGCACGGTGGTAGCTTCCATTTCAGCTGCCTGCTTCGCCTCTTCGATTAGCCTCTTCTGCACGGCGTTGGTGTAAACCTTCATATGCGCTGGGATAAAGGCAGGAGGTGAGTTTTGGAACACGTCGGAGTCCTGGCCCAGGCTAAGTTTTTCCACGACGGCTTTCCAACCGTACTGGAAAAAAATATCCTTGGTGCCCTCTACCTGCCGCTCGTAAGCCCTTTCACCCTCCGTGTAACCACGATCCTCAACATCGTCGACCTGCTTGTCCAGCTCGGCGATGTATTGGGCCTTCGTTACTTGGAGTGTTTTCTGTTTATCCTCTTTTGCCTGGGCCAACCGTTCAGAGAGTTTGTCGCGCTCGGCCTCTGCCTCTTCCTGGGCGGCTTTCAATTTCGCCAGCTCGGCCGTCTTGGCATTATTGTCAGTAATGGCCTCCCACAGACTTTTTCGTATGGCGATCATTCGCTCGTAGGCAAGGTAATTCTTCTGCGCGGCCTGCACAGTAAACGAAAAGTTCAGAACGCAATAACCGAACAGGAACTTGACGACAAGAAAACTTGCAAACTTACCAACATTATTGACTTCACTGCCGAGCAGAGAACCTTCAGGTCAGACAGCTCCTTATGCTTCTTCATGTCGGTAGGGAGGAGCAGCCCTTTAGTCATGTTGAAGCCAAAAGAATAGTCCTTGTTTGCGTAGACCGAGTCGGCAACAGAGACAGCCCAACCTTTGTAAGTCAACTCGGTTGACCAGGCTGGGGGGCATTGGATCGAGTGGATGGCTCGGTGATCGGTTGTTCAGTCTGGTCCCCCAAGTTGGTAGAAACATGCTCGGTTGAATATTCATCTGCCAAATGTTGTTCGGTCGAATTTTTTCTCGGCCTTTTCTTCGATCGACCTGTTGCTTGTTCGCTTGCAAGAGCCAACACAACCCCCTCCTCTCGAATGGTCGGCGTGGAAGAAGTTCCCCCAGTTGCCTCCAGTGGCTGAGAGTCGCTCGCCTTACCGGTGATCATTGACTTGATAGCTCGGATCTTGGCCATCTCTTGCTCGGCTATCAAAAGGACTAGTTTGATCGGTGAGAGGCTGGGATCTGGTTCTGGAGAAGGTGCACGTAGGAAGTCGGTCACCCTACTCTTGCGCGGTGCCGTGTAGCTGTAGCTCGGTTCGAAGCCGAGCAGCTTGGGTGATTCTCACTCCTCGGCCGGATGACGTAACGCAACCCTTATGGTCTCCTGGTTTGCGCGGGAGTAATCCTCTGCCAAGAGTTTATAGTCTGCAACATGAAGGCAACTGTTAGATCTGTAGTAAAGAGAGCAACTTCAAAAAAAATGATGCCGAGATGCTCACCAACACTGCCGAAGTCTTTTCTTATGTACCATCCCGATATGGGTGCTTCGGAGTCCTCATAATTACCGGACACCCACAAAAAATGGTCATCATTGGTCTCTTTATCCGGGTTACCTTCGATGAGTTTTGCTCGGCCTTCCCTGACCTTGAGATACCAGCAAAACCTATCTTTATTTTTACTAAGTGCATATTGGTGAAATATCTCGGCGAGGCCAAGATTCAGACTGAGTATTCTATTTAGCTCGGCCACACCGTTTATTATATTGTATGTGTTGTTGGAGACTTGGGTTGGGCACAGCCTGGTCTGTCTCAAAAACTCGCAGATCAGGGGTTGGACTGGGAAGCGCAGGCCTCCTTCTACAATAGACACTACCGTGAAGGGGCATTTGTCCAGCTCGCCCCAGGGAGTGTCTCCTTTTGGCCAGCTCTAAGTGGACATCGTCTGGAATATAGTATTCTCTACGAAACTCGGCTAACGCCGCAGGAGTATTGACTATGAACCGGTACTTCCCCATCTATCCCGATCTTATTTTGTTTGAAAATTTGGTCGTATCTCAGTGTAAATTTGGTGATTGTTTGCTCGGACTTTGAGCCTCACCGATTATGATGCTGGTGGGCGTGTTCGGTCCTAGTTTATTCTGCATTATTAAGAAATAAGTCCATGTATTAGCTTGGCATAAATTGCACGGCTCTTATGAGGGAGTTCCTAGCTCGGTTAGAGTTCCTGGAGCGTCTGACCGGTTCTATTCTCCTATCTCGGTGCGACTATTTGGCTGTATTGGCCTTCCTAGTTCGGTTTTGGCTCCCTATTTTCAGCACGGTCTCGGCTTCAATGAGAGACCACAAACCAGTTTTTGCTCGGCTAAAATCTTATCTATGGATCTAAATGATGGATTCAGCTCAGTCTTACCCAGGGTTCATGTCGTTCATCCTAGATATGAAATCTGTGCATTACAGCCAAGGGAAACGGGGGGCATGAAAGCTCCATTTGCTTCCTTAATTTCAATTTTCCCTAGTGTGTACCAGTTTAACCCCAAAGAGGGGGGAACTAGTAGGGTACCAACAGTTCAGATAAAAACTTGAAAGACAAAAATGAAGAACACGAAGAACAATGATAGAAAAATGCAGGGAGGGGCAGAAAAACTTACGGGTAATGGATGCCTGGGTAAGACCAGTTGACCTCGGGCTCGTCTGCTGCTTCTAAAAGATCGGAGATGGTCGAAAATAATTTGAAGAATGGCGATGGCGACTTGGAGGCTAAGGTTTAGCTCAGGAGGGAAGATGAACAGTAGGGTTCATGTGGCCCCTCACACGTGTATAAAAAGAGTGGGGAGCCCAAAGGGCGGCAATCGTTTGAATTTTGCACGTGAGGAAGACAGTTATGGGCCTGCACGGGTCCAATGATGTGAGGCCACATGGCATCGAAAAGATGGCTCTGTCAGTACGGCTGTACGATTGATGACAAGACTACTGGCGCAATCCCCGATGACCGACCAATTTGGATAGCCCGGTTAGAATGATAATCCCAAATCACGCTCAGCTCGGATGGGATTAAGGGGCAATTGAGAGGGAGATTTGCTCCAGGCTATGTCGCCGAGCCGAATCGGCATGGCTTCTTGGGCTATCACGTTTGGCCGAGCTATGTCGCTGACCAGAGTGCGAAGACATGCATATGCCCAACTGAGCTGCGACTCTTCTAGGTGTTCAGTTGGATCCGCAATAGTGCGTCTAGACCGAGCCAAGCACAGTCCGAAATGAATTTAGATCGGGACGAAGGCCAGTACGCCTCATGGCCAGTCAGTTTGGATGGACCGACTACTTACAGTTTGGCCGTACTGGTCATGGCGGTGTTTCTTCCCAAGGGATAGGTCAGTCATGATATCCCAGTTGAGTGTGCCACCTGGACCAATGGTGTGATGGAGGGGAAATCCACCCCTGGCATACGTCAATATCGCTTGGCAGTTCCACACATGCTGTTTGGAGGTTTTGGCCTTTACACGCGTAAAGAAGGGAGAGGGGAGCACTACTAACTGTCCAAGGAAGGACAACAGAGGTAGTGCGTCCATAATCCTTGAGGCTGTATGGCCAACCTAGAAAAGGAGGGAGGGGGGACGTTGGAGGTAAGCAATCTGAGTAATTCTTTATCTCTAAAAAGTGTTCTCTTTTTCTTCTTCAAGTGGTCTGACTTGATTGTCGGAGGGTCTATCCGGCAACACACTACCGGCCAGCTTACCGTCTTTCTATTTTTAGGCCAGACGACGTTACGTAAAGCTTGAGTTCAAGGAGTACGAAGAACAAAGGATATTTCACCCCCGTACAATAGAGTATATGTAAAAAATTATGAGTATTTACAAATTGAATCTAGTGGGCCTAAATAAAATAAATTAATTTTTAAACTTTACAAATTGACCCCAGTAGTATTGTAGATATTTACTTATTTTTGTTGAAGTAATGGTGTTAATATCCCAATATTTTGTTTTTACTTGTAATTTCACTAGTTTGAGTTACTTTTGTCAATGTGATTTGGGAATATATGAAATTTACAGAGTATTATGTGAATGTTTATGTTGACAGATTGTGTAGAACTAAAAATATGATATATGACATTGATGATACTTTGTTAAATGCGCTAAAGGAAATTCCTAACTATGCCACTGACCGTAGAAGGGAAATAAAAGCGAGGGTGGAGAGGAGGGAGTTGCAGGTAGTGTCTATTATAGAGAGTTTTGTAGATGGTGTGTTGGTGAAGGGATGAGAGGTTGTAAAGAAGTGAGGGTGATGGGGTTGAGAGGTGGCTAGAGAGGCAACAAAAGGAGAATTGTAGAGAGAAAGGTAGATGAGAACTAACAGTGGAAGGAGATAGTACTGTACAACAGATAGCAAGAAGAGTAGTAAGGATTCTTTGTCCCTAAATATTCATGTTATTCTGTTCCAATTTACTCACAACTATTGGATCAAATGAGAATTCTAATATTTAAAAATCTCAAGACATATCTAATTGTTGTGAGTGAATTAGGATAGGGGGACAGGAATATCCGAAGACACAGGATCCTTGCACCAAGAAGAGCACAAGTAGGGAAATTAATTTCACAATTTAAGATTTTAGTATTTTTTGATAATTTTGTATAAAAATAAAATTGCAATTAAAAAAATTAAGAATGAGCGTTGTACTTTGGGGTGTAAATACAAATGCGGAATTTTATTTTATTTTATTTTATTTTGAAAAAATGTTGTGAGTTGTGCTGTGTCATTTATTGGCTTCGTTTGGGAAGGACTAAACGGGACTTTTTGGTTATTTGAGTCACAATGAACAAAATAAGTTATTTTAGCCACAAAAAATAAAATATCACATCTAACCCATAATCATTACACTCTTCTCTCATAAAAAAAAGTTAAAAAAGTCAAAAAGTGAAAAAAACTCTTCCCAAATCAATTTTTTTAACCCAAGTTAAAATAATCAAAAAAAATTAAAAATTTAAAAAGTCAACCTACTTTTCAAACGATACATAGATAGATAGACAGATAGAAGTAATGAATTAAAAAAAAAAAAAAAAAAAAGCATTTTATCCACGCTATACTGCTTTCAACGGTAAACTACCCTTGCCAAATAAGTAACACATTTGTGTCGCAATTCTCGCCGCGAAATCACAGACAAAAATAGAGCTTAAAATTGCAGGGGAAAAACACTCGGTTCTGTAACAATCTCTCAATAAAAACCATTCATTCATTCAATCATTCATTCAAAAAAAAGAAAAGAAAAAAAGAAATCAAACTCAAAAAACATATAAATAAATAAAAGGCATAGCAACTTCTCTCTCCTCCCTCATTTGGTGCTGATTCTATTTGGGTTGAAATTGCAATATCGGATCAGACGCAGACGCAGACGCAGTCTCGGAGTTTGTGTCTCTCTCCCGGCGCCGGCACTTCTTGTCGTTGCTCAGAGAGGGAGACCCTATCCACACCCCTCTTCCATCTTCCATCTTCCTCTTTCACTCTTTGATTTTATCTTTTAACAAGGGGTTAGAGCATCTCTAATCCTTACTTTTTCTTGTTTTTCCATTAATTTTGAATAAAATTTAATTAAAAGTTTGATTGGAACATTCTTATTATTTTTTATTTATCAAATATTTTTGAAAATTTTTAAACTTATCCTCACAAATATATTTTAACCATTTTTCACGAAAATTTACAATTCTTACCTTTTTATTATTATTATTTTCATTATTTAAATCCCATTAGATTTGAGTAAAAATATAACTGCCAGAAATTTGGGAAAGGGAGGTAGACTTGACGAAATGGTTGGAGAATATTTTAGTCATTTTTTCATAAAGGAAAGTTTAGTGCACAAATTTGACACATATATTCGCAAATATGTTTGCAACTACAAATATAAATTTTTTTTGTTTCTCATCTGTATATTTTGTATTTGAAAATTTCTGTATTGTTAATATTACTGTTTTATAAAATTTGAATATGCTGAAAAAAATGAATACGGATTTAAAATTTGCCGATAGATACATGCATGTGTGCTTGTACCGATCTGTGTTCCTTTTCTGGTTTAGTTTATGTTAATTCCTTCATTGTTCTTTGATCCACATTTTGTCTTCTCTCTCCTCTTCATGTTATATTATTCTTTTAACTTTTTTCTTCACAGCAACTACTTTTTGTTCTTGTGTTTGTTTATAGCTTTATGCAATCTTCTCAACACTTTATGATTTTTGTCTTCTTATGCTTTTTGCATGTGGACCCAATTGCCAACTCTCTCTCTCTCACGCACACACACGCGCACATTTTATCTTTGAAAGTGCATAGAGCAGAGTCATTTCTAGCTCCTATGCCCTCCCTCTCGTTTCTCTGTAACACTCTGGAATTATTTGAAAGGCATGTTGGACTTTTTCTGCATTTTTTTGTTTTACGCAGTGGGTGTTTGGGAAGTGAATTTTTATATAGATTTTTTTAGTGGTAGGATATTATTAAATTTTTTTTTTTTTGTGTTTGAAAAGATAGTTAATTTTTTTTGTAGTTAGATGTGATATTTGTGAGAGAAAAAGTGAAATAATTATGAGATTGAATGTGATATTTTGTTTGAATGTATTTTTTTTTAATTTTGCAAAAAATTTGCCTTTTTATGAAAAAAATCAAAAAAAAAACCAAGTCCCAAACTTCCCAAACACCACCGAAGGTTCAAGGATAATTATTTCTGCAGCAGTTGAAAAATCTTTGATATTGCTTTTGCTAGGAAAAGTATCTACCAATTAGTTAGGAATTGCGTTCAAATGTTCAATTTGAATTTTATTTTTTGTGGATTCATATGATGAATTTGAATGCTTCCATTTGTTTTTTTGTTTTTTTTGGGTCCTGCAGGTTATATGGAGAAGTCAAACCTTTGACCTGAAATTTTTGGTGTTAGGATCACTATCTCTTGTTCACTCTCTTGCTAGCAGTGCTCACATCAGTTTTGGTTTTACTCTTAGATGGCTACTGTTCGCTAAGGTAAGCTCTTTTATAAAATGCATTACATGATGACATTTGCTCGAATAAATGATATAAGGATGTTATGTTTCTGAGATCCACATGCGTATTTGAGAAGTGTTGAGTCCTTTTGTTACTTTATCACTGGTAAGCTTTCTGTTTCCTTAATCTTTATTTGCTTATAAATTTTATTGAGGTGGTTGTAAAATTGTTTAATCATGTTTCTGGTTGAGTGATGATTTTGGGTTTTAGGCCTCTCACTAGTAACATTTTCAAAGCTTCTGTTTGATGGATCTCACATTTTGGGTCAACATGGTCAAGTTTTTACCTGCATTTTATGTATTGAAGAGGTTGTTAATATGTTTTTGGGCCAACCAATTGTGGGAAAGTGATTTGAGAAGTTACTATAGCTGGCTGTTTGATCATATGATCTGCATAAATTTTATGCATAGAACTCAGAAGTCTCCCAGGTCAAACTATGTACCATGATTACAATTTGGACAGTGCATATTGACATTGTCTCTTTAGGGCATGTTTGATTGGGTGGATTAGAGTATGGGATTGGGATCATTAATCCGTAGGCCCAATTATCCCATGTTTGTTTTAATATTTTGGTTTAAGATTATTAATCCAATGGATAATTAATCCAACAAATTTGTAGGATTATTAGTAATGGGGTAGGGGTGGGATTATTAATCCCATAGATATTAATCCAATTGGATAGTGAATACCATACTAATTTAATAGGATTATTAATACTTCACTATTAGTTTTGTGAATCAAACATGACCTTAAGGTCTTCAATTACTAACACCAAATATTGCTTGATTGAGTTGATCACTTAGCTTGGTAGCCATTGAACCTGACTTAAGTAATGGAAGAAACACAATGTTCTTGTTATGCATTTTGGTAGATGCAACTGCTGTATTTGCAATTTATTGGATGCTCCAATGTGATGTAACTGGTACCTCTTTTTATTTTTTATTTTTTTGGTTTGCAGTATCACCGTGAGGTTGGGCATCTCATATGAATAAAATATCTTGTTAACATTTGTAAAGCTAGTTATTCATAATGGGTGCTTGTCTATCCACGCCATCGCACACAATCAAATCACAGAGGAAATTCCATCGCCGGTCCGGAAAAAGAAGGCTTGGAAGGCTTTCTAAATACATTCCTGATGGAACAAAGAAAACGAATAGTAATGCAGGAACTCATATAACAGATTTTGCTGTTAGTGAGTTTGTACAAACAACAACCACCTGCAGAAGATCTGAGGGTTCCAATTCAACAATCCATGTCACCCAGTTGCAATGGCACCATAGTCAGGTTGAGTCTAATGGTATATTCTTTATTCCCTTTTTAGAGTTTAATTATTTTAGAATATAATTTCCCCGACAACAACGAGATTGTACTTGATTAGACTTCGATTGTGCCTGTAATAGGTTGTTTGGTATTAATTTAGAATATGTTCCAAGCTATGTGATCTTTAATTATCTGATGGCACAAAGAATTGATCAATGGCTGTGTATATTTGGTATCTGTCGATAATTTTTAGTTTATATTCTGTTCCTAATTGAGTTTCTTCATGGATTAATTGTTGTTTGTGATGGAATAGGGGTCCAGCAATTTATGCATGTTTATATTTATATATCTTGCATCACGTTTCTTCATTCATGTGCTAGTCCTGTTGCTTGCTTATGCCTATGAATCAAGCATACCTTTTCTTTAATCTTCTCCATCAGAAAGAATAACTTCTGAAGGTGGTCTGTAGTTATTACAAGAGATTGCTTATTAACTTGGAAATGACACAAGAAATTCGTCTTTTCAGTAATTTGCCAAGAGGAAGCATGGTTTGATTCACTTAGTATTCTGGAGTCGGACTCAGATGATGACTTCATTAGTGTGCATGGAGGTAACAAATATCAACTTCATTTTGACTATGTTTGATAGATATATTCCCTTCTGTGAAAACTGGAAAACGGAAAACGTTGTATGTCACTAACATGGCGGCATAGATATTAGCTACAGTGTCATTGCATTTATTGATTTGGCAGAGCCTATGGGCCTCCATGTTAAATACATTTGGTCACCTATATTTTTTTTATTTACAAAAGAATTTGTTTTTGCTCAGGTCTAATTAGATGTGTATTTTTCTTCATGAATATGCCAAACGACTTGGTGTATTGATGGACTGACTAGTAAAGTAACTACCAACTCTCATGTATATGTGAACGAATTTTTATTTGTATTACTTTTTCCCATGCAGACTGTTTCCCTAGAATTTCAAGCGGGCAAGTGCATCAGTATGAAACTTCATCATGCTTTGTGGATAACAAGTTATTCAAAGAATACCATGAAAGGTTTGTGAAAATAGATGGTGTTAAAACGGAGAAGTTTCTGAGCAAAGATGGATTCAAGGACTCGAACAAATTTGCACTTGTAAGTGCCCAGGGCTATGAAGTTGCATGCTTGGGAAAGGCTGAAGAATTTGCAACCATGAGGAAGACGAAATTAGACAGATCTTATGGAAGCTTTAACTGTGTGAGACATGACTTCGAAGAGAAAACCCAACAGAAATTTTTGAAGTCTGGCTTAGCTCGGCTAGTTCCTTCTGTAAGCTTTAATGAAAAGATAATCAATACAAGAAGTTCAGCTCAACAACTTCAAAGAAGGAAATCAACAGTTATCAGACTTTCATTAAAGAGGCAATCTATTGATGCAGAAGAGACCAATGAATGTGGTACGTGTACTACTAATTCATATATGCTTGATTATTGCTTTCTTGGAATGGGTCCAGATGATTCTTTTTCTTATGAGCCAAGTACGTTTCTAATGTCATTTTTCCAAGCCAGTGTCTCACTTCTAATTTTTTAAAAAACGATCTTAACTAAATCTATTCTTTTACCTTACAATCACATCATGACAAGGAATTGGTAGTGTGGTATTGTAGTTTGGTTTTATGTGAATGTAAATGTACGTTATCAGTTATGTAAGATAGTAATTTTATATTGCATTTATTTATACATATCCTTATTTGTGCAGGTGCTAAAAAATTCTTCTATCGTCCCAGAGCAGGACTTCAAATTCCATGTTGCGAGGAAGTGAATCCAACTACTGGATCTTGGTCTGAGGTTGAACCCTCAAATTTTAAGCTGCGTGGCGAAAATTATTTTAAGTATGCTTTTAATTTCACGTGTAACAGTTGACAAGCTATGTGTTTTGTTCATATGTTTGTTATAGAATTTAATTGTATGAAAAATCAATATGCAGAGATAAGCAGAAAGCCCCTGCTTCAAATTGCAGTCCTTACGTTCCAATTGGTATCGATTTATTTGTGTGCCCAAAAAAGGTTAATCACATTGCCCAACACCTTGAGCTTCCTACTGTAAAATCAGATGGGAAACTGCCTTCTCTCTTAATTGTCAATATTCAGGTGCTATTTCCACTTATCGTTTCATTTATGTATTTTCTATTTAAATTTGTTACTTCTGTATGTGGATGACATGCTATTCTAGTGGAGTATGTAAATGAAACTTTATCAGTTTAAATTCAAAGTTGTTGATTCGTAGCAGTTTCTCATTGTCTATCTGTTGGCTTATTGAGCTTTGTGGCAGTTGCCTACTTATCCTGCTCCAATGTTTCTTGGAGATAACGATGGGGAGGGCTTGAGCCTTGTGCTATATTTCAAGCTTTCTGAGACTTTCGAGAGAGACATCTCTCCTCAATTTCAGGACAGCATTAAGGTACTTGTGTTTAAGTATACCCCATAAAAAACTGATAGCCCAATGCTTTTGGCTCAAAATTGCTTTTGCTGGAGTAAGATGCATAATGTTTGACTCAGTTTTTCATATTGTTTCGCTTTATGCACTTGCAATTATTGCATTTGAGTTTTGATCGATAATTTTTTTACTAGTTGGTTAAAAACAATAGTTTATGATACAGAGATTGGTTGAGGATGATATGGAAAAGGTTAAAGGGTTTGCGAAAGAAACCACAGTTCATTTCAGAGAAAGGCTAAAGATCATGGTTGGGGTGGTCAATCCAGATGAACTCGTATCAAGTTCTACTGAAAGAAAGCTCTTACATGCTTATAATGAGAAGCCAGTCCTTTCACGCCCGCAACACAATTTTTATCAGGTGGAGTATCATATCCTTCTTTTTACTTGCACAATTGCACTTACATTTGCTTTGCATTTGCCATTTTATTATCAGTTATTAAAATTCGTTATGATTTTCACTCTCCTGTCTAATGCAGGGACCCAATTACTTTGAGATTGACCTCGATATTCATCGATTCAGTTATATAGCAAGGAAGGGACTTGAAGCATTCCGAGAACGTTTACAAAATGGAATACTCCATCTGGGTTTAACAATCCAGGTATTAGTTACTTTTATTTTGATACACAAACCATCAATGGGAATTCTGGGCCTTTAAATTCATTGCAGCTCATAGAAAGAAGAAGAAGAAAAAAAAAAAAAAGGACCTTACTTGAACTGTTCACTCAAAGCATTCCATTGTCTTAATACAGTTATATTTTTATTTGTAATTTTTTTAATTGCAAACAGGCACAGAAACCAGAAGAACTGCCGGAGAAAGTGCTTTGCTGTGTGAGACTGAATAAGATTGACTTTGTTGATCGTGGCCAAATTCCTACTATAGTAACCGATGATGACGATTGATTTTGGATGGCCTGATGCGGTGTCTGGCAATCGAAGATGTTGATTTTGTATGCATTTAAGTTCCCTGCAATTCCAGCACTGTACAAATGAAAGGGAAAAAAATAAGAAGAAAAAAAAGAAGGGAAATCCATTTGTTGTATATTATAAATGAGTTGTCCCTTCATTTTTGATATATTAATCATGTTGACTTCAAATTGCTTTGATTATTATATGGTATACATTTGAAATTGCTTTTATTATTATATGGCATACATTTGATGTTCTATGGCTTAGATGTAAATGCAATCTTCAGCTATTTTTTTGTCAATGGCATTTTAGGGCAAAGCAATTTGCTTGCATTTTCTTTCATTTTAATTTGTTGCTCTTGATCAATTTAAAGTACACAATTGCTCATCATTGTAATTTCTCTTCATTTATTTATTTTTTTGCTTTTGTCTTTGTATTCCTCATCATTGAACACTGTTTTTAGGAATTTTTTCTAAAAATAGTTCACAGAACAAGTTTTATTTAATTTTATTTTTTTATGTATAAAATATAAACATAAAACAAAAATATTACCAAACAATAAGGCCAACCTTGTACATAAATGCAAGTCGAACAAATAGACATTTTCTCTAACAAAAGTACGTAATAAATATATTATGTATTTTGCTTAACTACTTTACCCAATGTGTTCTCCAACAATAGTCTCAACTCATGAAATTGATTTGTCTAGTTTTCAGAACTCTCCAAATATAATTAATTAAGAAAGGATAAATCAACATAATTATTTTATACTGTTGGAGTTTCATTTTATGATGAGATTAGGCAAAATATCTAATGCCTCTCTTGTTAGAAAATACTTTATAAACAAACAAAATTTTAAAGTACTCAAAATTTGGAAAATTTTTGAGTATGAGAGTATGTCATGTGGTACCTCTCTCTATTGTAATTGGTTTAGCAGTGAGGGCATAACTTTCATATTGACTATTTGGGAGACGGGAAGTGATTGAGACCCCCTCCAATTATCACCCCCACCAACCTCACACACACGTGGCGGGTGGTGATTGGAGGAGAAGGAAAAAAAAAAAAAGAAAAAAAAAAAACTGACTAATCAGAGAGAGAGAGGGTCAAAGGGGGTGCCTCTTTGAGGGGGTCCAACTCATTTTCCTTTGAGAGACGATAGATTGTCAAATATATTTGTAATTAGTGAAAGGCACGGTGTACCCTATTAACACCTATTAATTTTTTTTTCAAATTTTGACTAAAACAAGACTCCATTGTATTAAACTCAAAAACAAAACAAATTTTTTTTTTAAAAAAAAATAATAATATACAAAATCAAAATATGATTCAAAAGTGTAATGACCCCTGGTCCCACTATACTCCCCAATAAAACTGTAGGTTGTGCTTGGTTTAGTTTTGAAATTAATTTTGGATTTTAAATTTTTGAAAGGAGTTTTGAAAATTGAAATTTGTTTGGATATGAGTTTTCAAACTAGTTTTAAGTTATATATTTTGAAAATAGTTTTTAGAGATTTTAGAATTCAAAACTTGTTTAGTTATAAGTTTTCAAAACTAGTTTTTGAGTTTTTTTTTTTTAATCTTGTAATTTTTTTTTTCTCTTGTAGTCATTTTTTTTTTTTTGGGCATTATTATAGTCAAATTTGTTTACTTATTTCATGTACCTAATTTAAATTTACTTTTTAGATGCATCTAATCTAATTCATATGGCAAAGTTTCACTCTATATTTTTTATTTTTAAAAATTTTAACACTTCTTTTCTGATTTTATATCCACTCAAATTTACATACATTTAAAACGTTTCACATTTAAATGTAACATTTTATAATATTACCGAACAATGAGAAATATACAAAAAATAAAATAAAAATTGACCCAGTTTAAAAATTAAAACAATTTTAATGTTTTATGTATTTATTAAATTTGTTTTTGCAATTTTAGCATAGTTTTGCTGTGCCAGTCATATGTAGATCATATATATCTAAAACATAAAAAATTATTTGGCCAAATTATGAAAACTAAACAACATCGATTTTGTGAAAACCTTAAACCAAATGAGTTTTGGGTTCTAGAATGAGTTTTAAAAAACACTAAACCAAATAGTTTTGGGTTTTATATTTCGAGTTTTGAGTTTTGGAATGAGGTTTAAAAAATCCTGAACCAAACAAGGATATTGGATGAAAGCCATGGTGCAATTAAAGATACTGGATGAGATTGTATCATATGGTTCTTTAAATACATTACAGATAAATGGTTACTTGCAATTTTTTTTCTAGCAAACTAGTTTTTGGCTTCAAATCCCAACTCTTTTGAAACAGATTCTTGGATTTCATGGTATACTTTGCGGGCTTTGAGGTTATGATGCTAATGATTCACTTTGTTTGTTTTTAGTTTTTTGAAAACACTTTTCGAAAAATTTTATTTTCTTGTTTTTTGTATTTTTTTTTGTTTTTATTAAATTTTTTTTACTATTCTAAGCAAATCTTAAATTTTTAGACACACTTAACATAAATACACTTAAAAATATAATTTTTGTGAAAAAAATCTTTAAAAAATTCACTAAATATCAAAAATATGAAAAAAAAAACATGAAAATTCAGTATATTTTTTGTATTTTTGTATATTTATTAATTTTTAAAAATATTTTATTTTTAGATACATCTAAGGTGCATCTAAAAATTTTTTTAAAAAATGTTTAAAATTTTAAAAATATTCACTAAAAACAAAAATAAAAAACTCAATTTTCAAAAAATTTAACAAAGAGAGGGGGTCAAAGGGGGTGCCTCCTTGAGGGGGTCCAACTCATTTTTCTTTAAAAAATTAAAACCAAACACACAAATGTTATTTTCGTTGCAGGCTTCCTTCTTCATTGCATATGTTGTGACATTTGGCTGGACCGGTATCTAACGAACTCGTTCAACTGTTTCCCCTCATCTCTAATTTTATATAAAGAAGATGGAAAATGCGTGAGAGCTTGAATGCGTAGAGCTCGAATGGCCCGAATGGCCCGAATGGTACAGAAAATATTATCTTACCGGTAAGAGAATGAATTTTTTTTTTTTAAAACGACGTCGTTTTCAGATTTCAAACCATTCGAGCCGTTGATATTTCGAGTTACATGGCGGAGTTGAAAAAGATTTTCAGGAAAAGCTGATGATGCCTTCAATTCCTTACCACAGTGAAATTCCCAGGATTGCCTTTTTTGGACTTCTTGGCGTAACATACATACTTCATCCTTGCATCTCTAATTCTTAAGTTATCTTGGTTTACTTCTGCCTAGTGTACATCATCTACCGTAATCAGGTTAGTTGGATGATTTTTTTTACTCTATTACATTAGAGACTCTTATTTTTTTGTGTTGTAAATTTAAACAAAAATGATTCATACCTCTAAAAAAGGACCACTAATACACCTCTAATTTGTCTTTTTCTTTCTTTTTTTTTGTCTTTTACTTCATTGTTTTTTTTTGTTTTTTTTTTTTTTTATGCCTTGACAGGTCACTAGTGCTGTACTGCAGCACCTCTAATTAGAGGTCTGCAGCACAGCCGAAATTTAAATAAAAGAAGTATTTGTCTGCAAAACCATAAAAATAAAAATGCTGGGTGCACTTTCCTCTACAAGACAACCAATCAAGTGCATCTGAGCTTGTTGAAGGCATAATTTGTTGTAGAACCTTTGCTGATGTATATATACCTTGATGTGATCAATGAATTGCAATTTTGTAAGGACTTCATTCACTTTTATTTTTATAATTTGAAGATGTAATATTAAAATATATATATGTGGGGGCCGAATATATTATTACGTAGGGAAGCCGAATAACTTAAAGAAGGAAATCAAGTCATGTACTGTACGGCTCTATCCCGGAGGGGCAGAGGCCGAATAACCGGGCTGAATATGAAGAGGAAGCCGAGTGAGCGATTGTTCGTTGGACGAAAGGTGGACCCAACCATCAACATCAAAGACGACTATAAATAAGAAGAGCATCAGTTAAGAAAAGGTATGTAAAAAAAAGTAAGATTAACTTGAGGTATAAGCAACCCAGAGAGTATACACTGACTTATCCGTCGGAGTGCTAATTTCGGCACCCTCGACCGAAGCGTTCATTTCTTTTCAGGTGATTAGCTGAGGATCAAGAGCGTTCTATAGGATCCAGAGAGTATTTCCAAACCACTTCTCCACAATTGGCGTTGTCTGTGCGAATACTCCAGCACATCCATTGCGGGCGTGACGGAAGATCCTTCGGTAGTCGCTGACGACCTTACGCCACGAGATGATACCACTCCAAGCAACATGCTTGGGCCAGAGAACATTACCGCACGAAGGGCTTTGAACTTCGACTCAGTTGCCCAGACCTCACCCTCGACTTCAGCACATGAGACAATGCAAGCGATTATGGATTAGGCAAAGCAAAATGAACAGAGGTTGGAAAACATGATGGCTGAGAACGAGCGCCTTCGACAGGATTTGGCCTTGGAGGTGGCAAAATCCCAACAGGCCGCGTGCCAAGATCCGGGACAACCTCTGAGAAAGGATGGTCGACGACCTCGAGTTCGGAGACATGATAGTGGCAGTGATTCTGACTCATCATCTCCAGAATCCAAAAAGAAGGGACAAGTCGAAGTCTCTAGTTCTTCCAAAGGCAGTCTGCGGGCACGAAATAAGCGAAGAAGAAATGATTTAGATGAAGAGGATCAACATGACCCCTTTGTGCGACGGATCACAAGGGCAGTGCTACCCAAAAAGTTCAAAGCTCCATCGTTCACCCTATACGATGGAAAATCGGACCCCACTGATCATATTCGTCATTATAAGCAAGCAATGACGCTTCATGCAGACGACGAGGCCTTCATGTGTCGAATATTTCCTAGCAGTTTGGGACCATTGGCCGTCAGATGGTATTATAAATTGGAACCGACATCGATTAAGAGCTTCCACCAACTCCAAAAATCCTTCAGGGCAAGGTTCATCACCAATGAGGTTCAGCCGAAGTA
Organism: Camellia granthamiana; assembly: GCA_036172215.1. Lineage (NCBI taxonomy): Eukaryota > Viridiplantae > Streptophyta > Magnoliopsida > Ericales > Theaceae > Camellia > Camellia granthamiana. The sequence continues at coordinate 11,105,425 of CM069906.1, forward strand.
AGCCGATTCTCTCTGGGCAATGCAAATTCAACCAGGAGAAACCCTTCATGCATATTCGGCGCGCTATTGGGAATGCTTTAATCTAGTAGATGATGCCTGCAATGACTCTATGGCCATCACCGCCTTTAAGATGGGTTTGCATCCTGACAGTGCCTCCGCAGCTCCTTAACCAGACGGCCTCCCAAAGCAGTCTGGTCATTAATGAAGAAAGTTGAGGAATATTGCAAAGTGGAAGATGATGCCCTGTGGGTCAAAGTCGGACACAAGGCCAACAAGACGGTCCCATCTGAAATCGTTCAGCCGATAAACTCTGTACCAATACAGAGCCCTGAACCACGGAATCGGGTTAGACAAGACAAAAGACGAGATTCGCGCCGATCAAATGACCAATGTTCACATCGAGCTAACGAACAACTCCAAGTGGATAGCAGGCACATAAAGCGCGCGAACAAGAAATATATGGAGTTAACGGAGCCGATCAGTGCGGTTATGTCTAAAGTTCAACACCTTCCCTTCTTTAAATGGCCACCCAAGATGATGGGACCTCCTGACACGAAGAGACGGGATAGGCGGTGCGAGTATCACAAAAACCACGGTCATGATACCGACAGTTGTTATGCGTTGAAGGACCACCTTGAGGAGTTGGTACAAGACGGTCGGCTTATGCAACACGTCCGAAAGAACAATTCAACAAAAACAGTAGCTATACTGCAGGATTCACCTCCACTTGGCGTAATTCATATGATATACAGCTTGCCAACGGCATCCGCGGTACATACAATTCAGTCACATCCTAATCCCCAAAAGCAAATCACACTAGCGAAATGGCCCCATGAAATTGCGAGTATTACTTTCGATGATTCTGATTTGGTCGGCGTAACGCTTCCCCACACTAATCCCTTAGTCATCGAATTACGCGTAAACCGATTCACCGTTGAACGTGTTCTCATTGACCAGGGAAGTACTTCGGAAGTAATGTACTACAAGACCTTCGTTAAACTCGGCTTCACTGAGTCGGACTTGTCTCCAGCTGATTATCCATTATTCGGCTTCAACGCTAATCCGGAATATTCAGTGGGCAAAATCACACTACCGGTTCGAGTGGGCTCCCGATCAGTGGATATAGAATTTTTGGTTGTTAAGCTTCCTTCACCGTATAATCTCATCATGGGACGAACTTGGTTGCATACCATGAAGGCCGTGCCAAGCACATATCATCAACTACTTCGCTTTCCGACTGAACGCGGTATAGAGCAAATTCGAGGTTTCCAGAAATCGGCTCAGGCGTGTTATCTTCTTGCTGCAAAAAAACCAAGGGAGCTGGAAGTGAATTCAATTGAGGTGCCGGATCAAGAGAGCCTCGACGACGTTGGGCAGCTCCCAAGTGAAAAGGCAACCGGAGCCCTGGATCGGGTAGAAATTGATGGGAATCCCGACAAGTTCTTCATGGTCGGCGCTTCCCTGAATAAAGTCGACAGGTAAGAGCTAATATCCTTCTTACTCGGCAACCTTGATGTATTTTCATGGTCACCTTATGAGATGCCGGGGGTGGATCCATCTGTGTCCTAGCACCGCTTAAACGTTGATCCCAAATGTAAGCCAATTATTCAGAAAAGTCGGCAGTCTGTCGCGGAATACACTGCTACTGTTGTTGAAGAAGTTGATCGGTTGCTTGATGTCTGGGCAATCCGTGAAGTGACCTATCCCACATGGCTGTCAAATACTGTAGTTGTGAAGAAGAAAAATGGAACTTGGCGCGTTTGCGTGGATTTCACGGACTTAAACAAAGTTTGTCCCAAGGATTACTTTCCCCTCCCCAGAATAGACCAACTCATAGATGCAACGATACATCACCAACGTATGAGCTTCCTGGATGCCTACAGAGGCTACCATCAAATTGTTATGCATCTAGAAGACCAGGAAAAAACCGCATTTCTTACCCCAAGAGGAACCTATTGCTAAAAGGTTATGCCTTTCGGGTTGAAGAATGCGGGGGCAACCTACCAAAGACTAGTGACTGCCATGTTCAAGGAGCAACTCGGCTGTACCATGGAAGTATACATCGACGATATGGTGGTGAAGTCCAAAGAAGAGCAAACTCATCTAGCCGATCTGGAAGAGACATTCGGCGTTCTTCGCAAATTCAAAATGAAGCTGAACGCTTTCAAATGTGCATTTGGCATCGGATCCGGCAAATTCCTTGGCTTCATTGTTAACCACCACGGAATCGAAGCCAACCCGAGGAAAATCACAGCAATTCTTGAACTCGGCTCTCCTCGGTCGGTCAAAGAGGTTCAGAAGTTGATGGGAATGGCTGCCGCACTCAACAGGTTCATTAGTCGTTCCACAGATCGCTGTCGGCAATTCTTTCACACTTTTTGGCAGGGTAAAGCTTTTGAATGGACCCCCGAGTGCGAAGTCACTTTGAAAAGTTTGAAGTCTTACCTCCGATCAGTTCCTCTCTTGACAACGCCTTCGGCAGGTGATCAGCTCATTTTATATTTGGCAGTTTCCGACCGCGCGGTCAGCACCACATTGATAAAGGAAGAACTAGGGGAGCAGCGGCCAGTTTATTATATAAGCAAAGCAATGACTGACGCCAAAACACGTTATCTTCCGTTAGAAAAACTCGTCTTTGCTCTCATCATGGCAGTAAGAAAACTGATGCATTACTTTCAGGGGCATACCATCGGGGTACTTACGAACTACCTCCTTTGATCAGTGCTCCGTAGTGCGGAAGCATCAGGGCGCGTTTCAAAATGGGCTCTCGAACTCGGCCAGTACGATATCCAATTTCTACCCAGAACCTCAATCAAGGAGCAAGTGCTCGCTGACTTTGTGGCCGAATTCACTAGGTGTCTCGCCAACTTTAAGTCTGATCAAATTCAACCTAAGCCGAACTAGAGAATTTACGTCGGGGACATTTGGTAATTGTATTGTGACGGGTCATCCAACCAACGTGGCAGTGGGGCGGGCATAGTGATCATGGCTCCGAAAGGGGCAATAATAAAGCAGGCTGCCAAACTGGGTTTCAAAGCATCAAACAATGAGGCCGAATACGAAGCATTGTTAATCGACTTACGAAATGCATTTCTTCTTGGTGCTCGGCGTCTGCTTATCTTCTGCAACTCAAAACTAGTCATCAATCAATTGAAGGGGGAATACGCATCCAAAAATGACTGTATGGCAGCCTACATGAAAATGACGAATTCTTTGCTGGCAAAATTCGACCATCATGAATTGAATCAAATAACCCGGGATCAGAACATGCATGCAGACGCCCTGGCTTGCCTAGCCTCTGCTATCAACTCAGAAATCAAATGGACAATTGAAGTAGGGTTTGTCCTCGAGCCAAGCATTGCCTTTTCAGAACCAGTTTAGGTCAACGTTATCGAACCAGGTCCGAGTTGGTGGACCCTATCGCTGTATTCCTGTCTTCAGAACAGCTTCCAATGGATAAGAAAGAAGCACACAAACTTCGAAACAAAGCCCTCCGATACTATTTGGATCCGCAGGAGAAGCTCTACAAGAAATCTCTCTCCAGGCCGTACTTAGAGTGTGTTCACCCAGATAAAGTCGAGGAAATTTTGACTGAAATACATGAGGGCAGTTGTGGTGCCCATTCGGGCGGACGCTCTCTGGCTCACCGCGCTGTATCGTAGGGATACTATTGGCCGACAATGCGAACTAACGCCGAGTGTTATGTTAAGAAATGTGGTCAATGTCAGAAGTACTCCCCTTTAAGTCACTTGTCAGCCGAGGAGTTAAATTGTATCACTAGCCCTTGACCGTTCACTTAATGTGGCCTTGATATCGTTGGACCATTACCACGGGCCCCGGGCAACAGGCAATTCCTAATTGTTGTAACGGATTATTTCACAAAATGGGTCGAAGCGGAGACACTAACACACATTCGAGATTCCGATGTAAAGCGTTTTGTATGGAAAAACATCATAACAGGATTCGACATACCACGAGCACTTGTTTTTGACAACAGTACCCAGTTTGGTTGTGGCGTATATTGAGAATTGTGCGACACTTATGGTATCCGGTCTTATTTTTTCTTGCCGGCTTATCCTCAGAGCAATGGCCAAGCGGAGGCTACCAACAAGGTTATTTTGGACAGCATCAAGAAGAGGCTGGAGAAAGCTAAAGGCAGATGGGTCGAAGAGCTACCCAGTGTGTTATGGGCTCATCACACTATTCCGAGGCGATCCACCAGGAAAACGCCATTTGCTTTATGTTTCAAAACCCAGGCAATCATCCCCTTGGAGATCGGCCTCCCAACCTTGAAATCGAAAGTTTTCGATATGGGCCGAAATGACATGATGTTGGCTTTGGACTTGACTCTAGTTGAGGAACGCCGAGACCGTGCCCTTGCATCCATGGCATGGTACCAGCAACAGCTCGCTAAGTCGTATAACCAACATGTTTAGTTGCGCCGTTATACACCAGGAGAATTGGTCCTCAAAAAAGTGCTCCCCGTTACCAGGAATCCGGCTGACGGGAAATTGGGTCCTAACTGGGACGAGCCCTATTAGATTGATTCAATCGCAAGAACGAGGGCATATCGACTCAAAGACATGGACGGAAGAAGCTTGCCACGTCCGTGGAATTCCATACACTTGCGCAAATTTTATCATTAACTTATACGGCATGACAGCCTGTTTTGATTCTACGCCGTGTGTATCTTTCTTTTTTCAATATAATGTCTTCATGCCCAGTTAGCTCTGATTGTTTAATAAAGCCTCCGAATTCAGAACGCCTTTCGTGAATGACACGATTGGCCAACACAAAAAGCAAGTCTCCGAATTCGGAGTGCCCTTCGTGAATGACATGATCGGCCAACACAAAAAGCCTCCGAATTCGGAGCGTCCTTCACGAATGACACTTTAGGGCCGAATAAAGCCTCTGAATTCGGAGCGCCTTTCGTGAATGACACGATCGGCTAACACAAAAAGCCTCCGAATTCGGAGCGTCCTTCGTGAATGACACGTTAAGGCCGAATAAAGCCTCTGAATTTGGAGCGCCTTTTGTGAATGACACAATCAACCAACACAAAAAGCCTCCGAATTCGGAGCGCCCTTTGTGAATGACACATTAGGGCCGAATAAGGCCTCCGAATTCGGAGTGCCCTTCGTGAATGACACGATCGGCCAACACAAAAAGCCTCCGAATTCGGAGCGCCCTTCGTGAATAACACGATCGGCCAACACAAAAAGCCTCCGAATTCAGAGCGCCCTTCGTGAATGACACGATTGGCCAATACAAAAAGCTTCCGAATTCGGAGTGTCCTTCGTGAATGACACGTCTGGGCCGAATAAGTCTCCGAATCCAAAGCGCCTTTCACGGATATCGTGAGCGGCATGAAATAGTAAATTTACAAGCATTGATCGAAATTATATGTCTACATTCAGAATAACGTGTTTTATTCAACAGATCATAAGTACATGCTTTACATCAAAAAAAAAATAATAATAAAATAAAATAATAAATAAATACATCAAAATTATTCGGCGTCACCCTCATCGCCAGTTTTCTCGATTTCAAAAGCCTCGAACGGAAATGTGTAACTCTGGTATAAGAGTGACACCGAATCAACGCTCGCAGCCTGGAGTGCCTTTGTCCATCCATGTTTAAATCCGCGATTTTCGCATCGACAGACCTCCTCGGCTAGCTTTTCCTTCGTCTTGTCTATTCTAATTTGCGACCATCATGGAAGCCTTTTTCGTAGGACCTAGCCTTCGCCGATTCAATTGTGAACATGCTGGCCGTGTCTCGGTCCGCGATCGCGTGATCCAAAATTCGGCGCTTTACTCGCTCCGCAACAATCGGATTCATTTCAGTCGCCGAATGAGTCTCAGAGGTACTAATCTTCTTCAACTCATTTCCGGCCCTGTCTGCGCGGGCTTGCAAGCTCTAAATGCGAGCATCCCTTTGCTCTATTTCTCTTTGTGCGGCACGCAGGCGCATGCCGATTTCATATGAAGTGTAAAGTCCCTTCACCGCTCTATGGACGCCCTCCCGAAAAACTTCGAAATCAGGTCACCCAACCATCGATTGCTGGACTTTCGGCGAAAAAATCTGTCAAGCGAATTCCATTGCCACGTTTGGATTGTGAATGATCGAATCCGCCTCTGTCATCGGTTTGTTCCTTACGAAGACTGAAAAGCTCAACGGGCGCAGTGCCCCATTGGCCTCACTTTGCGAGCGAGGGAAGTTCCTCTGCTTTTGCCTTTCCTTCCTAGGTGACCTGCTTCGACGACGCGGAGAATGACACCTTTCGTGCTCTCCCGACATCCTACTTCCCGTTCGCAACGGTTCGCCACCTCGATTCATCACTGAATCCAGCTCAGCCAGTGTCTTACCCTCTCCTCTGCTGTTGAAAAATAGCCTTCTAGACATCTAGTTCAAACCCACTACTCTTCTCCCTCCTGTGATCTGCCAAATTTGGACACCAATATGGACCCTAAACGAACACAGCCCCCATCCATCTTATTAATCGCGGGGGCAACGTTCCCAAAGCGTTCCCTTCAATGCTCTACGCCACGAATTGACGTGGATCAGCGGTCTTGTTCATTAATTTGGCGGCCGTGTTCATCAGCTTATTGGGGCAGGGGCAGATTCATCAATCTATTCGGCCTAAATATTAGAGCTCTCGGCTGAATTGTCATTGTGCCCCAGCAAATTCTTAAAATGCCATTTTTAGGCGGTCCTGTTCAATTTTGCTCAGGCAAGGGCAGACTCATCAATATATTCGGCCTAAATATTAGAGCTCCTAGCCGAATTGTCATTGTGCCCCAACAAATTCTTAAAGTGTCGTTTTTAGGCGGTCCTGTTCAATTTTGCTCAGGCAATGGCAGATTCATCAATCTATTCGGCCTAAATATCGGAGCTAGCTGAATTGTCATGGTGCCCCGGCCAATCCCTGAACTGCCGTCGTTTGGCGGCCGTGTTCATCAGCTTACTGGGGCAAGAGCAGACTAATCAATCTATTCGGCCTAAATATTAGAGCTCCTAGTCGAATTGTCATTGTGTCCCAGCAAATTCTTAAAGTGCCATTTTTAGGCGGTCCTGTTCAACTTTGCTCAGGCAAGGGCATATTCATCAATCTATTCGGCCTAAATATCAGAACTCCTAGCCAAATTATCATGGTGCCCCAGCTAATTCCTGAACTGCCGTCGTTCGACGGTCGTGTTCATCAGCTTATTGGGGTAAGGGTAGATTCATCAATCTATTCGGCCTAAATATCAGAGCTCCCAGCCGAATTGTCATTGTGCCCCAGCAAATTCTTAAAGTGTCGTTTTTAGGCGGTCCTGTTCAATTTTGCTCAGGCAATGGCAGATTCATCAATCTATTCGGCCTAAATATCAGAGCTCCTAGCCGAATTGTTATGGTGCCCCATCCAATCCCTGAACTGCCGTCATTCAGCGGCCGCGTTCATCAACTTACTGGGGCAAAGGCAAATTCATTAATCTATTCGGCCTAAATATCAGAGCTATGCATTAAGACGTTCCTGTGCCCCAGCAAATCCCTGAACTGTTATTTTTCTGCGGTCTTGTTCATCAACTTGCTGGGCTAAGGGCATATTCACTAATATATTCAGCTAAGTTGCAGTGTTATACAGTTATTTTTGCACTGGATTAATTCAATAGTTTGATCCATTCATTGCATGTTTTTACATCTTATTTAGCCGTTAACACGCACATGCATCAGGCAGAAAGGCAAAAGCAATTTTCATTCATAAATTGAGCATAAATAGAAGTCATTTTACAAATGAAAACTACCCCACGTTAGCTTCCCACAAAAATAAATAGTCAAAAATCTAACAAAATCTAACAAAACCTATATACACAGGATACTAAAACAAAACGAAAAATACTTTTGACTCTAGGTCAGTCTTCAGGGTCAGACGCCAGCGACTCAACGTCTACCTGCTCGTACGGAATCGGCTGCTCTGATACCACGTTAGCAGTAGCTAAGGCTTTGAGCCAGCCGTGTTTGAACCCCCTGTTCTCGAACTTCGGCACTTCTTCTACATAATTCTTCAAGGCCGCATCTTTGCCAGCTTTGAACGACTTGGAAATCTTGGATTCGGCGTTTGCCATCGCCCTCTTCGACTCCTCCAAATCGGCCTCCAGCTTGGCAATTGTCTCGTTGGCCAATTTGAGCGCTTCTTCACTGGCATTCGCCCTCTCCTCGGCGGCCAGTCTCAGTTGGTCAGTAGTCTTGGCCTTATTTGTTTCGGCATCGGCCCTCGCTCTCTCTGCCGCCGCTTTTATGGCCTCAAATTCGACTTTGAGAGAGGCCTCTGCTGCCTTCCCCTTCTCGTTTTCCACCTCGGCTGTGAGAAAGCCGATCTGTTCAATAGCGTCATGTTGGTGACGGCCAATCTCAGCTGTCATTCCCATCATCTACAAAACAAGAAATCGGTAAGCCAACGAATTTTTTTTTTCTTTTGGTTAGCCGTGCAAAATTACAAACAAGGATCACGTACCAATATCGCCGATTAAGCGGCTAATGTAATAGACAGCAGATCCTGCTCTGCTCTAAAGGTTGCTCTGTCAATCGGCAAAGAAATGGAGAAGGCCAAGCTCATGGCCACAGCTGGGTCTTTTACAGTCGATGCATCGGAAGAAATCGGCGTGTTCCTTACCCTTGGTTGTATTATAAACGGCACGACTAGGTCTGACTTTTTCATTTATGGCTGTTTATCCACTAGGTCTTCCGAATTACCGGCTTCTTGTTCGGCCGGACGTTTTTTCCCCATTTGCTCCGTCACTTAGCCCTCTTGTTGATTGACAACAGGCTTTGTTTCGGCTACATCAGTCTGAACCACTACCTCAACAGGAGTAGGTGGAGTTTCTACCCTAGCGTCAGGTGGAGGAGGCGAAGGTTCATTTCACTCGGCCTCAACTCTCCTACGGGCAACCATCCGCTCGGCATTTTTCTGCCTGGCCATCTGAGTGAGTGACTCACCAGCCATGCTGTCAGGATACGAGCTGGGTAGGTCCCCTAAATTGGTGAAAATGTCTTCGAAGGACATATCTGCTCGGCCAGAAGTGGACGGAGGATGAAGGCCGGTTTCTTCAAAAGCCAAATTCAATGCCACGTCAACCTCCTCTAATCTATCGGATCTGTCTTGGGATGGTTGATTCGGCTGCTTAATGACCTCTTCAGCTGCCTGTTCGTCCGCTGGCTCTGAGTTTGAAGCCTCAAAACCAATCTGTCTAAGGTTCTTGAAGCTCGAAAAAATAAGCACCGTAAGGTGCTGTTCACCCCTCAGAATCGAAATGTTATCTGTGACTGAAAAGGTAGTGTAAGTCGGCTCATATCTGTCACGACCCAAACCTGCCCCTATAGGTTTAGCGTCGTAACCGGCCAGTAATCCTTGGATTACTAAAGGCCTCTTGACATAATAGCATATGGTCAGGGGCTGTTGTCACGACCCAAACCCGCCCCTATGGGTTTAGTATTGTAACCGGCCAGTAATCCGTGATTACCAAAGACCTGCTTAACAGTAATAACAGTAATACAGAGTAAAGGGTTGGCGGAAGCCAAACAGTAAATGAAAGACGTCCAATGAGCTGTGACAAATTGAATGCAAAAAGTCTTTTATGAATAAAGCCACATTCATAACCAAAACATATATACATACGTCATATACACAAACATCCAGGTTAGGGACCAAATCCCTTCACCATAACTGTACAGTCAAGACTTATTCAGTCGATACAAAACAGAGAAAAAGGGAGAATCTACAACACCCCTAAATAGCCTTAGCTTGTACGAACTCGGAACCTCGAAGTGAGGCACAATGGTTGGCTTGACAAAACAGGAGCTTAACTCGATGCTCCTAGCTCCGGTCCGGTGCCTGGACACCTACATATAAATACAAACAGTGAGCTAAAGCCCAGTGAATAACATATGCGTAAAAGGGTTAAGAATGAATGTCCTTTTAGTAATTAAAACAGTCATTTGCATCAATAAATCAGTTATTCAATTAGTGGCTCATATTTCATGCCATAACAATTATTAGCAACCATAGTAGTCATATGTGGTACATCCGATAGCAAAATTGTATAGTAGGTCTTAACAGACCGAACAGTCAGTTGATGGCCATCAAAATAGTAAACAGTGGTAGTTCCAATTATTGGAACTGACAGAGATCTCTGTAACAGTAGTAGTAACAGTACAGTAACAGTAAGTTGCTATGGATGCCACGAATACAGTTTACAAATAGGACAAACATTCATTCAACAAACAATGCCATTTCAGAAAGCAGTATAATCAATCGTTCAGAAATAGTTATAATTGAACATATCTTTACAACATTGTTACTCACAGAGCACTGGGCTAAAGACAGGCTAGTCAGCGTCCTCGGGTGCCAACCCTACACAGTTGCAGAACGAACACACACTAAGTTACACACTTGGGATTAATAATTTAGCCCCTTAACTTGACTCGGCGTGGTTCTATAACAATATCCTCATTAAGGTGCCTTTAACTTGGCCCAGGAATGCCTAGGATGAAATGAGGATGCAAAAATGTACTTTAAAACACTTTTCAAAATTTGCTGAAACAGGGGTCCACGCTTGAGCATGGCTTTCTACGCTCAAGCGGACGTGCAGACAATGAAGCTCCGCTCGAGAGTGACTTCCTTCGCTCGAGCAGGCTGCAAACTCATGAAAAGTACTGGTTGCATGCTATTCACGCTCGACGGACGCTCGACCTCTGCTCGAGCGTGAGACTCAGATCCTCGCTCGAGCATGAATTCTCTCACTCGAGAGGACTACAAAACGCAAGAACTTCTGGGCATATGCATTTCACGCTCGAGCGTGACTTAGAGCGGAAGTGCATGTATTCAGAGTGTATACTCAAGCGTGAAGTCCCACGCTCGAGCGTGGATCCAAAATCTGGAATTTCCAGATTGATCCTCAAGTACAAAACTCAACCTGTAAAGCTTCAAACTTGATTCTTTTGGGCTAATTTTCTGGAAAACACTTAAAAACCCATAATACAACATGTTTCATCAATTTATGAAATCAAGCCCAAAGTTAAGCCAATTGAACACCAATTTCAAAGAAACTTGAAGAATAAAACTTAAATACAACATGCATGATTCCCTTTGAATTCCAACACTTCAAACCAAGATTAAATTGGCAATTTGATAGAAAGACATGGTGAACTTCTAGAATACAACCATGATATGACCATGCATGCAAGAATTCCATGAAAAACAATCTCAAAACTCCAAAATAAGGACATGCATGTATGGATTAATTCTTAAACCAACACCTTAAGCCAATTCTTGACTCTATACTCCAATTTTCCCATGAATCATGCAAGTAACAGCTTAAATTCATAATTAAGAAGATGAAATTCCTACCTTAGGTCTTGAATTCTAAGTATGGAAGCCTAAATATGCAAATTCCCTTCAATTCTTCTAAGTCTCAAACAAGACTCATTGTTGAACTCAATTTTCTCCCAATTCTCTCTCTCTCTCACATTTGGTCTTGAAGGTGGATGAAGAATGGTATATCAAAATGTGAATTAAGCTCCAAACAAAGTTTTAACAAAGTGGCCCACTTCAATGGCAAAGATGCAATAAATTCAAACTAATGTAATTTAACATTATTTAATCTAATTAATCATTCCAAATCAAATTTTAATTAAACCCACCATAAAATCATATAAATTCTACCTAGCTTGTAACACTATTCAGTTTCGGATTCAATCGCCGATAAGGCTTCCAATTCGCAATTCGAAATCAAAACATGAACAGATCATTAAATGACAAACAGATAAAAATGCAATTAAAGCAACATACTCATGCAATCAGTTCAGAATTTCAGCTTAAACAATTACTTATCATGCTCAATCACGGTTTAACACTAATTAGAGGTAAGGGTTGTCACAGTTGCGGAAGCGAATATACAAAACATACGAAGTCCATTGAGCTGTGAAGACATACATGGAACTGAAAACCTTAAACTTCATATACATACAAGTGACGTCATGGGTACAGTATTTACACGTCACTATCAAGTACATACAAAATACAACTTGTTCAAAAACAAAGAGACAGTCTTATACATCCATATTGACACAGCCACAATACATGACTTGATCTGGAACCTCCTCGTGAGGCGCAAAAGGTGGCTGACCAACACAAAAATACCCCAGGCATCATCTTAAGCCTGATCACGAGCTTGCTCACCTACATACATAATAAATAACTAGTGAGCGGAAGCCCAGTGAATAATAACAAAGTAAAGGGGTAAATGAATGATGTCCCATATTTATGGCTGAAACTGAAATTCACGTACATATTCTCATTCTGAGCATATATAGAATTCAGAGTTCATGCTTAGTCTTACATAGTACGTTCATCAGCATTGACAGATCACACACATAAGGTCTTAAATCGTACTTGTTAGTTCTATATAAGAACCTCCGACTAGGTAAGAATAACTTGTCGGTCCCATAAAGGAACCTCTGAACTGGGAACTTGTAAACTTGTCAGTTCTACTTAGGAACCTCTAGCCGGGTATAGATAGCTTGTCAGTTCCATAAGGAACCTCCGGTACCGGGATCTTGTATACACTTGAAACATATCATTACTTGAATCATAGCATATTGTCATAAGTGCTTGTTAGACTTGGACAATCATTCATAGCATAAAACTTGATATTTCATAGAACAATTCTTAATTCGTGTACAGAAAATAATTTACTTGAACATAGCTTTAATAAGTCATTACTCACAGATAATAGGTGTCATCAGCAGACAATTCAACTTCCTTGTGGCGCTCGACCTACACAGATACAGAACGAAGGTATTCTGAATTACACACCCGTAAATGATAACTTAGTCCTTTCATGTTTTGGTGTGTTTCTACTTCATTATCCTCATCATGAAGTCTTAATCATGGCCTAGGAATGCCTAGGATGGAATGAGGATGCAAAAATGCACTTGAAAACATTTTTCAAAACTTGTTGAAAATAGAGTCCACGCTCGAGCGTAGGTTCCCTCGCTCGAGCGGGCATGCAGACAATGAGGCTTCGCTCGAGCGCGACCTTCCTTGCTTGAGCGAACTGCAAATTTTGAAAAAGTACTGGTTGCTTGTATTTCACGCTTGACGGACGCTCGATCTCCGCTTGAGCGTGAGACTTAGTCCATCGCTCGAGCGTGAATTCTGTCGCTCGAGTGTGCTGCAAGGTATGTAAACTTCTGGGTATATGCATTTTACGCTCAAGCGAGAATCAGGTCACTCGAGCGGAAGTGCACGCACTCAGAGTGCTCGCTCGAGCGTGAAGTCCTACGCTCGAGCATGGATGCAAATTCTGAAATTTTCAGATTTGATCTTTAAGCTTAAACTCAACCTTTAAAGCATCAAACTTGATTTTCCTGGGCCAAAACTTGAGAAAATACATGAAAACCCTTAAAACAACATGAATCAAAGATCATTTCAAGAAATCATGGCCTAATGGCTTGCCAATTTTGCAAAATTCAACTAAAAGTTTATGAATGATCCAAGAACATGACATGCATGAATTCTCTTGCACACAACCTCTTCAAAACATGATCAAACTTGGTAACTTGATAGAAAACATGATGAATTCCCAAAATATAAGTGAGAAGAACACATGTATGAAAGAATTCTTTGAAATCATGCTCAATTTGTGAAGAGATGAACATGCATGTGAGAATTCCCATGAAATCAACCTCAAACTCCATGATATGGACATGCATGCATGAATTAATCTTTCTCCCCACTTCTTAAGCTTAATTCTTATATCTCCTAGCTCAATTTATTAGAATTCATAGATGAATCAACTTAATTTCAAGTCTAGAGACTTGTCATCTTACCTTAAATGTTCAATTGGGCCTTAGGTGCTAAATTCTTGAGCTAGATGATCAAATCTCCAAGGTTTCTTCCTTTCTCCTAGCAATCCCTCTTGTTTGTGTTCAATCTTTTCTTCCCCCCTCTCTCTCTCTCACGTTTGAGCAATAAGATGAGGAAAATGAAGGTGCAAAACATGACTAGTGGGGTCAAATTAGCCTTATATAGGCCTAATCAAGAGTTGATTAATTAATTGACATTAATAATTTTAATTTAATCGTGCTGAACCGAATTTCAATTAAACCCACCATAAAATGCTATAAATCTTAATTAACATATAAATCAAGTCAATTTGAGAATCGGATGCTGATAAGGCTTTCAATTCGCAAATCGAAATCAAAACATGAACAGATCTTTCTACATCAAACAGATACAAATACAAAATGATGCAATGCACATATAATCAACTCAAGATTTTTTCTTAATTTCTTATTAGGCACACTTAAGCATGAATTATTGTTAATTACGGATCGGGGTTGTTACAGTATCTCAAAAGAATATGGGCCGCCCTCTCTTGTTTCTGGAGATTCGGACGGCCGAAGAACTAGAGTACGGCTCTGATCTGTGCAAGTATAGAGTCGTCAGCCAAAACGAGAACTTTTTTCAAATCGTTTCCTGCACAAATAAAATGGTAAGTACGTAGAATTTGAACCAAGTAAATATTTAATAAAAATTCGTGGGGGATTAAACGGCCACCTGGTTTGCCCCTTCGCCTAGGCACTTGATCTTGACGATCTTCGCCCTCGCCGAATTCCCAGTTGCCACGGACAACGACCATGACATCATCAACACGCTTGCCAGAGCTGGCAAGCATTGTCACCAGATGATACTCGGTGTCCTTGGCCCTGAGGAAATAGCGCCCCTGCTGGTCAGAGGATTTGGCCAAGGCATAACAATGCCGAATGGCAGGGATTCTAAGGTTAAGCCTAAGGCATTGCTTTAGTTCTACAATCCCCATTATTATTTGGTAAAAATTTATGTTCGGCTGAGAAGGGATCAAACCCCAATGGCGAAGGACAACCCTCAAAAGTGGATGAAGGGGGAAACGGACTCCGCCCTCAACGATTGACATGAGAGGAAAGATGATCGAACTGTCATTAGTCCTCTACGTGTCAATCACGTTCTCTGCCAAGAGTGATCGATGGACATCGTCGGGAATAGAAAAACGGCGACGGAAACTAGAGACTCGATCTGCAGAAAGAAGGGCTTTCAAATGTTCATAGCAGGTAAAGTGGACACTCGAAACAACAAATAAACAAGGAAAAGGAGTTGAAATGGAAGAGAGAAAAACTTACAAGAAATGAGGAGGACAATGAAGAACGGAAAGAAGTTGCAGAGGGCGTGAAGCGAGGGAGGTGAACTGACAGGCAACGAGAAGCCTTGTGCATTCGAAAAAACATACAAACAAAGAGACAACATGGTTTCAAATCGTATTAAATGAATGAAGCATACGAAGGGGCGGGAAATTGTAATCATGCCTAAAAAGAGTAAACATTCTGACGCTTGCATAGGAATAAGGGAAATCGCCGTATTTTTTGACCCTCAAAGTCCAAAACCAAACATGCCGACTAACTGACATTAGTAGGATGTTTGGGAGACAATTGTGGAGCCGAATATATTATTACGTTGGGAAGCTGAATAACTTAAAGAAGGAAATCAAGTCATGTACTGTACGACTATATCCCGGAGGGGCAGAAGCTGAATAACCGGGCAGAATATGAAGAGGAAGCCAAATGAGCGATTGTTCGTTGGATGAAAGGTGGGCCCAACCATCAACATCAAGGATGACCATAAATAAGAAGAGCATCAGCTAAGAAAAGGTATGTAAGAAAAAATAAGATCAGCTTGAGGTATAAGCAACCCAGAGAGTATACACTGACTTATCTGTCGGAGTGCTAATTCCGGCACTCCCGAAGGGAGCGTTTATTTCTTTTCAGGTGATTAACTGAGGATCAAGAGCGTCCTACAGGATCCAGAGAGTATTTCCAAACTACTTCTCCACAATATATATATATATATAATATTTATTTATTGTGCCCCTGTTGTGTTGTGTCTTGATTTTTTCTTTTTTCTTTTTTAAATTGTCGTTGATCTACATATCGGAGCCATGCTGAATATTTAAGTGTTGCCCATGTGTTGGCTTGCTTGATTGGCAATTTGAAAATTTTTAGCATATTTCTTGTGCCAGCAATGTTAGGTATCATGAAAAAACTTTTCATGAAAATGATCATGAAGGCTTTGTGACCCTTGTATTACATTTAGAATAAAGCACCACACACTAATCAAGGTAATCCAAAGATCATAAATCTTTTATAATCATTTTCATGAAAAAAATTTCATGATCCCTAACTTTTCTCTTCTTGTGCAGCTATTGAATTTATGCACCCAAGTTTGTGACTGGTGGAACGTTTTGGCCAGTAGTACACAGTTCAACAATATTTTCCCTTATATTGATGCAAATTATTGCAATTGGAATATTTGGGTTGAAGAAACTTCCCCTAGCATCTAGCTTTTGTGTTCCTCTCCCGGTTCTCACTCTTATATTCAATAACTATTGCCGGACACGTTTCCTACTCATATTCCAGGATTATTCTGCTGAGGTACATTTATACAGAACACCAATTATCTTTTCATCCTCTTGATTTTTATTGTTTAGTTGATGTTAATTGATATGGAAGACATTTTGTATTTTTTTTTTTTTTGATCGGCAAATGTTAATTGTTAATTATCTCCCCACCCTTGACAAAGCACCTAAATGCTTACACTCTCTTAATTCAACCCCTAAAGGGAATTGAACCCATGACCTCCTTAGGACTAAGCCCTAAAGAAGACATGATGGCCAACTAGACTAGGCTTAGTTGGTTAGACATTTTGTATATGTTACCTACTAAAAAGAAAAAAGAATCAAAATCCCAAAAAAAAAGAGAGTAGGTTGTATGTTACTCACTGGACTAACGTGAAGTTGTATTCTAGTCCCATAGCAATAGTCGGCCTAATCTTAAATTTTTTCCCTTCCCATATATTAATGTTTTATTTATGAATTTTTCCAGTTGCATTATTTCTGTCTAACCAATATATGCTGAGCATTTTGCGTGCCATGCAGACTTTGATAAAGAAAGACCGTGATGATCAGAATGATCCTTCAATGGCTGAGTTCCTTGACGAATTAGTCACTGCATATCGTGATCCAGCTCTGATGCTGATTCAATATTCTGGAAGAAGTGATAGAAACTGTGGGGTTATATTTCTGAGTATCAACACGTGGCAAGGGGACGCCGACGTGTCATCCGAGGTTCTACGTGTCACGGTAAAGTTTTGCCAAGGTACTCAAGTAATTGCCGAGGTAATTTCCGAAGACATCTTAATTCAGGACAAAGGCCTCCAACCTCGGCTTAACATACAAAGGCCGAGCTACCCGCAGAAGAATAAAGCCGAGGTTGATGTTATAAAATATTATCTTGGTTAGGTGGATGTCCAACCAGATGGAGAAAGCCATGAGGCCATTATCTCACCAACTAGTGGCCTTGAGGCCATGTGAAATAGCCATGAGGCCACTAGTTGCCGTGTGAAGGAATAAACAGCTTTTACCTGGAAAGCTGCCAAAAGTGCTACATTGGGCTGGCAAGCCAGCTCAAAAGCTGGTAACCACTCCATTAACCTTTCTGGTATATATATGGAATGGTTGGGACACAGAGGAGGGCATTCGGGCATCAACACAACAGTTAAAATAGACATAGAGAGGCAACAAACTAATTGTAACATTTACAATTATATACTCAGAGAGTGAGAAAGTTACTGAGAGTGAATTGTAATTCTTGTTACTGTTCATAGTGAAACACCTCGGCCTCCCGTGGACGTAGGCAATTATTGCCGAACCACGTTAAATCCTTCTTGTCTTTGTGTTATTATCTATGCCATCTATTCTGCTTGTGTTTTGACCGCTGAATCACTAAGATAGGCAGTGTGATCGAAAAATCACTCACACAATTTGGCGCCGTCTGTGGGAAAGTACGACGAATAGATGGCCAGTAACGCACAAAACGAAGAGGTTGGGGGTGACACTCCCGCTGGGAGTGGCAGGCCTATTAACCTTGACGTCGACGGAGATAACCACAATGACAAAAACCGTGGCCAGGGGCACGGGGGACAGAACGTCATACAGGAGGACGACACTTCAAAAAAGACGGACCAGAGCAGATACTACAAGGAGGATAACCTCCAGATATGGAGAGATAGGTGCATACGAAGGGATGAGGAACTCAAGGATCTGGCAAATAAGTTGGCAGACCTGCAGTCGGTCGTCAACTTCATGATGCAAAGCAAGGTCATGCAGCCACCATACCCACTGCAGGATACGCCAATCCCAGCAGTTAAAGCTCGGAATGAAGGAAGGACAACAACTCTTGAAGCACCACAGCGCTCCAGGAACAAGAAGCATTCTCACCCGTCCTCCGGGGAGGTCGGCAAGTCCCAGAGAACGTATAATACAAAGGATCAGGAACCAAGAGAACATCGGCATGTACAAAAGCAGGTTCTCTGCTTCGACACACCCCATGGAGAAAGATCAAAACGGGCGTACCACGAGGCCGAGAGTAGCGTGCCAAAGGGACTAAAATCAAAAGATAGCCGAGCTCCGGGGAGGAGTAAAAAAGACTTGAGAAACTACCTCAAGAGGAGGGAGCAGAACGCTGAAGCCGAGGTAAACTCGTTCATCAGGCCGAGGACACCATTCTCGGTGGAACTGGACAAATTTGAAGCACCGAAAAGATTCAGCATGCCGAGGTTTCAAATCTATGACGGTAAGTCAGATCCTAACTTCCATGTTGGATTGTTTTTAAACTCAATGGCGTTATACAGTGGAAATGAGCCTTTGCTCTGCAAAGTATTCCCTTCGTCCTTTGGAGAAATTGCATCTGATTGGTGCCACAAGTTACCAAAAGGAAGTGTGAAAACTTGGGAAGACCTGGCCGAGATGTTTGTGGCCAGGTTCGTGACAAACAAGCTACAGCCATTAAGGGTAGACGCACTAATGGCTTTGAAGATCAGCAAGGATGAAGGCCTTAGGGCCTACGCAAAGAGGTACTACGAAGTGTTCAACCGAATACCTGAATGCAACCAGGAGGTAGCGGTCGTGTCTTTCAAGAACGGCCTGAAAACAGATTGTTCACTACGGAAATCTTTGGCGAAGACATTGCCAAAGAGCATGGAGGAACTCATGGCAAGAATCGAAAAATATGCCAGAGCCGAGGAGGATACATCGGCGCCGAAAGAGGTCAAACAGGAAGGAAACAACTCGCCGAAGCGAAGCCGAAGTAACAACGGGTTCAGCAAGGCAGAGGTAGAGTTAAGGGCTAAACAGGCAGTGACAACCGTGTTCCGACTTCCAATCCAAAAAGTCCTAGGAAAAATCCGGAGCCAGCCCTATTTCAGAACACCAGTAAGGGAACCCGGGGAGTTTATGGGAAGAAACATGGACAGACATTGTTCTTATCACAATGCAAACGGACATACAACACAGGGTTGCAGAGCCCTCAAAGCACACTTGGAGGATCTGGTGAGGCAGGGCCACCTCAGAGACCTTGTCGATGAAACCAGAACGAGGGAAGAACAGGCAAGGCTGCCTCAGGCTGAAGCAGCTCCACCACCACCGCAACCTCGGGAAGAAAGACCTCGGGTAGTAAATGTGATTCATTCCAAAGTGAATAAAAACGACATACGGGGGGAAACCCAAAGAGTAAAACACTTGTAGTACGTGAACCAGGTCGGATTGAAAAGACCTCGGCCGGGGGATTGCCAAGGTCCGATGATAAACTTCACCGAGGCCGACCTAGAGATGGTACAGCAGCCGCATAATGATGCCTTGGTTGTATCCCTCCAGGTTGGGGAGTACCAGGTAAAACTCATCCTCATAGATCCAGGCAGTTCTTGTGACATCATGTACGTTAGATGTTACAAGGAGCTAGGCCTTCACCCCGACGACCTGGAGCAATCAAATAGCCCGATGGTCGGATTCAATGGAACGCCGACGTGGCCGCTGGGTGCCATAAACTTGGAAGTGCAAGCAGGCACAAAGAAGATCAGGACCGAATTCATTGTGATTGATATGCCATCACCATACAACATCATCATGGGCAGGCCGTGGTGTAACGACCCTCGTACTGCTTACCGAATAACCACTGAATTATATACTGATTACTGCTAATTGAGACCGATAAGGACTGATAAGTGAACTGGATAAACTACCGAACTGACTGAATGAAATTGAAACTGAAACTGAATAAGTTATCTACTGAATTGCATATTGTGTCTGTTGATTTATGTGATTATCTGTTCGAGTTTATATGTTTAAATTGCTAATTGAAGGCCTTATCGGCGGCCGATTGAGAAACCGTGTGGTGTTTTGAAATCAGTAGAATTTTCCGGACTTAATGGTATATTTATCTGAAAATTGATTAGGAATGATTAAATTAGATTAAACGAGTTAATTACGAACTTAGACGTATTTACCGGATTGCCATCTATAGTGGACATTTTGTTTAATATTATTATTGTGCCTTATACACTTAGATGAACATCTTCATCAGCCCTTATTCTTGGATCCCAACCGACCAAACTTAGAGAAATAGAGGGAGAGTGAGAGAATTAAGCTCATTTGTTGAAATTGCTCAAGAGTTTGAAGATTTGTAGCATAATTGCTAAATTAAGCTTGCTAGACTTGTGATTGACACTCTAGGTAAGGAAATCATCATCTTCTTGTTGTCTTTAAGCTTTATCTTGCATGATTCTTGCTCAATTGTAGAATTAAACCATGTTTGAGTCCATATAGGTTGATTCATGCTAGAATTCATGCATGCATGTTGAATTTGTGGACTTTTGAAGTTGAATTCTTGAGAATTGTACATGCATGTTCATGTTTGTATTATAGTCCATGTTTTCAAGATGTTTTGAAAGATTGGAGCTCTTTGGAGCAAGATTTGAACATTGAAATTGGTTTAAAACCCATGCATTACATGTTTACATATTGTTCTTAAAAATGGGTTTGAAATTGTATTTATTTGACTCACCTTTGGGGCTTGAATTCTCAAATTGGCTTTTGAAACTTGTTATATATTGAGTTGGGATGTATTCTCCAGAATTTGGGCCCAAGAGGTTGAGTTTTGGATGGTTGAATGCTTGGTTCGAACTTGGGAGACAAATCTGGAAATTCCAGATTTGGCTTCCTCGCTCGAGCGAAGGATTCCTCGCTCGAGCGAGCCCTTTTGTTTTGCAATCTCGCTCGAGCGAGCATCGAGCGACCATCGCGCGTAAAAATTGAGCAACCAGTACTTTCACTGTTCATGCAGATCGCTCGAGCGAAGGATTTCTCGCTCGAGCGAAGCCTTTGATTTTGGAAGCTCGCTCGAGCGAAGGAAGGCTCGCTCGAGCGAAGCTCTTATTTTCAGCAACTTTTGAAAAATGTCTTCCAAGTGTATTTTTGCATCCTCATCCCATCCTAGGCATTCTTAGGCCTAGTTTAAGGCATCTTAATGAGGATTTAGATATAGAACCACACCAAGGAAATTTAGGGATTTAATTATCATCCTTCCAACTGTAAACTTAGTGTGTGTTCTATTCTGTTTACTGTTTAGGGTTGGCTATCGGGGACGCGCTCTAGCTGCTATAAGCCTAATCTCTGTGAGTAACAGATGTGTAAAGATATGTTCAAAATGGTTATATTTTGAATACTGAACCGAATTGTTTATTGAACTGATATTGTTTATTGAATGAATGTATATCCTGTATTCTGAACTGTATTGTGGCATCCTTAGCACCCACTGTTATTGACTGTTACAGAGCTCTGTCGGTTTCCTTGTGAAACCATACTGTTTACTGAATGATTGGCCATCATTACTGTTGGGTCTGTTAAGACTCGGTCCTTTTGGACCTACTGTTATAGGCTATTGGATGTACCACATATGACTGTTTGACTGAAATACTGAAAGACTGAACTACTGTTTAATGAATTGTTTTCATCACTGTAAGGACATTCATTCATAACCTCTTTACGCTTTATGTTATTCACTGGGCTTTAGCTCACTGTTTATATATATATGTAGGTTCTCAGCAGCCAGACCGGAGCTAGGAGCGTGGGATTGGTCCCCAGTTTTGTCAAGCCAGCCTATGTGCCTCACTGCGAGGTTCCGTGTTGCCATGCTATGGCTTTGGGGTCTTTTGTATTTCCCCTGGTTGTCTCACTGTTTTGTACTATTGTGAGATCACTGTATAGACTGTTTACTGTTTACTGTACTGTCCAAGGGGTTAGGCCCCGGTTTTATCGACTGTTATGTATATGTATATAGTGTATGCCATACTGTATTGTACTGTTGTCAAGGGATTGGATCCCTGTACCGACTAACTGTAAATGGTTGTATAGACCGTACTGTTTCAGGACTGTTTGAATGCATGAAAAACTTTTGGCATACAGATTGTCACAGCTCATTGGACACTAGTTATTGACTGTATTGGCTTCCGCCAGGCCCTGAACTCTGTTCTATTGTATTACTGTACAGCAGGCCTTTGGTAATCTCGGATTACTGGCCAGTTACGGTGCTAAACCCATAGGGCCGGGTTTGGGTCGTGACACGTGGTTGCATGCAATGGGGGCAGTTCCCTCAACGTTGCACCAACTACTGTGCTTCCCAACAGAGTATGGGATTAGAGAAGTCAGAGGAGATCAATTGCAGGCAAAGAATTGCTCCATGGCAGCAATGAAGACTACCTGCAATGTCCGAGATCCAGCCAAGGCAGAAATTGAAGACGAAGACATGGAAGTCCTGGACGATGTCGGCAAGGAGCCAGCAGAGAAGAATGAGGAAACACTAAAGAAAATCCTCGTCCAGGAGGGCGATGAAGAGCGCTTCTTTCTTCTCGGCTCAGGTTTAGCCGAAGAAGAGGAAAGAGAACTGGAGGCCTTTTTAAGAACAAACATAGAGGTGTTTGCCTGGACACCTTATGAAATGCCTGGCATTGACCCCGAGGTCACATGCCACAGACTGAACATCGACAGGTCGGCTAAACCTGTGATACAGCGAGCTAGGAGACCGACGTTGGTACACGTCGAAGCAGTGGAGGAAGAAGTTGACAAACTTCTAGAAGCAAGGGCCATCAGGGAAGTCAACTATCCAACGTGGTTGTC
The DNA here is from genome assembly GCA_036172215.1 of Camellia granthamiana. Taxonomy (NCBI): domain Eukaryota; kingdom Viridiplantae; phylum Streptophyta; class Magnoliopsida; order Ericales; family Theaceae; genus Camellia; species Camellia granthamiana. Next base: position 11,128,506 of record CM069906.1, read on the forward strand.
CAACACTGTGGTGGTAAAGAAGAAAAACGGTAAATGGAGGGTTTACGTGGATTTTACAAGCCTAAATAAAGCCTGTCCCAAGGACAGCTTCCCTCTGCCAAAAATTGACCAGCTGGTGGATGTTACATCTGGACATGGGAGGATGAGCTTCCTGGACGCTTACAGGGGGTATCACCAGATTGCCATGTACCCACCAGACGAGGAGAAGACAGCGTTCATCACCCCAAAAGGCCTGTACTGTTACAGGGTGATGCCTTTTGGACTAAAGAACGCAGGAGCAACCTACCAAAGGCTGGTGACCAAAATGTTCAAACATCAGATAGGCCAAACAGTGGAAGTCTACATCGACGACATGGTCGTGAAGACCAAGGAGCCAGCAGATCATCTTACCGACCTAGCCGAGGTATTTAACATACTTAAAACATATCGGCTCCGACTCAACGCATCCAAGTGCGCGTTTGGGGTTGGATCTGGAAAGTTTCTAGGGTACCTGATAACAAGAAGGGGAATAGAGGCCAGCCCAGATCAGATTAAGGCCATCCTAGATCTACAGAGCCCAACCTCGGCAAAACAGGTTCAAATGCTCACTGGCAGGGCCGCAGCCCTAAACAGATTCATAAGCCGAAGTTCAGACAAGTTTAAACCTTTCTTGAACCTGGTAAAAAAGACTGCAGACTTCCTGTGGACCGACGAATGTGAGGCCGCTTTGGCCGATCTAAAAAAGTACCTGATCACGGCTCCAGTCCTCTCGACACCTGAGCCCGGGGAAGAGTTATTCTTGTACTTAGCCGTATCAGAGCACGCGGTGAGCGCAGTACTGATCCGAGAAGAGCAGGGAGAGCAGAAGGCTGTCTATTATGTAAGTAAAACCTTAGCCAGCGCTGAAACGAGGTACTTACCACTGGAGAAGTTAATGTTGGCCTTAGTCATGGCCTCAAAGAAGTTGAACCACTACTTCCAAGCACACAAGATTGTGGTATTAACAGAGCACCCATTGAAATCCCTGTTACAACAAGGAGACTTGACAGGAAGAATTGCAAGATGGGCAGTGGCATTGGGCCAGTATGACCTGGAATTCAGGCCCCGAACAGCAATTAAGGGCCAAGTTTTGGCCGACTTCGTGGCAGAATTCACGCCGGAGTCCATCAAACGTCGGCTTCCTTTGAGCCGAGATGAACCAGGTCCTAGCAAGCAAGAAGAATCCCAGCCAACAGCAAAAGGGGAAAAGAAGGAAAAGCTCAGACCTTGCAGCATCTACATCGGCGATTCGTTCAAACTCTTTGTCGATGGAAGTTCAAACCGACGAGGAGCGGGGGTAGGAGTACTGCTGATATCCCCAGATGGAGAAATAATAGAACAATCTATCCGTTTGGGGTTCAAGGCCTCAAACAATGAAGCTGAATATGAAGCATTAATTGAAGGCTAAAACTGGCAGCAGCAGCAGAAGCAGACGAGGTAATAGTTTTTTGTGATTCATAGTTAATTGTTAACCAATCAACAGGAGAATTTGCAGCCAGAGACGAGAGGATGTCGGCATATGCAAACGAGGTAATCAGATTAGCCGAGTTATTTCAGAACTGCCGACTTCTTCAAGTTAGCCGAGATGATAACAGCCACGCTGACGCGTTGGCCAACCTGGCGAGTTCAATGCAGACTGGAAAGACAAGAACAATTATGATCGACTACATGCCGGGCCCGAGCATAGAACCATGGAACGCAAAGCAAGAAGCAATGTGTGTGGACATGGGGCCGAGCTGGATGGATGCAATAGTTGCATTCCTGAAAGAAGGAAAACTGCCAGAAGATCGCAAGGAGGCACACAAGGTCAGACTGAGGTCGGCAAGATTCAGCCTGACTGCGGACGGACATCTCTACAGAAGGTCCTTCACTGGACCCCTTCTAAGGTGCGTACACCCTTTACAAGTTGAAGATTTTTTATATGAAATTCATGAAGGGATTTGTGGAAGCCACACTGGGGGCAGATCGTTAGCCCATAGGGCCATTACCCAAGGGTATTGGTGGCCATACATGCAAAAAGATGCAGAAGCATATGTGAAGAAGTGCGAACCTTGTCAACGGTTTGCACCTTTGATTCATCAGCCAGCTGCCGACCTGAATCCAGTATCCAGCCCTTGGCCGTTTGCCCAGGTAGTTGAAAATGGGACTAATGATGTACTCTTAGCCCGAGATCTGGATCTTTTGGAAGAACGAAGAGAGAAGGCTGCAATTCAACTTGCAGTATACCAGCAACAACTTGCCAGAGCATACAACAAGAAGGTCAACCCAAGAGATTTTCAAGTCGGCGACCTAGTCTTGAGAAAAGTGGTCGGCAACAAGAAAGATCCCAGAGAGGGCAAGCTTGGCCCAAACTGGGAAGGGCCTTACAGAATTACCTCGGTGCTAGGTAATGGCGCTTATCGGCTTGAGGACAACGAGGGCAAAGCATTGCCAAGACCCTGGAACACTTGCAATTTGAAATTTTTCTATCATTGAGATGATCATTATTCTTGGCCGATGTCATCAGATGCTGGAAGATATGAACAATGAGAACCCAAGTGGAACTCAGGTTCACATTGGGGGCAGAGAAGATACAGAGAAGATACAAAGCCTACCACTTGTTGAAATTTGTAGCAATTTACAAGTTGGTCTGGCCGAATACAAAGCCTACCACTTGTTGAAATTTGTAGCAATTTACAAGTTGGTCTGGCCGAATACAAAGCCTACCACTTGTTGAAATTTGTAGCAATTTACAAGTTGGTCTGACCGAATACAAAGTTTGCCACTTGTTGAAATTTGTAGCAATTTACAAGTTGGTTAAACCGGTACAAAGCTTAGCTTCGCTTGTTGAAATTTGTAGCAATTTACAAGTTGAAGTTAAGCCGAGATGGTTCCTTAGCTTCGCTTGTTGAAATTTGTAGCAATTTACAAGTTGAAGTTTAGCCGAGGTTACTACTCTCCTGGCTTGTTGAAATTTGTAGCAATTTACAAGTCGAGGTGAAGCTGATGCTACTGCTGACCGACATATAGCAATCCACATGGTGGTTAAGCCAAAGAAGGAAGATGTTCAATCCTTGTTGAAATTTGTAGCAATTTACAAGTTGAAGTAAAGCCGACATCAATTTACAGGTTCAAATAAAAGCTGAGATTATTGTTTAAACTCTTGTTGAAATTTGCAGCAATTTACAAGTAGATCATTGTTTAAACTTGAGTAAAGTTTATTGTTTATATTAACCCTTGTTGAAATTTGTAGCAATTTACAAGTTGGTCAGACCGATTAAAAAGCTTAGCTTCGCTTGTTGAAATTTGTAGCAATTTACAAGCTGAAGTTAAGCCGAGATGGTTCCTTGGCTTCACTTGTTGAAATTTGTAGCAATTTACAAGTTGGAGTCAAGCCGAGATATTTTTTTCTCTTCGCTTGTTGAAATTTGTAGCAATTTACAAGTCGAAGTGAAGCCGATGTTATCACCTACATACTTATAGCAATCTGCTGGTTGGATAAACCAAGGAAGATGTTTAAACACTCGTTGGAATTTATCTACAAGTTAAAGTTAAGCCGACATGTTACCATCTGTTGAAATTTGCAGCAATTTACAGGATGAGGCAAAGCTAAGTATACGGTTTAAATTCTGTTGAAATTTGCAGCAATTTACAGGTTGAGCTAAAGGTTAAGTATATTGTTTAAACCCTTGTTGAAATTTGCAGCAATTTACAAGTAGATCATTGTTTAACATTTGTTTTAACTTAAGTAAAGTTTACTGTTTATACTAATCCTTGTTGAAATTTGTAGCGATTTACAAGTAAGGCAGACTGAGATTGTTGTTTGAACATTCGTTGAAACTTGAGAAAAGTTTGCAAAGCTAACATTGAATAGTATATGTATTATACTTGTTGAAATTTATGAAAAGATTGCAGGACAGTACCTTGCCGAAGTAAAATTTGCAGGTGTTATACCCGAGGTATGTAACCCCGAGAAGATTGCACAAAGAAGGAAGAGTATGAAAATCATGCAAAATATCCTAAGTATGGAGCCATACAGAAGCAATGAAGAATTAAAGACTGAAGCATAAAAACAGTTGTATATGAAGAAGGCACAATGGCCTAGCAGAAGTGAATTGTTCTTAAGCAACAAAAAGGCACATCGGCCAAAAAGATGAAGCTTACATTGTCCAAAGAACAAAGAGAAGAAACAAAGTACAAAAAAAAAAAAAAAACAAAAGACATTCAAGTTTGCTCAGCTTCAGGAGCAGGTTGGGCCAGGACCTCGGATGTCTCTTGAAGAACAACCTCGGCATCTTTTTCCACCATAGTATCTGCATCCTTTTCTGTCACAACCTCGGCCCCTTTATCTGCCGCAATCTCGGCATCAATTTCGGCCAAAGTCTTCTCAAGACTCCTTTCAGCCAAAAGCAAGTCAGAGGAAAGACTCCCTATGCCAGCTTCCTCTGGCACCTCCTCAGCCTCGTCATCTCCGGTTAAGTCTAGGATCTGCTCAACTGGAGGAGGAGACCTGACCTCGGCAGTATCCTTGGACTTCCTTACCAAGGCTTCGTTTTCTTCATTTTCTTCACCTTCAGCCTCGGATCCAGACTCAGCTTCTTCCTCAGCCTGAGTTGTAGGTGAAGAAGGAGGCAGAGGGCATGGCACAGGAATTTGATCGGCATTCCTCAGAGGCGAGTCAACAGGAATGTCAAGTTTCTTCAAAACAGCCATCCAACCAAGGGAGAAGCCCCTGTTGCACGCCTGCTTGACTTGAAGCTTGTAATTCTCAGTGACATCAGCCATGCCTTAAGCATAGGCTTTTTCATCAGCCTCTTCGATCTCGGCCTTTTTTGTGGCCAGAGCTTCCTGCAGCTCCTTCTCGGCCTGGGCCCTTTTGTCCTCAGCCTCCTTCAACTGGGCCTGGAGAACTTTGTTTATTGCCTCAGTTGCGCCGACCTTCTCCTCGGCAGAAGTTTGGGCTTTAATAGCAGCCTCGGCTTGGTCCTCTAGTTTCTTCATCCTTGCTTCAAGTCCTTTATGGGACTTTCTAAGAGTAGCGACCTCCCTTTTGGCGTCAGTGAGCTTCTGCCGATTTTCAAACGACTGCATGGAAAAGGAGTGGGCATGCTGGATGGCCTGAAGGAAGAAAACAGTGTTAGAAGATATTTTAAATAAGAAACTGAAAGGAAGTAACAAGTTCCAATAGGAACATTTACCTGAACAGAATGCTGAAGCATGAGACAGTAGTTCTCATACTCACTGATCTTGGCATTAGCTCAAGATCGCCTTCGAGAAGAACCGCAGTACTGAGTGCCACGCTGATATTAACGTTATCGGCGCTTTCATTGGCATAGACTGGCCTGTCTTCAAGAGTAATTTTGGGCTCCCAGGGCACTTTGGGAATCCTGGACCCCGAAGTCGTCGCAGACGACGGCCTCGGCCTTTTTGGCTGAGTTGACCCTGATGGCTGGGCCTCAGCAGATCTTTTGGAGGGTGCAGGAGTGGTCTTCACAGTTGAAGTTAGTTGAGAAATCGGTAGAGCATCTTCAACCTCGGCCTCAGTAGCTTTGGCCTTTGGCTGAGCTTTCTTAGTCGTTCTTGGCTTTGGTGGGGGCATGGTTGACGTCGGCTGACCGTCAACATCGACAGGAAGGTCGGCTAGGAGATCTTGAGCCACAGGTTTTCGGCGAACCATCTCTGCAGTTTTTACAAGACGTCGCCGGCGATTTCTTTGAGAAATTGGTACCAAGTATGGTGCCGAGGTTGAAGGCTGATCGGTTGGCTCAGACGTGGAGGCAGCCTGTTCAGTAGAAGCAGTTGATGGAGGGGCGCTCTTCTTCTTTTTCTTCGGAACGTCGGCCAATTTGGATGTGTATGTTGGGATGAAATTCAGCAACAATGGAGCCTTGCGCTTCTGGAGTGGAAGGTCCAGGAGTTTCTTCAAGCCTTTCCCAGGGAAATAGGACTGGCGGAAGTCCTTGGGAGGCTTGCGAACATCTGCAAAGAAAAACACAACATCAGAAACAGATAAAATTTTGGAAAAATTGAAGAAAGCAACAGTTAAGCAGTTGACACAGGGATCTTACCCTTGCCCTCCTTGACCGTTCGAGGAAGAGGGAAGAGTTGAACTTCTTCATCTGGGCCAAATTCCCAGTTTCTAGAAGCGATCAAGTAATCATCTCCAGCCCCTTTGTTGGAGTCTGGAAGGTCGGCTACTATTTTAAATGCAGTGGATCTCGGCTTAAGGTAATAGACATAACCCTTTTCTTTGAGGTCAAGGGCACACATGGTGTAACAATACTGAACGTCGGCAAGAGTGATCCTAACACCCTCCTGCCGAGCTAGGGCTATTATACCATTAAGTGTTCTAATGGTGTTTATGGTGAGTTGCATGGGATTGAGGGTGTAGTAATGAAGGACTTCGCGGAAAAGGGGATCTAGAGGGAACCTAAGTCCACACTGGACGAAAGCTACTACAGGGAAAGGCATCTTATCCTCATCGGGCATAATGGAGTCCTTCTCCTCAGCTAGTCTGAGATGGACGTCGTCTGGGATGGAAAACTCTCGCCTAAAATGTTCTAGTTTGGATGGGGTGTTGACCCTATCTCTCCACACACCCATGGTTTAGATATAAAAGAGTGGGATAACAGAAAGAAGGAGATCTACAGGATTTTAAGGACCTCGGCTTAAACCTAGGTATAAATTGTCTCAATTTTTCCTAAGGATTGATGGTTCTATAGCAAATCCCAAACCTAAATCTACGAGTATGGAAGGCAGAAATCTGGAAAACAGAAAAGCAAAAATGAAGTCTCAGAGTCAAGAACAGAAAGGGTGGAAGGCCACGAACAAAGGTGAAATAGTGCAAGTGTTCATGGCATGTGCAAAACCAGGAAATAATACATACACAGGCGAACGATTTACAAATTGAATGACAAGCAGAGCAGTAGGAGCAAGAAATTCCAGAAACAATCAAAGAACTGAGAAAAGAAGGGAACGGTGGCTTACCAGAAAAGGTGAGGCCAGGATGAAGCTTCGCCGAGGTCAGATAATGGACGCAACAGCGGCAAGAGCTTCACAGAAATGGCAGATGAAGGCAGTTGCAGAGCTTCGAACTTGGAGTAATGGCAGATTCAGTGGAGGAGAAGTTTAGAGAGAGAGAGAGAAAGCAAAGAGATTCGAAAATGCAAAAGTGAAGAGAAGGAGAGAGAAACAATTGTTTTTGTCAAAATTTGAAACAACGGCAAAACAGCAATTATTGCGCCTTGGGTAACGCATGCGTCAGACGGCGCGGGCAGAGAAAAACGGCTTGCAGGCGCGTCTCCAGCACGCAGCAATGGGAGTAAAACGCGTCATCGGAACAGATGAAAAACGGTGCATGACAGCTCATGCGCGTAAGGGAACCGTTCTGAATCTTTAAAGACATTTCGGCCTGAAGTAAATGATCTCAGCTAGAAAATTCTTAAGCCGAGGTCTGAGAAAGAAGTTCAATGTAAGTTCCATCACCTCAGTATGCCGAGGTAATAGAACTTAGGGGGCAATTGTGGGGTTATATTTCTGAGTATCAACACGTGGCAAGGGGACGCCGACGTGTCATCCGAGGTGCTACGTGTCACGGTAAAGTTTTGCCAAGGTACTCAAGTAATTGCCGAGGTAATTTCCGAAGACATCTTAATTCAGGACAAAGGCCTCCAACCTCGGCTTAACATACAAAGGCCGAGCTACCTGCAGAAGAATAAAGCCGAGGTTGATGTTATAAAATATTATCTTGGTTAGGTGGATGTCCAACCAGATGGAGAAAGCCATGAGGCCATTATCTCACCAACTAGTGGCCTTGAGGCCATGTGAAATAGCCATGAGGCCACTAGTTACCGTGTGAAGGAATAAACAGCTTTTACCTGGAAAGCTGCCAAAAGTGCTACATTGGGCTGGCAAGCCAGCTCAAAAGCTGGTAACCACTCCATTAACCTTTCTGGTATATATATGGAATGGTTGGGACACATAGGAGGGCATTCGGGCATCAACACAACAGTTAAAACAGACATAGAGAGGCAACAAACTAATTGTAACATTTACAATTATATACTCAGAGAGTGAGAAAGTTACTGAGAGTGAATTGTAATTCTTGTTACTGTTCATAGTGAAACACCTCGGCCTCCCGTGGACGTAGGCAATTATTGCCGAACCACGTTAAATCCTTCTTGTCTTTGTGTTATTATCTGTGCCATCTATTCTGCTTGTGTTTTGACCGCTGAATCACTAAGATAGGCAGTGTGATCGAAAAATCACTCACACAGAAACACTTCTCTCCTTCATACTGTTGAAGTTTGAAGTTGGAGGGTAACATCGATTGCTAACTACTAAGTTTTAAGTAGCGCTGTATGGTGCTTTAGATTGTGCAGTCTCGCGAATGGTTTGTGGCGGTGAAAACCAAAAATAAATTACAAAAATATTTTTTTGTTCCTAAAGGAAATGTTGTTGTTGTTGTTATTATATCATCATAAATAATAATCATCACCATCTCAATGCCAACAGAGTTTATTATTGTTATCAGCATGTTGTTTTGGTTTCTTTTGACTTTAATTGAAATTTAAACACTATCACACCAGAGCCAAAGAAGTCCAAACCCCTACCTTTAATGCTACAATTATTTATTTATTTTTATTTGTAATAGAAATGTAGCACGCCACACCACACCACACCTAGGCAAAAAAGGTCCAAACTGACACATTTACCCTTGAGAGGGCCTAATCTCTTGGAGGAGGAGTGAATGATGGAGACTGGTGAGTCTTATAGATAAAAATTTAGATGGAGCTTTGCTCTGAAACTCGGATTCCCGCTTAGGTGCCTTACTGTGAGGGTTGTGGTTATCTTCCGTCAAAGAGTTGTTACTATAACGATTGTCATTTATGATGTTATTGTGTCGTATTTGCACAAACTGTAGAGAATGAGTTTTCCACACTAAATTGGCAAAATGTATATGTAAAAATCTTTTTTTTTGTGTGTGTGTGTGTGGGGCAACAATGAACGTAACATTCATTGAATAATTTTCCCAGAATAAATATTTATTGATGCCCGGTTACAAATTCCTGTCTTCATCCAAAGATAAAATCCCCACTACTCCTTTAATTATTCCAATTAAAGATAAACTAGATAGAAGTTGCCAAACCACCGAGCCAAACTCTTATTCAAAGCATTCCATCCACCTTTTGGTGTGTAGGACTGACTTTTTAGAGTTCATCATGGTCACGATCATCATCAGGTTTAGTGTGATCATGAACTTCAAGACCATGGTTTTTGCGAGGCAAGATGCAATGTAAAAAGGGCCAATTGGGAAAAATTTTCTTCACGCCAACCATTATGTAGTCATTTGTGGTGCCGGGAGCAAAGTTGATGCGTGCATAGGAATCCCCTTTGAATAGATATGCCTCATCAGTCCTGTGCAAAGCAAGCGCTGCATCAATTCCATTTTCAAAGATGGTGTTTTTCAAACTAGGAAAGCCTTGAGTGGTGAGACGGATGACAAAGAGGTGGGAATCAGAACTGTAGTTTATATAAGCATACTGGTTTTCTTTTAAGAGGTAAGCTTCATACCTTTTAGTTGACTCAAACCCGTCTACACCGCTTTCAAAGACTGTCCCTTTGAAGGAGGGGAACATTGCAGTAATGGTCATCGGGCCTTTGATTATATTGTCATTGGTGGTGCCTGGTGTGTAGTTAATCTGTGCACAGAGATTCCCGGAGAAGATGAACGCTTCATTCTCATTATGAGACCCGAAAGCACAGTCTATTCCATGTTCTGCAAAGGCTGTGCCTGTGATGGATGGATACCCATGGCAGCTAAGAACCGGTCCATGCAACACCTTGTCATATGTCGAGCTTGGTGCATATTCCAGTAACACACACTCATCCTGCATGAATATATAGGCTTCATTTGTACGAGATGAACGAATTGCAGCATTCATGTAGCTCTCAGAGTTAGCTACATTGCCAGCATACCAATCGGTGGTGTCACAGTCAAAGTCAGAGTCGATGGACACTTCCTGTTGTTGTTGTTTCTCTTGCTCGGAGACGGAGATGGCACTGGGTTGGTAAATACTAATGGTTAGAGGCACCCTCCCACAATTTGCATCTAAGCAATCAAATATTGGCCTCCGAATGTTGAGCAACCTTGATGGATGCGATTGTGGGTTGAATTTCCCATTTATTCTTATTGCGTTATCTATTTTCTCCAGTCTTGTATACCTCGTGCTAGCAATAAGCCTGAAGAGTTGGGCAGACCGGATGTATTGAGGGGCGATGCCAGCAACAAAGCTGACCTCGTCTCGGCCAGCGTACTGGTAACGATCACCAAGAGTCTCAGCGACCCAAATGCCACCGGGAGCATATATCTCGTATCGATATACCTCAATTTTAGTCTCAATGTTGAGGCTGGGATGCCAAGCGGTGTTAAGCGTGGTGCTAACGAAGGCATGGGCGGTGGGTAGGGTGGAATCGAGAGGCCTGCCACCACGATGGACGTAGTGTTCCAGATTGAAGTAGACCTCGTCGAAAGTGCCTTCTTGACGCCTTGCTTGGAATCCATTCCGAAAGACCTCCTGATAGGGGGTAAGATCCCAGCGAAAGACATGGCGAAGGATGTCTTCTTCTCCACTGCTACTTCTGTACACAATGTCAGGCAGAGGGGGAGCTGCAATACGACAGTTAAAGTAGTAAACAGTTTCTACCAAAAATTGAGCTGCACGCTCGTCTTCTTCATTGACAGGTTGAGGGAAGTTTGCTGCACATCCTCTCCACTGTGAATTCGGCGATATCGACATTTTCTTCTCTTTTCCTGTAAAATAAACATAAGGCAAAAACCATGTTATGTATGATCTTGCATTAAATTATCAACATAACCCACAGGAACTTATTTAAAATTAACATCAACACGACAATAACATAAAAACTACATCACCTCAATCGGAATAAATAAAATCCCGACAAACTTTGATGCTCAATGAATAGGAGAGAGGCCTTTAGGATAGAATCGATAGTTGAGACTAGTCTTGACATAACTGAGGAAACCTGAGGGACTAGGGAGGGATATATATAGTGTTTAAGCCTTAGCCACAAACTACGTTGGACGTCACGAAGAATTCTTTGAGTCATCCGAATAAAAGATAACACATTTCTTTATATGCAAGGCATGTAATTTTTTGATATGAGAGAGATGCAATTCTTTTCTTTTATTTCTTTTTTGTTGAGAAAAGAGTATTTCAGGTTAAGCGTTTGGATGGAGTTATTGGGTGAGAAATAATAAGAAATGATGAGAAAGAGTTTTTTTTTTATTTTTTTTATTTTATTATTTAAGTAGAGTAAGAAATGTTGAGAAGTTATTGGGTGAGAAATAATAAGAAATGATGAGAAAGAGTTTTTTTTTTTTTTTTATTATTATTTAAGTAGAGTAAGAAATGTTGAGAAAGAGAACTCTTTTAATAAGTCTATTTTATTCCTCATCAAAAGTGGGTAGGCAGAAACAAATTTATTGGTCGTCAAATATTTATAATACTACCAAGACATGTCTTTTAAAATATAAAGAAATAAAAACAAATTTCACTCATATTTCTCTCTTACATTCTTTATTTTCTTACTCATTCAAACATAATTGTGAGAAAATTCTTTATTTTCTTACTCATTCAAACATAATAGTGAGAAAATGCTATTATTTCTTTTCTTTTCACCTAGATGAGAAACAGTGTAAAGGCAAGGCATGAAATTTTCATTAACATGGCTCTGAAGAATAAAAGTGTACGTTTTTTTCTTTTTCTAATATGCTTCCTCTTTTGTGGACTTTTCTACATGCCGTGAGTTGGTGATCATTCATTCTCTCTTGTGGTTCAATGAATGAATGAATTCACAATTGATAATCCCTCTTGCCACATTTCACACATTTTGTTTAATTTGCACTGGATATTATAGTTTTGTTCGGCTTCAAAAAATGTCAAACAGAAAATTTCGATTGGTTAAAAATATACAGAAATTCTATTAACCTAGAAAATTTAAATCTTTTTTTTTTTTTTATTCAGCAAAAAAAATCTTTATTGATGATGAAGCCATACATTACATATTGGAGTTCAACAACAAGGATGAGAAAGAAAAAAGGACAAAAAAGCATAACCAAGCATAGTGTTGGTGAGAAACCAACACTAGCTCACAGGACCACAAACATTCCAAGCAGAAGAGCAGATTAGCAGCCAGAAAACCACAATCCATAACACTAACAGCAGAAGAATAGCAGATTCACCTTGAACAAAATCTGACCAAGAGCAACACTCCATACACAAGACCAATGTAACAGTCCACTGCTGAGGGAACCTGTCCTCTGCTGAGCATAGGATTCTAATAAAAACATACCACTACCAACAACCAGCAAAAGGCACACAACAGAGTTATCAGTTCTAGCAGATACACAGCCTCCACAAAATACAACCAAAGCCAGAACATTAACAGCAGAAGAAAAGCAACCACTAAGAGGCACACAGTAGAGCTACCAGTTCTAGCAGATACACAGCACAAACCAGTAAACCAACAACCAGCAAAAGGCAACAGACCAACAGAATCCAAAATCCTAAAAGCCCCTCAAAACACCCAAACAACAGCCAGTATATGACAGAACAAATCTCAGCCGCAGTCCTTAATCTGTTCTAGATTGTTGATTAAGTCCATAATAGAGTACATGATCCCCTTTGATGAAGCTTTAACCCAAAGAGCAAATCTAACCTTAATAATTTCACATAACTCAGACCCATTAGGCTGGACTCTATTAAATACACAATCATTTCTTAACTTCCAAATGGACTAGAGAACAATAGAAGGTAAGGCCCTCTACAACCTCCCAACCAATTTCTTATGATTCCAGCCTAACCACCACTGGAATAAGCAATCAATAGACTTTGGCACCACCCACAAACACCCCCACCAATGCAACAAATCAGACCAAACTTTCCATGAAAATGGACAGTGTAGCAGAACATGAATAGCAGATTCATTCACTTTTGCAAAAAGCACATAAGACAAAAGCACTACTATTAAGGGCACCAACGTGTTGTAAAAAAACCCATATTTTAACTCTATTCCTCCAAGCCAACCAACCAAAAAATTGAACTTTGGGGGGAATACCATTGTTCCAAATTAACTTACAAATTTTGATATGAGAGCCCAAAAGGGAATCACTGAACCTATAGATATCCGACACCTTAAAGGTACCTCCAGTAGAATCATTCCAAACAGGACAGTCTTCTACATCAGGACTTAGAGAAGGGGTCTCCCTTAATGTTGCCACCAACCTATTGACCTCCGCTTTCTTCCAATCATATAACACCCTTCTGAAGGCAAAGTTTCACTCCACTAAGCTGGATTTTCTCTTTGAAAAATAAGATAGTGTGCCCTCCTTGTCATGTGACAAACTAAAGAGTCTACGGAACTCATCTTTAAGGCACTTATTTCCAACCCACTTATCAAACCAAAACTTAATTCTATGCCCATTTCCAACCTTTATTTGATACTGCCCCAAAAAGAACTCCACCAGAGGCTGATTATGATCTGCAATTGAAAGAACATCTCTCCAGATTCTAGATTGTCTAGATGATGAGCGCATATGTGGTATCCAACTAGCCTCCTCAATCATGTACTTACTACACACCAATTTTCTCCATAGAGCATTTACTTTACTTCCAAATTTCCACCACCATTTAATAAGTAAACTTGCATTGACGTGCTTAATTCTCTTACCATTGTCATAACTTTCGTTTGATCATAGACGGCAATTGATGGTAGGAGTAAAATTGATGCAAAATCAAATAATTTAGGTATAAAATATATATTATTAAAATAGGGTTGAATTGATTTTTGAGTAATAATTTGAGGGGTAAAATGTTATTTTCTCATTTCAAAATTTCTGCGACTTAGAGAATTTGGTGATTTTTGGCCATGAATGTATAACATGTTTTTTTTTCCATGAAAGCAGCAAGCCTACTGTTAGGCCATTCACTCTTTTGTATTTTGTATATATTTTGTATGTGTATAATTCTTTTATGGATATGTATATAACTACATTTTTATGCATAGAATTTTGTACACAATAGAAATGAAGGGTAGATGATGATGAGATGGTGGTGGTACGTCGTGGTGGTACGTTTGATGAAGAGAGTGGAGGTGGTGGTGTTGTTTCCATTAAAGAGGGGCAAAGGAGGAGGATGATGGTAGAGAAGGGTGAAAAAGAAGGGTGTTTGTTTGTACTTGTTGGATTTGGATCCTCTATTCAATTTTTCGGTGTCAGCATCGTATTGTAATGTGTATTGTTTGGTTGTGAGAAAAGTTGGACTGTTTTATTTCATAAGAAATAAGACAATTTTGGTATTTTGTCATTAAAATCTGTTAACATTTGTTTGGAAGTTCAAACAATATTATGCACCAGTATGATGATTCCCAAAAGAGTCGTCATTGTACTCTTTTAGCTCTTTCCTACACATCACCTCAATTATATTTGTTGAATCTTTATATATATAATTAATTTAATTTTCTTAAATATAGAACTAAAACACTAAAATATTTCAATAGCAATCGTTCACTTAACTTATTTTTCATTTTACATACTTCAACTCTAGTTATTTGTCAACCATTATCTTTTATAACACACCACCACACCTGGGCAAAAAAAGTCCAAACCGACACATATTACCTTTGAAAGGGCCTAATCTCTTAGAGGAGTGAATGATGGAGACTCATAAGCTTTGGTATGGTGAGTCTTATTGATAAAGATATAGAGGGAGAGCTTTGTTCTGAAACTCAGATTCCACTTAGGAGGTGTTTGATTGGAAAGATTAGGGTGTGTGATTAGATTCTAATCTATTGAAAGCTCTTTATTTGGCGTTTGTTTTTTTTTTAAGTCCACCGGACATGGAGTTCGGCCAGACAGTGTAATCCCCACATATGGGATTACACTATCTGGGGGAGGGGGGGTGTGGGACAATTTTCATGAGATAACAATCCCATGGGATTAAACCATAAAAAGTCCATTTTACCCTCACCATATATAATTTGCTTCCACTGTTGTTTTTGGCAGAGATCGTTATTTTAGAAGAAGCAAAAACGACAAAACCCTAGCAGGCGATTCTTCTTTTTGAGGCTGAATTTCATCAAATCATTCGATCTCCCATCTACACTCGGTTTGAAACACTTCTACATCTTTCATTTTGTTTGCTATTTCTTTTTTATTTCAATTTTGGTTGTTGTTGTGGCTGATTTAGTTGAGATTTTATTTTCTCTCTCTGTGGTTTTTTTTTTTTTTGTTTCTTTCAAGTTTTTTTTTTTCTCTTCACCAAACTAGATTTGAGGGATTTTGCAGAGATCATTTTTTTTTTCTCTTTCTTCAATATGAGGAATTTTGTTTATGTTCTATCTATTTTGGTGGGTAGTGGGTCTATATATATATATTTTTTTTTTGAGCCTTGAAAAAACATGCTGCTGCTGGTTGTTTGTTGTTAATGGATACTGCTCGATTTTTAATGGATACTGGGTCTCTATTTTTTATTTTTTTATTTTTTTTGAGCCTTGAAACATACCTGGTTGTTATACATAAATTGCCATCATTAATTTAGATATTTAAATAAAAAATTTAATTCTTCCTGAGTTCATGTATAATAATTGAGTTATCTATATGCATATATGCTGTTGCAAATTGCCTCTATGCTGCTTGCAAATTTCTTAATAATTGAGTTATGTATAATAATTGAGTTTTCTACAAAAATTGCATCTATGCTGCTTGCAAATTCTTATATGTTATCTATTAAGGGTGGGCGCAGATCGGTTGC
This sequence comes from Camellia granthamiana, assembly GCA_036172215.1. Classification (NCBI taxonomy): domain Eukaryota; kingdom Viridiplantae; phylum Streptophyta; class Magnoliopsida; order Ericales; family Theaceae; genus Camellia; species Camellia granthamiana. The sequence continues at coordinate 11,144,336 of CM069906.1, forward strand.
GGCCACAGAACCTCCAATCCGCCATCCGTCCATCAGATTAGCGAATTGGAGAAAATCAATCCGCATCCGCCTGCCAATCAGCGGATGTGGATTGAGCGGATTGGCGGATGAGCGGATGGATGCAAATCGGTTTGGCGGTTTAAAATTTTATAAATTTTCAACATAATTCAACTTGTGCACTTCCTCAAAAAAAAAAAAAAAAGTATTACAGTCAATGATTTAAAAAAGTATTACAATCACTACATGCCTCATCCAAAGAAAGAAAGTTTGAAACTTTAAAATATTACAATGACTGCATGCCTCATCCACATATTACAATCACAGCATGCCTCATCCACATAAAGTATTACAATCTGTGGTTCTTAAAATATATAAAAGCACTTAAAACCACCAAAACCATGAACAGAATAGTAATAAAGATTGTATACCTATGCATTGTAATTCTAAATGATTTTTGTATGATAATTTATTTTCATAGATAGATGAGAACATCAAAAACTTTGATGATGAGAGTAATGATGAGCTTCAATTGTATGTAATATTGCAAGATTAAATTAATTGTGGTCCACTAATCAATTATAAATAAAGATTAGATTTAAAGACAAATTTAATATTGTTATTACGTAGTAAACAATTGAAAAAGGGTAAAATAGTATTTTGTTCATTTATAGTCCCTTCCAGACATCTAATTCCATGAGAAAATAAACACAGGATACACATCCAATCTAACCAAATAATCTGAGATATTCACAATTCCAGGATTCAAATCCGATGGATTCCCCTCTTATCAGTCTATCCAATCAAACATACCCTTAATTGCTTTTATTACGAAGGTTGTGGTTATCTTCCATCAATGAAGTTTTGCTATAGTTTATGGTTAGCCAATTAAAATATGTCATGTAAGTGTAAAAAAATTGGGCATTAATTAAACATATTCACATTCTTCTATTAACAATGCAGGATGCATGAGCAAACCATCCTCATCAACCTTACATAGTCACTAGGCAATCACCAGAAAAGGTTAAAAAATCTCATCCTTCTCATGCAATAATGTTTACCAAACACCGAAGGCATTGCACCACCAAACCAATTTTTAAAAAAAATGTAATTAAATTTTTGTCAATTTTCAAGAGCAACAGTGTATAGATTTTGTGTGATTGTCGGTCTTGTGAGTGGTTGGTGGTAGGACTAGTTGTGATACGTAGCCCGAAATTTTCGAGCTCGAATTTGCCCCGAATCCAAAACGACGCCGTTTTGGATTTTTTTTTTCTTTTCTTTTTTCTTTCTCGCTGTTTTGAAGATGAAGATGAAGAAGAAGGAAAGAGAAGAGGAAGAATAAGAAGAAGAACATCATCAACAACATCTTCATCAACAGCCAACAAATTTTTTTTTCCCCCTTCATCTTTAGATCAGGTTGTAGACACCCGATTTTTGACCGACCTTAAGACTCAGACGTCATCGATTGAGCGCTCGATGATAGTGCATGTTGTGCTCGTTTCGAGGTTTCCGGAGTTTTGGCTGAGAGCCTTGCCTCCGGGCCTCTAAACTCTTTGTGCTTTGGCTCGGTTTGTGGACCAAGCCTTATTTCCCTTCCCTGGAGGGAGGGAGTGGTCTGTAGACCACTTTTTTGTGGTCGTAGACCGCTTTTCGTGGTCGTAGTCCACTTTTCCTGCTTGGAGACTAGTTGCCGGTTTTCAGAGTCTTCGGTTGCGCGCCTTGACTCGGGATCGCTTAACGTTCTCCGTTTGGCGTGATTTTTGAACCACACCTTGTTGCCTCTGCCTAGAGGGACACTGTGGTCCGGGAGACCACTTTTGTGGTCGTAGACCACTTTTGGTGCCGGTGGACTAGTTTTCGAGGCTTTCGGCTGCGCACTTTGCCTTCCGAACTTTCGTCTTGCATCCTTTTTGATTTGTTTTTGGTACAAACTTTGTTTTCCTTGTTTGGAAGGTGGTACAAGGGTGGGAGACCAGTTCTTCCCCTTGGAGACCACTTTTCCTCCCGCTAGCTAGTTTTCTGGTCGGCTAATTGGTTTTCTTGGTCTTTGGGCCACATTTTCTGGTCGACCACCACACCACCACCTTGGTTTCATGTTGTAGACCACCTCTCCCCTGTGGCCGACCACTTTTGACTTTGGCTGACCACTTCCACTGGTCGGCCGACCAGTGTAAGTAGCTGGCCGACCACTTCAACTGGTCGGCCACTTTTCACTAGTTTCCTGGAGATATTTTCTCTCCAGCTGTCATAGCTGGAAGGCACTAAAACCATCCTCCATACACGTGTATGGAGGGATGGCCTTGGACCCTTAGCTTCCTCAACAAGCTTGAGGCTTGGTTCTCTATATAAGAGAACCTCCCCCCTCCTCCTCCAGGTTCAGAAAATTGTTCTTGAGAGTTATACATACACCTTTGTATCTATCTTACATATTCTCTTCATATTTGTGTTCAAAAGTGTCATTTTATCACACTTTAACACACAAACACACACTAAAACACCATCCTTTTGTTGCTGAGGCTCTTTGAGGTTGGTTTTGGAGTTTTTGGATTGGTTTGAACTCAAAGAAGTTGTTGGAGTTGCAGCTTTGAAGGTGTTCTTCAAGGGTGAGCTTCTAACCCTCAAATCCCTTGATTTTGCTTAAGCTTTTGGACCTATTTTCATGCTGATTTAAGCTTAAATTTCTACTGGAAAAAGTTCTAATTTTGCATGCGTGTCGTGTCTGTTTAAGGTCACTTTTGTGTTAGGGGTAGTCTACCCCCTCTTAGGCCTTGTTAGACTTTGTTTTGAGCTATCCTTTTAGGCTCTTGTTTTAACCTTTGCATGACCTTTCTACCACTGAATTCTAGAGGAATTTCAGTGGAGGAAATGGTGTTTTACGGTCCCAAATAGGAGAGGGTCATCCCCTCTCCTTGTTGTTTTGTTTACTTGCTTTGAATGCCTCATGTTTGAGCATGTTTGTTAAGCTTGTGTTGTCCACATCTTAGCCTATTTTAGGCCTTATTTCAGCATGGCATACCACTGTTTTGGTTTGGTTTTGTCACCTCTTGCATGCCTTATACACTTGTAGTGTATTTCTCACAAACTAGTCTTGTATGCTTCATGAAGCAGCATGTCTTTCTAGCTTGTTTTGAGTCCCTTTCAGCATGTTCTTGGTGTTGTTTTGCCATGTCATACCTCTGTTAAGGTTTGGTTTGATAGCCCCTTGCATGCTTGTAATAACCCTCACCACTGTTTACCGAATGACCACTGATTACTGTTAAACCGAGACTGATTATGATTGATAACTGAAGTAATTGAAATACTGAACTGACTGACTGAAATCTGAAACTGATTGATTGAGTATATGTTAGATAAATTGCATTCTATCTGTTTGCTTGCCAAATTATCTGTTCATGTCCTTGTGTTTAAATTGCTAATTGAAGGCCTTATCGGCGGTCGAACCGGAAATCGATTAGTGCTTTGTGATCGTCATAATTTATGTGATTTTATGGTGTAATTATCTAAAAATTGATTTGGTATGATTAAATTAGATTAAAATAAGTTAAATTGTATTGTTGGACTTATTTACTGAAATGCCACACTAGTGGCCCACTATCTCGAACACTTTGATCTTCATATTACACTTGAACAAACATTTCATCAGCCTCTTTTCCTTGTTCTTGCTGTCCAAGAGAGGGAGAGGGAGGGAAATTGAGTGTCATTTTGATTAATGCTTGGAGACTTGAAGAAATTGTTAGAGGATTGCATAATTGAGCCTCCTTACCTTTAATTCAAGACCTAAGGTAGAGTAACTACCCTTTTGTTCATAAATTTAAGTGATTCTTGCATGATTCATGTCAAATTGAAGAACTAAGACATGATTTAGTCTTAGATTGTTGAATTATAGCTTAATTCATGCATGCATGTTTACATCCTTGAGTTTTGATGTTGTTCTTCATGAAATTGTACATGCATGTTCATATTTTTACAATGGACCATGATTTCACCATGTTTTTGAAGATATTGACTCATTAGGGCATGAAATTGAAGCTTTGAAATGGTTTAAATTCATGCATGTTTGCATGTTCTTCATGTTCATAAAAATTGAGTTGAAATTGGATTTAATTAACTCACCCTTGGGCTTTGATTTCTCAAATTGAGCTTTGAAACTTGTTGTATATTGAGTTTAGATGTGTTTTCCAGAAATTGGGCCCAAGAGGTCGAGTTTTGAGCTAAGGAATGCTTGGTTTGAGCTTGGGAGGCAAATCTGGAAATTCCAGAATTTGGCTTCTTCGCTCGAGCGAAGGATTCCACGCTCGAGCGACCATCGTTTATTCTGAGCTCCGCTCGAGCGAAGGAATGGTGGCTCGAGCTTAAATTGCAAGCTATCAGATTCTTGGTGCATGCAGACGCACGCTCGAGCGAGAGAACCTATGCTCAAGCGAGGACTGTGTCTTACGCTCGAGCGGACGTCGAGCGAACATCGAGCGGAGATTTCCAACATCCAGCACTTTTTGCATTTTTATAGACCGCTCGAGCGAGGAAGTCCACGCTCGAGCGACCCCACTGTTTTGACAAGCTCGCTCGAGCGAAGAAAGCCACGCTCGAGCGAGACCCCTGTTTTCTGAAAATTCTGAAAAATGCTTTTAAAGTGCATCTTTGCATCCTCATCCCATCCTAGGCATTCTTAGGCCTAGTTTTAGACATCTTAATGAGGATATAGAGGTTGAACCACACCGAGGCAAATTAGGGATTAAGTTATCATCTTTCCCAACTGTGTAGCTTAGCGTGTGTTCAATCTGTAAACTGTGTAGGGTTAGCTTTCCGAGGAGACGCTCTAGCTTACCACAGCCCAGAACTCTGTGAGTAACAATTGTATAAAGATATGTTCAACTGTGAATATTTCTGACTGTTTAACTGAACTGCTTTCTGAACTGAAACTGTTAATTGAATGAATGTATGTCCTATATTCTAAACTATATTGGCATCCTTAGCAACTACTGTTACTGACTGTTACTGTTACAGAGATCTCTGTCGGTTCCCTTATTGGAACCACTACTATTTACTGATTGATGGCCATCATCTACTGTTCGGTCTTTTAAGACCCACTGTTTACTATACTGCTATGCTAATGGATGTACCACATATGACTGTTTAACTGGACAACTGATATACTGAATCAATGAACTGTTTTCATTACTGTAAGGACATTCATTCTTAACCTCTTTACGCATTATGTTATTCACTGGGCTTTAGCTCACTGCTTATATATATATGTAGGTGTACAGGCACCAGACCGCGGCTAGAGGCGTCGGGGTAAACTCCAGTTTTGTCAAGCCAACCACTGTGCCTCACTGTGAGGTTCCGAGCCTGTCAAGCTACGGCTTAGGGGTGTTTTAATTTCCCCCGTCTGTCCCTGTAACTGTTTTGTTTACTGTATAGACTGTACAGACTGTACCGTACTGTTTAATAAGGATTAAGTCCCTGCTCTGAATGACTGTAAATATTGTGCATACTGTCTTGTCACTGACTGTATATAGGTATGAAGGTCTTTTGCATACAGATTCACAGCTCATTGGACATTGTTTATTTACTGTATTGGCTTCCGCCAGCCCCTGTACTCTGTATTACTGTATTACTGTTAAGCAAGCCTTCGGTAATCTCGGATTACTAGCCGGTCACGGTGCTAAACGCATAGGGGCGGGTTTGGGTCGTGACAGAGTGGTATTAGAGCGATACTTACATGAGTTATACCGTACACAGGTGTCCAAATGAGCTATAGGGTGTCCTAGAAAAGTAATAGGGCATTACATGAGCATGAAAAGTGTGTGTGGCTGTGACATGACTGAATATGTGCTAATGTGATAAATTGGTTAAGTATGTAACTGCTTATGTTTATAATTGCTATAACTGTTTGTAGTGAAATGGATAATGCAAACACTGCAAATGAATCTGAATCCTCATCCTCTGAGGCAAGAATGGCAAGATTGGAAAGAATGATGGAACGAATAACCGAAAGATTAGATCAGCAACAGAATCAACAGCCCCCACCTCCTCCTCCGGTTCAGTCGGAATAGAATGTCAATGTTAATGACGGGGACATAATTGCTCTCACCCATAAGTTCAGCAAGATGAAACCGCCATCCTTTCAGGGAGGCCTTGAGCCGCTAAAGGCTGAAGCTTGGGTGCTTGAAACAGAAATATTGTTTGAAGTTTTTCCATGTTCTGAGGCACACAAAGTGCTGTTGGCTACCTTTACCTTACAAGATGAAGCCAGAAGGTGGTGGATGTTGATCCATGATACAAATCGTGTCATGACTTGGGCTCAATTCAAAGGAGCCTTCTTTGAGAAGTATTTCCCACAGTGTGTCAGAGATAGAAAGGTGACTGAATTTGAACAGCTGAGACAGGGCACCACGTCCGTTGCTGAATATGAAACAAAGTTTACTGAACTTGCCCGTTATGCACCACACATGGTGGACACTGATTACAAGAAGGCCAGGAAGTTTGAAGGCGGCTTTAATGTTGTAATACTCGACAGAATTAATGTTTTGAAGCTACCAAACTATGTAAATGTTCTTGACCGAGCTTTGATGGCTGAATCAAACATCGAGGCACTGAAAACTGAAACACCAGCGTCTGAATGGCGTGGCAAAAGGTAGGGTTTTAAATTCAAGAAAGGCAAAAACAACCCGTTGAAGAAGAAACAGAATACAGGGTCAACGACTACTTCTAGTCAAGAGAACCGGTCTATACCGCCCTGTTCTGAATGTGGTAAGAACCATAAAGGAGTTTGTTATAAAATTTCTGGTGCTTGTTACAGGTGTGGCAAGGTAGGCCACATGGTCAAAGATTGCCCTTCCACTGCTCAAGGCAATAGTAAAGCTACACCAAGCGTAGCAGCATCAACTGTAGCACCAAAACCTAACCGCAAGGCTACCGGGAAAGAGCCTATGAGGCAGGGCCGAGTGTTCGCCCTAGTACCGGGAGATGTACAGAATACTGAGACCGTCGTGTCAGGTATCCTCTCTATTTGTGCTCAAAATGCATATATTCTGATTGATTCGGGGTCTACACATTCATATGTATCGCATGCTTTTTCGCGGAAACTGAATAGACCATTAGAACCCATGAATTACTTGTTAGCCGTATCATCACCCGTTGGGGGATCCATGACTCGTGCATACATGTACCCTGCTTGTGAAATTATTGTTGGAGATGCACATTTGTTTATTGACTTACTGCCTCTGAACATAGATCATTTTGATGTGATACTGGGAATGGACTAGTTAACGAAATACCATGCTACTATAGACTGTGTAACAAAACAAGTAGTTTTCCGTCCACCTGGTTTGCCTGAATTTGTGTTTAATGGGATTGGAGTAGTACCTCCTCCGTATTTGATTTCATCTGTGAAAGCTGTTAAATTGATTAGAAAAGGGTGTAAGGGGTATCTGTGTTCTGTATTGACTGTACCTACTGATGATAATGCTAATGTGAACAGTATTCCTATAGTCAGAGAGTTCCCAGATGTTTTTCCAGATAATCTGCCAGGGGATTTGATTGACAGGGAGATTGAATTCACCATTGATGTCATTCCGGGTACACAGCCTATATCGAAAGCTCCCTACCGAATGGCTCCAACTGAACTGAAAGAATTGAAAGTGCAACTGCAAGAACTGCTAGACAAGAAGTTCATCAGGCCTAGTACTTCGCCGTGGGGCACACCTGTCTTGTTTGTGAAGAAGAAAGACGGCTCACTGAGACTGTGTATTGATTACCGCGAACTGAACAAGGTAACTGTGAAAAATAAATACCCATTGCCTCGTATTGATGACTTGTTTGATCAGTTACAGGGTGCTCAGGTATTTTCTAAGATTGATCTCAGATCCGGATATCACTAACTGAAAGTTAAACCAGAAGACATTGATAAAACTGCTTTTCGAACGAGGTATGAACATTACGAATTTTTGGTTATGCCTTTCGGAGTTACCAATGCACCTGCTACATTTATGGACCTCATGAACAGAATCTTTAAACCATACCTTAATGACTTTATTGTCGTATTGATAGATGACATTCTGATTTATTCCAAAAGTATAGACGAACATGAACATCATCTGAGACTTGCCCTACAGACCCTAAGAGAACAGAAATTTTACGCTAAACTGTCTAAATGTGAGTTTTGGCTTGATCATGTTATGTTTCTGGGGCATGTTGTTAGCAAAGATGGAATTTCTGTTGATCCGCAGAAAATTGAAGCTGGAGTGAACTGGCCTAGACCGACAAACGTGACAGAACTCCGAAGCTTTTTGGGACTAGCCAGGTATTACAGGAGATTTGTCAAAGATTTCTCCAAAATTGCCATACCATTGACTCAATTGACACAAAAGGGGATATCATTTGACTGGACTGACCAAAGGGAATCCGTTTTCCAAGAGTTGAAAACTCGACTAGTGATTGCACCGGTTCTTACCTTACCTTCAGGTACAGATGGTTTTACCATATTTAGTGATGTTTCTCATAAGGGTTTGGGATGTGTTTTAATGCAGAATGGGAGAGTTATTGCTTATGCTTCCCGACAACTGAGACCGCATGAAAGGAACTACTCGACCCATGATTTGGAACTTGCCGCAGTGGTATTTGCATTGAAAATCTGGCGTCACTACCTATATGGGGCGACATGTGAGGTGTATACAGATCACAAGAGTCTGAAGTACTTCTTCATACAGAAAGAACTGAACATGAGACAGCGGAGATGGCTAGAATTGATTAAAGACTACGACTTACAGATTTTGTACCATCCGGGAAAGGTCAACACCGTTGCCGATGCATTGAGTCGGAAATCAATTGGTAACTTAGCCTGTTTACTCATCGGGCAGAAAGAATTGCTTTGTGACCTTGAAAAATCTGAAATTGAAATTGTTTTGCGAGAACAAGGTGGAACAATGGCTGCTATTTCGGCTCAACCGGCATTGATTAAAGAAATTAAAGAGAAACAGCAACATGATGACTTCTTGAAGAAGATCATCGAAGAACGAGAATCTAAACTGAGGCCGGATTTCAAATTTGAGAATAATGTACTGAAATTTCAAGAAAGACTGTGTGTACCGAATGATTCTGAATTGAAAAGAAGAGTTCTGCACGAGGGTCACAATTCAAAATTTTCTATCCATCCGGGGAATACGAAAATGTACCAAGACCTGAAATTGAATTTCTGGTGGCCGGGAATGAAGAAAGAAATTGCTGATTTTATGTCAAAGTGTCTTCATTGTCAACAAGTTAAAGCCGAGCATCAACGACCCGTAGGCTTATTGCAGCCCTTACTGATACTGGAGTGGAAATGGGAACACATTACGATGGATTTTATCGTTGGATTGCCTCGCTCCAGTGAAGGTATGGACTTAATTTGGGTTATTGTTGATAGACTGACTAAATCTGCTCACTTCTTACCTGTCAAAACAATTTATAATACGGACAAATTGACTGTGATTTATATTGATGAAATTGTTAGACTGCATGAAGTGCCTGTGTCCATTGTTTCTGACAGAGATTCGAAGTTTACATCGAGATTCTGGCAAAGCTTACAGACTGCATTGGGTACTGAACTGAGACTGAGTAGTGCCTATCACCCTCAGACAGATGGCCAGTCAGAAAGAACCATCCAGACTCTGGAGGATTTATTGAGAATGTGCGTCCTTGATTTTCAGGGAAACTGGGAAAGCCATTTGCCCTTAGCTGAATTCGCCTACAACAACAATTATCATTCAAGTATTGATATGGCACCTTTCAAGGCATTGTATGGCAGAAAATGTAGATCCTCGATTTGCTGGGCAGATGTTGGAGATGGGCCTTTGCTTGGGCCCGAGATCGTATATGAAACGACTAAAAAGGTGAAACTGATACAACAGAGACTGAAAACTGCACAGAGCCGATAGAAAAGTTATGCAGATGTCAGAAGACGAGATAGAGAATATGAAGTGGGTGATCACGTATTTGTCAAGGTGACACCGATGAAAGGCCAGACTCGTTTTGGAGTCAAAGGCAAGTTAGCGCCGAGGTATGTCGGACCGTATGAAATTATTAAGAAAATCAATCCGGTGGCGTATCAAGTTGCGCTTCCTCCTGAAATGGAGCACATGCACAACGTCTTCCACATCTCTATGTTGAGGGATTACCTCCGGGATCCTTTCCATGTGATGGAGCCAACTCATGTAGTACTGAGTGATGACTACACTTATGAGGAACGGCCTATTCAGGTTGTAAACAGACGGATCAAGAAGTTGAGAAACAAAGAGATCCCGTTAGTGAAGGTTGACTGGCAAAACCATGGTGGCGTGTATGCCACTTGGGAAAGGGAAGACGACATGGCCAAGAGATATCCTGAACTGTTTCCACTGAATCCTGTGTTCTTCCAGAATGAAGGTAATTCGAGTTTAGAGGACTAAACTCTTTTTAAGGAGGGGAGACTGTAATAACCCTCACCACTGTTTACCGAATGACCACTGATTACTGTTAAACCGAGACTGATTATGATTGATAACTGAAGTAATCGAAATACTGAACTGACTGACTGAAATCTGAAACTGATTGATTGAGTATATGTTAGATAAATTGCATTCTATCTGTTTGCTTGCCAAATTATCTGTTCATGTCCTTGTGTTTAAATTGCTAATTGAAAATTCTGAAAAATGCTTTTAAAGTGCATCTTTGCATCCTCATCCCATCCTAGGCATTCTTAGGCCTAGTTTTAGACATCTTAATGAGGATATAGAGGTTGAATCACACCGAGGCAAATTAGGGATTAAGTTATCATCTTTCCCAACTGTGTAGCTTAGTGTGTGTTCAATCTGTAAACTGTGTAGGGTTAGCTTTCCGAGGAGACGCTCTAGCTTACCGCAGCCCAGAACTCTGTGAGTAACAATTGTGTAAAGATATGTTCAACTGTGAATATTTCTGACTGTTTAACTGAACTGCTTTCTGAACTGAAACTGTTAATTGAATGAATGTATGTCCTATATTCTAAACTGTATTGTGGCATCCTTAGCAACTACTGTTACTGACTGTTACTGTTACAGAGATCTCTGTCGGTTCCCTTATTGGAACCACTACTATTTACTGATTGATGGCCATCATCTACTGTTCGGTCTTTTAAGACCCACTGTTTACTATACTGCTATGCTAATGGATGTACCACATATGACTGTTTAACTGGACAACTGATATACTGAATCAATGAACTGTTTTCATTCCTGTAAGGACATTCATTCTTAACCTCTTTACGCATTATGTTATTCACTGGGCTTTAGCTCACTGCTTATATATATATATGTAGGTGTACAGGCACCAGACCGCGGCTAGAGGCGTCGGGGTAAACTCCAGTTTTGTCAAGCCAACCACTGTGCCTCACTGTGAGGTTCCGAGCCTGTCAAGCTACGGCTTAGGGGTGTTTTAATTTCCCCCGTCTGTCCCTGTAACTGTTTTGTTTACTGCATAGACTGTACAGACTGTACCGTACTGTTTAATAAGGATTAAGTCCCTGCTCTGAATGACTGTAAATATTGTGCATACTGTCTTGTCACTGACTGTATATAGGTATGAAGGTCTTTTGCATACAGATTCACAGCTCATTGGACATTGTTTATTTACTGTATTGGCTTCCGCCAGCCCCTGTACTCTGTATTACTGTATTACTATTAAGCAGGCCTTCGGTAATCTTGGATTACTAGCCGGTTACGGTGCTAAACGCATAGGGGCGGGTTTGGGTCGTGACAATGCTCCATGAACTTGTAGTGCAATTCTATGAAATAGCCTAATGTGTATCATGCTTTAACATGTCTTTCTAGCATGATTTTGGCTTAACTCTAAGAAGCTTTTGTTCATGTTTTAGCATGCTCTAGCTCTGATTTGTGTTGTTTTGGTCTTGCATGCCATGCTTTGTATAGCTATAATGCATTCTAGCTTGTTACCTTTGTGTATCAAGTCCACTAGCATACAATGCTTGGCCTATTTGAATGATTTGGTATCATTTCATATGTGATTTCAGTCCATGTTTCATGGTCATACACTTGCATTTGTCACTCTTTCAATGCGTTGGAGGGTTTGCCCTTTATGTCTTAAACATGAGTCATTGCGTATGTCTTCATGCCTAAGCTTGCGAGCTATCATTTCAATGTGTTTTTGGGGTTATTTTGCCATGATATAACTTTGATTTTTGTTGGCAAAACCATCTCATGCTTCGTCTTGGTAGGTGTAGTGTAATCTACCTTATTTGCCTTGCATACATCATGCTTCATCCCCTTCATGCTAGCATATTTTGGCTTCCTTCCATACATGTTTTAGTATCATTTTGACATGTTCTAGGACTGTTTTGGATTGCCCTTTGCATATGCTTCATGTTTTGCATAGTTGTAGTGCAAGTGCCTATGCTAGCCTCAAGCTTTGGGTACCATAGCATGCTTCATTTGTGTTGTGTACATGATTTGGCATCATTTACCATGACATTTCAAAGCATGTAGCATTGCCATGTTCCTATTTCTTTCACTCTTTAAGTGCCTTTGAGTGTTGTGCATTTGTTGCCTAGTTTGTGGCCTAGCATGTATGCCATCTTACCTAGGCATTTGAGCCCCCATCTCAGGATATTTTGGTCTTTGTTTAGACCTTTTTGAGCTCTGTCCATGGTTGGTTCATGCATTTGTGCCATGTTTTGCATGCCTCCTATGTAGTCCTCTTTGCTAGCTCTAATGCTTAAGGACCTTTGCATGCTATACTTGTGTTGTTTGAATGATCTGGCATCATTTCTTACCTTATTTCAGTGCACTTAGTGTTGTTACACTTCCACATTTGTCACTCTTTGAGCACTCTTGAGAGTTGTGCTCTTATGCCTGGTCAATGGACCTTTGCATTGTGCATGCATTTACTTTGTACTTCATGCCTTAGTTTTAGCATTATGGCCATTGATTTGGGCATGACTGAGGTCTGTCCATTTTGGTTTAAGTCCATCGAGCATGTTATGTGAATGTTGTTACATTGCATCATGTTGTTGCATGCTTATGTTGCCTTGCATTGTGTATGCATGCATTAGTATTGTTTGCATGTCATTAGCTTCTTTAAGTTAATCATGTCACATTGCATTGAGTATGCCATGCCGTTCTTCGCATTGTGTATGCCATGTTATCTTTTGCATTGTGTATGCCACGTAGTTGCATTGTGTTTTGCATGCCTTGCATTGCATGTTTGCATGCTTAAGTTACATTGCATGTTTGCATGCTTGAGTTGCATTGCATTTGTTTGGATTAGGTGTTAATCCAAACACGAAAAACGAGGGACGTTTCATACTTGAAGTGATGAAACGTGCCTCAATTCTCGGTCGCCGACGCTCTTGATCATACATGATAGAGTTCTAGGCTTTATGTACTTATTTGTACATTCATGACCTTGAAAAGTCTGAAATTGAAATTGTTTTAAAGGAACAAGGTGGAACCTTAGCTGCTATTTCCGCTCAACCAGCATTGATTGAAGAGATTAAAGAGAAACAGCAACAGGATGACTTCTTGAAGAAGATCATCGAAGAAAGAGAATCTAAACCGAAACCGGGGTTCAAATTTGAGAACAATGTACTGAAATTTCAGGAAAGACTGTGTGTACCGAATGACACCGAACTGAAGAGAAGAGTTCTGCAAGAGGGCCACAACTCAAAATTTTCTATCCATCCGGGGAATACGAAAATGTACCAGGATTTGAAATTGAATTTCTGGTGGCCGGGAATGAAGAAAGAAATTGCCGACTTTGTGTCCAAATGTCTTCATTGCCAACAAGTCAAAGCTGAACATCAACGACCCGCTGGATTATTGCAACCCTTACCCATACCAGAGTGGAAATGAGAGCATATCACGATGGATTTTATCGTTGGATTACCTCGCTCCAGGAAAGGTATGGATTCAATTTGGGTTATTGTTGATAGACTGACTAAATCTGCACACTTCCTACCTGTCAAGACAATCTATAATGCGGACAAATTGGCTGTTATCTATATTGATGAAATTGTGAGATTGCATGGAGTGCCTGTGTCTATTGTTTCTGACAGGGATTCGAAGTTTACATCGAGATTTTGGCAAAGCCTACAGACTGCATTGGGTACTGAATTGAGGCTGAGTAGTGCTTATCATCCTCAGACAGATGGACAGTCAGAAAGGACCATCCAGACTTTAGAAGATTTATTGAGAATGTGTGTCCTTGATTTCTAGGGAAACTGGGAAAGTCATTTGCCATTGGCTGAATTCGCCTACAACAACAGCTATCATTCGAGTATTGGCATGGCGCCTTTCGAGGCATTGTATGGCAGAAAGTGTAGATCTCCAATTTGCTGGGCAGAAGTTGGAGATGGGCCTTTGCTTGGGCCCGAGATTGTATATGAGACGACTGAAAAGATAAAACTGATACAACAGAGACTGAAAACTGCACAGAGTAGACAGAAGAGTTATGCAGATATTAGAAGACGAGACCGAGAATATGAAGTGGGTGATCACGTTTTTGTGAAAGTGACACCAATGAAAGGCCAGACTCGTTTTGGAGTCAAAGGCAAGTTGGCGCCGAGATACGTTGGACCTTATGAGATCGTTGAGAAAATCAATCCGGTGGCGTATCAAGTTGCACTTCCTCCTGAAATGGAGCATATGCATAACGTCTTCCACATATCTATGTTGAGAGATTATCTCCGGGATCCTTTCCATGTGATTGAGCCTACTCGAGTAGTGTTGAGTGATGACTACACTTACGAGGAACGGCCTATACAGATTGTAAACCGACGGGTCAAGAAACTGAGAAACAAAGAGATCCCGCTAGTGAAAGTTGATTGGCAGAACCATGGTGGTGTGTATGCCACTTGGGAAAGGGAAGATGACATGGCTAAAAGATACCCAGAACTGTTTCCACTGAATCCTGTTTTCTTCCAAACTGAAGGTAACTCGAGTTTAGAGGACTAAACTCCTTATAAGGAGGGGAGACTGTAACAACCCTCGTACTGATTACCGATTAACCACTGAATTACGTACTGATTACTGCTAAACTGAACTGATAATGACTGATAATTGGATTAACTGAAGTACTGAATGAACTGATTGAAATCGAAACTGAAATTGAATAAGTATATCTATTGTATTGTATTTCTATCTGTTGATTGATTGATTATCTGTTTGAATTTATATGTTTAAATTGCTAATTGGAGGCCTTATCGGCGGCCGAACTGAAAACCGTTTAGTGTTTCATGATCAGTAGAATTTATCTGATTTTATGGTATATTTATCTGAAAATTGATTAGGAATGATTAAATTAGATTACAATGAGTTAATTGCAAACTTGGACTTAATTACCATATTGCCACTCCTAGTGGGCCACTTGGAATAATATATTAGGCCTTATTACATGTTGATCAAAGCTTCTCCTCAGCCATTTCCTTAGTCCCCACCGAAATTGGAAGAGAGCTAGAGTGAGAGAGTGATTTCATTTGGTGTATTGGCTTACTTTTGAAGAATTGCTTGGAATTGGTGTATAACTTGGCACAATCTAGCTTCCTTACCTTGAATTGAGACTTAGGTAAGTAAATCCATCTTCTTCTTCTTGTCTTGAGCTTCATCTTGCATGTTCTAGACTCCATTGTAGAATTAAGCCATAATATAGTGCATAGAGGTTGAATTATGCTTGGATTGTTGCATGCATGGCCATTTTGATGCATTTTGGAAGTTGAATTCATGGTGGATTGTACATGCATGTCCATGTTTATATTATAGTCCATGTTTTCAAAATGTTTTCCAACTATTGAGCTCTTTAGAGCAAGGATTGAAGCTTGAATTTGGTTTAAAACTCATGCATTGCATGTTTACATATTGTTCTTGAAAATGGGTTTGAAATTGGGTTTGAATTAAGCACCCTTGGGCTTTGATTTCTTAAATTGAGTTTTGAAACATGTTATTCTATGTGTTTAAAAGAGTTTTTCCAGAAAATAGCCCAAGAGGATCGAAAATGTTGCTTTTGAACTTGGTTTTGAGCTTGGGACTCAAATATGGGATTTCCAGATTTCTGTTGTCCGCTCGAGCGGACGAAGTAGCGCTCGAGCGGAGAAATCGAGCTCCCAGCATCTTGCACTGTGCATCAGTCCGCTCGAGCGGAGTATTGGGCGCTCGAGCGGAGGACTGGGTGACACGCTCGAGCGGGCGTCGAGCGGAGATTTCACCTATCCAGTACTTTTTGGTCCGCTCGAGCGGGGATGTTGCCGCTCGAGCGGGGACCTTTGTTTGCTTGTCCGCTCGAGCGGGGAAACCTGCGCTCGAGCGGGACTCTGTTTCACTGAAAATTCTGCAATTGTGTTCCATGCGCATCTTTGCATCCTCATCCCATCCTAGGCATTCTTAGGCCTAGTTTAAGACATCTTAATGAAGATATAGATGTAGAACACACCGAGGCATAATAGGAAGTTAATTATGGTACTTCCCCAACTGTTAAACTTAGAGTGTGTTCATTTTGTTTACTGTTTAGGGTTGGCTCTCGGGGACGCGCTCTAGCTGCTATTAGCCCAATCTCTGTGAGTAACAGATTGTGTAAAGATATGTTCAAAATGGTTATCTTTTGAATACTGAACAGAACTGTTTACTGAACTGATATTGTTTATTGAATGAATGTATGTCCTGTATTGTGAACTGTACTGTGGCATCCTTAGCA
Organism: Camellia granthamiana; assembly: GCA_036172215.1. Lineage (NCBI taxonomy): Eukaryota > Viridiplantae > Streptophyta > Magnoliopsida > Ericales > Theaceae > Camellia > Camellia granthamiana. The sequence goes on from CM069906.1 coordinate 11,161,028, forward strand.
CTTATTGCTTACTGTTATTGTTACAGAGCTCTGTCGGTTCCCTTGTGGAACCATACTGTTTACTGATCGATGGCCATCATTATTGTTAGGTCTGTTAAGGCCCGGTCCTTTGGACCTATTGTTTATAGGCTATTGGATGTACCACATATGATTGATTGACTGACATACTGAAAGACTGAAATGCTGTTTAATGAACTGTTTTCATTACTGTAAGGACATTCATTCATAACCTCTTTACGCATTATGTTATTCACTGGGCTTTAGCTCACTGTTTATATATATATGTAGGTTCTCAGCAGCCAGACCGGAGCTAGGAGCGTGGGTTAGTCCCCAGTTTTGTCAAGCCAGCCTATGTGCCTCACTGCGAGGTTCCGAGACGCCATGCCATGGCTTGGGGTGTTTTGTGTCCCCCATCGGTCTCCTTACTGTTTTGTACTACTGTATAGACCGTTTACTGTTTACTGTGCTGTTATCGAGGGATTAGGTCCCCGTACTGAATGTTTGTATATGATTGTATAGACTGTACTGTTTTGAATTGTATGAATGCATGAAAAAAATGTTTTTAGCATACAGATTGTCACAGCTCAATGGACACTAGTTATTTATTGTATTGGCTTCCGCCAGGCCCTGTACTCTGTTTAACTGTATTACTGTTCAGCAGGCCTTCGGTAATCTCGGATTACTGGCCAGTTACGGTGCTAAACCCATAGGGCCGGGTTTGGGTCGTGACAGCATCATACTAACTGCATTGTATTTCAATTCTAAGTTGAATACATGTATCGAATTGTCGCATTCATATGCCATTCTAGAATAGCTGAGCCTATTTTTTAGCTACATTTTTTGCATGTGTTGCATTAGCCATCTTAACATGAACTAGGATCATGCATGATTTCTAACTAGTTCTTTGTTTTGGCTCGGAGTACACTATGAGTGTTTATGCTTTAGCATCACCGCATGAGATGTGTATGTTGCCATGTTTAGCATGCTTGCCATGAGGCTAACTGCTTAACTGATATAACTGCATGAATGCCTGTGGATGAAGGTTGGATTGTTTGAATTGGAACAATTCATCAAAATCCTCAACTTAGCCTACTTGCGAGTAGCAAACTTCAAATCATTTTTCACAAACGAACATGCAATGTTTTGTTGCAACTTAGGCGATCTAGTCTATACTTGTATGCTGTGCGCATTACATAGTAATTCTAGGTTAATAACCGGAATAAGAACACATGTGTTTTCAAAAATAAAATATCATGTTAGTAAAGGCCGATCTTTGATCGGGCGAGCGAGGGTGCTCATTGCATGACCTTCCCCTCTCGTACCCAAGTTCCCGAGCCGAGGCAACTTCGGTGATGACGGACACGTGGCCTTAGGCACAAGTTAGGGTTTCCTAAATTTTCCCAAAATAAAATATTTAGGTGGCGACTCTGTATCTGGCAAAGCAGTCCATGTTTGGCACTTTTTTCTAAAAATCAGTTTTCCAAAACGATTTGTCGGATTTCGACTCTTTGGTGATTTATCGATCTCGCATTGCACTTTGTGAAATTAGATTCAGAACCGTGACATGAGTCCGAACTTGTAGTAGCTAGAGAACAAAACGAATCCGTGCCCTCGCGCGCGGAGAGCCGGCAGTTCTTCAGGGCGGTCTACACAGATCCACTAGAAAAAAATAAAAAATCAACAACATCTTCATCAACATATCATCATCATCAACAACAACATCTTCATCAATATCATCATCATCAACACATCATCATCAGCCAAAAAAAAAAGAAAAGATTCAAAACCGATTCAGATCCGATTCAGATTCGATTCAAATTCAGCTCCAGCTCCGATCACCGCCATCACCGTCGATCTTCCTCCTCCGCCATCACCGTCTTCTTCTCTTCCTCCTCCTTCTCCCCATATTTTCTCCTTCTTCTCTCTTCTCTTCTCTTCTCTCGCCTCTGTCTGTGTTCAAAAGCAAGAAAAGGAAGAAAAAGAAAAAAAAACAAGAAAAATAAGGAAAAAAAAAAAAAAAAAACCCAAAACGACGTCATTTTAGGTTTTGAGCCAATTCGAGCCAACGATTTTGAGCCCTCAAACAATTTTCGTGGTAGGACGATTACAAGAGAGGTAAGGCCTTGTTTGATTGTTTTGGATATAAAATGAAGAATATGGTATGTTTTGAAATTTAATCAATATATGTAATGAATAGGATATATGAATTGAATAACATATCTCATGCTCACATTTGTTGAGTTCATGATATAACACTAAATATTTCTTATCCATATATATTTGTTTTAAAAAAGAATTATGGGATGTAAGTAACTAATTGAGAGGGTAATTTATAAATAAATTGGGCCGAGCTGAGTAAATGAGCCGATCTATGGGCCATAGTAAGAGAGGCCGAGTAAAAGGGCCTAGAAGTTAGCCCGGTCCAGAAAGAGCCTTATAGTTAGCTTGGTCACCATGGTCAGAGTAGGAGCAGTTAGCTCGGTCGTGTCATATTAAGCCGAGTATGTTGAGCTTTCCTCAGAACCGTGCTATGGGTTAGTTCGGTCCAAGACTCAGAGTGGTTAGCACAATCTCAACAGCCCAGTTGGAATATGTCGAACCGAGGTACACGCAGTGAAAGGAAGAACCGAGCTATATGGAGCTCGGTCTAGTCTGCGGCTCTAGCATGGCCATGTTATCTCGGTCGTATTGACATCCAACCGTGGTAAAACCATCTCACTTGGTTTAAGTAGTGAGGGGGGTGTTGAAGGATAAGCACTATCTTTCAGGAATATAATTCCTAGGAGGACTCTACATGGAGAAGCAAGAGTCCTACTAGGATTGTGCCACGCGGAACCTATAAAAGCTCACAATATCACCTTTGGAGAGGTAACACTACTTTGATTCTCGAATATACAGAGCTTTTTGTCTATTTGTATATTTTGCTGACTTAGGCATCGGAGAGGTATCCGGTACACACCCGCTGGCTAGTTCACGTTTTTGTTTTCAAGAAGTAAAACGACGACGTTTGGAGGAGCGCAGACTTGATCAACAGGATTATACGAGAAGGTTTATTTCTTTCCCGTACACTAACCTACATTAATGTCCATTTTGTCCCTTTGTCCATCAACATGCAGTATATATGTATGTTCATTACATCCAATCATTTGCCAATATATATATATTAAATAAAAAATAATCAATTAAGTAATAACATAATCAAAAATTAAATAATAATATAAATTTGCTTAAAATATGTAAGAAAAATAATTTAGAATCAATTAAGTTCTAAATTTTTTTTTCTAAATTTAATTGTGTGTTCTAAATTCTTACAAATAAAAAATACATATCATAGTTTAATTGAAAAAAAAATTAAAAATAAAAATAAAACACATCACAGTTTATTTGGCCCACTTGTTTATTTAATTCTTAAATTGGTAAATATTTTTTGAATTAGAACTTTGAAAATTCAAAAGTTTTTAAATTAGAATAATTATAAATATATTTTTTATATTTAAAATTAAAAAAATTAAATTAAAACTTTGAATCTCAAAAAGGTAATAATGTTTTAGGAAAATTAGTCTAAGGTCCCTCTCCTATTTTTTATAATGAAATAGATCCACAATATTATTGTTTGATGTCTAAGGTCCCTCACAAAGAAATTTGATATCTCTCTTCCGTTGCTCTTCTCTTTCTCTCTCGTCAATCTCCACTACTAGTTCAAAACCCTAGATCTCTCTCTCTCTCATTCCCTAGATTTATCTCTCTCCTCTTCTTCTCTCTTCTCATCTTCTCTTTTCTCCATGAAGTCTAGAGAAGAAAAGTGTCTACCAACTCTTCCTTCTCCAGATCTCTACACTCACTTTGCCTCACATACGCACACACACTGATTAAGGCCAAATTATACAACATTGAGGCCGTTAATTACAATCTCTTAACTTTACTTGCTTGTCAAACTATATGTTTTATGTGTGTTTAATGTCAATCAGGTTGTACATAGTTTGAGCATAAAATGGGCAAAAATACAGAATTTGGAGAGAAAACAGTTTCCCGCACGCGCATTGACTTTTTCTGCACGTGTGTTGACTTTTTCGCACGTGCATTAACTTTTCTTGGAAAATGGGCTCGACGTTTTAAACCTGTTTGAAAGGCAGCAGAAGTATAAGTAGGCAAGAAAGAGGCTGGATTAGGGTTTTGAAATTAATTCCAAAAAGAGAAAGGCTAGGGTTTGGAGAAAAAAAAGGATTCTCAAGCTTTCAAGACAACTTCCATGGGGGCCTCCATCTCTCCCATCTCTTCCACCTCTTCCCACTCCTCCATGAGTGGCTAGGTTATTCTTTTCTAGGGTTTTGATGAAACCCTAGCCTTGTAATTAGGTTTTCTTTTTGATTTTTAATTATGTAAAGGTTTGAACAATTGTATGGTGTTTTAGAAGTTATATGTATATATATTTTCCATTATTTCTTCAAGTATTCGGCTTTCTGTGATTATTGAATGTTTTTCATACAATAGTTTTCTATTATTTCACATTCAAGGTATGAGACGAACCATACTACGAGGGACGAGTCGTGTCGCTACCCTAGTTTAGAGTGAACGATTCGTACTAATTGAGATGGTTCGTACCCGTACATTGAACGTGATGATTTTTTTGTTAAATGCTTTGAACTTGTAGTTGCGAAGCATTATTCTGTTCGAACAGTAACACAATTGATTTCAATTTGAAACCCTATTTACTCAACTAGTGGTGAACTCATTGTCCTAAGATTTTTCCCAAAAATTAATATCTCAAACCCTAATTTTTAATTGTCAATTTAATTTCTTAATTTCATTTAATTCCTTTTTAGTCATAAAATATCTCAATCTTTTTAATCAAAATTAATTTAGGAATTTAGCGATTAAATTAGTCTAATTTCACAATTGTCCCTGTGGATCGATACCTGGACTTACCATTATTCTAAAAGAATTTGATATAGTTTAGTATTTATTTTTGGTGTACGTAACAACCCATCACACACACGCAGAGGCTTGCGGACAAAGGCTTCACAGAGATAGTTAAGGTCCAGAGCAGCAACACACCCCACAATCACGCCGGTGAAACTAACGTCGGATGAGAACAAACCAGAGCAGAAAATATCATAGAGAGGACCCTTGCAACCAGCACCAGTGACTTACCATCTCCGACATCAATACAAACAGACAACCTGGACATGGAGAGCACCGTTAACGGAGACCAAAACCAGTCCAGTGCCGGAGAAAGAGACACACACAGGTCTACCAGAGAACCAGCAAAGTGAAGCAGCAACATTTAAGCAACAAGAACATGTCAGCGAACTCTAAACCTTTTCACCACCATGATTGGAACTTTTTCTCTCTAAAAAATCTAGAGAGAGAGGCTCTTCGCAGCATGAGCTGAGCACACACCGTAAGCTTAACCAGCCAAGAAACAACCAAACTAGATCAAGCTCAACCACGAGCACCACAATGGATGTATGAAACCACCACTGTGAAGACACATTCAAGGTGAGGGTTTCCTGGATCAATTTACGATCACCAAGGTCTATTCATAAAAATACAACTCTGCTGCAAATAGAGAGAATTTCTCTGGTTTCAATCCAGAGAATTTCTCTAATCTGTCTGGTTTGGAGAGAATTTCTCTGGTTTTGGACCAGAGAAATTTGTGGGTTTGTTAGTAAAGATTGTATTATTGACTTACATATTACATAAAGTCAGAGAAATTTTTTGTGAATAGAGTTAAAGAAATTTGTGAACTCAGAGAAATTTTCTCTAACTCTATTCACAAATATTTGGGAATTTCTCTGGATTTCATAAAATAATATTGTGTCTTTACAATCTAGAGAAAATTGGTTAAAATAAACCCAGAGGAATTTAAATTTGAATTTGAACCCAGAGAAAATTGGTCAAAATGATTTCATAAAATAATATTGTGTCTTTACGATCCAGAGAAAATTGGTTAAAATGAACCTAGAGAAATTTGAATTTTCTCTGGTTTATAAATAAACCCAGAAAATTTTGAATTTGAATTTGAACCTAGAGAAAATTGGTCAAAATGAATCCAGAGAAATTTGAATTTTCTCTGTGTTGAACTCAGAGAAATTCTTTGGGAAGTCTAGAATTTCTTTGGAGAGAATTTCTCTGGATCAATGTTGAGGGACCTTAGACATTATGAAAATATTAAATGTCATTTATACTATAAAATCTTAATATCAGGGATCCTAAAAAAAAACACCTAATGTTTTTGCTTATATAATTATATATATTGTTTATGTAAAAAATTCATCTGTTAAAATTTAAAAATAAAATTGATGAACATAATTTTTTTGATCATATACAATCAGATTTTTTTATATACATAATCAAATTTCTCATTGTACACAATCAAATTTCCCATTATAAAATAGAAAAATTATATTTTAGGTTCTTATCTCATCTGATAAGATATGAGGCCTGTTTGGTAGCACTTAAAAGCAGCTTATATAAACTTTTAGGTTAAATTAAGTTATTTTGGTGTGTTTGGTAAAACTTAAAGGGATAAATTATAGCTTTGATTAAGCTATTTTGAGCTTAAATTTGTAAGCAGCCCGGGGGTGCTTCTAATTTGAGCTTATGCGGGAAGCTGAAATGAGGGGCGTAAAATGACTTAAATGCCCTTCCCAATTGATACTAATTACAAGTGTGCCATGTATATAAAGAAAGAACACTAATTTTTTCTCTCTTACACAAACGGAAGAGGTGATTTCCGGCAAACCAGGACAATTTCCGGCGAACAGGTCGATTTCAGGCGACCAAAGCTCTGTCGCTTCTCTCTCTCTCTCTCTCTCTCTCTCTCTCTCTCCGGTGTTCTCCGATCGCTCTCCATCGCGATCTGAATGATCGCGATCAGCAGCGTGAACCCTAGCTCTCTCTCCCTTTTCGCGATCGACAACGTGAACCCTAGCTCTCTTTCCCTCTTCGCGATCGACGTCGACGGTGAGATGAGAATGAGGAGGAATAGGAGAAGAAGGGGCTGCCGACGTGACAACGACTCTCTTTCTCTCTCTATGGATCAATCTGAAACCCTAGCTCCGGTTCGTTGCCGCTGTCCCGCCAGAGCTATGGTTTTCTTTTTTTTCTTTTTTTGTGTGGATGTTTTCAGTGTTTTTTCAGTAAAAAAAATAATAATTAATGAATAAAAAATAATAATTGATGCTAATTAAGCCATTAATTGAGACTAATTAATTTATAATGAAAAAATGAAAAAAAAATTATACTAATTGATAATATTAATAATTTTAGTATTAATTGATACTAATTAAGCCATTAATTGACACTAATTAATTTATGGAAAATGATCGAGTGCTCGAATTTGAGGCTCGAATTTTGGCTCGAAATCAAGAGAGGAAGAGAGCTCCAAATCAAGAGAGGAAGAGAGGGAGAGGGAGAGGGAGAAAGAGAGAGGAGAGGGTCGTCTGAGAGAGGAGAGGGTCGTCTGCCGCCGTTCTCGCCTTCCTCCTCCTCGCCGTGGGTCGTCTTCCCGCCGTGGGTCGTCCTCGTCGCAGCCCAGTCCCGCCGTCCCAGCCCCGCCGTCGTCCTCGCCTTCCTCCTCCAGCCCCGCCGTCGCAGCCCCGTCCCCTCCCCTCCCCTCCCTCCCCCTCCTCCAGCCCCGGTTTTTATGGCCCCCTCCCCTCCCTCCTCCTCCTCCTCCTCCTCCCTTCTCTTCTTCTCCCTTCTTCGATCTGTAAGAAAACCAGGGAAGAAAGGAAAAAAAAAAAAAAAAAAAAAAAAAATTTCGACACCAAAACGACGTCGTTTTGGTGTCGAGCCGCGATTTCGAGCTACGTAGCACGATCGTTAATTTATAATGAAAAAATGACAAAAATTTATACTAATTGGTACTACTTAATAATTTTAGTATTAATTGATACTAATTACGCCATTAATTGAGACTAATTAATTTATAATGAAAAAATGAAAAAAAAAATTATGCTAATTGGTACTATTAATAATTTTAGTATTAATTGATGCTAATTAAGCCATTAATTGAGACTAATTAATTTATAACGAAAAAATGAAAAAAAAAATTATACTAATTGGTACTATTAATAATTTGGAAAAATTACTCATAAATCCCATTTTGATAAATATTGCTCTAGTTAGTCTTGATTGGTTTTTCTTAAACCATTTAGTCCTTTTTATTTTTGGTATGATATATATTTTTGATATATTGTGTATAGAATTTACATTTTTACCCATATTGTGATTTCATTTTGCAGATCTCCTAATCTCTCCAACAATGGCAGCTCTTCTTGTAGAGTCCGTCCAGTGCTTCGGCCGAAAGAAGACCGCTGTGGCCGTCACCTACTGCAAGAGCAGCCATGGCCTGATCAAGATCAACGGCTGTCGCATCGAATTGGTAGAGCCTGAGATTCTCCGTTACAAGGCTTACGAGCCCATCATCCTCCTTAGCCGCCAATGCTTCGCCGGCGTCGACATGTGCATCCGTATCAAGGGCAGTGGCAACACCTCCCAGATCTACGCCATCCACCAGAGCATCGCCAAAGCACTCGTTGCTTTCTACCAGAAGTATGTTGATGAGCAGTCGAAGAAGGAGATCAAGGACTTGATGTTGCTGATGTCGGTGATGTTGATGATGTCGGTGATGTTGATGATGTGGATGATGTTGATGATGTTGCTGATATGGATGATGTTGGTGATGTAGTTGATGTTGGTGATGTTGCTGATGTCGCTGATGTTGATGATGTCGCTGATGTAGTTGATGTTGTTGATGTTTGATGATGTTGCTGATGTGGATGATGTTGCTGATGTTGATGATGTAGTTGATGTTGTTCATATTGATGATGTTGATGATGTAGTTAATGTTGTTGGTGTTGATGATGTTGATGATGTTTGTTGATGTTGATGTTGATGATGTAGTGATGTCGCTGATGATGTTGGGAACCATTTTGAGGTTGAAAATCCAAGAAGACTTCTTGGATGAAACAGTATTGAAAATGGCGTTAATTGTTTTGTTCGGAAAGAAGGGAAATCATAAAAAAAGCCTATAGTAAGCTTTTGGACATTTTTGTCATTATAACATCAGTAAAAACTTACATTTGCCCTCCATAAATAAAAAAAAAATTACGAGTTAAATAAATGGGTATATACGTAATTAATGTTCAAACAGGACTTATCAGGCTACAAAATAAAAGGTTGGACCAAATGGCTCAACAAATTAAAATTTGGGATTTATTGGTGCTTTAATAATTTTAGTAATAATTGATGCTAATTAAGCCATTAATTGAGACTAATTAATTTATAATGAAAAAATGAAAAAAAAAATTATAGTAATTGGTACTATTAATGAAATGATAATTTTTGTAATACTAATTATATTAACTTTTATTAATGAAATAATTTTTTTAAATTAAAATTGAAAAAAATGACAAAATAATCATTTTTATATCATATAAGAGCAAAAAGGACAATTACACATAAAAAGTTATTTTACAGCTTATTAACCAAATACTACTCAGCTGCTTAAATCCATAATCCCACAACTGCACCAAACATGTTAACAGCTTATATTCACAGTTATAAATCATAATCTGCTAAGCTATAAGTTATAATCTATAATTACTTTTTCACAATTCTACCAAACAAGACTATGATATAACAAGGATAATGGGTATTGTATATCCACCCATTTTTGGAATATACAAACTAGTTATATTATATCCTCTTCTAAAAAAATTACAAACAAGATGTATGGGGCTCCCAGTATATAATTTTCAATCCAACAATCTATCTCCAGAAATCAAACAGGGCCTCAAACGACATGTTTAATTAATATGATTAATAGTAAGAAAATTAATAAGTTACAAGATTAGTGTAAAATTAGTTATATAGTTGAATTAGAGATATATATAATTTTCTCTTATTCATATTTATTTTGTAATAGATATAAAATACGGTATATAATCCCAATTATATATATATATATATTTTGCATTATTACTTGTAGGATTAAAAAATCTTCCAATTTTGTTAGATAAGCTTCAATCTCAATCAACTTAAATACCACCGGGAGTAGGGATAGCGTGGAAAGACATTTGTCTTTTAGGTTGAAATTGATCACGCTATACTTTGCTTGTGATTCTGCTTTCTGTGTTAGGTTGGTACAGTTGGGGCTTTTTCTAAATTAAGTTAAATTAACAACTTATTTCTCAAACTAAGCTTAGTTTAGACAGAATTTTCAAATTAGGTTAAAACGTGATTGTGAACCACGCTTTCACCCTTTATCGCAAAAATTTTGTAAAATCATAAAAATGTGATTACAAACTACACTTTTAATTAAGAAAGCGTGGTTACAAACCACGCTTTTAAAGAAATTTGATCTATACGTAAAACGTGGTTACAAACCATGCTTTTAAGTAAAAAAAAATTTGTTGAGCTGTTGACCGAGGAAACACGCTTTTAAAATATATTAAAATGTGAGCAAAATAAAACTTAAGTGGGATGTAGTCCAAATGGTAGTGCACTTGCTTAGCTTGGGAGGGGGGCGTGTTCAACACCCCCCCCCACATCTCCGAACTGTTGTTATTTTTCAAATTAAATTCAACACTTTTTTTTTTTTCCTCCATTCCACTTACTCTATACTTTATATATTTATTATGTAATTTTTTTATATTTTTCAAATTAAATTCAACACTTTTTTTTTTTTTCCTCCCTTCCACTTACTCTATACTTTATATATTTATTATGTAATTTTTTTATATTTTTCAAATTAAATTCAACACTTTTTTTTTTTTTCCTCCCTTCCACTTACTCTATACTTTATATATTTATTATGTAATTTTTTTATCAAAAAAAAGTAAAACGTTTGTTTAGTTAACTAAAAAAATTCTCTATAAAATACAATTTTTTCTAAAATGTCAACATAATTGTTTAAAAAGTATTAATTGTGTTTGGTTTGAGTTTTTTAGATTTAATTATTTGAAAAATGAGTTTTTTTTATTTTCGTATTTTTTTATTTTTAGTGAATATTTTTAAAATTTTAAACATTTTTTTTACTTTTTTTAGATACACCTTAGTTAGATGTATCTAAAAAATAAAAAATTTGTTAAAAAATATTTTTAAAAATTAATAAATACATAAAAATACAAAAAATGTACTGAAAAAATGTATTTTTTTTAAAAAAAATACAAAAAATATTTTAAAAGTTTTTCTTTTGTATTTTTATTATTTAGTAAATTTTTAAAAAGTTTTTTTCACATTTTTTTTATTTTTTAAGTATATTTATGTTAAGTATATCTAAAAAGTAAAAAAAAAAAAAAATTGCTTAAAATATACCTAAAAAATTTTCACCAAAACCTAACATATACACACATACATACATATATACAGGCAAAACTATCTCTAGTCTTTATCTTTCAAGAATTTCATCAAATTTAAGTTTAAAAAAAAATTATTAAAAATTTGATAAAACTTTCAATAAAAAGTTAAAAACTTAATTTGATACTATAAGTTTGATAATATACAGGCAAATGTCAGAAATTTCTATTTAATAAATAAATAAATAAAATCTGAAGGAGAGAAAGATAAGAGCGATGGATGGATGATGTGAGAGAGAGAGAGAGAGAATGTAGGGCAATCCTTGGCTTTGGCTGCAAAAACTGAAGCAGAAAAGCGGTCATGGAGTCCCGATCTAATGTACGCCCATCGCACAGTATATACTAGTATAATGTGCGCCACGAATATTATGAAAACCTCTCTCGTGGAAATACCACGCCACCCCTTCCTTTCAAGGGGGAAGCGCTCGGCCTTGGGCTCCTTTATGCTTCGCTCTCCCTCTCTCTCCCCTCTTTATATACACACACTCAACCAGGAAACCCTAGTCCCATTTCCTATTTTGCCCCTTTCACAAATATTCTTTGAAGTTTTTTTTTTAAGGGTGTTTTTGGGAGAAATTATTCGATATTCTCCGAGCACCACGTATTCATACTTTAAACCAATTTCCAATTAGTTAGTTTTATGTTGTCACTCTATTTCCAACATAAATCGTGGGCCCTTGTGTCTCTCCACCAATCAAAACCTTATCGAGCACCACGTGTCCATACTCCGGGAGTACTGAATAATCACCTGTTCTTTGGTAATACCATTGTAACCCCTATTTAAAGCCAAATTTATCTTGATCCAAAGGAAGGAACTCATCGGGTAAGCAGAAAATGCGGGCTTTTCCCAAATTAAGCCAAAGTAGCAATCTATTTCCCAAACTAGACCTAGTCTGAACGGAATTTTCAAATTAGGCTAAAACGTGATTGTAAACTACGTTTTCACCCTTTATCGCGAAAAATTTGTAAAATCGTAAAAGCGTGGTTATAAACCATGCTTTTAAGAAAATTTAATCTATACGTAAAATGTGATTACAAACTACGTGTTTAAGCAAATTTTTTATTTTGAGAAAACGTGGTTACGAACCACGCTTTTACTGTTGATCAAGGAAACATGATTTTAAAATATATTAAAATGTGAGCAAAATAAAACTTAAGATGGATGTAGCCCAAATGGTAGTGCACTTGTTTAGTTTGGGAGGGGCGCGCGTTCTACACCTCATATCTCGAAGTTGTTCTTATTTTTCAAATTAAATTAAATTTTTTTTTTTTCCCCCCCTTCCACTTCTATACTTTATATATTATTATGTAATTTTTTAATCAAAAACATTCAACTCCTTTTTTTTTTTTTTCCCCTTCCACTTCTATACTTTATATATTTGTTATGTAATTTTTTAATCAAAAAAAGGTAAAACGTTTGTTTGGTTAACTAAAAAAATTCTCTATAAAATACAAATTTTTTCAAAATGTCAGCATAATTGTTTAAAAAGTATTCAGTGTGTTTGGTTTGAGTTTTTTGGATTTAGTTATTTGAAAACTGAGTTTTTTAATTTTTGTATTTTTTTATTTTTAGTGAATATTTTAAAAATTTTAAACATTTTTTTTTTACTTTTTTAGATGCACCTTAGTTAGATATATCTAAAAAGTAAAAAATTTGTGAAAAAATATTTTTAAAAATTAATAAATACATAAAAATATTAAAAAATGTACTGAAAAAATGTATTTTTTTTAAAAAAATACAAAAAATACAAAAAATGTGATTTTTTAAAAAATACAAAAAATATTTTAAAGTATTTTTTTTTTGTATTTTTGGTATTTAGTGAATTTTTAAAAGGTTTTTTTTTCACAATTTTTTTACTTTTTAAGTATATTTATATTAGGTATGTCTAAAAAGTAAAAAAAAAATGTTTTGAAATTCTTGAAAGATAAAGACTAGAGATAGTTTTGCCTGTATATATGTATGTATGTGTGTATATGTTAGGTTTTGGTGAAAATGAGATTCAATTTATTTATCTCAAATTAAGTTTTTATTAAAAGTTTTATCAAATTTTTAATAATTTGTTTTTTCACTTAAATTTGATGAAATTCAGAGATAGTTTTTTTTAGTTGAATTGGGTAAATGATATTTTTGCAATAGATTAGATATTTTTTATAAAAATTGATGAAAATTTTGATTAAATCAAGCTTTTAATCTAAATTGTTAAACAAATAAGATGAATGTTTTTTAAAAATCATTTATATGATTCACTGCAATGATGATAATCAAAATTTTCATCGATTTTTTTTAAAAAAAATACGACCACAAAAATTTAGGTAAAAAAAACAGATCTCCAATCCTATCTTTTAACAATTTAATGAAAAAAAAAAATTTATTGAAATTTAGAGCTTGTTTGGTGTGTGTGCTCTATATAAATATATTTTTTATTTCTTTAAATCACATCAGTTTTATACTTTTCTGCCCATCTTTGAAAATTTTGATTCATTCTTATTTGATGACTTTTGATAAAAATTTATATAAGCTTGATGAATGAATTGGATCTTATTTTAAATTTAATGGAAGTTTTGATTCATTCTTATTTGAAAAAAATTTTGGTAAAAATTTATGCAAGTTTGATGGAATTGGATCTCATTTTAAATTTATTAAAAGGTTTGAAGAAAGATTGAAAATGTTCTAAATGTTATCATTCATGTGTTTTGGGATTGGTTTTTGAGAGGGTAGTACTCTTAAAAGAAAGAAAGAAAAATAACTTTTTAAGAAAAATAACTAGTTTAAGAGATGGTTTGGAATGTTCTAAATAAGTGTACTTTTTGACTTTTTATGAAATATGGGTTATTTTTATGAAATATGGGTTAAGTTTAGATTGGATTTAAAGTGATGTGGTAAAAAAATAATATGACTTAAATAAGATGATCTGATTTAAATAGAATAATGACTTTCTAATTTTTTGACGATTTTTTTAAAACATGACAAGCAAGGCTAAATTTGTGACAATCCATCTATTTGATGAGTGGTGAAACAAGAAAAGGTTGATATGCTTATCATTTAAAAAATATTATTGATTCCTTATAAAGAATAAAAAATAAAAAAATTACGTGTAAATATGTAGTTTTTTTCTAAACATAAAAGACAAAGGAATTCACAGGCAACTCAAGGAAAAAAATATATATAAAATAAAAATAAAAAAAAGACTAAGGAATTTTATGTTGAGGACAACATAAAATTCAACTTCACAGAATCTTGAAGACCATTGAATCAAGAGTAATTTTTCTATAAGCATTTTATGAGACATTTTAGGAATGAAACCATGAACAAGAAAAATATTTTCCACAAATAGTAATTGGTCTACAGACAGGTTTTCAATTCATAAATTTTCAACAAATAAAACCAGATTTAATGTTAATTGCAGAACAACCCAAGTTTCAGACAGATTCTTCTACTCAGTTGTGTAATATTCTGGTTTTCCAATTACTCAACTTCCTCCAAGTAATCGGCAATTTCAGAGGGTGTAAGTACTCTGCAACGGAAACAAAAAAATGCCAGATTAATCTCTCTCCAAGCATCAATATAAAAATGATCATAAAGTTACAGTCGAGCACTCAAACAACCAGAAGAAATGGATAGCTTGCCTGAATTTTTTGTCCGTGCCAATTATGCCAATCTCAATGTTCTTTTCAGAGATCTGCCCTTCAAATCTGGGACATTTGCAGAAAGAAAGGTTATATTGTGCACAAGTTAACATGCTAAGCTTGAACTAATGGGAATGAAATACCAAAACCTTGCTATGAAAGTATGACAGGGTCATGACCAGACATGCTCAAAGCTTGCACGAATTTTTGATTCATGTATAAGAGTAAATCTAAGTGCATTCACAGAATGTGACACAAATGTGTGTCAAAAGTTGGGTCTCACATGTGGGGTTTGTGTCCCGTTCTATGAAAATTATGTGTTCCTAGTTCATCTGCATTTATGATGGTGTGCATCTTTTAACAAAAGTGATTGCTGTTTGGACAACATCATTCTTACCCCTCCTTTAGGGTCAAGATTGCTGTGTGGACAGCATCATCAAGCTCCATATCATCAGTGTACCTGCAAGAAGCAAGAAACACTCAGATTAAGTCCAAATCATGAATGGAGACTTCAGACAATTAAAAGAATTGAGACATGGGTGATCAACAGAAATTCTTAAAAATTGATCAACCATTAGGTTAGTTGCATTGCACCACTTGGAAGTACATAATATAGAACCCAGGGCCTTCACAATTACAAACATGGAAGGGGAAAAAATCACAAAGCATGAGGCTTGAATGGTTTAATTCAACTACATAATTATCGCATTGGATTTCAAGAAGACCATTTTAGCCCTTAACAAGACGAGTTTCAGTTCAAATTGATTTTTGGCACAGATTAGCTCATCCATATGTTACTCACGAATCATCTCCATAAGATCTCAGCCAACCACAAAACAAAAATTTAAAAACATCTCTAGAAAGTATACTCATTTCATTTCCACTAAAAAAAAATAATAATAATAATAAATACACACACTGCCATATCCTTACGTTGTTTAAGTTTCCTTTGTCAAGTTGTTGTATCGAGTTTCAAGGATTTGACAAAGTGAAATTGGATACAATGATCATTTGTCAGGAAGCAACAACTTCAACAACATACAAAGATTTTGTCAAAGCTTATAGCTAGGAGCCACAAAAGTTATTGCAAAATGGTCCTACTGAAATGAAGACAACTAAACACAGAAAGAAATCACGCAGAGAGCTCAGCTAAAACTAGAATTAATAAGATAAGATGAAAAAGGTGATGTAGAACCCTAAGATCCAGTAAAACAGCTAAACATTTATGGGATTTTTTCATTTCACCAATAGAAACCGAGGAGCTAACAGAAAATGTTTATGCAGAAATTTGTAAACCACCATATTAACTCACCTCTTTTCAAGAAATGTCTTCGCATTAGACACATTCTTTCCCATAGCTGAAGCTTTCCAAGAGAAGTACGAACCTGATGGATCCACCTACAAATGCAGATGAATGGATCAGCTTGGCAGCTCACTACACAATTAAGTTCAATACCAAATCAGGACCCAAATGACATACCTGAAATAGTTGTGGACCCTTGTCATCAAACCCAGCAACCAGTAGTGAAACACCAAAAGGCCTTACACCACTGCATAGGAAACAGAAGGGTAAGTAATTAATTGCAACAAAAATAAGCATCTGCAAGAGCCAAGATTAACTCAAACCCATGATATTTAGAAATAATTGAAGTGGGAAAGAAAAGGAAATAAGTAAATATAAAAGCGCAGGTCCATTTGACTCTGAAAGGTACTAAAAAATCAACTTAATCTAGATTCAAAAACCTTTAAGCCTATATTTTTGCTTTTCAAGTTTCTCTTCCAAACTCCAAGGAGTACTGCAATAGGAATGGTAAAATACAATAATATTTTGCAGTTTTACAAGGATCACAAAGTTGTTTTTATGGTAAGTGAACATTTTATTACTAAAATGAAACGGATTTACAATGAGCTCAGTACAATTCCCTCAAAGGGCAATCAAAAGCAATAAAGCAAACAGTCTCCAGATCATAAATCAAAGAGGCAACAACTAACTAGGCCTAGCTCCTAAGAATTACTCTCACAACTCGAGAGTAAATTTTAAAGCTACACCTAGTTTTTAGTTTTTTATTATTATTATTATTATTTATTTTTAAAGCAAGTCACTTAGCAGTCACCACCAGCCTTATTTCTTGCAAGTTGCAACCAAAAGGGTGAAGATCCTCCTGCAAGACTTACCTCCTAGCACTCAAAGGCTTTCTTGGATCATAGAGTTACCTCTTAAATTCTTGCTACATTCAATATATATAATTTTTTCTTCTTTTGATCAAACAAGCTGCCTAGCACACCACAAGCCTTATGACCACCAAATGGTATATAATAATTAGTCTATCAACTTCAATATCAGAGGCTCAACTGCCTTGCTGGAAAAGTGTTGGCTAGTTATGAGTTAGGCTGAAACCATAGTGAACACACTAGGATATTTTTCTTGCAATCAGCAGGGTAAAGATACTACAGCAAAGCTTGACCCTCCTACTACAAATATCCATCAACACAAACAATGAACTTATCTATAGGGCACACCCAGTAGCTTAGGTCGCATTCCCCTAATAAAGTTCAAGTCTCCTTACCAATCCGGGAAAAAAAAAATCTATGCAATTGGATTGACACACTATTAACTTGTTGGTTGGCAAGTGCAGCTCACATATTACAATTCTGAGGAATTCAAGTAAACAGCAGTCAAGATTTCTAGCCAAAAAGATAAATGATATACACCATTCAGGAGAAGAAAGATGGATAGGCCTTGGCTTTGCAAATTTAAAACTGATAGTAAACATGAAGAATGTATGAATAGAGCTGAAAAACATATGACAGCCTTCATGAGATGTAAATGGAGAGAACACTTACCCTGACTGAGTAAACTCCTGCATAACAGCTGCAGTTTCCCTTACAAGTTGAGTGACAGGAATTGGTTCCTACGCATTACCATCATCGGATAACGTTGAAAGTTAGTGGCCACAAAGGTTGTAATATTTTAGATGAAAAATATTACATGGAATCAGAAGCAGAAAAGGTACTTCCTTTCTGACTAGCCAATAAATAACATTAATAAAGCAAATTTGACCTTTATTAGACACTCAAAATTTGGTAGAAAAAAGTAAATATATTTTGAAAGATTGTGTGCATGAAAACAAGGGTAAGCAGTGGCGAATAGTAGGGGGGGGGGGGGGGGGGGGGGGGGGGGGCGGCCCGCAAATGCCCATCCCCAAATTCTGGGAAATTATATGTTTACCTATAGCCCCCTTCATTAATCCCATAAAAATTAAAATTATTTATGAAATTATTAAATTCATGATTTGGGCTTGTGTGATTATGTGAAGTATAATGATTAATAGGATTGTTACATGTAGGTTATGCATTTTACATATTTACTCAGGACCATTTGGTAATTCAAATGAGAGTTATACATTTTACATATCTACTTAGGACCATCCGTTGGGCTGATCAATTAATAATTAGCTGGGCCATATCTAGCTGGTTGATCCCTGTTTGGCTAGCATGAAGGAGTTTACTTTTCCCCAAGGTTCCAGCCACCCATGTATGTTTAACTGTGATGTCATCAGGAGAAATGAAGAATGATGTGGCATGCATTGAAGAGATATTGGAGGAAAAGAATATCTTGAAATCTAACTACCAGAACTAATTAGTATAGGCTGTATAGCTAATTTTAAAAGATACAAAAATGAACATAAATTTTACTTTGTATAACCGATGGTATTGTTCTGCCTGCTTCCTACTTTTTCGAACCAAAACCCGAGAATCAGGACCCATGCCGCTGCATAAGAGAAGAAATTCAACTGAGAGAGATGCAAGTGGCTTCGGAAAACAAAATAGACAAAGCAGAAAGAATAAGAGCAACGAAAAATAATTATAACATCAATGCAACGTTTAACTCAGAGTGAAGGCCCCATTCACTCCTAGAAAGATGACTACATGTTGAGTTTTCAAGAAAGCACAATTCAAATGGAGTTGCTAAAAGGATTCACCAATTACTAAGAGATCAACCTCTGAATGTAATAAATATTTATTTTAAGGGTATGAAACCATAATGCACTTCCAAATTCCATCTCCATGAAATCATTCTAGGAGGGCCTGCTCAAGGAAATAAAAGCCAGAAAATTACAAAGAATTATTACTCATGCATGGAGACTAGTTAGAGAACCAACTGCTCACTCACTCAAAGACTTATTTTTAGAGTTCAAGACCTTAATAAACTTCACTCTCATCATGGTTTTTCCACAATTCAGAGTTTCAAGACAACTTTAAGCTAGGATATCATGCAGGATTAGGGCAGTGGCATTAACAAGATGATATAAGCATTATATATTTATACCTGTACACAACTCCAATATTGGGAGTCAATATCTGAATCTTTTGCACCTGCAATCCAACAAATCCAAAATTTATAGTTAGCCCTTCCCATTTGTACAGAAGAAACACAACAAAAGATAGAACAAAATCTGCAAACAATTAAAATAATCATCCAGTTAGACCATGCACAGAAAATACTAAAGTGACTGCTGGAACATTACAAGAAAAGTAAAACAAAAATGAAATAAAATTAATATCTAACAAAAACTTGGGGGTTTTACAATCCTTTTTCCTATAGACGACCTAGCAAAAGCTTCCAGCAATATGGATATGTACAACTGAGTGACAGGTTTCAACTTAACACAAAAAGCAGGAATACTAAGGACTCCAGACTGCACTGTTCCATCATTATAAATAGATGGGAAGAAAAGAAAGAAAAATGTCAAGCATTCAAAAACCATAAAAAATGCAATTCAGGTGGCCAAATCAACCAAAAAAATCAGAGGCAGAGCACTTGAACCTTCTCATTGTATAAAACGCAAATAGACATCAATTTAAGTGATTTGTTATTTTGTTAGGATAAAAGAACAAAAAGGAAAATGCTATCTTATAGAAACATTAGACTTTAGAAGGCAAATGGCAAAAAAAGTTGCCACAAGTCTTAAACTTTCTTCCACAACTTCACAAGACTGTAGATCGCATCCCATATTGCATAAACATCACATTCAAAGGGTGCATGAGAAAAGAAAATTCATGGAAGTGATTGCTTGCATCAATTTCCTTTTGACCTCGGTAAAAAATGGCATACGTATCTGTGTTTACAAGCATATAGAAACATGAATGGCCAAGCTATGGCAAGGATTTTGAATAGAAATGAACAATTTGAAATAGTGCGGATGAAACATAAAATCTACCATCCATGAAAAAAATGCTAACATGCTAAATATTCAGAAGGCATGCATCAAGAGAAAATTGAGGGGAAAAAGTGACCATAGAAGAGGCCGATTTCAAATTTTTTATTTTTATTTTTATTTTTTAAAAAGAGAGACAAAGGTGTGTTTTCAGAACTAGCAACCTAGAGCCATGGCAAAAAGTATATACTAACCGAAGCTTCATCAACCAAGATAGATGGTAGTTTCTTCTCTGTCGCAATAACAACTCCATTAGCAGCTGCAAACACCAAAATATCGAAAATATGTCAAAAAGAATTCATCACAACATCATGAAAAGCTCTGACGATGATGTTAGGTATTTAAACCCTTAAAAAGGCATCTAATTTACTAAGATATAGCTCCACTAAAGGAATAGGTGACAAAAGATTAGGAAATTATCCTTTTTACATAAGCATCCCACCTTTGATTTTTATGTATAGGGAATAAATAGTTTGCTTTTATCACCTTTTTTCTATCAGTTTTTTTAATATTCAATATTGTAATTGTATATTGATGCACCAATCTTAACCTTCTGAACCATCCAGTTCATGGTCCCTATCCCATAACTATTAGACCTAAAAAAAAACTTTTAATAATACAGAGTTAGCTTCAGGACAAGACTGCAAATAGACAATTGCGGATCTAAGGTCCAGCATACAGCTAACCATTGAAATTTAAAATTTTATAATCAGTCTACTCACACACAGAGTTAAATTTTATCAAATAGCCTGATCATATTCTGCTAATTGTTTAAAAATGAATCACAGTTATAGATCAGGCCAAAATGGTTTCTTATCTTAATTTTTAGCTAAGCTAGCGCCAGCTAATTTACATGAAAAGGAAATACAACAACTAATTCGGCTAATGTAAAAGGGTTGTCTACAAGTTGGGCAAGTCACTCCAAGCAAAAGTAGCAGACATTATATACAAAATGAATGTGGAAGTGAACAAGACCAAGGAGTAGAGTAACTCAGGAAATTGTTGCAAATACTCCTAATGCCTTCCGGCCTTAGGTATCAAGACTTGACAAAGTGATTTAGGTTCCTTCGCAAAAGAAATATTCACAGCAAAAAAGTTTGGGAAGCCAATAGGGGAAAAAGAAACCAGATGACTAGAGAAATCTGGTGTGTTTTAAACAGAACATCCTCAAGTGGCTAATACACAACATAATTAGCTTCTTGTTTAATTTATCAAAAAATAATAATAATTAGCTTCTTGTTTATTTTAATTGGGTGCACTGCAATCTGAGAAACTGATTTGGTAGCCCCCTCATCTGTCATTCAAAAACAGGTAATTTTGAAAATGATAACGCTTCGCATGATTGAATCTCCAAAACTTAATTGTTCTACTGTTAACTTAAAATCACCTACATCCTTAACATATTACTTGTTACTAGAACACAAATGAAACAGCATAGATCTGAAAATTCTTCGCAACATTTTCACATTCCAGTGTCGTCGATCCCCACAATTTTTTTAAAAAAAACCTTAACATCCAACTGAAGAGCAGTATTGTTTACAACCACATAACAATCATGTGGAGATAGGAGGTCTCATATTACCTTTAATCCCTAAAGATGTTTGGCCAGATCCAACAGCTGTTAAGGCATGTTCAATTTGAACAAGCTTCCCAGAAGGGCTGTTCCAAAGTATATCATAGGCAAGAAAAATCAAATAAATCAGTTTAGCAAAGAAACACAAATATAAGACAAGGATATAGGAGAATATAAACGAGTGAGTCCATACCTGAATGTGGTGAGAGAGAATGAATACTGACTATCTCCCATGATATGTTGAATGGAAGGAGTAAATAAAACTGTGTAGAATCACCTGTTTAAACAAGGGCTGTAAGAGAGAGGCATCACCTTCTTGAAAACCAAAAAAAAAATGCTTGGATGCAAACATGAGTTAACACATGGACACAGAGATTAATACAAACTGGCTTAACACAGTTTTTTCTTCTTTTGGTAACCAATAAGAACTGATATGAGGCATAAAATTTATTACCATCAACTCATTCCATGATTATGCAACAATTCTTAGATAAGCATGATTACATTTCTTGAATTACCTTTGAACACCCAAATGAATTGGAGCCTTGGTTGTATTACAAGTTTTCATTAAAATAAATAACATACAATAATAAAATAAAATGAAAACATAAAACATGTTTTTTCCCCCAACAATTTAACTCAAGCCTTTGTCCCAAATACTTGTGATTGGATACAAAGATACATTTCCTCCAGTTGATTCTAGTCAGAGTACTATTCTAAGTTAAGGTATCATGTCCGTCCTTATCATGTCAGCCCTCCGCACGGATCAAATCACTCCTCCATAAAAGCGCATTAATCAGTCTACCATGCACACGACCACACCATCCCAAATAGTTTTCACTCATTTTAGGATTCAAGCTTCTTTGTTCCATAGAAAAATAAAAATATGAAACATGATTGGCAGTTGGCACACAACTTCTTGTGTAAAAAATGAAAACAAAAATACGACAATGCATCAGTCCATGGAAACAATTCTTTTAAGCCCAAAATTCAACTACCTAATAGCTCACACTGCTAAACCAAACAAAGCCATTTAACAGACAGAACAAAGATTTATATAATTTCAACACTCTCCGCCAATAAATCCAAGTTTCAAACCCTGCATTTTTTAAACTGTGATCTACATAGCAAGTACCCCAAACCCACCATGATTTGCTTCTTCACCAACATAAAAATAAAAAAATTGATTTTCATTGGTTGGAGTTGCGTGAAAATGGTGGATTGCAGCAACAGGATTAGTGGGAATTTCCCGAAAATTGTGAATGAATATGAATTGATTCGGGTTTAGTGATTAGACTTGGCGTAAAAGATTCCGGTTTTACGTATCCGCACCCACCATTTTTCTTCTGTGAGCTTCAACCAGTAAACACCAGCCACCTTCCAACATCCTATCATTTTCCACACACAAGCAGGTCACTTTCCTTTCCAACCACCATAGCTAGCCACCGTCACTTTCTGATTCTCTCACTAAATCAATTTCTCTCTCTGAAACAACACCCAATTAACAATATCAGCCACTTCCCCAGACCATCACATTGCTCTCAAACCATCGAATCCACCTAATCCCACCAAATTCATCACGAATACATATATAATAGCTAAAGAAAAACAAAGTTCGCAGCACAGATCGTCTTAAATCAAGCATACAAATCCATAAAAATGAAAACATATATAGAACTAGAATTGAGGGGAGAGAGAGAGAGAGAGAGAGGGAGCATACCGGCGACGATGGAGAAGAGAGAGATGGTAGGGCTTTCGTCTGTAGTTTGTCTCGGTGCAGAGAGAGAGAGAGAGAGAGAGCAATATGTAGAGAGGTGTTTCTTGTTGAATACGAACGCTTTGTTCTTCCTGCTACTATTTGGGCTGGGCTGGTACATAGTTTCTATGGGCTTTTGGCCCAGTGATTTGGCGAAGTTATTCGTTGCTTTGGACACAGTCACGTGGTGCTCCAAGTGTGTTTTAGTTGGTGGAAGGGGTGCGACTCATCATTTTATGTTAAATAATTAAAAAATATGAAAATTTGTGAGTAGGCTGAGATATGAACCCAAACCAATCAATAATTTTTCGTATCTATGTCTAGCTGAACACAAAAAAAAAAGGGCCCACTGAAAAAATATTGAATGATGATATGCTTTATCTGTGTTTTTATGTAGGAGTAATAAATTGTGTATGTGAAAATTTATCACATTAAAAAATAACGAGATTTATTATTATTTTAAAAATATTATGAATCTTGCATGTTTATTGTATATATCCTTGTAAAAAGTATATAATAGTATGTTCTGTTTCCAAACTCTTTTTTTTTTTGCCCTTTTCTTCTTATTAGTTTCTTGGATCAAATTTTGTGTGATTAACAAAAGAAAGTCTTATTTACACTATTTTCATGTAAAGATTTATATAGAATGATGTGATATAGCTTTTTTTTTAAAAAAATTAACGTGTTCTAGGATTTAGTTTAGGTATTGGACAATTTGGTTTGACAAAACTAGGGGTTGTAATTGGGATGTGTTGTAATGGACTTGGTAGATAAAATATATTTGGTTATTATAAAGCATAAATGTTTATTTTCATATTTGGTTCTTTAAAATTTTATGAAAAATATATTACAAATGAAGTTGTTCCGTAAATAAGTCAAAGTATAATTATTCTCTTTTAAATTATATTTTTCATCCAAATGAATCAAACCCAAAAACGGTGAATTTGAAGGGATGGAGCATATATGAGAACGAGTTCTATAGATCCCTAATGTATCAAGTGTCCGTAAAAGTAATTATTTAATATTTTCGGAATATTAACTCAGCACGTTGATATGGAGCTTCTCAACTAATAAAATTATTAAAAATAGAGTGAGTAGAGTCAATTTGACACGTTTTAATCAGTTAGGTAAGTGACAAGGTCGCTTCTATTCATCTCTTTTTTGAGTGACTCATTAGTTGGAATACCACGTACACTTTACTGCCATAGTATTTTGAAAGTATTGAATAATGCTCCGAACCTATTTAGCCTTCGTTTGGGAAGTGGGTTGGCTTTTTGGCTTTTTGACTTTTTTGGCTATTTTAGCCTGGGCTAAAAAACTTGGTTTGGGAAGGGCTTTTTGACTTTTTTGACTTTTTGACTTTTTGGTGATGTGTCTTACTATTCAATTACCAAACTGCCCCTTATGTTCAACTTGTACCTGTGGCAATGAAAGTGGTCCTCCACGTCAGCCTTCGTGGAGGACCGAATTTGGATAATTTTTTTTTTAATTTTAAATAATTTAAATAATGTTAATATTGGATAATTTAAATAATGTTCAATTTAAATAATTTAAAATATTAATATTTTCAATTTGAAAACAACTCTATACTCAAATCGTAACCAAACACATAAAATATTTATTATATTGTCCTGCGTATTTAATTTTAATTTATTTTTAAATATTTAATATAATTTTTATTTTTATTCAAATTTTTATTTTAATTTTAATTTTAATTTTATTTTAAATATTTAAATAATGTAAATAATCTAAAAAATTGAATAAGTGAAAAATTTAAAATAAATATCCAAAAAATTATTTTAACAAAAAAATTAAAATATTTTAAATATTTTGTTTTAAATTTAAATAATTTAAAATGTTAATATTTTAAATTTAAAAACAACTCTACACTCAAATCGTAACTACACACGTAAAACAAAACTTAATTAAGAAATTATTTTGAAAACTCATAACCAAACACATAATTCGAAACTCCATACTACATTCATAACTCTACACTCAAATCATAACCAAATACATAACAAAAAAATTAAAATATTTAAAAATATTTTTATAAAATAGAGTTTGAATTTTTTTTATAAATTTAATTTTAATTTTATTTTTATTTTTAATATTTAAATAATGTAAATAATCAAAAAAATTTAATGCGCAAAAATTTAAATTAAATATTCAAAAAGTATGTAAATCGTAAAAATTTAATCAATTTAAATAATAAAAAATTATTTTAACAACAAAATTTAAATAAATTAAATATTCAAAAAATTTAAATAATTTAAAATGTTAATATTTTAAATTTAAAAACAACTCTACACTCAAGTCGTAACCAAACACATAAAATGAAACTCAATTAATAAATTATTGAGGTAACTCATAACGAAACACATAACTCGAAATTTAAATAATTTAAAATGTTAATATTTTAAATTTAAAAACAACTCTACACTCAAGTCGTAACCAAACACATAAAATGAAACTCAATTACTAAATTATTGAGGTAACTCATAACCAAACACATAACTCGAAATTCCATACTACTTTCACAATTCTGCACTCAAATCATAACCAAATACATAACAAAAAAGAAATTTATTTAAAAATATTTTTATCAAATATAGTTTAAATTTATTTTCATAAAATATTTTAACAAAAAACAAAAAAAATGTTTTTATTTTTTTTTTCAACTTTCTTTGTCTTTCCTGGTAAAAAGCCTGATTTGATTTTTTTTTTATACTTTCTGTGGGCTGACGCCGCCCCTCTTTCATGTGGGGTAGTATGGTAAATTAACTTGTCAAATTGTTGCAGCCATACTCCCAACTTTCTTTTGTCTGTTTGTGGCTAAATTAGCCACTTTTGTCATTTAGTGGCTAATTTAGCCCAAACCCAACTTCCCAAACGCAGCCTTAGTTAAAGAATCATGAGAGTGAGAGCTTTTTCCATACCTATGACTTATTCATCATAAAAAATTATACCCCCTCCGTTTCAAAATAATAATCCTTTTTAGGAAATACCTATGATTTATTCATCATAAAAAATTATACCCCCTCCGTTTCAAAATAATAATCCTTTTTAGGAAATCTAACTTTTTTTAATAGTTGTAGACACATCATTTTTGACTGCCTGTAAGATAGGGCTGCAAACGAACCGAGCCGAGCCGAGCTCGGCTCGGCTCGATAAGGCTCGTTTACTTTATCGAGCTCGTTTATTGAGCTCGAGCTCGGCTCGATAAGGAACTGGGCTCGAGCTCGGCTCGGCTCGTTAATTTTAATGAAACTCGAGCTCGGCTCGGCTCGGCTCGGCTCGATAATTTTTTTTAATATTATTTATATTATTTAAATATAAATATTTAAATAAAAAATATTATTTATTTTATTTAATATATAAAAAATGTATTTATATTATTATTTATATATATATTTATATATTTTTAATATATAAATAATATATTTATTATATAATTTAAATAAAGATAAACGAGCCGAGCCTAACGAGCCGAACATATGCGAGCTCGAGCTCGGCTCGTTTACTAAACGAGCCTAATATTCGAGCTCGAGCTCGGCTCGTTTACTAAACGAGCCGAGCCGAGCCGAGCCTTTAACGAGCCGAGCCGAGCTTGTTCATGAACAGCTCGGTTCGTTTGCAGCCCTACTGTAAGACTTGAGCGCTTTATTCCGAACACCTGATGATGAAAGTTACACTATGCAATCATTTGGATCTTCAGCAAAAGAATTTGGAGCTCTAATCCCAAACCTTACACTCCATTTTGGTCAAATTATTTTAGACCTTAAAACCCTCTTTTTCAAAATACTTTTTTCAAATGTTTCTACGATATTTCGAGACTCGCATTTCGTTTGAAATATTACATTTTTCGGTGAACTGAGTAAGGACAAAGTGGAGATACGTGAAAGGGAGGTGAACTCTTTGAAAAATCTTTAAAACATCTTATGTATAGGTTTGGAGTTGAAGAAAATAGGAGGGGGAGAGAAGAAGACTAGTTGGGGAAAAGGTTGAGTATCAAATCGTTGAGAAAGAATGAGCAACCTTCACTAAATTAGGCATATTTCTTTGCACACTTAGAATTTAAATGTGATGCCACCACCATTGGAAAGTTGTCACGACCCAAACCCGCCCCTATGGGTTTAGCACCGTAACCGGCCAGTAATCCGTGATTACCGAAGGCCTGCTTAACAGTAAAGACAGTAATACAGAGTACAGGGGCTGGCGGAAGCCAAAACAGTAATAAAATATGTCCAATGAGCTGTGACAGTCTGTATACAAAAAGACTTTTCTGTAATATACTCACATTCATAAGCAAAACATATATACACCATATGTACAACATTTAGGTTAGGGACCAAATCCCTAGTTAGCACAGTACAGTACAAGTCTTAAACAGTATTACAAAACAGAGACGGAAGGGTGAAATTGAGACACCCTAAAACAGCCTTGGCTTGAACTGACATGGAACCTCGAAGTGAGGCACAATGGTTGGCTTGACAAAAGGGAATTAACTCGACGCTCCTAGCTCCGGTTCGGTGCCTGGACACCTACACATATATATATATAAACAGTGAGCTAAAGCCCAGTGAATAACAAATGCGTAAAAAGGTTAAGAATGAATGTCCTTTCAATCATTAAGCAGTCATATCAGTCATTTAGAAACCATAGCAGTTATATGTGGTACATCCAATAGCAAACAGTACAGTAGGTCTTAACAGACCGAACAGTCAGTTGATGGCCATCATAACAGTAAACAGTAGTGGTTCCGAACATGGGAACCGACAGAGATTTCTGTGATAGTAGCAGTAACAGTAAATTGCTATGGATGCCACGAATACAGTTTACAAATAGGACAAACATTCATTCATTAAACAATAACGTTTCAGTAAACAGAACAGTTGATCATCCAGAAAATATTCATAATTGAACATATCTTTACAACATTGTTACTCACAAAGCACTGGGCTATAAGCAACTAATGAGCATCCTCGGATGCCAACCCTACACAGTTACAGAACGAATACACACTAAGTTACACACTTGGGAATCAACAACTTAGTCCCTGTCTTGACTCGGTGTGGTTCTACATCAATAGCCTCATTAAGATGCCTTAAACTAGGCCTAGGAATGCCTAGGATGAAATGAGGATGCAAAGATGTACTTTAAAACACTTTTCAAAATTTTCAGAAAACAGGGTCTCGCTCGAGCGTGGCTTTCTTCGCTCGAGCGAGCTTGTCAAAATAGTGGGGTCGCTCGAGCGTGGACTTCCTCGCTCGAGCGGTCTGTAAAAATGCAAAAAGTGCTGGATGTTGAAAATCTCCGCTCGACGCTCGCTCGAGCATGAGACACAATCCTCGCTCGAACGTAGTTTCTTTTGCTCGAGCGTGCGCCTGCGTGCACCAAAAACATAAGAGCTTGCAATCTACGCTCGAGCCAGCATCCCTTCACTCGAGCGGAGCTCTAAACAAAAGATGGTCGCTCGAGCGTGGAATCCTTCGCTCGAGCGTGGAAGCCAAAATCTGGAATTTCCAAATTTGCCTCCCAAGCTCAAACCAAGCATTCAACATCTCAAAACTCAACCTCTTGTGCCCATTTTCTAGAAAAACACTTTAAACCCATAATATAACATGTTTTGAAGATCAATTTGTAAAATCAAAACCCAGGGGTGAGTCAATTGAACACCATATTCAAATAAACTTCAAGATCAAAGCTCAAACGCAACATGCATGATCTCCTTTAAAATCCAACACTTTAAATTGGCAATTTGATAGAAAAACATGATGAATCCATGGACTTCAACCAAAATGTAAACATGCATGTAGGAATTTCCATGAAAACAACCTCAAGACTTCAATATAAGGACATGCATGCATGAATTAGCTCACAATTCAACTTTTACAAATTAATTCTTGACTTTAAACTCTAATTGACCATGAACTATGCAAGGTACAACTCAAATTCACAATGAAGAAGGTGAAATCTCTACCTTAGGTCTTGAATTCAAGATATACAAGCTCAATTTTGCAAATGCTCTTCAATTCTACTAAAATTCAAGTCAATTCTTTGATGAACTCTATTTTCTTCTACCTCTCTCTCTCCCACGGTTTTGGGGCAAGAAGATGAATGAAGAAGTGATGCAAAACTAAGCTCTACACAAGGTTTGTAAAGTGGCCCACTAGGTGGCAATTAGGTAAATAACACAATCTAATGTAATTTAATGTTATTCAATCTAATTTAATCATTCCAATCACATTTCAATTAAATCTACCATAAAATCACATAAATTCTAATTAACACATAACACTAATCAATTTCAGATTCGGCCGCCAATAAGGCCTTCAATTTGCAGTTCAAAACTTAAAACACGAACAGATCAATCAATTGATAAACAGATAGAAATGCAAGTAAAGCTATATACTCTTGTAATCAATTCAGAATTTCAGTCACTTGTCATTCCCAGTCACAATTTAGCATTAATCAGAGGTGAGGGTTGTCACAAAAGTAGACTTCCGGAGCTTCAATTTAGACTCAAGAATCACCCAAAATCGAGTTTGGATTAAGGAGATACACCCGTTTGAAGTTAGGTCTGAAATGCAGATTTTTGGACTCGGGTGAGTCCACTTAGAACCGGCCGGGTCTCAATGAAAACTTTTCCAGACTTGTTTTTTAGGCTCAGCTGTGTGTTTTGGGGCCCGACCGGGTCTCAATGGCTAGAAACAGGACAGCTGGCGGGAATTCGACAACTGTTATTTTTTGAAGATATTTTCGACCATTTTTGCTCAAATTCTATAAATAGCCCCCCTGCATTCAGATTTTGAGGTTATAAGATTTTTCTAATGACTTTAAGGGAGATTGAGAGCTAAAACCATCCTCCTTACTTCCTTTGATCTTCAAACATTCTTGAACAATACATACACCATTAGAGCTTGTTCTTGAAGCTTTTGGTTGAGATTTCAAACTAAATTTCAGAAACTTGAGGGTGTTTAGAATTAAGTTTGTTAACTAAAAGTTTTCTTTTTTCAAGAGGTATAAAGCTTGCCACCTAGGAATGGCAATGGATAATCTACTCTATGGGATATCTATGAAGATCCAACCCAAATACATGGGTTTTCCCTTTCTTTTTTTTGTCCGTCGGGTAGGGTAAGTGATATTCTTTAAATCTCCACTAGGGATGGGGCGGGGATGGGTACCCAATAATTTCCCCATATGTTTTTTTTTTTAGATACTGTAGACGTCCCCAAATGTCCCGGGAGGGAATCCCGTTTTGTTCATTGGACTCACTACAGTTCAGGACTCAATGTCACGGTCCTGTATCTAATTTCGTAGAGTGCAATGCAAGACCGATGAATCATCAAAGAGTCAAAATCTGGCAAATCGTTTTTGAAAACAGATTTTTTGAAAGAAGTGCCAAACATGGACTACTTTGCCAGATACAGAGTCGCCACCTAAATATTTTATTTTGGGGCGAATTCAGGAAACCCTGACTCGTTGCCTAAGGCCATGTGTCTGTCATCACCAAAGTTGCCTCGGCTCGGGAACTTGGGTACGATTGGAGAAGGTCACTTCGTGAGCACCCCCGCTCGCCCGATCAAAGATCGGCCTCTACTAACCATGATATCGAGTTTTGAAAACATTATGTGCTCTTATCCCGGTTATTAGCCTAGAATTACTATGTGATGCGCGCAGCATACAAGTATAGACTGGATCGCCTGAGTTGGAACAAAACATTTCATGTTTGTTTTTGAAAGCGGTTTGCTACTCGCAAGTAGGCTAAAATACTGATTTTGCCACCCTCAAGTGGGCTTAGAAAACATGGTGATTTGCCACTATCTAGTGGGCTTAAAACTCGCAGTCAATGAATTGTTTCAATTCAATAATCCAACCTCCACCCACAGGCATTCAGGCAGTTATATCACATAAGCACTTAGCCTCATGGTAAACATGCTATCATGGCAATCACTCACACGCATGCAAGGATGCTAAAGCATAAACACTTACCGAGTACTCCGAGCCAAAGAAAGAAGCTAATTAGAAACATGCATGAATCCTAACTATGCTGAAATGCCTAATGTAACACATGCAAAATGTAACTAAGACAGGCTCGGCTATTCTAAAATGGCATATAAAATGCAACAACTGATACACGTATTCAACTTGGAATTGAAATACAATGCAGTTAGTATGATGCGCTGAGCCCGGTGCATACAAGATAGATGAATGGATGCAAACATGCGAGCATAAGTATGCTAATTGAAACGTGCCCTAAAACTAACCATCATAAGCTGGTAAATAAAAAGGAGAAAGACGTGGGGTTGGAAGACATACATCACACGCACACACACTTATTACAACAGTTGGCCCTCTCTCGGAGGGTCCGAATAAATAATACAGACCGAATAAATAATTAACTACTCTAGCTAATTAACTATTACAAAACCCTAATTAATTAACAAATTAACTAAGAAACGAAATAAACTAGTATGCAGATCTATGGACTGCCTCAGCTCTGTTCTGAATTATGAAAGATGCATGCATGCTCGAGTCGCCTTGTTGGGAAATTCCTCGCGATGCCCCGATTTGCCTCTATTTGCAATTGATTTCGGAATATTGTACAAAGCTCTAGAAGGCTGCTGGTTTCTGGTTTGCTGCAACAGAGAGCAAGAAAGGGGCATTGCAAAGAATTTTCAACATGTGTGCGCACGACCACTCTCCCCATCATTGCACAAGCTCTAGGGAGTGTAGTCCTCGATCCTCGTGCCACCAATCACGCATCTCGATGCATGATGGCCGAGGAGTCGAATTGCACGACTCAATGTGAAATGAATGCACAAATGGACACCTAAAGCCAACAACTCTATCATGGATAATCAAGAGTGTTAGCGACCGGGAATTGAGACACGTTTCGTCACTTTGAGTATGAAACGCCCCTCGTTTCCCGTGTTTGGACTAACCCTACTCCAAACACAATGCAATGAGATGGCATACACAATGCAACTAACATGCAACCCTAAATGCAATGCAACCTAATCATGCTGGCATGCGAGGGATGATATGCACACATGCAACCTAGTATACGCAATGCTATGGACTGAAATGACATACACAATGCACACATACGAAGATGGACATACACAAAGGCATAATCAAAGCATACACAATGCGATGTTCAAACATGCAACAACATGAACCAAATGGCATACACAATGCAAGGTGGACTTAAATCGATATGAGTGGACCTCAGCCACACTCAAATCAGTGGCCATACACAATTGAAGTTAGACAAGAACGCTCATGCACACATGCCCAATGCAAGGGACCGAACCTAAGGCATTGAATGCCACTCTACCAAAGCATGGCAAGGGATGACACATGGCATAGAATGGCACATGATCCAGCTCTGAAATGGCATAAAAGATGGTCTCGAAACGTGTAAACACCTCACATAATGCATGCTAGATGACCCGGATACCGAAACTAGTGGAGTGGATTACACTATAGGTATACAAAGCGATGCACAAATGACCAAACCACCCCCAAACAGACCTTAGGCAGGTCCAAGACAGTGGGAAAATGGTCTAAAAAGATGGCTCGAAATGCATTCAAATGAAGCTCATGCAATGGTCGGTAAATGAGGCATACTGTCACGACCCGCTCCCCGTACTCAAGGGTTAAGCATCGTGATGGCTAGTAACTAAAGTTACCTACGGCCAAATCAAAAACAAATTAATAAACGCAAGCAGAAGAAATATTTGGGTAAGGGTACCAAAATAATCATTGAAGTTTCTATTTTTATTACAAAATGTATTGACCAAAAAGGCCGACATTTACTTATAAAAATATCAATAAAGTGCTGTGTGTGTCTATTCCGCAGCCCCGCGTCTAAGACTTTCCAGAAGTTATTTCTGAATTGCATGTTTCCTGAAAATTGGTAAAAAACTATAAGCACATGGCAGAGTGAGAAATATTATACCAAGAGTATAAGGGACACGAAATAACCATGGATCGTTAGTTAGGCCAAAACATTTACATAACCAAATCATTTGAGTAGCAGAAATCATTTAAGTAGCAGAAACTGAAATACAGATATTATATAAATATATAACCATAACCACGGTACAGAACAGAGGTCACATGAGTGATAGTCAGAACAGAGGTATGGATTCAAGAGGTGGCTCGTACGGATTCTAGAGGTGGCTTCCACAATAGTGTAGCACTTAGTTCCGCACAGCACTTTGGTCCGCACATAACAGAGGTACGGATTCAAGAGGTGGCTCGTACGGATTCTAGAGGTGGCTCCCACAATAGTGTAGCACTTAGTTCCGCACAGCACTTTGGTCTGCACAGAACAGAAGTTAATGGATCCATGACAAACAGAGGACCACAAAGTGGTCAAACAGAGGCCAATGGTTATTTAAGTCCCCCAAGGCATGAGACTCCCGTGGTGGTACTTACAAAATATAATTGTATATAAGGTCAAAGCCAAATATTCTTTAAAAGTAAAACAAATATATCCATGAGTTTTCCTTTTAAGCAAATAGGGTTCAGATATAAAACCACATAACTGAAATCTTTATAAAACATAACTTTTATTAATATACTAATAAAATATAACTTGTATAATATAACACACGTAAAATACATTTTAGTGAGTCAAGGTATAATATAACTCACCTTAACTTTAATACCTTACTCTTTCTTTTCACTATCAAAGACCCTTTTATCTTCCACTACTCTTTCCTTCTTCCTCTCTTCTTTTCTTTCCTTTCTTTTCTTCTTTTCTTTTCTTTCTTTTCTTTTCTTCTTTTCTTTCCTCCTCTTGCCACGGACGCCACCTCCCTTTTATAGGGAGAGAGAGTTGATACGTGGCAAATTTCAATCATAATTACAAAGATTCATTCTTATCCTTAATAGATATTTAAGATAATTACCTTTTGACTCAACATTTTAATATAATTATATAAATAATTTAATTCTTAAATAAATTATATTTTATCGTATACCAACATAAAATTAATTATTTATTTTAATACCACACTCATTATTATTATTATTTATATTATCTATATTATTATTATTTATATTTTGACCCCTAAACTTTTAATAATTATATTATTTTACAAAATTACGCATAATAATATATAATAAATTATATATTTTCCGAACTAAGATTAAATAATATTAGTATAAATTCTACAAAATAATTAGAAATTTGGGTTGTTACACATACAAGTACAACTCTCAAACGCATTTAAAGAGTGGAAAACATGGGAATATGGCATACATATAAGCTCTAAAATATGATGCACAATGGCCCCAAATCATGGAAACACCTCAACACAAGCATGCAATAGGCTCCAAAACTCAAAGTTAGGCAAGGGTATTGAACTACAACCATGCATAGCAAGCATCATTCGACCATGAAGTATAAAAACAGAGCTAAGGTAGTCCAGAACATGCACAAAATCAGCTCAAGGCATGGCCAAAAAGTGCTAGAATCAAAGGCTGAAGCAACATGCAATGTAAGCTAGTGAAGAGGATTTACACTATAAGCATGTGAGGCATTCAAGAGGTCACTACACCAACACAAGTCAGAGGTATGACATGCCAAATAAAACCCAAAAACTCACTGAAACATGGTCCATGCATGCAAGAATGATGTGCTCCTTTGATGAGCCATGAAAGGGATTACTCTACACGTGCAAGATAGACATCAAAAATGGCAAAACCACCTCTGGACAGAGGTTATGAGGACCCTAAAACTCATTAAAAAGGGCCTGAAAGGGGGCTAGGAAGCATGCAAGTGCAGGCTCTTTTGAAAGGCCATGAAGAGGGTACTCTACACATGCAAGATGGACACTTAACATGACAAAATCACCTCTGGAAAGAGGTCATGCAGGTCATAAAACTTACAAATAATAGCCTGAAACATGGCTTGAAAACATGCAAATAGGGGCTCCTTTGTAAAGCCAACAATGCTAGTAAACAAGACAAGGGGTGAGAGGGTCACCCCTCTCTGATTTTGATGCTCAAAAACACATAATAACCACTGAAAATCCACTGGATTTCAGTGGTTAAAAGGGCCAAAAAGCTCAACACAAAAGCCCTAATTCATGGCTCAAAACAAAGAGAAACGGAGCATACAAAGGGGGTAGATGACCCCCAACAGAAAAGAGGTCTTAAACAAACATGTTAAAAAGCTTAAAACAAGACTTTTTTCAGTTTATGACAATATCCAAATATGTTTGCAAATGGAGCTAAGATGTGAAGCAAAATAATGCTCAAAAGGGGGAAATGAGTGCTACCCTTATAGAAAAGACCTCCAACAGCTTCTAGACCAAAGTAGCAAACCTTCAACCTCTGAAAACCAGCTCCAAGGTGCTTGGATGGATGGTGGAAGGGTTAAGCTAAGGGTTGGTGTGCAAAGGGCCAAGAACTATGGAGTATTTGAGCACAAAAGAGAGAGATATAGAGAGATGTATATTGTATGCCTTAGAAGCAAAGTCTGAACCCTTGCAATGGAAGAGGACCTCTTCCTTTATAGAGGAGAGGGGCTAAAGCTTCCTCAAGAAGCTTAAAACCAAGCTTAAAGATCCTCCATGGAGGATCAACTCTGAGGCTTCTAGCTGGCACAGCTGGCTAACCTCAGTGAGACAAAAAAGGAGGAAGCTGGTCGACCAGTTCAGGTGGTCGGCCGACCCCTTGCCCTGGTCGGCCGACCAGGTTCAAAAGGGTCAATCATCAAAAGCTGGTCGGCAGCCCTGATTAGTGGTCTCCCAGGTGAAAGCAACTCAGTGGTGGTATAGGAGACCAGAAAATGTGGCTCAAAAGTGAGGGAGACCACCTATCTGTCAAGAAAAACCGGCCGACCGGGGAAAGGTGGTCTCCAAGAAGAAAAGGTGGTCTCCCACCCTTGTACCATCTTCCTAACAATGAAACTAGGGTACATGCCAAAAATGAACCAAGACGAATGCAAAACGAGGGTTCGGGAGCCAAAACGCGCAGCTGGGTGCCCCGAAAACTGACTATTAAGCATCAAAGGTGGCGTGTGACCACAAAGGTGGTCTCCCGGGCCACAATGTCCCTCTAGAGAGAGGAAACAAGGTGTGTGCCAAAAACCAGAGCAAACGGAGAAAGTTAAGCGGTCCCGAACCGAGGCGCACAGCCGACGGCTCCGAAAACCGAAAACTGATCTCTAAACAGGAACAGTGGTCTACGACCACGAAAAGTAACCTATGGCCACTGAGAGATGGTCTATGAGACCTCTCCCTCCCTTCGGGAAGAGAAAACAGAACCCGGTTCGCAAACCGAGGTAAGGCGCAAACAGGGTCCCGAGGTCTAGGGGTAAGGCTCTCAGCCGAGACTCTGTAACCTCAGAACGAGCACAATATACGCAATCACCGAACGCTCAATCGATGACGTCTGAGTCTTAAGGTCGGTCAAAAATGGGGTGTCTATAGATACATCGGAAAATAATTTCTCCATATGTTTTCACTAGGGATGGCAATGGGGGTTAATGGGGTGAATATTAATTCCCGTCCCCATTCCCCTATAATTATTTTTCCCCTTTCTACATTCTCCATAGGTACTACCCTCCCCATTTCCTAATGGGTTTGGATTTTCTCTAACCTAACTTGACCTTTTTTTTTTTTTTTTTTTTAAAGATTCACAACCAAAGCTAAATATACATTCAATCTTATTTTATTTTATTTGGCTCAACAACAAAATCAAATACACATTAAGTAACATTGTCACATTATTCTTGTCAAATTTTATGTATATTTAGAATTTTTAAAATTTATTTAGAAAAATTCTAATCCTACAAAAAAATTCCATCTTATTTTTTAAATTTTATGTATCTCATTCTCCTCTTTAATAATTGATCTTCGATAATCTAAAGGTGAGTTGTTGCTCTCATTTCCATCTTCTTTTTTTAAAAAAAAATTATTATTTGCATTTATAGAATGCATTTTCTTGTTTCAATATCTCCTGTAATTATTTATTGGATTTCTCTCTGATTTGATAGTAACCTTATATTGAATTTTCCAATTTTCATCTTAACTAGTGATCACCTTAATTGAAATTTTGTACATTTTTTTCTTAATTCTATGTTTTGGTTATGATTAATTGCGTATTTTTTATCGATAGTCACAATATTGTCGCCACTAGATTGTCACCATCACAAATCGTCGTAGCTGTAGTGAGAGGATGGGAGAGAGTGAGAATTAGAACTCCAATTGTAAATAGAGTAGTGAAAACATATGGAAAAATTATTTTCCAATGTACTTAGAAAAAAAAAATATGAAAAAATTAATGGGTACTCATCCCCGGTAGAGATTTAAAGAATATCACTTACCCTACCCGACGGACAAGGAAAAAAGGGAAAAACCCATGTATTTGGGTTGGGTCTACATAGATACCCACAGAGTAGGTTATCCATTGTCATTCCTAGTTTTCACTACTCTGTTTACAATTAGAGTTTTGATTCTTACTCTCTCTCATCCTCTCACTACATCAACGGCGATTTGCAATGGCGACAATCTAGCGACGATAAGATTGTGACTATCGATCAAAAACGTGCAATTAATCATAACCAAAACATGGAAATTGAAGACAAAAATGTATAAAATTTCAATTAAGGTGATCACTAGTTTAGATGAAAATTAAGAAATTCAATCTAAGTTTACCAGCAAATCAGAGAGAAATCCAATAAAACAATTGCAGGAGATATTGAAACAAGAAAATTCATTCTATAAATGAAAATAAATTTTTTTTAAAAAAAAAGAAGAAGAAGAAGAAGAAGATGGAAACGAGAGTAACAACTCACCTTCAGGTTATCGAAGATTAATTAAAAGAGAGGAGAAGGAGATACATAAAATTTAAAAAATTTAAAAAAAAGATGGAATTTTTTTGTAGGAATAGAATTTTTCTAAATAAATTTAAAAAATTCTAAATATACATAAAATTTGACAAGAATAATGTGACAATGTTAATTAATGTATATTTGATTTTGGTGTTGAGCCAAATAAAATAAAATAAGATTGAATGTATATTTAGCTTTGGTTGTAAATCTTAAAATAATAATAATAATAATAATAATAATAATAATAATAATAATAATTGGGGTCAAGTTGGGTTGGGGAAAATCCAAACCCATTAGGAGATGGGAAGGGTAGTACCCATGGAGAATCGGGAATGGGGAATGGAGAAAAATAATTATAGAGAAATGGGGATGGGGAATTAATATCCACTTCATTAACCCCCATTGCTATCCCTATTGCCACCTTCTTTCTTGCTTTCATTTCATTCTTTTTCTATCTTTTTCTTGTGTTTTTATGCTGTTTTGGATCAATTCCAAGTGCTGAAAATTGGGGTTACAGAGCTACCAAAGGTGGAGAGGTTTAACACCCTTTCTTATACCTTATTCCATAGCTTATATCCCTTTGTTTTCCCACTCTTTTCTTTGGTTTACATACTGATTTTCAAAGTTTTAAAGGGCTGAAAAAAATGATTTAGAAGTCCAAAAAACGGAGGGGTTAGCCATCCCTCTTTAGTCTTGCTGACTAACTTTGTGCCTCCTTGCTCTTGGCTTTGTTTTGTCCTCTTTCAACATCATTTTAGCTACTGTTTTTTTTCATGTTAAGGGCTATTTTAGGGCTATTTTAATTCATTGAAATAGTTTATGCTTTGAATACTTTACTTGTTGTGTTGTAAGTTCTCATGGCTTCGCTTGTTTAGGCCTTAGACACCGAGTCATTTGAGTTGATGGCTTTTCTTTACTTAGTTTTCGTGTCAAGAGTATCATTCTAAATAATCAATTTCGCATAAGTCATTTCTGCAACCTACCTCTTTTTTTTTTTTTTCTTTTCTTTTGTTTGAGAGTTATTTCAAACGATTGATGGTTATTCAAGGTATGGGAAAGAGACCTATGCTCAACGGGTTAATCTCTACGGAGATTCATCGTCGAGGCATAGGCTCTCTTTTTTGCCAAGAATCACTTCTCGTTTGATATTTCTTCTTATTTAGTGGACTTAAACATCACTTTGGACCAATTGATTAAAGAATGGCAAGGGCTAATAAAATTGACTTAAAATGAACTAAATTGATATAAAGAAAATGTTCAGAATTGGTCAGATTCGGCCGGATGTTATGTTGAGTCCATCATTTCAAGAGTTGTCACATATCGGTTCATGATATTTTGACGAAACTTGAGGCGTGTCTATCTCCCTCTTTGAGCCTCCATGATGAGAGGGAGGGGTGGTCGTCTTCATTGCATTTATTAATTGTTTTGTCCAAACGTGCTCAAAATCATCAAGCAATCAACTTGCTACCATTGATGGTTTTGAGACCAAATTCGTTCTTCTCTTGAGTTTTCCCACGATAGAGAAGAGCAGAAGGGACAAACAGGGCTTAGAAAAGCTCTGTCTGCACTGACCTCACCTCAGAGCACAAAAACATTTTGGGCATAAAATTAGGGCACAACCGGCACTTTTTGGACCTGGCCGAGCCTCATTAGGGGCCGGCTAGCTCCCAATGTTTGGTAAATAGACCTTTTTGCAGAAACAGAGGGCAGTGGCTGAGGGTGAGGCAAAGCAATCTAGGCAGACAGAGCAGTTTCTGGACACTGTGCATGCGATATTGTTACATTTAGTTATTATTACTGTTTATTTGTAATTGTATAGCTAGTTAATTTAGATTACTAGTTTATTGTTCATTCTAATATCCTTGTTGTAATAAATTAGATAGGTAGCTTAGTATTCCTTGAATTCGTAATTAGTAGTTAATTAATTTAGCTAATTAGGGTTCATTTCAAATTTGTAATAATTAGTTAATCCGGACATTTAGACACTTATTAGGACCCTCTTGTATGAGGGCAAATATGTAATAATGGTGTATGTTTTTCAACCCTCATTTATTTCTCCATTTTATTTACTCGCTTCTAATGGTAGTATAGAGCATCATATTTACTTAGCATTCTCATATTTGCATACACTTGTTTCATGTACACTTGGGTTCGACTCATCATACTAACCAATTTCAATTTTTAATTTCATTGCTTGAAAATGTGATTTATCACATGTCTTGAATTGGATTATATACCATGCTCATAGCTGAGTTTATAAAAATTGCATAAATGTGTGCGTTGCATTAGTCACATTGTATTGTTTAGGAATATGCATATTTTCTAATCATTTTTCTTTATTTGGCTTGCCTCAGAGTACTAAGTGAGTATTTTGTGTTTTAGAATGTCGCATCGTATGTTTGTGTTGCCATATCGAGCATACTTTCCATGAGGCTATCTGCTTAAATGAAATACATGTTTGAATGCTTGTGGATGAAGGTTAGTTGCTTAAATTGGGGATAAATTGATTAATGTGCATGCAAACTCACATTTTCAAGTGATGAGTATCAAAAACAATTTTTAAACGAACATAAAATCAAATGTTCCAATCTTTGCAAATTAGTTTATACTTGTGTGCGTCACATAGTAATGTTAGTCTAATAATCAAAACAAGAGCATATAATATAAATAAAAATCACATCATGATTAGTAAAAGCCGATCTTTGATCAGGTGAGTAAGGTGCTCAATTCATGACCTTTTTCTCTCGTACCTAAGCTCCTGAGCCGAGATACTTTGGTGATGACGGATAAGTGGCCTTTGGCACGAGTCTTAGGTTTTCTAAATTTTTCAAAAATATTTAAGTGGCGACTCTGAAATCTGGTAAAACAATCTATTTTTGACATTTGATTCAAACATCGATTTTTCAAAAGATTTGTCGGATTTAGACTCTTTTTATATTTTCCCTGTTTCACATTGCACTTATGAAATCAGATTCAGAACCACGAGAGTCTGAACTATAGGGTTAGTAGTATTCGAAAGGAGCACGAAAAGCAAGCTATAGTAATACAATTATTGCACTTCAAAAAAATTGATTTTTCAAAATTATTCTTTGATAATACGTTTTTTTGAGAATATCAAGGTCATAATTGTACTATTTATGTTGTTAATGAATCTAAAAGAAGAACAAAATAGAAAATTTATATTACTTTTGTACTTAATTTTTGAAAATGAACTAATATTTTGAGACAATAAAAAATAGCATAAGAGGCTAATATTTTGAAAGTAACGTATTTAATAGTATCGAGAACGAGATACGTGATTTGGATCATGATCCAATTCCTCTGCTAATCATTAGGCAACCCACACATCAATTGCATAATCAAAATAATTGATAATCAAAGTAAAAATTGGTAACCATCTTCAGGAATTTAGCCCTGCTCACAAACTTTGCCTATCTCCAACTTTTTGATTTCAATAAATCATTTTTTGCAACTATGAACTACAATTTGGACTCTATTTTTTTCTTTTCTGATTTGTTATAAATAGGTCCCATCATTCTTTATAATATATACGCTCTCCCAAAAAAAACAAAATAAATGAAATGAAAAAGCGAATGAGACGAGCTACCAAAGGCGGTCTATTGGGAATTTTTTTTTCAAAATAAAAAAAGAAAAAAGAAAATGTAACTGTAATCCTTGGACAAAAAAGGGTGATTTGGACACTACCAAAAATGAAACTATTCCACCATTATTTACATGGCTTTCTCCAAGAAGTAATATAACTTTGCATGCTTTCAAAGCATCTGAAACCACACACTGTTTTGCCAATTGTATGACAAATTTTAAGCATTTAACTTTGTGCTCAACTCATTATAACTCATGAATGAACTCTCTCTCTCTCGCTCTCTCTCTCTTTCCTTTTTCTTTTTGTTCTTCAAGGGTACAATAGGTACAATCACATAGTTCAGGGGCTAAAACCTCAGGAAGGTAACACCGGGGATATGTCAGCACGCAAGGGCACAAACTGCCTGATAGATACGGCTTGCGGAGGATCTTCCACTCCCAATTCCTTTGCACTACAAGCCTGCATAAACAAAATACAAATACTTAGTCCGTGTTCAGTGAGAATTTATACCACCTAATACAC
The DNA here is from genome assembly GCA_036172215.1 of Camellia granthamiana. Lineage (NCBI taxonomy): Eukaryota > Viridiplantae > Streptophyta > Magnoliopsida > Ericales > Theaceae > Camellia > Camellia granthamiana. The sequence goes on from CM069906.1 coordinate 11,203,552, forward strand.
ATTGCAGTCTAAGAAATACCGACACGATATGCTTGGAGCATGCCCCTCATGTGTCGTTTCTTACATTTTTTGAAAACTTACTTGTCATCGTGTCCATGCTTCTTAGATTGTAGTTGCACGTATACAATAAAGGGCAGTCGAGTGCACAAGAGTCAAGAAGGTTTCCGTGTTTCAAACCTAGGAGGCCCATATAACAATGGAGCAACCTTACTGCGTCATTCTTTCTAATTATCATCATCTTCTATTTTTGTGACATCACATTGGCAGTGTCTAGTTGTACAATGCAAACAGAAAAAAAAAAAAAAAAAAAAAACATACCATGGAAACCTAGCTTGAGAGCTACTTTATAAATAAATAAACAGAACTGATTTTCTCCTACTGTCTTACCTCTAGAAAATTTTGATCTACGAACGCTTTGCCCAATAAGATCTTCTTGTCCTTCATCAAGTCTATCTTGCTGAGAGAACAATGGGCCAGAGGAGAATTGCGGTTTTTTGTTATTATGCAAATCCTGATACATTGTCAGATAGACAACAGGATCAAAAACAAGTATGCTAGGAAAATCTACAAACAGATGTTGCAGTCAAAAAACAAAATCACAATTAAAACAGTATATTTGTGAAACAACCATATCTCTATTAGATAAACTTACTACCGAGAATTCCTGAGAATGGTGCAATTCAGATGTAGCAAAAGAATCTGGCAGATAAGAATTATCACTTTGTAGTCTCCTCATATCATGCTTGGCAACCTCGTACAACTCATTGACTTCCTTGTTTAAAATTTCTTCACTCTCATGCTCCTCAGAGTCCAAAGTATCCCTTGCATGTAGGACGCTTGACGGGTCTAATGGACTTAAATTTGGAATTCTTGGACTGCCCTGACTCTGAAATCTTGTGAAGGCAGCATTGCCCTTTCGTTTTTTCGCCCAGGCAAAATCATTTGATGCAGTGATTACTGGGACCGAGCGAATACTGTCTACTTGGGAAACCTCTGTTGTCTGAGAAGCCTCAGACACTGTATCATATGATGTCAATGAGTCCCGAGACTCAGTGACTCCTTTGGAGTTGAGTGCATATGCACCACTACCATTGTTTCTACGACCAAAATGAGTAGTGCCTTCCAACCCCTTCATAGTTAATGATTCACAAATTAGCGGTAACCAACAGATTTAGAAACAACTGAAGAAAAGACAAGTAAATTACACCATTGGTCCCTCTAATTTGAATGAATTTCAATTTGGTCCTCATAATTTCAACCATTTAAACTCTGTACTATTAGTTTTGTTGCAATGTGGTCCATCCGTCACTTACAGTTGGAATTTTGAACAAAAAAAAACCGTGCAAAACTAGTTTCTTTTTGGAAATCCACCTTCATCCTCTAGTTTTGCAAGTGGTTCTTTTGGTTCAAAATGTTAACGGTGCATGATGGGAGGACAACATTGCAACAAACGGAAAGCATGGGGTTCAAATCGTTCAAATTAAAACTACGGGAACTAAAGTGACATTTCACATAAACTTATGGGGACTAATGGTGTAATTTACCCAAAAGAAAAGAAGAGGGGGAACAAAGGAGGGCGGGAGAGAAAGAGAAACTTCTGTTGGTACCACTTTTGAGATGGAGCTTGGTTCTTGGAAAGCTTTACGGGTTCTTCGCGAATATCTTGAAGTTCCAGATGCTCGTGCTCTGACACCAGCCTTTCTTCTGAAAAGATTTGGTACTTCAATTCAGATTTTCTAATTTCAAGTAACAAATAACATAATCGTTTGGAACAGATAAGGAAGGTATTCGCCATATTCAGGGGCGGAGCTAAGATTTTGTATTTGGGGGATCCAACGTGGGGGTGGGGTTGAAAAATATTAGGATTTGGAGGGCCATAATGAAAATTTTATTCTCTCTGGAGGGAAGGGGGGCTTCATAATTTTTGAGGAAATGCTTCGAGTTTAAAGATCAGGAATAGGAAATATTAGTTGTTATCATGGTCCATACACTTACAAAGCTTGATATTCCTACCGACTTTCATTTCCTTTTGTGCTTTACAATAATAATTACAGTAAATGCGATAAGTTACTTCACCTTCGTGCTTCTTCACGCATTTTTGCATCAATCTCTTTGTTTGGTGGGTACCTTGGCATGCATGATGGATCACATGCATAAGGCTTTGTGGTGAAATACTGAAAAAGAGTTAGAATTCAAAAACATTAAACACACACACACAAAATGAAATTTTGTGAAGAGTATTGCTTACATAACAAAATAACATTATTAATTGTGCTGACTGATCCTCAAAAGTAGTATAAATTGACAAATGGTTAGGAACTAAACTATCTAGGATCAACTGCACAAGCTAACTTCAAACTTCATTAACAAACCCAATCAAAAATAAATAAATAAATAAAAGAAAGCCCAAAAAGAAGTGCATTAACTGCAGAATAAGACCAACTTTTTTCATTGAGTTACCTCGGACTCAAGGGCAGATGAAGCAGTCCCACGTTTGTAAGGTTCTATAGAAAGAAAAGTTTCTAGAAGGGTGACAGCACTTTTAGGGAGTTCTTTACACCTCTCTCGGAGAGAACTTATATAAGGATGCTGGGGTTTAAACATAGATGCAAGAGGAAGCTTAGACTTTTTCCAGTAGTCATCAGCTGGAGTACCACAAAGCCTGAAGATTTTGTGCAATTGTTCAACCTGTAGATGGAAAGAAAACCCTCATTAATTTTTATGCCAAAGTAACAGTAATCCAGAAAAATAAGGCTTTCATGTGAGTAAATGTGTGTTAATATTGTATTATATATGTGTGTATATCTACTGTTATTCTCTAGAACCATCTTGTCTCCAAGCAAGGACCTTTCTTTAAATATATACAGATACCTTATAATGGGAACTGTAATTTTATTCCTCACTCATAGATATAGGCACTTCTCCAATATTTTGTGCTCTTCACTATATTTTCTTTCCCCTTTTTCCAAAATAAATAAATAAAATTCCTACGTGCCGCTTCATGAGCTTATGTAAAAGAGCATGCAAGTTAAAAAACAACTAGAAAACATGAATTCCAATGAGTTCACCTCTGTTCTTCCCTTAAGGATGGGCTTTCCAAAGAAAAGTTCAGCAAATACACAGCCCACACTCCACATATCCACAGATGTCCCATAATTTGTTGATCCCAGTAGAAGTTCAGGAGGACGATACCATAAAGTCACTACACGACTAGTTAATTCTTGCCGGTGCCTTGCACTAACATAATTTGCCAATCCGAAATCTGCTATCTTCAAAACTCCTTCATTATTAACCAAAATATTAGATGCTTTGATGTCTCGATGCATTACTCCGTGTGAGTGGCAGTGCTCAAGTCCAGATAATAGCTGCCGCATGTAGCACTTAATCTATGAGAGAGAGAGAGAGTTAAATAATCTTCTAAGCTGGAGGCGAAAAAAAAAAATTTTGATAGTCTCATTTTCAGAAATAACAAATACTGCAGCAGATACATTATAATAAAAACAAAACTTGCTTATTTATATGCAACCTGAAAAAAGTGATGGAACAAATTTCATACGAAATTTAAAACCAGAATGATGTGTCAATGGCATTTTTGTAATTATGAACCATAGTGATGAACACTTTGATTTCCAATTAATGGATATAAATGAGGCACATTATTCTGTATTACATTTTTGTATTTAAATTATGTTTGTGTAGCATTACCGAAAAGTGGTTGTTAACAAACCTGTGCATCACTAAATTTGATGTCAGGACATGATAATAGTCCAGAAAGATCGTGTTCCATGTATTCAAATACAAGGTATATGCTGCACGATAAACGATTAGTAATTAGCCCCTCCAATTTCATGATGTTTGGATGATCAAGCCTGCGGAGAATCGTAATTTCTCGTGCCATAAACATGACACTCTCTGGTTGATAAGTGTCAAACCGAACCTTCTTCAGTGCAACTATCCTACCTGTTTCAACTTCACGTGCACGGTACACACTGCTGTATGTCCCTTGTCCAATCTACATTTACATAGAAATCGAAAAGAATAAATTTATGGCAGTAACAGGCACACTATTGGTGGATATGCATCAGACAAAAATATGAAACTAATGATGCAATATAGATAAGAAATCATTAAAAACTATCAGCGTCATCAACTAGCAAAGTTAATGATTCTCAGTGTAAGTAACGACTACTGAACCATTTATTTGTATACTGAACAACATAACCAATTATAATCCTATCTTTACTTTTCCATTGGCTTCTATGCAGTTGATTTTGGGAAAAATAAATAAATAAATAAATGAAGCATTTCTCGTCCCACCATTTTTCTAGTTCGGTAGTTTCTCCTTTGTGTTGTTTCCTATAAATTTCACATGCATGCACTCACACAAGCACCTAGGACCACAAACAGGTTAACGAAATCAGGCATGTACTGTCCTCTGATACTGGTCAAAAAATTGTACAAAACAGTATGGTCAACCACCATGTATGAACTAGCTAAGAACTCAAGCCAAAAAAGTTAATGCCAAAGAGATATGCGTCATTCGAAGTGATGAAATTGTTCAATGATATTTTGCAGAATAAATACTTGCTAAATGAAGGAAAGCACTTTTGTACCCGTGGGTGAAGCAAGATTGATGTTCATAACTACAGACAAATCTAGCTAATGATTGGGTGGAGATCCCTCCAAAGAGGATGCCGGGAAAACTATGATTGTTCAAAGAAGGCATCAGCCGGGAAAACTATGATTGTTCAAAGAAGGGATGAGTAATGGGCTCCGAATAGATGCTCCCGCTAGAAGGTCCAATGCATTTAGTGTATATTGATTCTTGTCTTGCCACTTTTGAATGTGAAGACACGGTTGGAAGCTCCCCACTTCAAGAAACGAGACCAAGAACAGCGTAAAAGATAAACTCAACGACTTGAAGTTGGCTCAAGGCAAAGGTGGTAGAGGAAATGTTACTTAGTCTCTTGAGTTGTGAGATGTTTACCAATTTTTTTATATTTTTTTGGCTTCTAATAGGCTCCTATATTGTGCGTGTTAACACCAACAACCCAACCTTGATTCAAGAAAGAAATTATTGCAACTACAAAAACTCCAACAACTTCCACAAACAAACGCGTGTCTTTTAGACTTGTTGTCTTTTAGGACTTGTATTAAGCTCAATAATCAAACACTCAATTACGACAAAATAAAATAAACAACACAAACAAATCAAAGCATGAAAGATGTTGAAATGAGAAATGCATAAGCTTTGGGGGCAATCACTACCTTGTCCAATTTCTCAAATGAGTCCGACCTCAAAGGCAACCATCCATTAATGGCATCACCAGCGACAGCGCTGAGCCAAGAGGGCCAACCGGCAGCGACATGTTCAGCTTCGGTATACCTTCCAAATCTCAAACTAAAAACAGCTTTTTTGTCAGAATTGCCCTTCTTTGTGGACTTGGAAATGGGAATCTTACCACCTCTGTCAACCAATTCCTCCTCATTCTCCTTCTCGGGTTCCTCCTTTATCTTCTCCAATTCCCCAAACCCAGCTCGTGCCGAATCGAAATACGAAACAGAAACATTGCGACGACCATTGGCGGCGGAGGTGGAATCGGAATCAGGCGACCTGGCCTTTTTCGAGCTAACGCAACCCATTAAACCCCAAAACCCATGAAAGGCCGATCTCGAATTGGTGAAAACCCAGATCGACCCCAAATGGTGGGGGATTGGGAATTGGGAATTGGTCAAACAGATTGGGGATTGAATCCCCCCCTACATTTAGCTGACAATGGGTATGGAGATTAGAAGCATTAGAGGGACCAAAATGGATTTGGGTAACCCCCTGCAAAAAAGGAGAGGAAATTGGGTGTAACAAGTTGATGGGGTCTCAGTGAATTTCTCATTCTCGCTCTTTTTCATTTGGGTCTTGCGATATCTGCGGAGGATCGAGGATTTCGAGGAAAGGGGTTTGTGCTTGTGTTTGTGTTTGTCTGTCAGAAGAAAATAGGTCCGAAATCCAAGGAAGAGGACATTCGTGGGTCCAAATTGCTTCATCTTTTGCAATTCTCTTCTTCAGTTTTGCAAAAGAAAAGGTATACAGTAGCGAGAGAGAGAGAGAGAGAGAGAGAGAAATCTAACCGTTGGGAAGAGGGTCCAGTGGCGGGTGCAGCCTAACTGCCCAACAACTAACTGTACAATTTGAGGAAGAGGATTGGTTGAATTTACAAAAAAAAAAAAATTACTTACCCAAAAAAAGAATTTACAAAATTATTTTCTGATTTTTCTTTTAAAACAATTAGAATTTGATAAAAATAAATATAAGAAACACAAATTTTAATTTTAATTTTTTAAATTATTTCCTCCTAATAAATAGGAAATCATATATTGTCAAATTAGAATTTGAAATTTTTTCAGAAAATAAATTCTGAAAATCAACTAAACAATTTTTAGGATATTAATATAATATTTTAAAAGTTTTTTAAAACGTGTCTGATGAACACAAATTAACAAAAATCAAATTTTTTAAACTAAGTAATAACAAGAATTACTTACACCAATGAACCTTCTGCCTTTATCGTAATTTATTTGTAATCGTTAAAATATGTAGAAATCTCAAAATATAGAATTTGAGATGTAACCAAATAATTATGACTGAATTGGTGACATGAAGACAGAACATCCATTGTTGGGTTTCTTGCCTATTATTTATACATGTAATTAAAATATATAATAACAATCACCATAAATATCAAATACAATATATTATAAACAAAGGTTAAATGTAAATAAAGAAGCAATGAACAAGGAAAGAGAGAAACTTAACATCTTGTTCAAACATTATATCCATGCCTCTCTGCAAAAGACTGAACAAATACTCACACACACTAGCCCTAATATCCCACATACAGAAGAAATTAAGGTGCAGATACATATTGCAGGCGACGCATTTACTATACATACAGCAACCCCTGCTCAGATTTCACATATACATAACACAATACAGTGCAGATACATATAGCAGCCAATGCATTTACTATACACGCAGCAAACCGTTCTTGTGGGCTTCACAACAAGCTTTCAAATAATTGCTCACTCCCGATCACTCCATCTTATACCATGTGAATGGGCAAGTCACTTCAAATCCAATCAATCTTGTTTAGAAGTTTATGCTATGATTTGCTCTTCTTTTAGCTGTAAAAGAACCGGCCTTTCATCTTTGTTTCCAAAATCCATTTCTTCAAGTAGAGCAGGCTTCTTAGTCACCACCTTATGTGATTTTAACTGCAATGTGTTACTATTTGCTGTGCTGGAACCACTCTTTCTACCTCCAGGGACATCATGGTTGTGTTTCCCCTCGTATGTGGTTACGACAGCTTTGGGGTCAGTTGAAGCCCTCTCGACATGCTTACGAACATTGCATCCTGCATAAGTGCATTTGTAGTAACTCCTGCATATAGAATTCAGGGATTACTCTCACAGAAAGTAAACTCAGTGTCTTTCTTTTTCTGTTCTTTAAATTTTTTGGCCGCCAAGGGTATAAATAGAATTTGACATGAGAACAAGAACAGCTCAGAAACAATACAATACAGATAACAGGAAATTCCAACAATATGCAATTATGCAGAACAGAAGAAAGCACAACCCAGCAAAATCATACCACGCTTGAATTGTAAAAATCAGAGACTGCCAGTTAGCTCTGGGGTCTGACCCAGATACTACGTACCTGAGAATGTCACTTATATACTATTTTTGAACTATTCATTCCCACAAAAACAAGCATAATTTAAATCCCAATAATTGAGATCTGAGAAACTAAAACAGTAACCAAGGAATAGGAACTTTTGACATTTTGGAATGGAGCAAAATTTGTTTGTCAAGGCAACACGGTGTAGAGGAGAATTGCATTGAGAGTCTCACAAGTGTAATTCAAACAGGTAAAGAGAAAAATAAAGCCTTATCGACTAACAAAGCAATGCTTTGTTAGTGTGGATGATGACCATACGAGGTAAATGCAAAAAAGAAAAAAAGAGAGATATAAGGCCACAAATGGATCAGTTGAGTGATACTCTTATGAGTCAACGGACAGATGACTGGTGAACAATCTCAGAGCATAGGTTTCTGAACCTTACTGAACATGTAAAAATTTCTATAGTGGGAAAATTTAAACCACTCATTAAATTTATCGTTGAGCGGAAGACATCTCTACTAAAATTCATGGCAGTGGGACAATCTCAGCTAGATCATTACAATCAATCCAGTTATGCTTTTATACCCCAACTTAAGCCCAATTCTAATGCTTATCTTGGCTGTAAATTGATTTCTTTCCCAAATGGTTGTAGAGTTCTCAGAACTGGTCGGTGCATCTAATTACTGTCAAATAAACAATAAGGATATCAAAACATCTATTAGTGCTCCACCAAGAGGCCAAAGAAGTCAAAATCATAAAGTTTGTGATGGGAAACTATTTGGCAAAAGAATTTCAGAATCAACTTGCATGATGCAATCATCAAAGGCAAACACAAGAAAATGAAGACTTCAGGTCTCCTGTATAATTAAACAATATTTCGAAGCACAAATTATTCCTGTATGACAATGTTAACACCAACATATGGACAAAGTTACCACCTTGGATGAGGATTGCCCTTGACCACTTTCTGCCCATACTTTCGCCACTTGTACCCATCATCCAAGAGATCAACTTCACTCCTTGTCTGCACAACAATTCTGGGTTCTGTGACTGTATTATGTGACGAGGTTACTTCAGATGTCCCGACCTCTGTGTTCCTATACTACAAAGAAATCTCAATAAGAACTGTGAAAGGTAAGAGAAAAGTAATGACATCAAGAAAAAAAATACTAGGCATTAAACTAGCCTTCTCTTGGGATTTGGTTCATCATTGTCGGCCTGATTTAGTCTCATTTCAATGTCACCCATTTCAACATGATCACTTGATCCTGATAACTGTATCGGTGTCAGTTGGGTAGGCGCCTGGACCCTCCTAGAAACTGAATGAAAAGTTTCATTTTCCCTGCTCATTTCTGTCTCACCCTGCACACCAAGTTCACGCCTTACCTGAGAGTTTGTATTTGAGTTCTTATCAATACCATCTTTTGCACGTTTATTAGATTGCGGAAGTTCGTGATTGTGCTGGCCTTTGTAGATAATCTCAGTTATCTGCCCATCAAAATTACGCTCAACCTTCTTCTTAACTGGACAATTGGGATGTGTACATTTATAGTAGCTTCGAGGATGATCACTTGTCTTGACCTGTTTCTGCCCATATTTTCGCCAGTTGTAGCCATCATTCCCAGGTTTGTCAACAGCAGCACAAGGAGGTAGTGATTTCCTATTGGGTTGAGAAACTTCTGATGATTCAATTACGGAACTTTCAGGTTCTGATATCACAGTGGGCACCTGTTGTTGTATGGTTGTGTTGGAAGCAAAGGATTGATGGTCATTCAAAGATTCTTCAGAAGCTACTAGTGAAGAAGGTTGAGATTCGGCTTGGACATGCAAATGACATTGAGATAACGCAGCCTGCGCTGTAACTTGTGCTAGGGCCTGCTGGTGGGTCATTCCAAAGGGGCTCTGCAAGGAATTCAAGGAGCGGGAAATGATTACTCAATGCATCTATAAGCCAAACTCCTAATTTAATTATGCAGAACTGACATGCCAAACTCCATAATCAACACCAGCAGTCTCGTCCATATAATTCAGATGGCCTTTATAATCCTATATGATGGCCTAGGTAGCTAGCCATATCATCCCTGGATTCAAGTTTATGACCAATCCTGGTAAGTTAACAACAAAATATCCTGATTTACCAGAGATAATACATATCTTCACTTACATGACTGTGTACAAGAAGAAAGGAAAGTACTTAGATTGGTATGAATACTGAATTCAAATCTTTTGATTTATAAATTGCATTTATTTAAGCGGGGTGAGTCTCATGCATGAAGCTTTGTGGGTAAATACAAGAAACTACATCATAAAATTCATAGATCTGGATGCAGGTCGAAATTGGAACAGTTTATCATCTTCAGGTGCACCGACTGATGGGTTAACAATGTATTATACACCCACTACGGCAACATGATAAATCATGGGTATTTTCAAGATTTTCCGAAACATGACTAATTTCCACATTTTCCGCAAATTCCATCCAACACGTTCCACCAATGCCAAACCAATGGCCCACTGCAGATGTTTTTCAGCAAACCTCCCAGCAATGTATTTCATCTTCAACAATGTGACATCTCACAGTCACAGCCAACAAAAAAAAAAATACAAAAGCTTTACTGCAGCGAGGCACAACACAAGAACCACTCACTTGATCACAAAGCAATTTCAAATCCAAGTGATAAGTTGAAGAACAATAAATGTGTAAAAACTCAACCTCAAATGGTATTTTAAGCGATTCCAAATCACTAGAGTAATGAATTGAACATCAGAAAAGCAAACAAGCCTTTGTATACACGAATAATGCACAAAGTACAAACACATCCACACCTACAAAATATACAGGAATACATATAGCACCAATCTCTTGTTGGAGCAATGGACTCCGTAAATTAATCTTTTCTTAATTGTATCTTAAAAACCAGACTATGTTTGGTAAAATTTATGTAAAGAACTTGAATTTTAAGCATACAAAGAATCCTCCCTTCACAAGTCACAAATTTGAGAGTCACTATACCATCACCAAACAACCAAAATCAAGACTTTCACTAACAATTTTGCATATCCTTAAAAAAAAATTAAAAAAACAAAAAAAGGACCCAATAGAATTTAGCAATTCACCTGAAGAGGGGAGAAGAAACCGGGTGAGTTAAGTCACAAATTTGACAACCACCAAAATTAATTGTTTCCAAGTTCTAATATATCATGAAACAACCCAAATCAACACTTGAACCAAAATTTTTGCATATCTTAACCACACACCTCAAAATAAAAAAAATAAATAATAAATAATAAAAAAGAAGAAGAAGCAATTCACCTGAAGTGGAGAGAAGAAACCGGGTGAATTAAGCAACCCGGAAGGGCTCAACCCAGGAGGAACCATAAACAGGGGAGAATGAGCAACCACCAAATTCACTGGCCGATTCTGCTTAAACCCTAATTTCTGTTCACACCCATCTTCAGAATCCACTTCGTTCGACGAACTACTGGCTAAAAAGCTGGGCAGAGTTGGGAATCCACCATCGGCAGCAACAGGGGAAGCCATGGCTCCGGCCAGGAGCTGAGAGAAGGAAGGGCAATCGGAGTCGGAGTAGCTGTCGGAGAAGAAACTCGAGACGAGGGTCATCGGACCAGGGCTCAAACCGGCGAAGATGGAGTCGAAGGAGGTGTGAGGTGGGAGTGTGATCGTAGGCCTTGAAGGCGCTGAGACCTTGTCGGTCTTAGCCATCTCTCTCTCCCTCTCTCTCTCTCTACACAGGAAGAAGAGATCTGTGGAGGTTTTACATGGAAGTTTTTTGGGAATTGGGTTTGGTTCGATCGTCAGCGTGTGTGAATGTATGGATTCTCCGTTTATGAGTGCGTGGAAGTGACATATATATATATATATATTGGTGGTTGGGCTTTGAATTGATTGCGGTGACGTCTTATCCTCAACTCTGATAAAAGATCATTTCTGGCGCCACTCTACTCCACTTCTTTCTCTTTCCCGGCTGTAATTTTTATTTTTTACATTTTTTAACACACTTTTATTGGATCATTTCTAATCTTTCATTAATTCTTTTATTAAATTTAAATTCGATTAATAAATTAAGAGTAAATTACATTGATATTTCTTAAAATTTAAATTTAATACACATTATCTCTTAATATTTGAAAAATTATATTTTTACTTCTGTGATTAACAGTCTCATTTCACAAATCATTTACTTATATAAAAGGCAACAATTTCTAACAGAAAAACAAAAGAAACTATATTGAAAAAAAAAAAAAAAAGTAAAGCAAAGGAAATAATTAAAAAAAGAAAGTAAATCAAAGTAAAAAAAGAGAGGAAGTGTATGAATTTAATGTCTTTTTGATACCAATGTTAATTATATCTAAATAATTACAATGACAAAAAAGTTAGTGTAATTTTTCAAACGTCAAAAGCTGATATGTATTAAATCTAAATCTCAAGAAATGTAAGTGTAATTTACCCTTAAAACAATTGAGTGACAAATTTTTTACTAACGTCTTCGTTTGTTTGGACATTTATCATAATTAACAAAAAACAATCATATTTAGGCTGAAAATATTTTTTATTTTTAAAAGATGAATACATTTTCTAAACTAAAAGTTTATTAATATCGTAATACTATTACCACTAGTCTCACCTTCATTACCACATTACCATCACCATGACCACTACTATCATCACTATCACCAACACTACCGCCACCACCACCACACCTCCACCTTTATCCCACCACCATCAACACCAAACATTAAAAAATATTTTCTCTAAAACATATTTTTTTTTAAAAAAAATTTTATGTAAAAATATTTTTTGCCTAAATAAATGGACCATAAATTAAAGTTGAATCAAATCCTCCACCAAATTTTCAACAGTCTAATATTTTTTTAAAAATTTGATTAAATTTTAGAAAGAATAAGGATTGTAGACAGATTTTCTTTTATAAAAAAAAAAAAGGTTAAAATAAATTTTTAGAATAAATTTGAAACTTTTTCAAAAATATTTGACATAAAAGCAAGGATTAGAGTGCCAAATCAAACTTTTAACCAAATTTTCATTCAAATTTGGTGAAAATAAAAATAGTAAGGATTGAAAATACTCTAAGAGAACCATATCAATCTTAAAAAATTATTTTTTAATTAAATATAACAAGTAAATCATGAAAATATTAATAATTTAGTCTTAACAAATAAATTCTTAATGACTAATTATTATTTGTAGTTGTTACTTGAGTAGTGTTTATTAGCTATTCAATAATTTATCCTTTTTGAGATATTTGATTCTACTATTTTGACTTTTTTGAATAATGTTGTTCGTGAGAAGAGATAATTAAAAAAAAAAAAAAAAAATAGATTTAGAACATATAGAGTCCAATAAATGATGTATTTAAAAAAATGATTACATACAATAATAAAAAAATACTTTTTAAATTATATTTTGACACAAAATTTGTTAAGCTTGATCCTGAAATATCAAAAATATTAAACAAAATTAAAATATAAAAATTTATGAACAAGAATTATATATATTCTATAATTAAGATTTTTTTTAAATAAGGTTGACAACACATAAGTGGACCTCAACCTTCATTTTTTAAGTTTTATTTATTTTTGGAGTAATGGGTGTCATGCATGGCCTTTTGTGGCTGAAGATGGCAAGTTGTCCTCACTCGTCAAGTTGACTTCTTGCCCATTTGGACCGGCAACCAGAGGCTTAGCATGACATGACCACAACATTGGCCATTTCTATAATAAAACAAAACAAAACAAAACAATAAATAAATAAAATAAAATTACAGATCAATGTACTTAAAAAAAAAAAAATTATAAATAAGTGATAAATTTTATTAATATTAATAATTGAAAGTACACTAAATTGTATTTTTTTTCAAAAAGAAAAAACCGAAGAAAAGAAAAGTGCTTAGCTACATCCCATGCTCCATTGCCTTCTTTGATCACCATCACTAAGGGAGAGTATTTTAGCTATTTTGATTAGTCTTATTGTAAAATAAAATTTTAACAAAATAAACAACACAATTTGTATAAGGAAAATAAAAAAATCGTAAGCTAAACTAGTCCGACTAAGTAGGATTGGAAGACGAGTTCAGAAAACTGAAGCCAACCTCCAATCTCTTTTGGGCCCAAAAGAGAAGCCCACATATGAACGTAGATTAGAAGAGGAAAACTATTTCGGCTAAACAACCATGTTGATTGACAATTAGATTGAATGAAATAATAAGTGACAGAACAGTATTGCCTGACATGTGACAGCACCACATAAATAATAGATTGTCGGTTTAGCACCACTAAAACACCCAAGGAGAGTAGTATATATAGGAAGAGAGGTAATACTCAAGGTGCACAACAAGACACAAAAATATTACGAGTAATGTTAAGGATCTCAAATGTTTTACCAACATTTCTATCAAATGTTTCACATAGGTGTTGGACCCACGTCCCACACCCATGTGAGATATTTGGTGGGTCCCACATTCATGTGAAATATTTGATAGAAATATTGGTAAAACATTTGGAATCTCTAACATTTTTCAAATATTATTTCTCAATTCCTAATCAAGTATTGACTTGACCATTAGATCACTCTCCTGCCAACACTAGTATCGGAAAGCCTTTAACGATTTTACTTGTTTTGCAAGTGGTAGTTATGATGGTGTAATTGTTGGTGAGGATGAAGTGGGAGATGAGATTATTTTGAGTATTATGTGAAGTGTGAGAATGCATGGTATGGGATCCACAATAAATTCAAATGGGTTGTTGGGCCTGCAGACATCAGACATCATCGACTCGGCCTCTGTTAGTGGGGGAGCAATTGAGCACCCACACTGATGAAGTCGCAGTACTACTAGTAGTACCAACAACACAAAACTAATGCATGCTAACTGTTTGTAGTAATTACTCACCCAAGTGATCACCCAACCCCCCCCTCGACACCCACCCAGGACAAGAATAGATATAATAGATATTCTAGATTAAAAGTTTGAAAATTAGAAAGTGAAAATAAAAATATTTCTTTCTAAACTTTCAGATAATCAATATTTTTTAACTTATTTAAATTATTTTTATCTACTAAGAAGTAAGCAAAAATTACGGCTATGTTTGGTTGTGATTTGTAATCAATTTTCTACGCATATTTTTCAGTATGATGTTTGGAACTTGGGGTCACTGCTGTGGCAAACCCACAGCAGTGACTGTGGTGCTTCATTTTGTGATGCATTATGGGTTTATTTTTATGATCTGAACCGTTCATTTTGTAGGGTTTGTTGAGTACTTCAAGTCTACCAAAAATCATATTAATCGGATATCAATAACTATATGATTGATAACCAAAAAAGCAAACAAGAAGTTTTTCTTTTGAAAAATAGTATAAAAAATATGCAATTCGATCATATAGTTATTGATATCTGATTAATATGATTTTTGGTAGGCTTGAAGTACTCAACAAATCCTACAAAATGAACGGTTCAGATCATAAAAATAAATCCATAATGCATCAAAAAATGAAGCACCACAGTCACTGCTGTGGGTTTACCACAGCAGTGACCCCAATTCCATGATGTTTGGTTATGCGTTTGAAATTAATTTTCACGAGCTCTGCAGAGAGCTCTGTGCATCAGCCTGTGCATAAGTGAAAATTTTGCAAACGGAGACTACCACCCGGTCGTCCCTATGGACTACCACCCGGACGTCCTTGAGGACATCCACCCGGATGTCCTCTGCTGTACAGATTTTTTTTTTTTTTTTTTTTTTTTGCAATTGACTTATATAATTGAGAAAAATATTTTCTGAAAATTTTTAGGTAGCGTTTGGTAGAGCTTTGTAAATGTGATTTGAGAGTATGAGTTGTATTTTGAGTTTGTGTGTTGTAGAATTATGATTTGAGTGTAGAAAATTTGTTTGGTAAAGAGTTTTGAAAATAGTTTTGGAAAAGAGGTTTGATTTGAGTGGGGAATTGTTGATGTGACATTTGATATGTGATACAAAAATTTACAACTCATAACTAAACATACCATTCAAAATTATTTTAAAGCACATAAAAAATTTAAAAATTTTTAGAAAATATTTTTTTTATTATATAAGTCAATTGTAAAAAAAAAAAAAAAAAAAAAAAAAAAAAAAAAAAAAAAAAAAAAATTCTCTATGTACAGTGGAGGACATCCCAGTGGATGCACATCTGGCCG
The DNA here is from genome assembly GCA_036172215.1 of Camellia granthamiana. Taxonomy (NCBI): domain Eukaryota; kingdom Viridiplantae; phylum Streptophyta; class Magnoliopsida; order Ericales; family Theaceae; genus Camellia; species Camellia granthamiana. The sequence continues at coordinate 11,219,431 of CM069906.1, forward strand.
GAAGACAACTTTGCAAACACAACGCCCAACAACGGCTGCAAAGCACAGAGCTCTCTGCAGAGAGCTTGAAAACTGATTTGAGAAGCCTAACCAAACGTCATACTGGAAAACATAGGTAGAAAATTGATTCAAAAGCATAACCAAACAGAGCCTTAAATTTTTTATGTGCTTTAAAATAATTTAGAATTGTATGTTTAGTTATGAGTTGTAAATTTTTGTATCACATATCAAATGTCACATCAACAATTCCCCACTCAAATCAAACCTCTTTTCCAAAACTATTTTCAAAACTCTTTACCAAACAAATTTTCTACACTCAAATCATAATTCTACAACACACAAACTCAAAATACAATTCATACTTTCAAATCACATTTACAAAATACAACCAAACGCAACCTACATCTTCGGGTTTTGCACAATCAATATTTCTAATTTTTTAACAGTCCAAATAGTCTCATGCAAATTCTTAAAAAAAAAAACAAAAATTATAAACAATCGCGCTACAGACCCCCAGTGGGGGTCGCGCCCCCAGTGACGTGGCGCGCCCCCACTGGCTGGAACTTCAAAAAAAAAAAAAAAAAAAAAAACAATATTTTTTGGCCCAATCACGGACTGCCACCTCACTGGGGGTCGACCCCCAGTGGGGTCCGAAGCAATTTTCAATTATAAATTACTCATATGAGTCTCCATATACACTGAATTTGTGAGTAGGAGTATATAAAATGGGGAATCCGGATCCCCTGCCATACTACCCTGCCATTCTTCCCTGCCATGCCCCAAAACGACGTCGTTTTGGGGCAGAATTTCAAAAAAAAAAATAAAACAAAACAGAGGATCTGGACTCCTTTCTTCTTCCCCTTCTCGTCCCTCGCAGCTCGTCCGGCGTCGCCGAGCTCGTCCCTCACCGTCCCTCGTCGCAGCACCGCTCGTCCCTCGCCGTCGTCGCTCGTCCCTCGCCGAGCTCGTCCGTCACCGTCGCAGCTCGTCCGGCGTCGCCGAGCTCGTCCCTCACCGTCCCTCGTCGCAGCACCGCGACCACCGTCGCCTCCGCCTCCGGCCGTCGCCTCCTCCTCCTCCTCCCCCTATTTTTATGGCCCCCTCCAGTCCGGCCGGCCCTTCCCTTCCCTTCCTCCTCCTCCCCCCTCCTCCCTCCCTCTCCCTCTTCCTCTCTTCCTCCCCTCCCTCCCTCACCGTCTCTGGTTTTTTGAAATTCTGCCCCAAAACGACGTCGTTTTGGGGCATGGCAGGAAAGTACCGCAGGAAAGTACCGCCGAGGATCCGGACTCTAAAATGGGACCCTGGAAGACAAAGGTGGAGTCGTGTCTTGTCTATCACCTCTGGTGCCGTGTGTGTACGGTCCTTGTGCATAACAACATTTATTGCCAATTCATTCAACAAGTTGCAATAATAATAAGCTTAAGCTATCTACCTCCAACCCAAGTGGCGCTTGCTTCTAGTCCCACCATCACAACTTGGTACAATGATGGCTTTGGATACCCATGCAGATAAAAAAACAAATATATATACAGGGGTCAATTTCGATAACAAGTAGTATATTATTGGTGGAGGTGGTTAGGATGGTTACGATGGTGGTGAGGTGATGGGGTGATGATAGTAGATGTAGAAATAAAATTTTAATTTGAATTATTCCTTTCACATTTTTAAATGTATAAAAATATTTTTCATCAAAATGAACATGTAGTTTTAGTGGTGAATATGTGATCATGATAAACAAAGTTAGTTTAATGCAATTGTTAAGTAAAATCAATTTTAAGTAAAAGGGTTGTAACCTGTGTGGCTAATTTTTTGGCCATCAAATCTCTATTAAAGAGAGATTTTAAATTCAACTCCTTAATAGTGAAATTATGATAAAAGTTGTCATTGTAAGGAGAGTGTGTAAGTTCAATTCTCACAATCGAAAAAAATTTGGAGAAATTATTTTTGGGTGAATGGGAAAAAAAAAAAATTCACATTGTTTGACCATTGAAACAAAATAAATTATAATTTTTTAATTTTGTCAATTTAAATCACTAAAATACTTTTTTTTTCTTCGATTTTACTAATAAAAATAGATAAATGAATTAGATTAAAAATAAATCAAAATATTAAAATTTAAATTGATAAAATAAAAAATTTAAGATTTATTTTATTATAAATGATCAAATCATATGGGCTTTTTCCCCTTAATTTCCCCCCAAAAAGTTTCTATTGAAAATACTTCAATTTTTGACAAAATCACCTTTCAATAATGATTGAGACTCTTTTTTTTTTAAAACCCTTATAACTTCTTTTGGATCTCAACTATTGATTATGTAAATCCCACACATATATGAATAAGTTCTACAAATACATCAATAATTGTAAGGGTCACCCAAAAAAAAAAAAAAAAAAAAAAAACCAAGCATTTTTCATCACCTTTTAAAATTTAGGGCTCTTTTGGGAAGGACGTAAAACGCAGGGTTGCGTTTTGGCTCAAACTTCGAAGCTGCTTTTTTTGACTCATTTGGGAAGGCAAAAACGCAGGTTGGAAAATTACAGAATTACCCTCAAAGTTTACATTTTGTGGGCTTGAGTGAAATTTAATTTTTTTAGTTGGGTGAGGGTATTTTAGTCATTTTAGTGTGATATGACACCATAAATAAATATTAATCTAGATAAAAAAAGTAACTTTTTACTAACTTTCCAAATCACTCTAAAAAAACTTGATTAAAAGTAAAAAAGTTAATTTTTACCATCTTTCCAAAATACCACTTAATAGCTAGCTGAAACATTTTAAATTCAAATCTAATTATTAGATCTCATATACAGCCTGTCCTGTCCAACAATGCGATGGACACATTTTCACGACACGTACATGATGTATGTCTATTGTCATAATGATCTTATGTATGGCCGTGGTGTTTTCGTGTAGATATATTTCCATGGACAATTCAAAATTCAACAATGGTAGAGAATATTAATTTTGGAGTTTTAAAAAGATCTACTTAATAAAAAAAAATATATATATATATAATATCAAGGTCAAAATATCAAATCATTTATGGTGGGACCCATTGTCACATCATTAATGGTAGCACTAATTAGTGCTCTCCCTCATTTTCCTTCAAAATTTGTGATACAATTTTATTATGAATAAGATTTTTATAAAATGGAACACAAATATAAAATAAATTATTACATTTATGTCTCACTATGTAAAAATTTTTGTACACTTAAATTTTTTGTAAATTAAAAAATAAAATCATACAAGAATTATGTTTAGTGCAATTTATTAGAGTTATTTACGTATATATAATTTTAAAAATCTATGTCAATATGTTTAATGCAGTTTTATTTTTACAATTTATGGGACAAAAATATTTTAAATAAATTGAAAACAAATAATTATTGGAATGTTTTAAGCTTCTTTTTTAATTATAAAATTTTAATTTTACAAAAACTACACCAAACATACTTAAAATTGACTAACTTAGTTGACAAAATAATAAAATTTTGATACCCACAATGAGACAAGCTAAAATAAAATAATTGAGACAAAACAACCACGGGAGCAAGGGGGGAAAAATAGCTCTCTAAAAATTATCACGAGTCTGAAATATAATGGCCCGGTTGGGATGTTTATTTAGGCTAAAATAGGACAAAATATGTTATTTTAGCTAAATAAGACAAAATATTATATCCAATCTATAATCATTTCATTTTTTCTCTCACAAAAATAAAAAAAGCTTAAAAGACTATCTCAAACAAGTTTTATCATTTATTCATATCATTCTTATTTTTTGAACAATGTAAATACAGATCCAGTAGCGATTGGAGTTGCGTAGTTATTAAGTAGTCCCGAAACACCATATGATATTATTTACGTAATAATTCAAACCAATCACATAATAAGAAATTTAACGAGTGAAACGCGCTGACTCACCCTTACTAAATAATTGAGAGATTAAGGATAACTAACGTATGATATTATTAAGGATAAATCATTGAGAGATTAATAATAATGAAAAATCATTTGATATTATTAATAAAAATATTGTTTGGTAGAGCTCGTTGCAACCATATTTTTGTTATTAATATAAAAAAAAAAAACACAAAATACCATACGAATAATATCAAATGATACTCCAAAATTCTCTAATAATTTTTCATTATTGTTTGGTGGAGTCATGTCAGCGACGAGCTCTATCAATGGGGCATAAAAATATTTTTAAAAAAAAAAAAAAAAAAAATGGACCATATTTTTGTTTTGTTTTTACTTTTATGTTATCTTTCAACCATATTTTTGTTTTGTCCAGCTATGCAGCAAGTTGTGACAGTTCAAATAATGGATAAGCATGTAGAAGAAGAGGAAGAAGAAACATACACAAACTGTGACTTTTAACAACTACGCAGACTAGATACAAAAATGTCAAATACTTTGCACCAGATGCAATGTCACAAGCCCAACTAAACATTTAATGACACTACCAACCTTATCCCCCACCCCACCTAAAAAGGCCAAAAGCTGTAGCCATTTGCATCATCAATGCTCTACGTGTTTAACCAAAAAAATACTCCAAAAAGTCTTCAGAATTTAGTGCATCAGATTCATTATGAATGTAATTCATATCATATAAAATTTACATCTACACACTATAAGATGAAATTTATTAAATGTGACCCACAATGCATTATGATGATGTTTGATCAAACTTAAACTGAAAAGTGTTGTATTTAATGAAATTTGTTTTATACATTAAAAAGTTGGAATTTGAAAATTATTGTATTAGTTTGGTTTCAATTTTTTGAATTTAATTTCTAGAAATTAAATTTTTTGTTTTTTGTGTGTTTTTTTTTTTTGTTTTTAGTAAATATTTTTAAAATTTTAAATAATTTTTTTACTTTTTTAAATACATCTTACTGAGATGTATCTAAATAGTAAAATATTTGTGAAAAAATATTTTAAAAAATTAATAAATATACAAAAATATGAAAAATGTATTAAATTTTTGTTTTTTTGTATTTTTGATATTAGTGAATTTTTTTACAAATATTATACTTTTTAAGTGTATTTATGTTAAGTGTTTCCAAAATTAAAAAAATTGCTTAAAATATTTAAAAAATTCAGTGAAAAAAAAAACAGGAAACGAAAAGTGGAATTTTCTAAAGAGTGAATTCTAGAAATGAAAACCAGATAGAGTTTAATTTTTAAAATTTTCTTACACGGTGGAAGTGGTTTGTTGAAGTGCAAGTGGTAGTAGCAACGATAATAGTTGTGTGGTGGTAAGGTAATGGGTAATGATAAATGGCGATGGTGATGACATGGTAGCTGTGGTGATAGCATAGCGGTGGTGGTGATGGTTGTGTGAGGTAAGATAGTGCGGGCGAAGGTGGTAATGGTGGTGGTGATAGTAGTGAAGTGATGGCGACGACAGTTCTGGTAGCAATGGTAACCCGATGGAGGAGGTAGAGGGGTGGTCACGGTGATGGTGGTGGTGGTGGTTGTGGTAGTGTTGTGATAGTGATAGTGATAGTGATGATCGCAACAACGATGATGGTTGTATGGTGATGGTGATGGTGGTGGTGGTGGTAGCGATGATGAAGGTTACATGGTGGTCGTGGTGTTGGTGAGATGGTGGAGGTAGTGGTGTTGATATGGTAGAGTGGCTGTGGCAACAATAGTGGTGAAGATGGAGGGATGGTGGTGATTGCGGTGGTGGTGGTGTGCTGGTGATGGTAGCAATAATAGAATTAAGTAAGAAGTTTGTGACTTAAAATTTTAGCCTATATTTAAGAGATGCATGAAATTTGTAATGATACGAATTGTGGCCAACAAACGGATCAAATATATTCAATTTTAAGTGTTGAATTGGATTATCAAACACCATCTAAGTTCAAACCTACACTTACATTATACATGATCAATTTTTGTATATTTTTTTGAGTAGATAGCATTTTTGTAGCATTTTAAGCCAATATCAAGGGGATGAGGGAGGGCAAATACTGCAGATGTTGCAACACAGACCAAGATTTTAGTCTGCAACTCTACCATTTGGCCCTATTGCCAATCTGATACATTCAACTAAACTGATACCAATGAATACATTAGTTGATATGATTCAAGTTCAATAGACCCAAAAATGCAAATGTGCACTACATACAGTAAGGTCCGGGAATCACTCACAGTTTGTTCTCCAAAGAGTAAGTAGAAGAGACTGCCAAGCCCTCAATATCGTAAGTGCGAACCAGTCTCTGTCTCTTGCCAGGTGACTCGAGCCAACAGAACTCCAAATGGAATGACTTGGAATCTGCCACACTCTTCGCCACATTAGAAGGGCATCCCATGTACATGCCCCCAGGCAATAATGTCACCTGAAAGCCGCCATCGAAATTGATCAAGTTGTTGGACATGGTACCAGTCCAATGTACGTTCGTAGTAACATTGCCTCCACTGGATGTAGAACTGATATCCTGTTTTTTAAAATAAGAACAAAATTTTTATTAAAAATACATAAGGAAAGGTGAAGAAAAAGAGAGCAAACATCGGATATGACAGTTTTCACGAAACCAAGCACAGATGTAATCAATCCAATCCACATTCAGTAAATTCGACTAGGGGCAAATGGCTTAATTTTTCCCAGGCCCAAACAAAAACTGACTCAGAGATTTGAGGAAAGATACATATGGTAGATGCTTGCTAAGATACATTTTTCATTTTACACTTTTATAATATAAAACTATTTCTTATTTTTATATTTCTTTTTATTTTGGTGAGGGAGGGGGTGGGAAGGTGTAAATGTCGAATCACTTATATTAAATGGAAAAAAGGCTAAGTTTCCTTTATGTTTCAAGTGTTTGGTTGCAACAATGATCTTACAAACTGAAAAGGAACTATAACCTGAAATACATAGAATAAGTTTTAAATAGGGCCACCAAGTGCAACAGTTATTTTCTTAGATTTTTTAGTTCATTTGGTTGTTCCTCCAAAAAACTAAAAATTACTACATGATGATAAGCAACTAAACTCAACTAGGCCTTGTCCCAGCTATTTCGGTGACATAGTGAAAAAATCAAGAAGGCAAAGGAAAAAATCTGGATTTGGACAAATTTTCATTTTATGCTATCATTTCTACCAATGACATGTCCAGTTTATGTACATTGTAGAGAATAGACATAGAAGATCCTATTTATTCATCATTTTATGCGAAAATAACAGCTTTTAAATGAATCTAAAGTTTCAACTAGGCCATCCTGACAGGAAATAAAGAGAACCTTTACAAATGTAGAGTGTCTTAAGTGGTTTTACTTTTGTTCATTTTGAAACCAATGAAAGAAAAGTATTATGCCCCTCATGACCACCGTGAAATTCTATCCTGTCCACCACTTCATAGCATGTTTTACAGTGGGACAGCAACAAAGTTAAACGTTTTAGCTGATTAGCTAAAATGAAAAAAATAAAAATAAAAACTAAAGTTCTCCAAGGTTTTGGATGAAGAATTAACGCACACTAAATAATCAGCATAAAGGATTGTTGTTGATGAGTTCATGGCACATGTCCCATCATCATTTAAGAATTCTCTTATCAGCTAAACTTATCACCTTTCACTCTAAGAAGGATTAATTAAAAAATCTGTCACAGACCTGGATTATCCGACCGTCATCGTCAATTTCGAGCACAGCAATTGTATCAGCTTCAGTAATTGTTGATCCATAAACACCACTGCGCTTTGTTATAGAATGACCTTTCCACTTGCCAAGATATGGCAATATCCTGTCTGTGTTGTCCTGCAACCAAACAGGAAATATAATAACTTAAAAATCATACTATTGATGACTATATTGTGGCAATTGTCTGAATGAAAAATGAGTATCAGTTAAATGAAATATACCTTAGAATCGTCAAAGGATGGAGGAATAAGCACCCCACCACCCCTTTCTTCAAGGAAAATAAGAAGCATTTCTATAATGCCTTTCGGGTCCATGATATGGAATGCTCTTGCCCGCATATCTTTCTCAAGCGAATAAAGGCAATTCTCACACACAATGGAAGGCCAACGAGAGGGAAGCTTCAGGTTTCTGCATAGTGACCCAAAAAAAACAAAAGTCAGAACAAGGAAAATAATCGAATAATGGCAGCTGCATGCTCAATAAGAGCTTCAAATATATTCATCGTAGAAGCTGAAAAAGCGATAAGTGTATCTTGCATTTCATAACGCACCTACCTTTTTACAGTAAATACCAAAATTTTTAATAATCTTACTCTAGTTACATCCTTGACCAAAAAAATGATAAATTTAATTGACCCCAATTAATTTGGGGGAACAGTAGACTTTTTATTGGATTTTGTTAATCTTTAAAAGACTTTTTAATTTTCATTTAATTTTTTTTAATTAAATTTTTATGGACATTTAGTCTAAATGCCCCCTAAAAATGTATATATATATAAGCGTGTATATATGTCATGAAAATTGAAAAAAAATCCACTAAGGGCAAAGGAAAGGTGCATAGAAAAGTTTTTCAATTAAATCAGCTTTGTTTTGTGTTTAGTGGATTTTTAAAAATTTTCATTCAATTGTTTGAAATTTTTTGGAGCAAAATTCCCACACTCCCCCCTCCAAAAAAATAAAAATTAATTTAAAAACTACTACCAAAGAAGCTCTTAGTGCGTTTATCATGTGCGCAAGATGTGTGGGTACCAAGGCAAGGAGCCACCGATGCCCAAGCAACCTTGCAGCCATGTGCCTGCAATTGTGTAACAAGTTGCCCATCACTGCCACCATTGTGCATATGGGGAAATGTATAGACATTTTGCCACACAACCTTGGGTCCAAAAAATTAGTGCAAAAAGACACCAAGTAGTACTTGTCATGTAATTTATTTTTCCTTCTTGTAATTATTAAAAGTCATTATATACTCTTCAAGGAGGGGTGATGCTTCCTCCTATTATGGAAGGTTAGCAGTGCAAGTATCTCTCCCCACTAGCTTGCTAGTCTTTTGCCTATGCTTATGTTACGTATTGTCTTACAGTGCGAGTGCATGGTCAAACCTTGTAAATACACCTTTTTTGATGAAATGAGATCTTTTTGCTTCCAATTGTGTCTCTAATTACCCATTGCTTTACTTCAGCTTTTTATATTGCTAAATATTTTGTTGATTGTTTGTTGCTTGCTACTCATTTGTGAGGTTTTGGAGCTTGGTGGGCTTGCAAAATCGGACTTGGCAAGCACCACACAAGGTGTTGTTTGTGCATAGTCTTGCCCATGAGTCTCACCCTATGACACCTAGCCATGTCATCACCTCCTCCACGCGCTTTGGTCCCATGTGTGGTGAGTTGGCCTCCATGGTGCAAAATAGGACTTGGCAAGCACCACACAATGTGTTGTTCCTGCAGAGTCTTACCCACAAGTCTTGCCCCGTGAAACCTAGCCATGTCATCACCACATCACCTCTCTATGTGCTTTGGTCCCACATGTGGTGAGTAGACCTCCATGGCCTGACCTCTTCATAAATAGTGAGCTCTTTCCATCTTCATCTCCAAGCAAGCAACTCTCTTCTATGACTAAGAGACTCTAGTTTGTTGCCTCCTCCAAACCACCATTATTGCTCTCTCTTTCTTCTCCTAAACCCACATAAGCTTTTACAATCCTCTGTAAATCGTTGGTTTTACCATTAACCAATTATCAATTCATGCGTCCACAATTCAAAATCAGTAGAAAGAGAACTCACTTGGGTGATTCTTCTCCATCGTCATCTTCACCTATCACACCTTGTCTTAGTACAGTTTCTAACATGCCAGCTGTCTGATACCGCAGTGCAAAGGCCTTTTCATTGGGGAAAAGGCCAATCTGCAAACTAATCATAATGGATTATCAACAAGAAACGAAGAAACAAATGCAAATTGTGATAAAATCTTTTATTCAAGGAAAATTTTGCAAAGAGTAAATGAAAAATCTTTGAAGTATTAAAGGAGCTCACTTGTTGATATTTGTCCACAGTAAACATGTTGGTTTCCTTGATTTTGTACTCTGCCCATTCCACCTCATCTGCATTTCCTGAGATTGAAGTGCTTGATGGGGGTTGTTTGATGTATAACCTAAAGAGGTCAAGCACATTAAGCTAGTTCTCTTGCATACATATTAAAGCAAAAAGTCACTGATACACATTTGTACAGTGAGATTAGTTTAGGATATTTTCAAAAGTTGAATAACCAACCAAATAAACAGAACATTTGTGACAAATGGCATCAATGCCAAACGATAAGAGAAATGGAAGTGGGAAACATGGCCAAAAATAATATATATATATACATAAAACAGGAAACCGGGAAACCATCAAGATTGAATGGTAAATGAATGACCAAAATTAGAAGAGGGAAAAAAATCATTTTCTAATCAATAAAAAATAAATTTTGTTTTCTATGCAAGAAGAAGAAGAAGAAGAAGAAGAAGAAGAACAACAACAACAACAACAAAATCAATGCAAGTACTCTAAACTTTATAGCAACTAGTAATTAACTAAAACCAACCAATTAAGATAACAGTATAAATCTTTCAGCAAATTACAATAATAGTCCCTACATTATGCCTCATCTATCATTTTGGTCCCTACACTTTCAATTGGCTTAATTTTGACCCTTGATTTTAGATTTTTTTTTTAATTAATTTAGTCCAATTGATAATGCTATTAGTGTTTTTGACGAAAAATTATTACTGAATTGGTTGAGCTTACCTCGTTGAATTGAGCAAGTTTATAATTTTGTTTTCAAGAAAAGCATGGCACATGCAACTTATATGCGTATTTTCTATTAAGAAAATCCTAACAATTGTAATTAATTGAATTAGATTGAGAAAAAGTCATAAATGCAAGGTTAAAATCGAGCCAATTGAAATTACAAGGACCAAGATATCAAAATACATTTGCCTTAAATCTTTTGAAGTTTATATAGTATATCAATTTGTTAATAAACTTTCTAATGATATGTAAGTTTCTGAAAAGGGTTTTTTTAATTCTGCAAATAATTTCCAAGAACTTCATACATTCCTTGGTTTCTTTGAATTTTCCCTCCAACATTTCCAAAAATATTCAAAACGATGATGAAGCTTACGTTTGAATCAAACTCATAAGTTCATCTTCACCATAAGAGCTCGCGGCAAGCTTCGTGCTAACTTTATGCATCAAATTCCCATCAGGATCAAATTGCTGCGAATCAATCAAACAAAAATCGTTAAGAAGTCAAATGCTTCACATAAACACACATTGAATATGATAAAGCAATGGAGATGGATGAGTATGTATATAACACTGACGTGAAAAGAACCGGTCCAGTTGCCGAGATTGAGATCGATAAACCGGCGGAGAGCGTCGACGCCGATTGAATCTTCGCTTGTTTTCCGACCAGCTGCGGCGGCGGCGGAGCTAAGAGAGGGAATGGATGGAAGAAAGGGTTTGGGATTGAGGAAATTGGGAGAGAAATTTAGGGGTCTGTTTGTATTGAGAGGTTTGGGTGTTGGAGCTACTGAAATTGAACATATGGCTGCCATGGAAGAGAGCGAAGTGAAGGTTTGAAACCAAATGGGTTTTAATACCTTATCCCCAATAAATAAAAAATAAGAAAATGTTTTATAAATAGGATAAATTATAAATATATTTTCTAAGATTTGTTTAAATTATAAATTATTTTTTATAAGTTAAAAAATTACAAATATTTATTAAAAAAAATAAAATTCATAATTTCTTTTCTATATATTAATAAAATTATTTAAATTATTAATTAAAATATATTTCTGACATCATTAAAAGCTGTTAATTAACTTAATAATTTATTAATAAAATAAACGATTTGTTATGAAATTAAAAATCTTAGGGTTGAAATGTAATTTTTAAAACTACAGAGGGCGATTCGTATTTTAATCAAATCTCAGAAGATGTATTTATAATTTATCCCTATAAAATAAAATTCACTGGAAATAACATGATATTTTTTTATAATTATAAATTATAATAATTAATGTTTTAATTTGAAACTATAAAAAATATACTTTTTTGGTCACGACACGTGATCTTTCTAGTATAATAAAAAATTAAATACTTTTATAATAAAAAAATAATTAATTTTATCAATTTAAATATTAATTTTTTGATTTGTTTTTAAGTAAAAATGATGAAAAAAATATGTTTAGAGATTTATGTACATTTATATTGAATTTAATGACTAAAACATTATTTTTTTGTTAATTTTACTTAACAGAAATTGACAAATCGATTAGATTGAAAACAAATCAAAATTTTAAAATTTAAAGTAATAAAAATAAAAAATTACTTTGTTATAAGAATTAAATTTTAATTTTAATTTTTTTTGTAATTTCTCCCATGAATTTAATGTGAACGAGTGAGGACTTGTTTGGGAACTCATGTTTTTAACCAAAAAATCATTAAAAATTATCAAATTATTCTTTTTATTTTTTTATATAGCTTTTTATAAAAAAATAATAATAATTAACAATACTAAAAAAAATTATTTCCTTTCGAAATAAACAAGCTAAAGAAGCAAGTGCTTGAAGTAAGAGTCATTTTTTAAAAATTATTTTACTCTTATTTGTTTGACATGAGTTCACACAAAGAGCAACTATTTTTTGAACTATTTTATTGAAAATTATGTTTAAATGAGATTTAGATTTTTGTAATCGACTCAAGATCATCTTTCATTTAGTTGTGATGTTGAAATATAAGACAATAAGATATGAGTTTTGTCTCATTTGAAAAATCGATACCTTCCTATGATGAATACTAAATTTTTCACTACCATACTTCGAATATCAAATTTAGATATTTATACCATGTCAAAAAGTAAAGAATCATGACATGTATGTCTAAATGAAGATACTTCATTTCACGAGAGTTGAAAAGTATACTAATCATTGGAAGGTTTTACATGTACCACTTTATAACACATTTATTTAGAAAAAATACTTTCTTTCTTTCTTTCTTTCTTTTTCCTTTTTTTGGTTGCATTTTTTATGGTAAATATTTTTCAAAACATGACCTGTTTAGCCATCATTTCATTTTTAATTTTCAGTTTATATTTATAAAATTTTTAAAAATTGTCATAAAAACTTGTTTGATAATTTTTTTGATTTATAAATGGTTGTCTTAATCTATAAATTTGAGAAAAAAACGTAAACTCAAAAAATGAGTTTACGTTGGTTTTTAAACAGAAATTTAAAAATTTGACTAACAAATAATTTTTTTTTCAAATTATAATGTGGATAATCCCATTGTCATAAATAATAAAAAACAAATATAAATATTTTAGACTTGAACAAACATATTTTTTAATTCATGTTTTTAAAATTTTTTAAACATTTTGTTCAAATTAAACGCATTTATAGTTTATGTTTTTCTAAAAATAATCAAAAACCAATTTATAAAATTTTTATAAACATAAATTAAAAACGTAAATGTTACCAAATACTGCCGAAGTACCGCATTTTTCACGACATGATCATTATAATGAGGGCATTAATGAAATCTAAAGGACACCTTGTGTGATAACCCAAACTATACTAAAACTTAATTACGCATGTGATTATGTGTTTGATATGAATTTGTACATTAAATTATGTGAGTTCTTATGTGATTATGAATTTGTATATGTTGGGTGTAGAAAAATCTGTTACAATTGGAATCTTGAACTGAAAATTTAGAGCCTTAGAGGCGCCAGAAACCAAAACCGATTTTATATCTATGTTTAACATGATTTTTGGAACCTACGGTGAAATTTGACAAAATTACGATTGTAATGAATTAATTGAGCTTAATTAGCATAAACCTTAAATTAAGCGAACTTCATTATGTATGTGATTTTATGTCTAATTGATTAAGGAAATTTGGATTCTAATTACTTGTTATTCTAAGGTAATTTGGGACTATGAGAATTTTGGAGTCTGATTCATATTTGATTTTAATAATGATTTATTTTGGAATAAGAAATTAAGGGCTCAAATGGCTTAAGGAAATGAAATTAATGAATTGAATCAATTGAATTTTAAATACGGACCCATTTGGGAGTTTAATTAATATTTGGTTCAGTTTAGTAAAATTAAGAATTGATTAATTGGGTCCAAATTGAAGTTAATTGAATTAACTATGTTATAAGGTTTGAGAAATTATGATTATTATGGATTAACTCTATTTATGAGGTATCCAATTTGAATATGTAATTTATTGATGAAAATTTTGAGTCTGATCAGAAATTGATGGCATAAATGATTTGAGGAAGTAAAATTGAGAATAGTGATAAGTTCAATTTGATATTTAGAGCCTTTTGGGAGTTTGATTAACAATCTGATTCAGATTGAGAAAAATTAAATATAATTAATTGGGCTCTAATAGAAATCAATTAGAATAATTAAATCAACAATGCTAGGTAGTTCAAAATTTTGTGGCTCAAATGGCTCAAATCACTTAAAACGACGCCGTTTTGACAGATTTGAGTCATTTGAGCCACAAAATTTTGAGTTACCAAACATTTTCTTTTAATTAAATTAATTTTAACCATAAATGAAATTGTAGAATGATTTAAAATTTGAGAATATATGTGGGTGTGTGCACAAAAGTATGTGTGTGCAGAGAAATCTGGGTGTGCAGAGAAAATCTGGTGGGTGTACTGAGAAACCAGATTTGTGTGTGTGTGTATATAGGTGTTGTGTTGGAAGCTTGAATCAAGATGCACGTGTGCAATGTGCGTCAACAAGAGAGGTGTGCATGTGTGTATGTGTTGAAGGATTTGAATCAAGACGCATTTTGGGTGTTCTGCTAGGAGCAAAACCGTGGGGAAAGAACGAGAAGGAGAGGTAGAGAGAGAGAGAGAGAGAGAGAGAGAGAGAGAGTTCAACCCAAGAAAGAAGAAGAAAGGAAGAGGGTTTTGTGGGATATCAAAATTTTTAATTGTACGGGAAAGAAATAAACCTTTTCGTATAATCCTGTTGATCAAGTCTGCGCTCCTCCGTATGACGTCGCTTTATCACCTGAAAACACAAACGTGAGCTAGCCGGCGGGTGTGTGCCGGAAACCTCTCCGATGCCTAAGTCAGTAAGCTTGACAAGTAGACAGAAGCTCTGTGTATTCAGAAAACAAAGTTGTGTTACCTCTCCAAAGGTGATATTTGTAAACTTTTATAGGTTTCGAATGGCACAATCCTAGTAGGACTCTTACTCCTCCAGGTAGAGTCCTTCTAGGATTCATACTCCTGAAAGATCATGCTTATCCCTCAACACCCCCCTCACTGCTTAAACCAAGTGAGATGGTTTTACTTCGGTAAGATGCCATACAACCGAAGTAACATTAGCTCGCCGGACTCCAATATGACCGAAGTAAACATGACTATGCTTAGCCGCAGAATAGGCCGAACCACCCTCAATTCGGCTCTTCCTTCTACTACTCTTACTTCGGCTTCTCTTATACAACCCATGGCATGGTTAGACCGAACTAACATCTTCTAACCGGTCTAACTCTAAGACCGGTCTAACTTCCAAGCATCTTTAGACCGGTCTAACTTCAACCTTCCCTCGGACTGGGCTAACTCCAAGCCTCTCTTGAACCGAGCTAACCGGAGTAAGCTTCTACCGCGCTATCCAGAGCGAAGCCCACCAAGAGAAGCCATTACCTCGGCTCCGAGTGCCATGGCCGAGGTAACTATCTCTACTTCGATTGGTAACTTATAATCACGTTTGGACCGAGGTAACACTTGAAAATGTCCCTTCCACACTTGGACCGTGGCCCACTTGCTAGTCTTTTCTACCGCGGCCCATATTCGTTTAGTTCTTGGACCGAAGTAAATCTATCCTTACCTCGGTCCATTAAGCGGCCCAATTTCCCAGGAAGTCACCTCCTTAGCTCGGCCCAATTTAGATATAAATTACCCTCTCAATTGCCCCTTAATTCCATTTGCCATGCATGATTTGGGATTACTTGTTTCCAGCCGAGCTAAACTTTAGCCTCTCAACCGAGCTAAACTGTGGCCTTCTACTGGGCTAAACCAGCTCCCTGACTTGGTCAAAACCGAACTAAGAATGCTGCATAATAAGCTTCAACCGGGCTACGAATCCTTCGTTCCTCTTAGCCGAGCGAGGACTCCATTTATTTCACCTTTGCTTCTTTTAGCACGGTCCAACGATCTGTGCTTAATACTTTTCCTTTTTACTTTGCAAACTGACTAGGTTGGCCAGGCACACCTTCGCACGCTCAACCGAGATACTGCGCGAGCTATATTGTCACGCCCCAAACCCGCCCCGAAAAGTTTGGTGACGAGACCGGCCAGTAATCCTAGATTACCACAGGCCTTTCAATACAAAACATAAATAAACGGGGCTCGCGGAAGCGAAAAAGAAGAAACTAATAGTCCAAGAGCTGTGCATACCATGAATATACATTTACATGCCAAAATAATGTTAATTACCCACCATAGTACATACATGTAACAAAACAATCTATATACAACACAAGGCTCAGATATAGCAAGGGAAAGCTCTCAAAACGGCCTTCCAGGCCTGGCCCCGGCTTGAGGCACTCAAAACTCTGGTGGCTACAGAATGGCGGCTCGATCAAGACTCCGCCTGGGCTCGACTCCCAGAATGCTCACCTATAATACATAAATACAAACAATGAGCTAGAGCTCAGCAAGTAACATAACAGTAAAGAGGTTAGTGAACGAAGTCCAACATTTCATAAATCCATAATAAATCAATCATAAACATATATCAATCATCATATCAACATACGTAATGGCATACTCCACAGGGACTAAACATGGGTTGTCTTACGACTAGAGTAACCGGTCCGTACACCGATTAATCGACTGACGAGATCTCGTAAACTGGTCCGTTAGGACTACCTATGGATGCCATACTAGATTCGCAACTAGGATCTTCGTTCACAGAAAACATTTATCATTTCAAAACATAACATAACAATCACTTTTGAACATAATTCATACAATAACATATCTTTACAGAGATGTTACTTACAGTGGGCTTCCAATACCGATAGCCCAGTCTTCTCAGTCTGACCTGCAAACATCAATCGTATAACACATTGCCTTAGCATTCATCATCAATAATTCACATCATTTATATCATTCTTTTCCTTCTTTACAGTCTTTCATAATCATTCATGCTCAATCTAATCTTTCTGTACTTTAATTCATACTCATGAGACGCCAAATGAGGCCCTTAACATGTGAAAAATCAAGTAGAACAATTTCCACAACTTTTCTGAAAATAGCCTCTCCGCTCGAGCGCCAATACCTCCGCTCGAGCGGACTGCAACCTGCACCGAGATTCTGGATGGGCGGAATCTCCGCTCGAGCGGCCCAACCCCCGCTCGAGCGGGAAGTGCAAATTCTGGGTGAAAACCAGCTTCATTTTTGTCAAACCATGGCTTCCCTTTTTACAAAAACCAACTCCCAAATCATGAAAAACAAGGCTCAACACTTGAAAATAACTTGATTTAAGCTTCATAATTAACAAATAAAACCCCCATGCATCATATACAAAGCCAACCATGAATTGAACATGAACATATACATTCAAGCTTCACTTCCTAAATCCATGGAGTTTTTCCCCCAAACATGCAAAATAACCATGAATCATTCCATTTTAAACCATAACCTTGAGATCAACATGCTAAATATTAAGGATCAACAAGCAATTTCATGAAATCTTACCTTTGGTTCTTCAATTGGAGAAGATTGAGCCTAATCCCCTTTTTCCTCTCTTCTTCCTCCTTGGTCTCTCTCTCTCCCCGAATTCTCTCTTCTCTCTCTTTCTCTAGATATTTTCTTTTCTCTCTTTTGAGTCAATAAAGGGGTCAACATGCTTATCTTTTATATCATATATCACAAAATAATCAAGTTGTGCCATAATCCCAAGCCAAACAAGACTTAGCGATGCAGACGAAATTCAGTCCTCAATTTATCGTTTCAAATAGTTCTAAAAATTCCCGGTATCACTTAGGCATTTTCAATTTCATTTTCTGAACCCATTCCGGTCATCGATTTCAGTCCCGAAGTCATAATTCCAACAGATATTTTTCTAATTCGGACAGATAATTCTCAATTAAATCAGATAAATACATAATTAATTATCAGTAATTACGTCACAAGATTCCGGGTCATTACATATATCCTGCAATGTGAGGCTGCCAAAGACCTCTTCTTCAAGTGTGGGTGGAAAGCAGCTGTGGCGCAACTCGGTCATAGCCAAGAGACCGAGGTCTTTCTAAACCCTCCTCCATATTTTATACCGAGGTCCATGGTAGAGTATGCAAATGCCATTCAGCAAAAATTTCTTCAATACTGAGGAAGAGGATGCATCCCAAGAGCCTAACAATAACGCCCAGCTCGGTCGCCAATCCAACTCTCCAACTCCTATGGTCTCCATCCCACCTTTGCCTGCTGTGTCAGATGCGATGCCTTCGATCGAGCTCAACCAAAGTGTACTTGCCACAACCGAGCTACCTTTAGGTGAAGCCAGGGTTGATTTGGACGCCGATTTAAATGACCTCTTTGCATGATTTTTCTTCTGTTTACCAAAGGAGTTTGTAACCGGGCTATGGCCCCTCCTTTTATAATGCACTTTTGGAATGAAATCTTCAGTTCTCTCAACTGCTTGTTCGGCTTGCTCCATGCTTGCATTTATTTTCCACTTATGTTTTGAATGAAGTATGACATTCTCTGGCCGAGATACTCATCTCAGTCTTAATCTTGCAATCTATCTTGTCATACCTGCCAACCACTCTTCAGCCTTGATCGTTACCTCGGCTAAAGAGTACCAAGTATTGGTTTTTTCTGCCAAGCATCTTTAGCCTAGATCCTTATCTCGACTAAAGGGTGCAAAAAAGTTTTGTTGGTCAAACCTGCCAACCACCTTTAGCCTAGGTCCTTACCTCGGCTTAAAGGGTGCGAAAGAGTTGTGTTGGTCAAACCTGCCAACCACCTTTAGCCTAGGTCCTTACCTCGGCTAAAGGGTGCAAAAGAGTTTTGTTGGTCAAACCTGCCAACCACCTTTAGCCTAGGTCCTTACCTCGGCCTAAAGGGTGTAAAAGAGTTTTGTTGGTCAAACCTGCCAACCACCTTTAGCCTTGGTCCTTACCTCGGCTAAAGGGTGCAAAAGAGTTTTGTTGGTCAAACCTGCCAACCACCTTTAGCCTAGGTCCTTACCTCGGCTAAAGGGTGCAAAAGAGTTGTGTTGGTCAAACCTGCCAACCACCTTTAGCCTAGGTCCTTACCTCGGCTAAAGGGTGCAAAAGAGTTTTGTTGGTCAAACCTGCCAACCACCTTTAGCCTAGGTCCTTACCTCGGCTAAAGGGTGCAAAAGAGTGGTGTTGGTCAAACCTGCCAACCACCTTTAGACTAGATCCTGATCTCGGCTTAGGAGAGGTAAGTGTTTGGTTTTTATAGCCAACTCTGCTTTCAATGCCCCTAGCTCACTAAAACAACTTTTACAGAAGAAAATAATCTATGCTGAAAAAGGGAACTACTTGTTTTATTGAGGAGAATGTAAATTACAAGTACCCTATCGAACAGATAACTCGAGATCGGCAGTGTTCTATGGTCTGGGGATAGCCTTGTTGGCTCCATCCTCCAAGTGATATGCCCCTTTTTCAGCTAAACCAACCACTTTATATGGTCCTTCCCTATTGGGCCCTAGCTTGCCTTCTCTGGGTTCTTTACATCTATCATTTCCTGTACCAAGTCTTCCACTGTCTTCTGTTCAGCTGCCTTGCTAATATCTGCAGACAGCTCCTTGCTCTCAAGTTCTTCCTTTTATGTATTGGTCCAAGTGCCCAGCTACCACTAACTCCTCCAAATGTTGCTTCAATGGCGTGCAATTTTCAGTGCGGTGCCCCTTTTCATCATGGAAGGTGCACCACGAACTCTCGTCATAGTCTTTTTGCGCTTCTCCCAACTTAGCAGGCCATCGGACGAAAGGTTCATCGCATATCTCGCTGAGAATTCGGTAGATTGGTTTTTTGAACACCGTGGTAATGGCAGTGTGGACTCTCAACCTTCTTTTGCCTTGGTCCTCTCCGTTGTCCCGCCTGCCTTGCCCGTTTCTGCTTGGACGTTCTACCGTGTTGACTTTTGCCGAAGTCTTTTTATCTGGTATTGCAGTTGTGCCAGATTTTGCTTTAGCGCGGGTGCTATCTTCCTCCACGCGAATATGTTGGTGTATTCTCTCCATCAAGGCTTCCATCGTAAGGGGTGGCGTCATGGTAATTGAGTCCCTCAACCTGTTTCCGACTAGAAGACCTCTTTTGTATTGTGTGATGGCGAGACTTGTGGGGCAATCTCCTATCTGGTTGAAAGTTTCCCAATATCTTCCATTGTAGGATCTCAACGTCTCTTCGTCGCCCATGTTGATGGAGAGTAGCTGATCGATCTCCATTGGTGTTTTGGTGTTCGTTCTAAACCTTGTAACGAACGCCTCTGCCAATTGCGCCCAGGAAGTTATGCTGCCTTCTGGTAGCCTTTCGAACCAGGTTAAGCCTAGGTCGCCAAGGCTAGATGGAAACAAAATACACATCAAAGCCTCATTCTGCCGGTATACCGCCATAACCTGGCGAAAGTGGCTCAAGTGCATGTAAGGGTCCGTCTTCCTTTCGTACGTAGTGAATTTAGGCTGGTGGAAGCCTGAAGGTAATGGTGCGTTCTCTATTGCCGGAACGAACGGTGATGTTTGCAACCTTACTAACGCTTTGTCCGTTTCTTCGTAAGCAGGGCGCGGTATCGGCATTTCTACCTCGATGCTTCCATGCGATCGAGGGGCCAACCGTTGATGGGCTGAAACTCTGCGTAGGTCCCGCGCCCTGGTATCCTCCTTCCATCGTGCCCTTTCTTCAAGCACAGTCCGCAAGTCGGACGATCTAGGCAACTCCGTCTGTCTGGATCTTGTTTGGTACGTATGTGAAGGCCAATAAGTGCTCCCTTCCGTATAGGACCTCTCAGATCTCGCCCTCTCAGACCTGGAGTGACGAGTTCTGGAAGACCTGGATTGAGTATCGCCTGTCCTGAGGCTTTTACTCTCTGCTTGCGAGAGTGTGGTGTTCCTACCACGACCTTCCGAGTGACGAGGGGGCGTCTTGTCTGTGCGCCCCTCTCCTGTCGCCACTTCTTTTCCCTTCATCTGACGCTTGAGAGATTCCATATGCGCCGCCATCCGTCGTATCAATTCGTCTTGCTCCTTGACGCGATCCTCTAAGGCTTGAGGGTCAATCCTCCGCCTTTGTCTCTCTGGGCTCTGTGAACGAGAGTGATGGGGGCTGTTCGTCCGTCTTCTCTCCCTTGTATCCTTCCTGGGATTCTGTCTTGGGTCCAAGTCCTCCATGGGAGGGATCAAGGGTAAACCTTCGCGCCTCGCACCTCCCTCTGGTGTTAGTCCGTCGATGGCGGACTGTGGCAACTCTTCGTTGTGCGCCATTGATTCTTTAAGAGGAAAAGTTTGATCAAGAGGTTTTGTTCTTGTCTGAATTCCCACAGACGGCGCCAATTGTACGGGAAAGAAATAAACCTTCTCGTATAATCCTGTTGATCAAGTCTGCGCTCCTCCATACGACGTTGCTTTATCACCTGAAAACACAAACGTGAGCTAGCCGGCGGGTGTGTGCCGGAAACCTCTCCGATGCCTAAGTCAGTAAGCTTGACAAGTAGACAGAAGCTCTGTGTATTTAGAAAACAAAGTTGTGTTACCTCTCCAAAGGTGATATTTGTAAACTTTTATAGGTTTCGAATGGCACAATCCTAGTAGGACTCTTACTCCTCCAGGTAGAGTCCTTCTAGGATTCATACTCCTGAAAGATCATGCTTATCCCTCAACACCCCCCTCACTGCTTAAACCAAGTGAGATGGTTTTACTTCGGTAAGATGCCATACAACCGAAGTAACATTAGCTCGCCGGACTCCAATATGACTGAAGTAAACATGACTATGCTTAGCCGCAGAATAGGCCGAACCACCCTCAATTCGGCTCTTCCTTCTACTACTCTTACTTCGGCTTCTCTTGTACAACCCATGAAATATCACCTTTGGAGAGGTAACACAACTTTGTTTTCTGAATACACAGAGCTTCTGTCTACTTGTCAAGCTTACTGACTTAGGCATCGGAGAGGTTTCCGGCACACACCCGCCGGCTAGCTCACATTTGTGTTTTCAGGTGATAAAGCGACGTCGTACGGAGGAGCGCAGACTTGATCAACAGGATTATACGAGAAGGTTTATTTCTTTCCCGTACAATTGGCGCCGTCTGTGGGAATTCAGACAAGAACAAAACCTCTTGATCAAACTTTTCCTCTTAAAGAATCAATGGCGCACAACGAAGAGTTGCCACAGTCCGCCATCGACGGACTAACACCAGAGGGAGGTGCGAGGCGCGAAGGTTTACCCTTGATCCCTCCCATGGCGGACTTGGACCCAAGACAGAATCCCATGAAGGATACAAGGGGGAGAAGACGGACGAACAGCCCCCATCACTCTCGTTCACAAAGCCCAGAGAGACAAAGGCGGAGGATTGACCCTCAAGCCTTAGAGGATCGCGTCAAGGAGCAAGACGAATTGATACGACGGATGGCGGCGCATATGGAATCTCTCAAGTGTCAGATGAAGGGAAAAGAAGTGGCGACAGGAGAGGGGCGCACAGACAAGACGCCCCCTCGTCACTCGAAAGGTCGTGGTAGGAACACCACACCCTCGCAAGCAGAGAGTAAAAGCCTCAGGACAGGCGATACTCAATCTAGGTCTTCCAGAACTCGTCACTCCAGGTCTGAGAGGGCGAGATCTGAGAGGTCCTATACGGAAGGGAGCACTTATTGGCCTTTACATACGCACCAAACAAGATCCAGACAGACGGAGTTGCCTAGATCGTCCGACTTGCGGACTGTGCTTGAAGAAAGGGCACGATGGAAGGAGGATACCAGGGCGCGCGACCTACGCAGAGTTTCAGCCCGTCAACGGTTGGCCCCTCGATCGCATGGAAGCATCGAGGTAGGAATGCCGATACCGCGCCCTGCTTACGAAGAAACGGACAAAGCGTTAGTAAGGTTGCAAACATCATCGTTCGTTCCGGCAATAGAGAACGCACCATTACCTTCAGGCTTCCACCAGCCTAAATTCACTACGTACGAAGGGAAGACGAACCCTTACATGCACTTGAGCCACTTTCGCCAGGTTATGGCGGTATACCGGCAGGATGAGGCTTTGATGTGTATTTTGTTTCCATCTAGCCTTGGCGACCTAGGCTTAACCTGGTTCGAAAGGCTACCAGAAGGCAGCATAACTCCCTGGGCGCAATTGGCAGAGGCGTTCGTTACAAGGTTTAGAACGAACACCAAAACACCAATGGAGATCGATCAGCTACTCTCCATCAACATGGGCGACGAAGAGATGTTGAGATCCTACAATGGAAGATATTGGGAAACTTTCAACCAGATAGGAGATTGCCCCACAAGTCTCGCCATCACACAATACAAAAGAGGTCTTCCAGTCGGAAACAGGTTGAGGGACTCAATTACCATGACGCCACCCCTTACGATGGAAGCCTTGATGGAGAGAGTACACCAATATATTCGCGTGGAGGAAGATAGCACCCGCGCTAAAGCAAAATCTGGCACAACCGCAATACCAGATAAAAAGACTTCGGCAAAAGTCAACACGGTAGAACGTCCAAGCAGAAACGGGCAAGGCAGGCGGGACAACGGAGAGGACCAAGGCAAAAGAAGGTTGAGAGTCCACACTGCCATTACCACGGTGTTCAAAAAACCAATCTACCGAATTCTCAGCGAGATATGCGATGAACCTTTCGTCCGATGGCCTGCTAAGTTGGGAGAAGCGCAAAAAGACTATGACGAGAGTTCGCGGTGCACCTTCCATGATGAAAAGGGGCACCGCACTGAAAATTGCACGCCATTGAAGCAACATTTGGAGGAGTTAGTGGTAGCTGGGCACTTGGACCAATACATAAAAGGAAGAACTTGAGAGCAAGGAGCTGTCCGCAGATATTAGTAAGGCAGCTGAACAGAAGACAGTGGAAGACTTGGTATAGGAAATGATAGATGTAAAGAACCCAGAGAAGGCAAGCTAGGGCCCAATAGGGAAGGACCATACAAAGTGGTTGGTTTAGCTGAAAAAGGGGCATATCACTTGGAGGATGGAGCCAACAAGGCTATCCCCAGACTATAGAACACTGCCGATCTCGAGTTATCTGTTCGATAGGGTACTTGTAATTTACATTCTCCTCAATAAAACAAGTAGTTCCCTTTTTCAGCATAGATTATTTTCTTCTGTAAAAGTTGTTTTAGTGAGCTAGGGGCATTGAAAGCAGAGTTGGCTGTAAAAACCAAACACTTACCTCTCCTAAGCCGAGATCAGGATCTAGTCTAAAGGTGGTTGGCAGGTTTGACCAACACCACTCTTTTGCACCCTTTAGCTGAGGTAAGGACCTAGGCTAAAGGTGGTTGGCAGGTTTGACCAACAAAACTCTTTTGCACCCTTTAGCCGAGGTAAGGACCTAGGCTAAAAGTGGTTGGCAGGTTTGACCAACACAACTCTTTTGCACCCTTTAGCCGAGGTAAGGACCTAGGCTAAAGGTGGTTGGCAGGTTTGACCAACAAAACTCTTTTGCACCCTTTAGCCGAGGTAAGGACCAAGGCTAAAGGTGGTTGGCAGGTTTGACCAACAAAACTCTTTTACACCCTTTAAGCCGAGGTAAGGACCTAGGCTAAAGGTAGTTGGCAGGTTTGACCAACAAAACTCTTTTGCACCCTTTAGCCGAGGTAAGGACCTAGGCTAAAGGTGGTTGGCAGGTTTGACCAACACAACTCTTTCGCACCCTTTAAGCCGAGGTAAGGACCTAGGCTAAAGGTGGTTGGCAGGTTTGACCAATAAAACTTTTTTGCACCCTTTAGTCGAGATAAGGATCTAGGCTAAAGATGCTTGGCAGAAAAAACCAATACTTGGTACTCTTCAGCCGAGGTAACGATCAAGGCTGAAGAGTGGTTGGCAGGTATGACAAGATAGATTGCAAGGTTAAGACTGAGATGAGTATCTCGGCCAGAGAATGTCATACTTCATTCAAAACATAAGTGGAAAATAAATGCAAGCATGGAGCAAGCCGAACAAGCAGTTGAGAGAACTGAAGATTTCATTCCAAAAGTGCATTACAAAAGGAGGGGCCATAGCTCGGTTACAAACTCCTTTGGTAAACAGAAGAAAAATCATGCAAAGAGGTCATTTAAATCGGCGTCCAAATCAACCCTGGCTTCACCTAAAGGTAGCTCGGTTGTGGCAAGTACACTTTGGTTGAGCTCGATCGAAGGCATCGCATCTGACACAGCAGGCAAAGGTGGGATGGAGACCATAGGAGTTGGAGAGTTGGATTGGCGACCGAGCTGGGCGTTATTGTCAGGCTCTTGGGATGCATCCTCCTCCTCAGTATTGAAGAAATTTTTGCTGAATGGCATTTGCATACTCTACCATGGACCTCGGTATAAAATATGGAGGAGGGTTTAGAAAGACCTCGGTCTCTTGGCTATGACCGAGTTACGCCACAGCTGCTTTCCACCCACACTTGAAGAAGAGGTTTTTGGCAGCCTCACATTGCAGGATATAGCTCGCGCAGTATCTCGGTTGAGCGTGCGAAGGTGTGCCTGGCCAACCTAGTCAGTTTGCAAAGTAAAAAGGAAAAGTATTAAGCACAGATCGTTGGACCGTGCTAAAAGAAGCAAAGGTGAAATAAATGGAGTCCTCGCTCGGCTAAGAGGAACGAAGGATTCGTAGCCCGGTTAAAGCTTATTATGCAGCATTCTTAGTTCGGTTTTGACCAAGTCAGGGAGCTAGTTTAGCCCAGTAGAAGGCCACAGTTTAGCTCGGTTGAGAGGCTAAAGTTTAGCTCGGCTGGAAACAAGTAATCCCAAATCATGCATGGCAGATGGAATTAAGGGGCAATTGAGAGGGTAATTTATATCTAAATTGGGCCGAGCTAAGGAGGTGACTTCCTGGGAAATTGGGCCGCGTAATGGACCGAGGTAAGGATAGATTTACTTCGGTCCAAGAACTAAACGAATATGGGCCGCGGTAGAAAAGACTAGCAAGTGGGCCGCGGTCCAAGTGTTAGTTCGGTCCAAGTGTGGAAGGGACATTTTCAAGTGTTACCTCGGTCCAAACGTGATTATAAGTTACCAATCGAAGTAGAGATAGTTACCTCGACCATGGCACTCGGAGCCGAGGTAATGGCTTCTCTTGGTGGGCTTCGCTCTGGATAGCGCGGTAGAAGTTTACTCCGGTTAGCTCGGTTCAAGAGAGGCTTGGAGTTAGCCCGGTCCGAGGGAAGGTTGAAGTTAGACCGGTCTAAAGATGCTTGGAAGTTAGACCGGTCTTAGAGTTAGACCGGTTAGAAGATGTTAGTTCGGTCTAACCATGCCATGGGTTGTACAAGAGAAGCCGAAGTAAGAGTAGTAGAAGGAAGAGCCGAATTGAGGGTGGTTCGGCCTATTCTGCAGCTAAGCATAGTCATGTTTACTTCGGTCATATTGGAGTCCGGCGAGCTAATGTTACTTCGGTTGTATGGCATCTTACCGAAGTAAAACCATCTCACTTGGTTTAAGCAGTGAGGGGGGTGTTGAGGGATAAGCATGATCTTTCAGGAGTATGAATCCCAGAAGGACTCTACCTGGAGGAGTAAGAGTCCTACTAGGATTGTGCTATTCGAAACCTATAAAAGCTTACAAATATCACTTTTGGAGAGGTAACACAACTTTGTTTTCTAAATACACAGAGCTTCTGTCTACTTGTCAAGCTTACTGACTTAGGCATCGGAGAGGTTTCCGGCACACACCCGCCGGCTAGCTCACGTTTGTGTTTTCAGGTGATAAAGCGACGTCGTACGGAGGAGCGCAGACTTGATCAACAGGATTATACGAGAAGGTTTATTTCTTTCCCGTACATAAGCTAAAAATTATAGAAAATTCATCACAAAGTAAGGAATTCCATCCTCTTTCTAGTATTGTTTAATTAATCTAGACAAAAATTAATTCAAGGTGGATTTTGAGAGGATTAAGAATAAAGATTTGAAGATTAATTATATAAATTGATAAAAATTGAGTCTTCCATATTCAATCAAGTTAGGTTGAAAAATATGAGTTATGGTTCTTTAAATTTATTATGTATGAGTTTAATTTTGGGAATTATTCTTTAATTGAGTCCCATAAATTACATGCAACAAAGATTATTTGAAGATCTGATCCATGCAATGGAGTTAGGTTCAAATTTATGAAAATTAATTTAGAAATTAATTATTTTGGATTTGATTTTGGAATATCATGCATGAATTGAGTCTAATTTCTACATGCATGAACAAATTCTACAAGTTTTAATACTCTAATGTTGTGTTTGGTTGGGGGATTTGGGGAGGGATTTGGAAAGGGAAAGGGAAAATGTGTGTGAAACTATGTGAAATGTAGGCATATTTTTTTCACATTTCACCTACCTTTTCCATTTCCCTTTCCAAATCCCTTCTCAAATCCCTCAACCAAACACAACATAATTGTACATGCATCATGGATTTCTAATAATTGATTTCATGTTTTGATGAAATAAGAGTTAAGTTTTGGAAATTTATGGGTTTATAAACAATGAGCTTAATTTGTAAATTAAATGAGTTTTGATGTAAATGATTTAAAATTGATCATATTTTCTTGTTTAATTAAGAGTTTGTGTATTTTTAGACAAGCCATGTATGAACCCAAGTTTTGAGATTATATTTTGAAAGTCCAATTCAAGTTTTAGAAATTGTGGGTTTGAAATAAGGCTTGATATGAAGAATATGAATTAAATTTAAATTTGGACAAATATAGAAATAAATTATAATTTATATTTGAGAATCTAAAACTAGTTTGATTTTGAATTAAATTTCATACATACAAATATTTTTGAAAGGACTTCATAGCTTCACTATATGTTTATGTGAAAATGCAGAAATTACGTGCATGAGTTATGAAGTTTAAGGAAATGAAATTGAAATTTTTTTGGCTTGTATGATGAATCCTTGGGGTTTTGAGCTTCAAATATTATAGAATTGGTATTATATCATGTTAGAAGTTGTAAGGTTGATATATAGGACAAAACATGTAAGTTGTACAATTTGAAGTTATGTTTTGAAGCACAAACAACATTCTAGAAAAACCATACATCGGCCTCATCGCTCAAGCGGAGAAGTTGCCGCTCGAGTGTAGAATGCAAGCAATTAGTATTTTTGCAAACCAAGGGATCCGCTTGAGCAGCCAATGTTGCGCTCGAGCGAGGAACCCTATTTCAGAAAAGTTTGAAATGCTGTTTTATGTCCCGATTTCTGTTCTTTTTAATTTCTAAGCACTCTTAGGCATACATGAACATTATAAATAAATTAAAAGAATAGAAAAGAAGCCTAAGAGAATTAAACAAGTTAAGAACGGAATAAATTGTATTGTGACTCAATTTCTATGTATATTATGAATTGTATAGGGTCAACTACAAGGGCGAACTAGGCATCTGAACACTGTGAGTAATACTTTAGTAAAGATATGTTCATATATGCTATTTTTAAAGACTACTCATGTGTAAGTTTTCTGGATTTATGAATTCGAATTATGAATGAGCATTCTATTCGTTTGATTGTGCTAGACTCTGTAATGAAATCATTTCATTATATGGATCAAAGGTCGTTCTGAATGAATATGATGTGGGCCTAAAGGCCATTCTGTATATTTGACAAGGG
This sequence comes from Camellia granthamiana, assembly GCA_036172215.1. Lineage (NCBI taxonomy): Eukaryota > Viridiplantae > Streptophyta > Magnoliopsida > Ericales > Theaceae > Camellia > Camellia granthamiana. The sequence goes on from CM069906.1 coordinate 11,248,212, forward strand.
ATATGTTTGATAAGAAATGGGTTCAAGGCTGTCTAATATGTGTGTCAAGGACATGAAATGGGCCTCAGACCGTCTTAATGCGAATGCGATCATAATCATGAGTATACATATGCGCATAGATATGAACATGGAAATGATGGACTTGAGGTCGTTCAGTATACATATGCGCATAGATATGAACATGGAAATGATGGACCTGAGGTTGTTCTGTATTATGATTGGGTCTGAGGCCGTTTTGTAATATTATTCGACGAGTATTTTGGACCCGAGGTCGTTCTGTATAAATGAGTGTTTTGGACCCAAGGTTGTTCTGTATGAATGAGAACTTGGACCCGCGGTCTTTTTGCCCCTCTAATATACCTTGACACATGATGGAATGAACTTGAAGTTGTTCTGATTTGGATTTACATGCATTATGCATAGTTATGAATTACTTAATTAAGATCGCATTCATATAACCTCTTTACTATTGTATTATGCACTGGGCGTTAGCTCACTCTTTATTTATATATATGTAGGTGTAGGTGAGCAATTGGAGGATCAACATTGGAGTTTGCCCAGGAGTCCGTCTCTTTGTCAAGCCACCCAAGAGTGCCTCTATATAGAAGCTTTGTTCTGTTTTGTTTTGTCAAGCTTGGAATAATCTTTGTATTTGGTTAGAAGCCTTTCACGTAGTGTGTGAGATATGATATGAAGTATGTCTTCGTACATGTATATATATGAAAGCGTGTTAAGAATGTTTTAATTATTACAGTTGATCATGTATGCACAGCTCGATGGACATCATCATTTTTGTTTTGCTTCTGCTTCAGGCCCCAATAAAATTAAATATTTTGAAATTTTGTCTTTGAGGCCATAAGTAATCTACGGATTACTAACTGGTTACGACACTAAACCTATAGAGGTGAGTTTGGGTCGTGACACCTTGAGTTCTTATGCTCTTTAATATATGGGATATAGTAACTCATTGGAGAGGGAAATTTTTGACCTCTTGCCAAATTCTGTCAATATCACCATGTTGAAATTGCTCTAACCTTGTGCCCAAAAAAAAAATAAATAAATAAAACAAAAAAGCTTTTCCTGAACTATTACAAGTGTTTTGAATATTTTTTAAAAATAACAAATAAATTGAAAACCCAAAACCATGTTTACCCTTTCCATGAGGTAACAATGATTACTGTAGTATCACAATGAAAGAGAGACTATGCTAACTGTTTGATGATCTTCCAAAGCATGATCTACTGTTGGCAGTTGCAGATTCTATATATTCTCTTCTTGATCTAGTTAAGACTTGAGACTTTCCCAACTAGATAAAACACAATCCAATTCATATGAAACTATATATATACACTAAAAGCTGTGGTACACACGATGTATGTGCATACTATTTTATTTTATAGAAATAAAATTGTAAATTATATGATTAAATTCAAAATATGAAATCAGAAGTTGAGAAATTTGAAAGGAAAAAAAACACTGAATTTATGGAAGCTAAAGGGATATTTTGAGAAAAAAAGACAAAAAAAAAAAGAAGCCATGAACATCAAGTTGGGCCTTCATTTTATAATAATATAAATAATACTTTTACATGATCAAGAAACATGTTTGCGGTCCAATTGTACATACAAACATCAAAATCAACTAGTTACCATCATTAAAAATTATTGATTTACTTAACAATTTTTTTAATAAAAGAGGCTATTTATTAGGGTAAACTACCAATAGGTCCTACTTTGGAGACTTATTAGCCAATAGGTCCTACTTTGGAGACTTATTACCCATTAAGTCCTATTTGATAAATTTATTAAGTGATAAAGATAAATTTATCAGTCTTTTTTTTTTATGAAAAAATTTATAGTGATAAATTTATCAGTCTCTTTATTTTTATGAATAAATTTATAGTGATAAATTTATCAATCTCTTATTTTTATAGTGTTAAATTTATTAGTTAAGACCTGTAGGTAAATAAGTCTAGTGAATAGGACCTACACGTAAGTACTTCTATTTATTATGCGATTAGAAACTTACAAATGTGAGATGTAATTTTTAAAATTATATGGGACAATTTGTATTTTACGCAAATCTCAATGGTGTATTTGTAACTTAGGTTATATTCTATTAAGGCAATGAATGTTCAAGGGTCATAATTTTTTTTTTTTTTGAAGGTTCAGAATTGTTCCTAGCCCTTGTGTAGTAATTTGCCAGTGCAAAAATAGGTGGTATTGTGAAGCTCTCATACAGGATTTTATGTAGACTATTATGTGTCAAGCAAGTAAGGAGTCATTTCTCTCATTTCTTTTTTATTTTTCTTATTTTATTGAACTTGAGAAGTGTTTGAAATAAGATTCAATTTTTTCTTTGCTATTTTTTTTTATTATTTTACTATCTCTATCTCTCTTATTTTTTATTATTTTTATTTTTGTTCTTTATTATTTTACTCTCTGTATCTCTCTCTTTTTGTTTAACCCTAAACAAAAACAAAAGCCAAACGAGCTATTTGATCAGCCAAATTATAGCATTGTTAAGAGCAACTAATATGGGATATAGCAGCCCATTGGAGAGAGAATTTCTTTAGCTCTGGTCCAAAAAAGAGTTTTTTCTAAATATTACCAGTATTTTGAAATGTTTTTTTTGACTTTCCCGGCTCAATAAAACACAATCCAATTTATACAAAACTATATATATATATATGTATCATATTTTACATGATCAGGAAATATGCCGTGGTCCTGTTGTACATACGAACATCAAAATCAACTAGTAACTATCCAGAATGACAGTCGCAAATGCTAATTTATATGTAAATAATCCCAAACAGCAATCAGAGGTTTATATATATATGATTTAGTCTAACCATCTGACCTCCGTTCAATCAAGCCGTCTCAACAAGTACTCAACTTGAACTTCCTTTGTCAAAGGCATGATCCAGTCCCCATATAGATCAGCAACCAAGCTCGGTTTTATTTTGTATTCCAGGTCGGCCCCATCTTCGTTGACATCAACATTCACCTCTTGCCCATAAGTTTTGGCTTTCATCTCTACTCTCCTCTTTATCACCTCCTCCACTGCCGGATATGTCAGCAAATCCATCAGTTGGGCCTTGTCCTGCAAATCACGAGCATGCCTTAATAAAATGAGGACCTGTTTTAGCATATAGTGCAAGAACATTACAAAGAGGGTTGAAAAAAGAAATATACTTGTGCTCTAATGGCAGCTTCATATTCATCTGGTGAAGCCCGGAATTTAGCCTCTGCTACAAATTTACCATAATGAATTCTCTTCGAGAGAGCCTGCAAGCGTAGGTTGAACGAGTGCCAAGTTAAAAGAGTAAAAATGCTATGTTGGGGGCTAGAAATACCAACATAGGGTCGAGACAGTGAAACAAAATAGCAAACGGAAGAATAGAATACAAGAAAGTGAATTCATAAAATCCATGTCAATTCTCAACAGTGCTCAAGTATACTAGCCCAGATCCTTGCTCAGCACACACATTAAAGCACATATTTTGTTTCATCTCGAGTATGAAGTCATATGCTCGTGAGAAAATTGAAATGCCTTCAATTATTGAATAAGCTACCCCTAATATTAAGCCATATGAATTCTCATAGAAGTATTTCAAATTGCTTAGCACACCCATCATCTTCCATTTTCAAATGGAAAATATACCGTTCCACCCCCTAATAAACTCTTTGGGTGATTTGTCTTAAGGATATCATGAAAGAATTTGACTTCTGCAGTTCTGTCTTTATGATAGACCAGGTTCAAACTTGGACATCAAGCAGAAATTTTTGGTGCCAACAAACCATGGCAAAATATATTTGTTTATTCTTCAATGTTGGATATTCAAGTTATGCTACTTGCTTTTCTATTGCTAGAAAATTGGACTTGATGAACTTAATTGACAAAATAAAATTTGAAAACAAACTACATCCACAAAAGTACGACAAGCAGACAACAATGTAACTGCAATTACCAAATCAAAACAAAGGGGAAAAAAGAATATGGGATGATGACTAACAGAAATAGACACAACACACATTGATAAGCATTAAAACACAGTTCACTCACTATACATCATTGTAGTAAAACCTTCAGTTGTTGAAACTAATCAAAATTAGTTCTATGTGCATAAATTAGTTAAAATGTATACCTGCAAGCAAATTGTGTCACAAACTGCAGCTGATCCACAGTTACCATCATCTCCTTCCTTCACTAATCTCGGAAGAAGATCTCTAAAATACACATCCCATACTTTATTGTTGATATTGATTGAATCAGAAAGGGGATGAAGAACCTATTTGAATATCAAACAAGGCTATATTAGGGTGATTGACACAAATATCACTTTGTGAGAATCAATAAAAATGGCCACAATTGTGCACATAAATACAAATATGCATGTGCAAGATCTTACTAAATTTAATATCAAGGTTGGATGATGCATTTCATTGTGAACTAAACTAGTTCAAAATGAATAGATTTGATCGAGTCTTCATGTATCAAGCAAATCTAATTGATTGATTTCATTGAGTTACTTGAGCTCAAGAAGTCATGGACAAGTATTCCCCAGGTTTTCCGAGTTCCAACTTTTTTAATTTACTTCTTGTGCATTATGTTCCAAACTATGTCAATCATGAAAACTCTGGCTTTCAATAAATTAAAAGAGCAGAGACACCAATAACCAAGTAAATTGTCTGCCAAAGGTTAGCCTATATATCGCAACTTTATGTAAACACACCTTGTCTGGTTGTGTTTTCGTTTTTGTTTTTTGGACAAGACCCAAAAAAAAAAAAAAAAAAAATGGAAAATTGTTTCCGAATTGATTTCCGGAAGATTTTCTAAAAACAACCCACTTGTGTGTTTTTGGAAACACAGAAACCAAAGAAAAAATAAAAAATGAAACAAATTTTTTTTTTTCAAAAAAAAAAAAAAAAACACAACCAAGCAAAGCCATTGTATTTCCACGGCATATACTATTTTACCCGAGGGTATTGCAGAGGTGGCAACATTGGGTCAGGTAAGTCATCCGGGAAGAAAGGATGCTCATCAGGACTCTTGTATCTTCCAACCTGATGCACATTCAAAAAGCAATAAAAAAACTAGCAATAACATGATTCCCTTTTCCTCCTTTCCAGAACTAAGGTATAACATACCCGAGCATGAAGCTTTTCAGTTTCTTTGACCATGAAGTCAACCAAAGAGCCGTGGAACCCATCCATGAAGAAATTGTTGGGGTCATATGTCTCGGCATTAAAGCAATATTGAGCTCTCTCCAAGAGACTAAATATGATGCTATCCTCTTGTCGAATTAAAGAATGCCTTATGCCGTCTAGAGTGTAGCTTTCACTCTCATCAATCCTTTCTTTCTTCGGCAGTCTAGAAAAGACAAGGACTAACTTCAGATCTTTATTTCAGATATCTCACAAGGCAGATGCTTAAAACCTTCAAATAGATAGTAATTATGCAACTATTTTAAAAATGAATCTATAGCAGAATTTGTCCCAAAATAATTTAAATTTTGTATGCGTCTCCCACGTGTGTCTTAGATTTTTTGAAAACTTCATCGTTGGCGTGCCAATGTTGTGTCGGTGTGTTGTGTCATGTATGTGCTTCTTAGGTGCTTAGTTGCTGACACATGCACACTTTACTACATAAGCTTGATTATATTTGTGTGTCTTTATAAGACAACATAAATTTTTTCATGCTATTAAGGAGATTCTCTGCTCTTTAAGTAGCCCAATTTCTATGAATGGAACACTAGCCATACTAGAACTACATAAATGCACTGAAGCCAATGCACAAATGGGGGTTTTTCAAGTTGCCACAGAATCATAAAACCTGAAACATCTGTAACAATTATCTACATTGCATCAAGAGCCCCGAGTTAACACATAAAATACCGGTATGGTCAGGTAAAAAATTGGGGAAAGCTCAAGAAAAACTCTTCGTTCACGGTTCTTCGATAATGTTCAAACGATCGTGCATAAAGCAATGTTCACTCGACTAATCTGAGTTTATTGGCAAAATCAAGTTAGTCATATATAGTATTAACATTTAAAATGTCTAGATGTAATTAATCTAACCCTTCAATCAATTCTTCAAAAAATTAGAATTACACTACCTATTTATAATAAAAAGCATTACAGAAAGACTACACACAGTTAATTACCTTAAACCCACATATACAAAATTGAACTATAAAAAAATAAAAATAAAATTGCTTTGAGACAAGTGAATTCTATATGACCATGGACACCTGATCAGAAGAAAAAGAAGAATTTGTGAAAGTACCCAATGGAAGTCGCAGAGGCTTGAACCGATTGAATGCCATGCTTTGACAAATTCGAATTAAAAAATCTGAAGCTGCAATTTTGGCTGTTTTGGTGCTGAAAAAGGTAACTGGGTTTTGAAGAAGGCTTGAAGCAAGTAGGGATGGACATGGAAGGAGAGGCGGGTCTTAACAGCTTTGCCTCCATTGTTGGCAAGGATCAGAAACCAAAAGAGAAGCCCAAAAGAAAAACAGGGCGAGAGAGAGGGAAGTGGAAACCAAAGTCAGAGAATGAGAAAGTAAGAAGAAGAATACAAACTTGGAAAGAGAGAAAAGTTTGGTGGGGTGTTTGGTTTGGGGGGTAGGTGATGGAAATCGATAGGTGACATTTCCACTGTATTTTCTCATGATTCCCAACCACACCAATACAGTTGCGTACAAAAGCGAAATGGAATTAAAAATAAACAAAAAAATAAATTAAAAACTCAAAATTTAAAATTAATGATGAGAAATTTGCTTAAGGTTTAGGCTTTTAATAACACGGTTAAAAATTAATTTTTTTAATTTTTTGATTTTTTTTAAAATTGTATTATTTATTTATTTTTTTGATACATTTTTTTTATAAAAAAAATTAAAAAAATTAATTTTTAATATATTTCTCAAAATAAGCTTATTTTATCAAGTTTAAATGCACGTCATTGATGAAAAATTCTTGACAATGTTTTAGATGTCTATCTTTTTTTGAATGCGTGTTTTAGATGTCTATCTGGTACTTTAGTTTTTTCTTTTCTCGAATTATTTGTCGAAATGTGTTATACAATGCCAAAGTAATTTTAATTTTATTACATAATTAAAATGTGTGTTAAGTAAAAGTAAAATGTAATTAAAAATTATTAATGAAGATACTATGATTGATTGATAGATATAATTCACATGAGTTTTTATAATTTATTTATTTTAGAAATTTGTGTTAGAATGTTTCAATTTATTTATTTATTTATTCATTTTAAGAGTTTGACACGACTATTCCCTTTGATAACACCGATTGTAATAAAAAATAATAAATACACTTCCAAATCATTAAAAACATACTAGAAAACAGTGAATTACAACTTATCCAATAATTATTTTTAAACAAGTGCGAAATAGAGAGAATTGGAAATCAATATAAACCCGAAAGAGAGAGGCTGAATTGGAAACCAATATAAATTCGAGAGATATAGAGATAAGTTCAGATCTGATATATATAAAGAGAGAGAGAGATATAAAGATAAGCTTAGATCCGATATATAGATAGAGAGATAGAGATATAGAGATAAGTTTGGATCCTTTAAAGTTATTTTCCTTAAATTGTTCCTATAGTGTTCAGAACGGCATCGTTTTGTACAACAAAAAACAACGTTGTTTTGGTTAAGACATAATGAACAAAACAAAAGCAAAAATTAGTGGAGAACTTTCATACAATAATGACATTGATTTCCATAAGTCATTTCCCTTGAATAGAGATAGAGAGATAAGTTGGATAGCCTATTCAATATAAGTTCAGATCCTCTAGAGTTATTTCCCTTATAGTGTTCAGAATGACGTCGTTTTGTACAACCAAAATGGCGTTGTTTTGGTTGAGACATAATAAAAAAAAAATAGTGGAGGAACTTTCAAGATATGTTTGGATCCTCAGGAGTTATTTCCTTTGAAGTGTTCCTGTAATGTTCAAAATGACGTCGCTTAAATGACGTTGTGAAACAGAGTTATGTTTTTGGAAACTATCTAGAATTCAAAGTTGCCAAAAGCAACTTTTGAATACACCAATCTATTTTTCCCATTCCAAAGAGTTCACAGGTGCAAAAATTGAAACAAATAGAGGTTTGACGCACTCTTATGCACCCCTTGAATTTTAGCTTGTTAAACCACACACATTACTTGTTTTATCCAATGACCCATGTATTGTTCCGATGATGGGAGAGAATACTCTGTTAGAATATTCTAAAGCAAAGAAGATTTGTTAGTTCAATGACACATCAGCTGCATGTTTTGTGCCACGCATATTCCACATCATTGCCAACTTATCAACACACAGGTGCCACATCATCGACACATCTATATAACAAAACAACTCTGCTTTTGAATCTAGATGGGACATGAATCTTAGGTGGCAATGGATTTAAAGGTTGAGATTAATTTGAGATTTTGTGTCTTTTTACCTTCATCGTTGGATATAGCCTATAGGCTTGAAAGTTCAAAACATTTTAAACCCATTTTAGTCTCTTGCTCTCTTTTCACCGTCCAAAATTTCAAACCCATTTCATCATCATGTTTCTCTCTCTTACACCCTCTTCACTTGGTTCTTCATTGCTTTAGTTTAGTGGTTGTATTCAAACCCATTTCATCATCATTGTTTCTCTCTCTTGCTCTCTTTTCACTAGGCTCTTCGTTACTTCGGTGGTTGTCGTTGGTAGTGGAAAAATCGTTCGCTTTCAGGTAAGGCCTCTCTCTTACAAGACCGTTGTCATAGCATTTATGCACGGTAGATTGGCAAAAGCTCATTCTATTATGGTATTTATCATTAGAGCTCTTTCCCTCAAGCTCCAACTCCCTCCCTTCCTAACCCCGCCCGAAACCCCTTTCCAACCCCACCCGAAACTCTCCACTCTCTTACTCCCTCACCTGAAGCTCCCTCTCCATACCCATCTGCTGCTCCTGCTATCCCTCACCTGAAGCTCCCTCTCCATGCCCATCTGCTGCTCCTGCTATCCCTCACCTAAAGCTCCCTCTCATTTAATTTAGTTTAATTTAATTTTGTGTTGTTGTGGACTATGTTAAGCATGTTATATTGTGTTAAGCAAATTGATTGTTACATTGTTGTTGTTCACGCTTTTGAATTATTTGTCCATAAATCTGTATTAAGCAGGTTATAATTTTTGAATCATTTTGTTGTTCATGCTTTTGATTATGAATGCATTAAGCATGTTTAATTGTATTAAGCAAGCTATAATTGAAATGGATTGATTTTAGGGATTAATTGAGAAATCAAAGATTTTGAGGCTATTTTTCCTATTAATAATCCAATGATGGGTTGTTTTTTTTTCCTATTTTTCTCTTTCATTTTTTCTACTTTCAAGTAATCAATATCATTTATTAATCTGGTAAATTGGATTGTGATAATTGAAATCGATTGTTGTAATAACCTCAACCCTTGATTAACTGTTAAACCATGATTAAGCCATGATTAAGTATGCCTAATAAGAAATTAAAATGAAATTCTAAATTAAGTGCATGTGTGTTGCATTATTTGTATTTCTATCTGTCTATCGTATGAATATATGTTTGAGATTCTGTGATATTTTGCGAATTGAAGGCCTTATGGGCATCCGATTACCAAATTGATTTGATATATGTGTTATGTGGAATTTTTAGAATTTGATGGTAAGTTTAATTAAAATTCGATTCGGAACGAATTAACTAGAATAATTTATGTCAATGTGATTAACCTAAGCCAAGATTAATTAAGTCAACTTAATTGAGCCTATATAAGGCATGAGTGGACTCTAGTATACATTTTACACTCTCAACTTGTTCCCTTGAGACAACAAAACATGAGGGAGAGTGAGTGTTAGAGGGAGAGAGTGAATTCAAGAAGAAGAAAAGGGGTATTGGTAAGATTAAAGGAAATTTGTGGAGTTGAGCAAGAATTTGCTAGAATTCAAGAGAATTGGGAACTCTAGGTAAGAATCATGCTCTCAAACTTTGTATTCAAGACATAGGTGGTTGAACTTAAGAGGTTTAAGTGTTTAAATTTGCGAATTGAGCTTAGATTAAGGAATTGGAGCATGATTCATGCATTGCATGCATAATTCAATAAGATTTGTAAGTTGATTCTCAAGAATTTCTACATGCATGCCCATATCTTGGTTTTGTTCAAAGAATTCAACATGTTTTTGACTTAAACATCTCATTTGCTCATGATTTGGAAACTTGGAGCTCAAATCATTTCATGCATGTCATGTTCATGTTATGTTTGCACATTTCAAGCTTGAGTTTGTACAATTGACATGCTTATGAGCCTTGATTTCATGAAATGATATTTAATTCTTTATGTTTTACAAGTTTATATATGTTTTCTCAAGTTTTGGGGCCCAAAGGTTACATTTCAAAGCTTTGAATTCGAGTTTCGAACTTAGGAGCAAAATCTGGAAATTCCAAAATTTTGCTCTCTACTCGAGCGACAGAACTTGCGCTCAAGCGCCCACTCTGTATTTTGCACTCTCGCTTGAGTGACCATAAGTTGGCTCGAGTGTAAAATGCATGCTCTAAGAAGTTTAAAAGTTTTACAGACCGCTCGAGCGACAATAGTTGCGCTCGAGCGAAAACCTGTGTCTCACGCTCAAGTGACCGTCGAGCAAAAAAAATCAAGCAACCAGTACTTTTGCAGAGTTTACAAATCGCTCGAGCGACCGAATTTGCGCTCGAGCGAAGGCCCTGTTTTCAGCAAATTTTGTTAAGTGTTTCAAAGTACATTTTGACATCCACATTGTATCCTAGGCATTCCTAGGCCTTGGTTAAGACATCGTAATGAGGATAAGACTTAGAAACACACTAAGAACGAAACGTAATGAGTTAAGTATATTCCGAGCGTGTGTTTCAATGTGTATCTGCTATGTGTTTGTGTAGGTCACACGCCATAGACTATCTGAATCGCCCGCTTTCTCTATTTTGCTATCGGAGCCATCTATGAGTAATAACTCTGTAAAGTTATGTTTGACTTTAATTATTTTCTGATGACATGAAATGGTCAGTTTTCTGAAAATGCTATGTTTTATATGAATGAATGTCCAATTTTATGAAATGTATTTATGGCATCCTTAGCATCATATAATATGCGTCCCTTTCTGTGTCATCGAAATGCCTTTATGGCTGTCCCTTTATAGGTTATCGAAAACGTCACTATGTACATGAGTCATCAAAATGCGTTATAATTGTCCCTTATGAGTTATCAAAATGCCTTCATGGCCGTCCTTTCATGGGTCATCAGATTTGTTAACGCTAATGGATGTGCCACGTACTATAATGTGAAATGTATGAACTTTGAATACGAATATGACTAAATATATGAATCTGTTTCTACTTTGACATTTGATTATGTACAAGACTCTATTTTTGTATGGACATTATTCAGTAAAACCTTTACTCTGTTATTGTTCACTAGGCTTTTGCTCACTATTTATATTATGTATGTAGGTGAGCAGGCGTGACACCAGGCCTAAGTTGGAGAGTTTGGGTAAACTAGCCACCGTGTCTCTTGAGGAGGTTCCCTTTTGAGATCCGATCAAGTTTTTGAGAAACAAGTCTTTGGGACTTTTGTACCTTCTTATGTTTATATTTTGTCAGAACATGTTTTGGAAATTCTGTATATGTGGATTTGGTGACGTATGACTAATATATATATATACATAACGTTATTTTTACGTATCGAAGTCTTAAATTTCTGTTCCATGTATGTCTGCACAGCTCTAAGGACTATGAATATTTCTAGATTTGCTTCCGCAGCCCCTTATTATATGATATTTAGGTCAAAGGCCTTTGGTAATCCTAGGATTACTGGCCGGTTACGACACTAAACCTATAAGGGCAGGTTTGGGTCGTGACAATTGTATTGTTTTTGTGCTTCTTATATAGTTGTGGCTTTTTGCTTATATTATTTTTTAAATTTATTTGGCTATAGACAGCCCAAGTATGTATTAAAAAAAACAAAAGAAAAGAAAAAAAAAGAGCAAAACTTAAGCCCTCTAATTTTAGCAATTAATATAACCTTAAGTAAAAAATATGGTTTTTCAAGAAATGGGTAAAATACCAAGTTTACACACAACTAGAGAATTATATGCAACTGTTTGGTCCAGTTCGATGAATACATATTGCAAAAGTGATGAGTTTCATGCTCTAAGTTGAAAATGTGTCAAGCAAAAGGGGAAAACCAAAATGAAGAGGTAGGAAAATACAGAGTCTTATATGACATTTAGCCAAAAAGTCACTCTCCACCCCACCGGTTCTAATAGGTAACTCCCTCACTTAAAGCCCCCTCCCCAACCCCAACCCCACCTTCAGCATCCATCATTTCATTTCATTTTATATCGTTACATATCTATTTAAAAACTTTGATATTGAACAATATGAATTGCATATTTCATTATTATTTAGAGGAGTATATATACTGAACATCTTAGAATAAATAAGAAATGAACTAAATCTATTCTACAGTATTACAATGATGTAGGCTAACTTTAAGTATTTCCATAATATAGGCTGAAATTAAGCAATAACTTAATTACAGTGGTTATTGCTTTACCCCGTAAGACTGAGCTTCTGTCAAAGATGCCAATCTTGGAACGATGAGAGAGAAACTGTTTTCAAGCAAGAGGTTTTGTAAGAGAGTCCGCAAGTTGATCGGCAGTATGAACATGAGCAACATGAAGCTTGTTGTTGGAGACTTGGTCGCGAACAAAATGAAAATCAATAGCCATATTTCATGCGAGAATAAAACACGGGATTAGCACAAAGATAAATGGCACCCACATTGTCACAGTAAATCGTTGGTGGGGAGAAGTTGACATTCAATTCTCCAAGGAGATTCATGATCCGGCTGACTTCGGCTGCAGTGGAGGCAATGGCCCGATACTCTGCTTCGGTAGATGATCGCGCCACTATTTTTTGTTTCTTGGAGCTCCAATTGATAGGATTGGAGCCAAGAAAGACAACATGGGCGGTGGTGGAGGTACAATCATTAAGATTTCCAGCCCAATCTACATAAGCAAAGGCATGAAGTGTTAAATGAGAGGGGTAGCGAATGAGTAGACCATGAGTGAGAGTACCTTTGAGATATCGAAAAAGACGTTTCACAGCAGCCCAATGAGTAGTGGTTGGCCAATGCATAAACTATGAGAGTTTGTTCATGGCAAAGGATATATTCGGGCAAGTAAGAGATAGGTATTGCAAGGACCCAAGAACTTGACGATAGGAAGTGGCATCAAAGGAAGCACTACCATCATCCAATTGGAGAGTGTTAGAGGGATTGAGAGGGGTGCTGACTTCTTTAACGATGAGCATCTTGGTCTTGACAAGAAGATCAGAGACATATTTTTGTTGTGTAAGAAAGAGCCTTGAAGATGTACAAACCATTTCAACACCTAAGATGTAGCTTAGGTTCCCTAAGTCTTTGAGAGAGAATCGAGTGGCAAGTTGAAGAATGAAATGTTGAACTTGTTCTGGGACTGAGCCAGTAACAATGATATCGTCAACACACACCAGAAGATAGATCACATAGCTAAGGTGATCAAAAATGAAGAGGGAGCTGTCAGATTTGGAGTTGAAGAAGCCAATGTAAAGTAGAAACTGGCGCAATTCTTAGTACCAAGCTCGAGGGGCTTGACGGAGTCCATAAATAGCTTTGTGAAGCTTGCACACATGAGCCGGGAATTGGGGATGAACAAATCCCTGTGGCTGTTACATAAAAACATCATCATGAAGTGTTCCTTGCAAAAAAGCATTGTTGATATCTAATTGGCGAAGTGGCCATTGGTGAACCACGATAAGCGTTAAAATGATACGAATAGTCGTTGGTTTGACAACCGGACTGAATGTATCATGGAAATCTAGGCCAGAGTGTTGATGAAACCATTTTGCGACAAGGCGTGCCTTGTAGCAGGCAACGGTACCATCTGGGTTCCTTTTAATTCTAAAAACCCATTTCGAGCCAACAACGTTTTGGGAGGGATGTGGTAGGATGAGTGTCCATGTGTGGTTCTGAAGGAGAGCATCATATTCATCACACATAGTTGTGCGCCAATGTGGAAGTTTTTGTGCTTGAGTGTCTATGGAGGGTTCGGTGATTTTTACTTGGGCATGCAGATCAAGGATTTGTTTGGGTCGGAAGATGTTATTTTTGGAGTGAGTAACCATGTGATACAGCTGTGGAGGTGGTGTGGATGGAGGTGAGGTGGTAGAGGAGATATGGGGAAAGAGATTAAGAGGACTTACCTGTGATGAACCAAGGGCGGGGACATTATTAGCGAGTGGAATGTTGGACCATTGAGAAGAATGGACGTTCACAGTGAAGGGTATCAAGGAAGATGTGGGTATAGAAGGAGATGAGTGTGAGATTGGGCGTGGTGGAGATGAGCTATGGTTTGGGAGAGTCATGGGTGGAGAAGAATGTGGAGTGGTGCTTGAAGGAGAACTGTTGGGAGTAGGAGATGTAGGGAGAGAATATTATGGATTTTGTGGATTGGGTAAGGTAAGAGAGTCAACCAGGATTGGACTGATTGATGAAGGTGGCTGGGGGGTTATAAAAGGGGAATGAGAGTCAGTAGATGAGAAAGTCCATTGAAGGAGGGTATCTCCAGAAACTATGGCATCATGTGGGGAATTATTATGAAAAGAAAAGATAGACTCAACGAAAACAATTTGGCAGGACACGAATAGATGACCAGTAGAGAGGTCGAAACAATGATGCGTGTTATGTTCAAGAGAGTAATCAACAAAAACATAAGACTTGGATCGTGGGTCTAGTTTATGCTTAGTGCAGGGACAAAGCCAAGGATAGCAGAGACAACCAAAAACTTTTAATTTATGGTAATGTGGAGAAGTTTTGAAGATAAGTTGATATGAGGATTGGAAGTGGAGAACAGAGGCAGGCATTCGATTGATAAGGAACATAGCGGTGGCAAAGGCAAGGACCAGAATTGAAGAGGCATGGAAGCTTGATGAAGAAGTGTAAGTCCAGTTTCAACAATATGATCGTGTTTGCGTTCGGCGGTACCAACAAGCTCAGGAGTATATGGTGGGGATTTTAAGTGTTGAATACCATAGAAAGAAAGTTTATGACTTAGACCTTGGAATTCAGTGCCACAATCATCTGAGTAAACAGTCTTTATTTTGGTTTGAAAATAATTCTCAACAACTCTTCGAAATTTGTCAAATACATGGTAAATATCAGATTTCAATTTCATAGGATAGAACCAGGTGTATTTGGTGAAACAATCCACAAAAATAATATAATAATGAAATTTATCAAATTACGTAATGGGAGAACATCCCCCAACATCCGTATAGAGTATCTCAAGAGGTTGAGTGCAGGACACAGTGAAGAGACCAAACGGTAACTTGTGGCTTTTTTTGTTGAGACAAGAGTTACAATGAGAACTTAATGACTCCAGAGACGATACAGGTAAGGATTGACTGGATGCAATTTTGCGAAGAACTTGAACTGAGGGATGACCGAGGCGACAATGTTAATAATCCATGGAGACAACGGTACTAAGAAGAGCAGTAGGATGTTGGGATGGAGTGGGACATTCATAGATATGTCCATTATTTTGGTCTCGAACTAAGGAGGCCCCCGTGCTCAGATCCTTCACAAGAAAAAAAATAGGAAAAAATTCAATTGAAGTATTATTATGAGAGCAGAATTGGGAAACAGAGAGCCAATTTTTTTTAATATAAGGAGCACACAAAACGTTATTTAACTTGAAAGTGGAATTTTTTGAATTGATTGTAGTAGAACCAATATGAGTGATTGGAATACCGTTACCGTCACCGATCATAATATCTTTATTACTACCATACTCCAAGTGAAGCGACAAGTTCTGGAGGTCAGAGGTGATGTGATGTGATGCTCCAGAATCAACAACCCAATTGTTAGTAGGATTAATGCATCCATTGCGATCACTGGCCGTGTAGTGGGCTTATGGCCAATTTTGCTTGAGAAAAGGAGGGGGACGAGACTGACATAGTTTGGCCATGTGGCCAACCTTATCACATAGTTGACATACGGACTTGCCATGGGTGTGAGTGAAGTTGGAACGCCAGCCTTGCGGTGAAGCTTGTTGGTTGCCTTGGTAATTGGGATGGTTGTCATGAAGTTTGTTGTTGACAAAGTGATTGCTTGGATCATTTTGAATATTTGGATAATTTTTATTGCCAAAATTTCCAGTAGGGCCTTTGTAGTGAGATTGGCCACCACCTGATTGAACTCCTTTGTCCTTGAAGTTCTTTTGATTAAATTGAGCAGTGATTGAGAGACTCACTCGCTTGGTTTCTTTACGCTTGAGGTAGATTTTGTGATCCATTAATTTTTCATAGAGTTCTTCATATGACAACGGTGAATCACGAGTCCTTATTGCAGCTACTATTTCTTTAAATTCAGAGCCAAGATCATTAAGTGAGTAGTGAATTACCTGTTAATCACTTAGTATGTGTCCAACCATGGTAAGATTGTCCATGATACCCTTGAGAGTTTGCAAATAATTTGCTACTGACTTGTCTTCTTTAGTCACATTCATGAGAGTGTTGAGAAGAGTTAGTTTGCGAGTGCTTGAGTGATTGACAAAGGATGTCTTAAGTTTCGACCATGCTTCAGCGGAAGTTTTGGAATGGTAGACAAGGGCGATCGTCGATCCTGATACAAAAGTTTGAATAGCAAGTAGAATCAATCGATCTTGACGATGCCAAAGTTTATGACTCGGATTAGCTTCTTGAGTGGTAGATCCAGACATGATTCTGGTCTCAGGCGGACAGGGAAATGAGCCATCGACATAGCCCAACAAGTCATATCCGTATAGGAGGTTGGAGAACTGAGCTTTCCAGGAGGGATAATTGCCTCATTTGGAAAGTTTAAATGGTATGAGAGATGAGGCATTAATGGAGATAATAGAAGAGGTTTGAGTAGAATTGTTTCCAACAGTAGTAACAATCTAAATATCAGATGAAGAAGAGGATGAGTTATTTGACATGGTTTGGGTTTCACTGAATGTGAAGAGGAATAACAGAATGAAGAGAGAAAAAGGGAGAGACAGCTTGCTTAGAGCAAGTAGTGCTCTAATACCATAAAAACTTTGATATTGAACAATATGAATTGCATATTTCATTACTATTCAGAGGAGTATATATACTGAACATCTTAGAATAAATAAGGAATGAACAAAATCTATTTTACAGTATTACAATGATGTAGGCTAACTTTAAGTATTTCCATAATATAGGTTGAAATTAAGCAATAACTTAATTACAGTGGTTATTGCTTTACACTATTTTAGTTTGTTTTGAAGATTGATTATTACATTGGACCTTTTTTTTAAAAATATATTTATTACATTGTTATAGTGATGCTTAGTTTGTTGTTATGCTTTTGAAATAGGTTGAGTAGGTTATAGTTGTATCTTGAATCATTGTTGATTATGAATGAAAAATGGAAATGGGTTGTTTTTCTTTGTTGTTTTCTCTCATCTCATGGAATTTATAATCAGGAAATCAGATATTTTTGAGATATGTCCAATTTAAAAGTGTTTCAAGTTCTTAGGGACATGTCCTACTTATATCTTTAATCTACATTAGCCATTTGTTATATTTATATAGATTTTCAAAAACTATAGAGTTATAGTCTAAATGGGATGGGATTGAAGTTTTTGAACATATGTTTTATGCGTTGCTAAAAATTGTTATTTAGCGGATAGTGCTCTCAACTTTTGTTTATAGGCTTGGATAGTCAAATTTGCTGTTTTTTGGATTTTTTCTATCATTACATTTTTTTTTTTGTGTAGCTTTTCTGGGTGTTTGATTATTGGGGGAAAAAAAAAAAAAAGAGGAAAATTCCATAGCTTCTGGAATTGTGAGGTTGAGGTGGTTGAGTTTGATTTGATGAAAGTATTTGTTGGTTGTTTAGAGCTTGACTTTGTTGGTTGTTTAGCCACGTTTGGGTGGGTTTAACTCTTTGTAAAGTTTAGTTAACTGCTAATTTAGACAACTTATGTTCAAGCAATCTAAAGTACCTTTCTTACCCCCCCCCCCCAAAAAAAAAGAAAAAAAAAACACTTCAAAATAAATTTTCGGTCTTTAACTCTAACTTGGAACTTAGTCCTAAATAGATTTGTTTCTTTCTACTTTTCCTATATTTTATCCTTGCAATTGGATATAGCCTTTTCATATGCAACATTCTTTTCTTTTTACAATGTAACATCTCTCTTACAAGATGTGCCTGGCTAAAAAAATTAGTGCCAAAAGGGGTAGACTTTGGACCAAAACTTATCCAACAACCAACTGTATCTGCAACATCACTACCATAAAGGTGGTGTACTAGATTGAAAAGAATTTTGCATATTAGATTAGCTTGGAATTCAGAGTTATAGTGTCTTCAAATTGATTATTGATTAGAGGAAGGAAAAGAGTTGTTTACTTCCATAATATTTATTTGGCAGTTTGATTGAGCTTCTTTCCCTGTTTTCCTTTTCCCTATGTTTTAATCTTCTAGAATAAAATGTCACAAGAAACTCTAAGGTAGTGTTTGGTTCACTAAAATAAAGTGCAAAGATTCCTTACACTTCTCACGTTTGGTTGACTAAAAGAATAATGAAAAATTCATTGGAATGAGAATCATCATTAACCATTATAAGGGAATAATCATTTCATAGGGAAGTGTAAGAAATAACAATTTCATTTTATTTCATTCATTCCAGTGAACCAAATAAAGCATAAACGAGATTGAAGTGTTTCAAATATGATTAGTGTTCTGATAAATGATTTGGGTGATTTTGATAAATGCATAAATGATTTGGGTGATTTTGATAAAAGTGTGAATTAGGTTTCTTTTTTTAACATGCAAAGTAATGTTCTTTAATCTTTTGTTTTTATTTGGTTGTTAAAAATTAGAATTATAGTGAGAAAGAAATAGCCCATTATACTTAATTATGGCACAATTAAGTAATCAAACAGTCATTGTATAGCCATTGGTATTTAAACCCAATCTAGTTATAGCACTATTAAATGAGTTATTTCTTCACTGCAGGTGTTAGCACCATAAATCTGTAATTTTTATTATTATTTATTATTTATATAATTGCAGGACACGTGGCATCCTCTTATTCATTTGGAAGTTAAAAGAAGTTATAGAGATAATGGAGAATATGAAGGACAAAGTGGATGAGTGGAAGGACAAAGTGGATGAGTGGAAGGACACATGGCAAGACAAGAATGAAGATGGAAAAGTGGGTAGTTTTAGGTGGTTATTGGGTAGTTATTGCTGTAAGTTTTTTCCTACAAATATTTGTCTATAAATAACCATTCATGGCTATATTGTAAAGGATCCAGAATTCATAATCAAAGACACTTGATTTCAATATTTCTTATCATTGTCCTTATCTTAGGAGTAGTTTAACATAGATTTATATTTCGAAGCATTTATTTTCAGCATTTTATTTTCGAAGCATTTAATGCACTTCATTTTCGAAGCATAGGAGTAGAGGTAAGTAATTATTACTTTGATTGTTCACTCAATCATCTTTCTCCGTCTCCCTCATTCTTTTTTTAATTTTTCTTTTCTCTACACTTTGGCAATTTTGAAGTCCTCTTTGTTGAGGCGAAAGAACTGTCAACACAATCGCTTGATAATTGGCTTGAATTCAATCTGTAAGGATTTTTCAATCCTTGCTGGCACGCTCGCATTTATAATATTTTCCTTCGTAGGAAAAATAAGCCAACAATTTTTGGCACGCCCGGTGGGACTGCCAAGTGTAAGAAATGACAAACAATTTGGATTTCGCCATTCGAACTTGTCAATTTGAAATATATTGGCGTGAAAGAAAAATTTTGGATCTTCAAGAAGAGATCCATTTTCTTAATGAAATAAACTTTCATCCATTACAATATTATTTGGTGGAAGAAAAAAGACACCATTTAATTGGAGAAATTCATCAACTTGATATGGAAATTCGCCAATGGAATGATGAGTTATCAACTCTCACTACCAAGTCATTAACTGAGGCTTTAATGGCCGGAATTGGTGAATTTTTTCAGAATTTTTCCATGGTTAAAAATAGCAAAAGCAAAGAGTTGATTTCATCAATGGCTCGGGGGGTTCAAGAGTCCGTTTTTAAAAAGCCAAATTATGAAATTAACATAATGAAAGAGCATGTTTTTGAGCCAAATTTGGCTAAGACTGATATTCCATGCATGGCTCGGGGGGTCTCAAAACCAATTTTTAGAGAGTTAAGTCATGAAAATAACATATCTATGGGTGATTTTCATAAGCCATTAATGGCTAACATGGAAAAACAACCCACTTTGCCAAATAATTATGAAAATCAATTCGGCAAAAGTCATGTTTTTAAAGCAAACATGGTCAAGAATAATGAACAAGCCACTGTTCATGAATTCAAAATTTTTGACATTTTTCAAGGTGTAAAAAAGTATGAATTTTCATGGCCACACTATACCATGACTTTTGTTATTCGAAATCCATTTTGGATTTGTGGATCACATCAAACGTTGACTTTAATGGAATGGCTAGCAAATAATATTTCGTTATTGAAATATATTGGGCCAAAAATATGGTTGATCCATAAAACCATCATCATTTGGTTTTGTGGTCACCTTCGAAATATGTCCCAAGACACTTCGAAGCATGTTATTCATTGAAATATCATTTTATAGCCATTAATGGCTTGTTAAAATGCCAAACTAATTTCATAGTAATCCAACTCTTTGGATTTTGTATGAAGAGATGTCGTGAGCACTTTCGAAGGACGACTTTGATCCTTTAGTAACATATGTGGCTTTCGAATGGTGGTTTTGTTATCAATAAACACCTTCGAAATGTAACATGGGGCGAGAAAACTTTCGAAATACGTATCTCTCTTCAAATATATGTAAAATGGCAATTAATTAGTTGTCGAATAATGCCTATTTTTGGCATGATAAGTTGGTTCGAAGAACAACAGTTTTTGGTGTCTTCGAAGAATTAATAATTGGTTCGAAGCACAAAATTAATATTTTCATTAATTATGTATGAACCAGAACATACAAAATGTGAATAACTACAATGTTGGCCAAAAGCTGCTTCGAAGGCTCTTTTGCCATAATTTTGTAAGCTTCGAAGCACTCCATCTTGCATTAACAGCTTCGAAGAAACAATAATGATGGTTGTGAACCTTTGAAACTTTGCCGAGTATTTCTAAGGATGTAATTTGTCCTTTGTCGGCACTTTCAACCTTCGAAAGATGATTTTGGTCCTTTGTACCACCTTCGAAGCTTGTTACTAGTCCGTAATAGCTAGCATTCGAGACATCTAGTCATAATTTCATACTCATTCGAAACACTTCATTGGTGCTATTATATCATTCGAAGCACTTTGTTGATATTATTCGAAGCATTTTATTGCTCAGATTAGTCATGTGCTTGGTTCGGCCCTTCAAAAATTCAAGTAAACATCATTTATAAGGGCCGCGGGGGGTAATGTTAGCACCATAAATCTGTAATTTTTATTATTATTTATTATTTATATAATTGCAGGACACGTGGCATCCTCTTATTCATTTGGAAGTTAAAAGAAGTTATAGAGATAATGGAGAATATGAAGGACAAAGTGGATGAGTGGGAGGACAAAGTGGATGAGTGGAAGGACACATGGCAAGACAAGAATGAAGATGGAAAAGTGGGTAGTTTTAGGTGGTTATTGGGTAGTTATTGCTGGAAGTTTTTTCCTACAAATATTTGTCTATAAATAGCCATTCATGACTACATTGTAAAGGATCCATAATTCATAATCAAAGACACTTGATTTCAATATTTCTTGTCATTTTCCTTATCTTAGGAGTAGTTTAACATAGATTTATATCTCGAAGTATTTATTTTCAGCATTTCATTTTCGAAGCATTTAATGCACTTCATTTTTGAAGCATAGGAGTAGAGGTAAGTAATTATTACTTTGATTGTTCACTCAATCATCTTTCTCCATCTCCCTCATTCTTCTTTTAATTTTTCTTTTCTCTACACTTTGGCAATTTTGAAGTCCTCTTTGTTGAGGCGAAAGAACTGTCAACACAATCGCTTGATAATTGGCTTGAATTTAATCTGTAAGGATTTTTCAATCCTTGCTGGCACGCTCGCATTTATAATATTTTCCTCCGTAGGAAAAATAAGCCAACAGCAGGTCTGTGGTGTTTCAACCTCTTCAACTGTTGGACAATCTTCACTGTATTCGAAGAATGGATTAAAGAGAGGAGAGAGACTATTTGATTACAAAAGTTAAAACAGTATATATAAAAAAAAAATAAAAACAGATTCTTATTTTGTTACTAAAACAAAATCTAAATCTGAAAAAGGAAAAAAAAAAAAATTAAAACAGAAATTAAATTAATTACTTACCTTATTAAATTCTTGAACAAAATTTTTGATCAAGTCCAATGTTTAACACTGTATCCTTAAGACATATTCGTCCTCTCCACGGTACTTTCAGATTATGGACGTCGATCTCTCAAGATAAAATGATCAACAGTGAATAGTAGCAGCACTATAAACTATTCACACAACGAACACATTTAGGGTTTACACTCTTTCTCACAAGGAAAATAATGCAGCAAGAATGCAGAGAGCAATAGCAGATTTAGGACAAAATTTCTGAATGAAAAATCAATTGAGGGATTGCCTATTTATAGATAAAAATAGTGGCTATTCGGTTTGAATCCAACAGGTATGGTACTCTGTAGACATCCCCGAACGCCCCGGGAGGGTGAGTCCCGTTCTGTTCGTTTGTGGGTCTACTACAGTTCAGACTCAAATTGTCACGGTTCTTAATCTGAACCAAAGAGTCCAAATCCGGCAAATCGTTTTGAGAAAAACAGATTTTTGAAAGAAGTGCCAAACATGGACTGCTTCGCCAGATACAGAGTCGCCACCTAAATATTTTATTTTGGGAAATTTAGGAAACCCTGACTCGGTGCCAAAGGCCACGTGTCCGTCATCACCAAAGTTGCCTCGGCTCGGGAACTTGGGTACGATTAGGGAAGGTCAGCTATGAGCACCCCCTCTCGCCCGATCAAAGATCGGCCTCTACTAACCGTGATATCTTGTTTTGAAAACATTATATGTTCTTATTCCGGTTATTAGCCTAGAATTACTATGTTATGCGCACAACAAACAAGTATAGACTGGATCGCCTGAATTGGAACAAAACATTTCATGTTTGTTTAGAAAGTGGTTTGCTACTCGCAAGTAGGCTTAAAATGTAGATTTTGCCACCCTCGGGTGGGCTTAGAAAAGATGGTTTTGCCACTATCTAGTGGGCTTAAAACTCATAGTTTTAATGCATTATTCCAATTTAGGTGATTCAATCTCCATCCACAGGCATTCAAGCAGTTATATCACATAAGCAACTAGCCTCATGGTAATCATGCTGTCATGGCAACACTCACACACATGCAAGGATGCTAAAGCATAAAAGCTCACCTAGTACTCCAAGCCAAAACAGAAACTAGTTAGTAATCATATGCATGACCCTAGTTCATGTTAAGATGGCTAATGCAACACATGCAAAATGCAACTAAGATAGGCTCAGCTAATCTACAATGACATGTGAAATGCTACAACTAACACGTATTCAATTTGGAATTGAAATACAAATGCAGTTAGAATGATGCGCCGAGCCCGGTGCATGCAAGACAAATGTATGAATGCACGCATGCATAGCATAAGGTATGCTAAATTAAATATGCCCTAATACTAACCATCAAAAGCAGGTAAGTAAAAGGGGGAAATAAGTGGGGGTTGTAAGACATGCACACACGCACCCACACTTATTACAAATTTGCCCTCGCTCGGAGGGACCAAAAGAATAATACAAATTAATTAACCTACAAGCTAATTAAATATTACAGTCCACTTAGTTGATTAACAAATTAACTAAGCTAAGGAAAGCAGTAAAAGGCCTCGGGAAGAGGGTCCAATGCACGCGTGCTCGGGTTTGCTCGGAAATCCGTCGCCATGCACGAGTTGCCTCTGTTTTCCCTGCTCTGCTCTTCTGGAAGTTGCACAACTCCCAAAGTATGCTCCATGGACACTGTGGAACACCACCGGCTAGGAGGAATTGCCACCGGCCAAGGGAAATGATCACCGGCCACTGATTAAGCTATCGGTCACCAATGGATGGCCGGTCGGCATTGAAGATGGCTGGCCGGCCAAATCTTCCTGCAGAATTCTGTTTTGACAGCAGCAGAGGGCAAAACAAGGCATGGCAATGCATTTCAAGCAAATGTGTGCACCACCACATCCCTTATCATGTTTATGACTCAAAGGGGTATGGTACTCGATTCTCAGACCACCAATCGCGCATCTCAATGCGTGATGGCCCAAGGAACCAAGGTATGCAATTTCAATGTGGAATGAAATGCACACAAGACAAACAAATAAAGCCCAACCCCTATCATGGTGATTTCAAGAGGCAAGGCATGCATGCTCAATGTAATGCAACCTAGGCATGCAAACTAGTATGCAACATGAGCATGGAGGCAAGTGTGCAAGCATATAAGCATGTAACAACATGTAAGGATGGTCTTATACTAATTTGGACAGCTCTCTACCAGGCCCAAAACAGTAGCCAAAATGATGCAACAAAGGCATGAAAACACACACACAAGCATGCATGCACAAGGGCCTAAACATAGAGCATAAGCCATCAACTCTTCAAAGCATGAAAGGGATGGAAAATGCAAGTATGCAAGCATGGAACATGGACTGAAATATGGTTCCCAATGATGGCAAATCATGAGAATAAGCCAAGTAAAGCATGCTAGTGACCCACATACCCAAGGCTAGTAAGCTAGAATGCAAAGGAGCTATACAAAGCATGGCAAGGATGGCCTAAACAACCAAAAACAGAATTTCAGCATGCAAAATGAGCTCCAAAACTCACACACATGGCATCCCAAATGATCCAAACACATAGGCATACACAATGCACATTTCAAGGCATGAAATCACAACACTTCCAAGCATTAAAAGAGACACAAAGGACAATGTAAGGCCACATTATATGGACTGAAACCTGATATCAAATGATGCAAAATGATGATAATAAGCTTATGCTAAGCATGTTGGTGACCCACACAATCAAGCTCACAAGCCAAAAATGCTAAGAGACTATACCAAACATGGCAAATATGGCAAAGACAACTAAGGTTAGACCTTAAACATGGAAAAATATGACTAAGACCTTCTTGGAACCAAGCCAAAATCATGCTAAAATGTCGACTCATAACATGATGCATATTAGGCCAAAACAAGGGATTACAAGGCAAGCATATGATGCATGAAACGGACCATCAAACCAACCAAAAACAGAGGCATAATACAACCAAATATCCCCAAAAACCTCTGAAATGGAGCCAAGAATAACTAAGCATGCATGCTACCTTTTATGAGCCAAAAGCAAGAACAAATGAGACACAAAGGGAGAGGGGTGTCCCTCCCCTACACAAGACCTCAAAATCACTTCATCACCACTGAAAATCCACTGGATTTCAGTGGTGAGAAGACTAATACAACAAAGTAAACGAGGCTTAGAGAAAAGGCACCAAAATAGGCCAAAAGAGGCCTAAGAGGGGGAGTTCGACCCCCAATGCCAAAACACCCTTAATGAAAGATGTTAAGCATGAAAATATAAGACTCTTTCATGTTATACACAAAGCTTAAATCAGCATGCAAGATAGGTAGAAAGCTAGTGCAAGATTGGGGAAAATAAAGCAAGAATCTCACCCTTGAAGAACACTTCAAGAACAGGGGCTCCAGCCACCCTCCTCTGACCAAAGCCAGTCCAAAACTTCAAGAATCAACCCTCAATGCCTCTCAAACTCGAAGTAAGGTGTAATGGTGTGTGTATTAGTGCAATAGTAGGGTCAAAATGCACTTTTAGGCTTCCAAACACACCCTAAGGATGAGAGAGAGGGAGATATAGAGAGAGAGAGGATGATATATCAGATATATAGATATAGAAGCTCTGGTTTTTTGATTCAAAAGCTCCAACCCCTAACAATGGGAGAGGAGGGGTGCTTATATAGGAAAAAAAAAGACTCCAAGCTTCTCCAAGAAGCTATACCAAAATGGGCAAAGGGTGCAAAGGGTTCTTGGCTTCTTGGAGAAGCTAGTACAACTGGCTAAGCTTCCCCAAGAAGCTTGGCCAAAGGGTTCAAGCTTCTAGAAGGAATTAGGGGGTCAAGGGCTCAAAACAGCCATCAACCGCACGGAGAGGAGTGGTGGTGCATCCCAGCTGGCACAGCTGGCATGCACCATGCCTCAAGGGTGCAAAGGAGTCAAACCGGCCAGCAAAAACGGTCACCGGCAAAACAAAGTGCCGGTCGGCCAACTATTATGCCGACCGGCCATTAATAATAAGAAACCACAGCCGGTGGCATCAATAAACAGCCGGTGAGGCAAAGGTAGGGCCGGTGGGATGTGGGGATGGCTAACAAGCCATTCCCTGCCCTCCAAGCTAAGAACACAAGTGTTTGGTGCCAAAACCGAACACGGAACAGTCGAGTCGAGAGATCCTGAGGCAAGGCGCGCAGCCAAGACTTTCGGGAACTCAAGACGAAACACAAACAAAGAGGATCACCGAGTGTTCAAGCGGTGACGTCCAAGCCTTGAGGATGGTCAAAAATGGGGTGTCTACATACTCGTTCAGACAAATACAGGTTTGAATTTCAAATAGATAAGGAACTATTTTGGGTTTGCATTTGAACAGATTCGGATCTGTTTGGATAGATATGGAACCTGTACAAAAATTCTGAAGAGGTGCAAACCAAAATTTGAATTTTATTTCCAACTAGAATTTGAAATAAAAACAGAAAAAAAAAATATTTAAATGTAATGTTTTTGGCCCAAAAAGATAAATATTAGGTCGGACAAGCCCAACCCAACCTCATACCATGCACCTGCGCCCAAGCCCAAGCCTAGGCCCAGGCCCAACCCAGCTCGCATGACCGATCGGATAGACGGTGGCGGTGGCACGCGCATGTGTGTTTATTTTTTGGTCCAATGGGTCTAGCCCACTTTGCCCATAAGCTCTCCCTTCTACAAACTTGGGTTGCCCCTTTGGGCCCTCTCCAAGTTGCAAACTCAAGCCTTATAAACTCACAAAAGTTTGCCCACCAAACCAATGTGGGACAAACCTTTAGTTCAAACCTTTAAGGAAACTTCACCAATATACCGTTTCCATGGAGCTCTCTTTGGCTTCAATTTCCCATTCACCCGATAATGGTATTGAGCAGCCAAATATACTACGTGAATCACAACGTGGCATAGAATGCATTACCACTTAGACCCGCTAACTTTGGCGTATGGGTCCCACCTAAAAATTAGACCAAAATTGAGGAAAAATCTGATTTTTTCAAAACCATTTCTAACAATCCCCCATATGAATGGAATTTGATGACAACAGAAATGCAACAATATGCAGAATTTGTCGAAAGAGTATAAATCGAAAATATCTTATATCAGGATAGGTAGCTTTTGGCCTTGAACCTTCCCTAGTGATAATCTATCGGACTTACTAGCTAACTAATGGACGCAATGCCTTGAATAGTTCAGCCGTTTGTGTAAGCCAAGACAATAGATTTCACATAAAATATCTTCTAAGACATTGTGATTCTCACAGTTGTGTTCATTTTGGCCTTGAACGCTTCTAGTTGTTCATGAGTGCTTCTAGAGAATTCAGCATTTTCATTCTCAAAGAATCAGCCCCAATTTGACACTCATATAAGTGATTCTTATTGTGAGTATCTCTTATACTTGTTTTGATTTTTATGCCTAAATCAAGATATAAATAATCACTACAAGCAAAACTTATCCTTATATCCCTGCATACAACACATGTTGCAGATATCACTCTCATCAGAGGAATGAGTAGGGAATTTTAATCCTTTGGTGACTTTTGGCGAGTCACACATAACTTAGTTGTCCTTTTGAACTTAGTTCTTGGAATCTGCAGTCATTTAAGTAGGGTTACCATTATGATGACTCTTATGTAATAGGCTTTAATCCCATCCTTTCGATGAACTATACACTTGCTCTTTTGTCAAACCTTTTGTTAATGGATTCGCAATATTCTCTTTAGTTTTATATAATCTATTGAGATTATTCCATTTGAGAGCAATTGCCTTACGGTATTATGTCGATGACAAATATGTCGTGACTTACCATTATACATATGATTCTGTGCCCTGCCTATTGCAGATTAACTATCACAATGAATGCAAATAGTTGGCATAAGTTTTGGCCACATTGGAATGTCTTCTAAGAAGTGGCGAAGCCATTCTGCTTTTTCACCTGCTTTGTCTAAAGTGATGAACTCAGATTCCATTGTGGATCGTGCGATGCATGTTTGTTTTGTAGATTTCCAAGAAATAGCAGCGCCTCCTAGAGTAAAGACATATCCACTAGTGGATTTTGAATCTTTAGTATTCGACATCCAATTGGCATCATAATAACCTTCTAGTACTGTAGGATATCGAGTAAAGTTCAAACCATGATCATGGGTAAATCTTAGATATCTAAGAACTCGAATGATCGCTTTTCAATAGTCTTCTCTGGGGTTACTAGTGTACTTACTCAATTTACTGACAACATAAGCTATATCAGGACGAGTACAATTCATTAGGTACATTAGGCTTCCAATGATTTGGGAGTATTTTAACTGAGACACAACATCACCTTTATTTTTCGATAAGTAAAGACTGATGTCTACAGGCGTTCTAGCTACATTCATTTCATTCTTGATAAATTTACTAAGAATTTTCACAATATAATGAGATCGAGATAATGCATACCTATCAGATGTTTTAGTAATTTTCATTCCTAATATAACATCTGTGACCCCCATATCTTTCATATCAAATCTTTTGTTCAGCATTTGCTTGGTTGATTTGATCATGTTTAGACTGCTTCCAATGATAAGCATATCATCCACATAAAGACAAACGATGACATAACCTTTGTCAGTGTTTTTAACATAGACGCACTTGTCACATTTGTTTATCTTAAACCTATTAGTAAGCATAGCATGATCAAATTTTTCGTGCCATTGCTTAGAAGCTTGTTTTAATCCATAAAGATATTTTACAAGCCGACAAACTTTCTTTTCTTGTCCTGGCACTACAACCCCTTCGGGTTGCTCCATATAGATCTCTTCATTTAAATCACCATTTAAGAAAGCTTTCTTAACATCCATTTGATGTATTTCTAAATTATACAACGCTACTATAGTAATAAGTATGCGGATGGATGTTATTCTTATTATAAGGGAATATATGTCAAAATAGTCTAAATCTTCCTTTTGTCTATAACCTTTTACCATAAGTCTTGATTTATACTTATCAATTGAACCATTTGCTTTCATTTTTCTCTTGAATATCCATTTATATCCAAGAGGTTTAGAACTGGGTGGAAGATCCACCAATTCCCAAGTATGATTTTGCATAATGGATTCAATTTCATTATTAACAGCCTCTTTCCACAAAGGTGTTTAAGGACCTGTCATTGCTTCTTTAAAGTTTTGAGGTTCATTTTCTAACAGGTATGTCAGAAAATCTGGACCAAAGGATTTTGATGTTCTTGCTCGCTTACTTCGTCTTGGTTCATCATCAATTAAAACCTGTTGGTCGAGACAATTACTAGTTTCTTGTGTTTGATTGTTATTAGTCTCTTGACTTTGTGTACAATCATGAGTTCTTTTATGTGAACTTAATTCCTGTCATTTCTTGTAAAGAAAAACATGTTCAAAAAACACAGCATTCCTTGACTCTATAATAGTGTTCATATGTATATTAGGTATTTCTGATTTATAAGTCAGAAACTGATATACATTACTATTATGAGCATAACCAATAAACACACAATCTACTGTTTTTGGTCCTATCTTAGTCTTTTTCGGAACAGGAACTTTTACCTTTGCCAAACACCCCCACACTTTTAAGTATTTGTAGGAAGGTAGTTGACCTTTCCACAATTCATGAAGAGTGCTATTTGTTTTCTTGTGGGGTATTCTGTTAAGAATATAATTAGCAGACAAAACTGCTTCCCCCCACAAGTTTTGCAGTAAGTCTGAACTTAGTAACATGGCATTCATCATTTCTTTAAGGGTTTTATTCTTCATTTTAGTAATTCTATTTTGCTGTGGAGAATAGAGTGCTGTAGTTTGGTGAATAATGCCATGTTGTGCACAAAATATATTTAAAAATGCATCATATTCACCACCCCTATCACTTCTAATCATTTTAATGGTTTTACCAAGTTGATTTTCAACTTCAATTTTGTAGAGTTTAAACATTTCCAAGGCTTCATCTTTACTTTTAAGTAAATATACATAACAATATTTTGTGCAATCATCGATAAATGTTATGAAATACTTTTTGCCTCCTATAGTTTGAACAAATTTAAGATCACATACATCAGTATAAATTAATTATAGAGGTTCGATTTTTCTTTCAACCGATTTGAATGAAGCCTTTATTAGTTTCGCTCCTACACTAATCTCACATTTGTGATTAAGATCAATTTCAAACTTTGGTATATAATCCAAACCCATTAGTCTATGCAAAGCATCGAAATTTAGATGTCTTAATCTACCATGCTATAAATTTGACTCAAGAATATAAGCAAAAGATGTGTTATTCTTATTAATAGAAAGTTTTGGTACAACCGTCATTACATTTAACTTGAAGAGACCATCACTTATGTATCCCTTACCAACATACATACCACTCTTTGTTAATACAAATTTATCAGACTAAAAAACAAGCCTAAAACCATTTTTACTTAACAAAGAACTAGAAACTAAATTCTTTCGGATGTCTGGTACATGCAATATTGTAGCTCGACTTTTTCGCGCCTCCTCTCGGAAGTCGAAATAAGCCTTACAGTTCGGACTCCCGCGATTCTGAATCTAATCTCACAAAATTGATAAACACCAAAGAGTTCAAATCCGGAAAATCTTTTGAAAAATTGATTTTGAATCAAATTACCAGAAATGGACTACATTGCCAGATACAGAGTCGCCACCTAAATATTTTTAGAAAATTTAGGAAACCCATGACTCGTGCCAAAAGCCACGTGTTCGTCATCACTAAGATTATCTCGGCTCAGGAACTTAGGTACGAGAGGGGAAGGTCATGAATACATTTGAGCACCCCCGCTCGTCCAATCAAAGATCGGCTTCTACTAATCATGATATGAATCTTATGTACATTATATGCTCTTGTTCCGGTTTATTAGGCTAACATTACTATGTGATGCGCACACACACAAGTATAGACTTACTTGCAAGAATTGGAACATTTCAAGTTATGTTTGTTTTTGAAATTTGTTTCGAAATATGTACCACTTAAAAAAGTGATCGCATATTAACATTACTGAAATTATTCTAATTCAAGCAGCAAGCCTTTATCCACAGGCATTCAAGCAATTTATCGTTTAAGCAATTAGCATCATGGCAAGCATGCTAAATATGGCAACAATCACACGTATGCGATATGCTAAAGCAAGTAAAGGCTCACCTAGTACTCCAAGCCAAAATAAACAAAAGAGTTAGAAAAATACATGATCCTAACTTATGCAATATGACTAATGCAACACATGCGATATGCAATTAATAGTCTCGGTTACTTAATATGGCATATGAATCGATTAAATAGCATGCGGTCTAAGCTCGTATTCAAAGAAGTATTAAACTAACAATGCAGTTAGAATGATGAACTGAGCCTCAGTGCATGCAATACAAGTGGATGCCAACATGAAGTATGCTAAACAAAACATGATGTCCTTAAACTAACCATCATAAGTTAGTAAATAAAAAAGAGAAAGATGTGGGGTTAGAAGACAAACATATTATTACATTGCGCTCTCACGAAGGAGAGTCTGAATAAACTAAGCTAATTAACTAACTAATTAAAACTAAACTAATTATTACAAATCAAATGAAATTAGCTAAACTACTTAACTAATTATTACAACAAATGAATCAATTAACTATTCTAGTTAACTAACTAATTACAAAACGAAATTGAATAACTAATTAACTAATTAATTAGTTACAACACTTTACAAAATTAACTAGTTACAACTAATTAATTACAACAATTTAAACTTAAACATGCTCGGTACACGAGGAATGCTCATGCGCATGCTCGGTTTCCACTTGAAAAGTCACTGTTTTGTTTCTAGAGAGCCTTTGTTGCACAATAGAACACATACACTATTGCCCACTTCTAGAATAACTCTGCTTTGCTCCATAAACACACTGTTGAATTTTGCATCAGTGGCCGACCGGTCAATGATGAGGGTTGTTAGCCACCAGTGATGGTTGACCGGCTGTCAAAGGTGGTCTGCCGGCCACTGTTGCCCAGTTCACCTTGCTGCAACAAAGGACAAACAAAGCATGCACATGGTATTTTCAAGGGTTTGTTTGCACAACTCACCCCTCCTTTTCATGAGCAAATCAAAGGAGTAGTAAACTTAAGCCACAAACCACCAACTCAAGCAATTTCATTGCATGATGGCTTGTGAATGAAAGTCTGCAAGTTCAATAAATACAACAACATTAAGACTCTAACCTCCTCCTTTTCATAAGTTGATCAAGGGAAGTGGTGATTTTGGATACTTGAATCATTTCATCACTAATAAGTATGAAATGACCCAAGTTTCCATGTGTTCAATTCACATCCGATTGAACACAACAAATTATTATCTTGCACCATTTTAGTCCCAAGTTTTAATTACTACATTTTAAATTACCAACCATTCTTTAGTTCATCGAGTCTAATGGTGAGTTTAAGTCCTCTAATGGAAAGAAGACTCAAACCAAGAGTTGTTTTAGGCATGAAAGAGACATCATATCGTTGGTAATAAATCCCAAAGGGATTAAACCATTAAGTATGACATCTCAATCTCATGCTTTAAACAAACAAGTTGTTTGAATCACTTTCAAAACAAAACAAAAAGCCAAGAAATGAGGGAGGTTGCAGAGATTATGAGTGCTGGAAAAGTATAAATAAATGCTATCAACTCAAATAAGATGGTGTCTAAGGCCTAGAACACCAAACTCATGAGGACTATTACACTACAAACATGCAAAACAAAGCTCAAATGCAACCATCAACCCAAAATAGTGCTAAAAAAAGTCTAAAATAAGTCTTAAAACATGCTGGAATTAAGACAAAAAAAATGCTAGATTAATATACTAAAACATAGCACAAGTGTCACGACCCCAACCCGCCCCTATGGGTTTAGCATCGCAACCGGCCAGTAATCCGTGATTACCGAAGGTCTGCTTAACAGTGATGACAGTAATACAGAGTAAGGGGCTGGCGGAAGCCAAACAGTAATAAAAAGATGTCCAATGAGCTATGAAAATCTGAATGCAAAAAGACTTTTATGAACAAGCCACATTCATAACCAAAACATATATACATACGCCATATACACAAACATCCAGGTTAGAGTCCAAATCCCCTCACCATAACTGTACAGTCAAGTCTTATTCAGTCAATACAAAACGAAGACAAAAAAGTGAATCCGGAACACCCCAAAACAGCCTTAGCTTGTACGGACTCGATACCTCGAAGTGAGGCATAATGGTTGGCTCGACAAAACGAGAGCTTACATGACGCTCCTAGCTTCGGCCCGGTGCCTGGACACCTACATATAAATATAAACAGTGAGCTAAAGCCCAGTGAATAACATATGCATAAAGGGGTTAAGAATGAATGACCTTTCATTAATTAAAACAGTCATTTGCATCAGTATATCAGTTATTCAGTTAGTGGCTCATATTTCATGCCATATCAATCATTTAGAAAACATAACAGTTATACGTGGTACGCCCAATAGCAAAACAGTACAGTAGGTCTTAATAAACCAAACAGTCAGTTGATGGCCATCATAACAATAAACAGTAGTAGTTCCAAACATTGGAACTGACAGAGATCTCTATAACAATAGCAGTAACAGTAACAATAAGTTACTATGGATGCCACGAGTATAGTTTACAAATAGGACAAACATTCATTCAGTAAATAGTGTTATTTCAGAAAGCAGTACAATCAATCGTTCAGAAATAATTGTAATTGAACGTATCTTTACAACATTGTTACTCACAGAGTACTGGGCTATAGACAAGCTAGTCAGGGTCCTCGGGTGCCAACCCTACACAGTTGCAGAATGAACACACACACTAAGTTACACACTTGGGATTAATAACTTAGCCCCTTAACTTGACTTGGTGTGGTTCTATAACATTATCCTCATTAAGATGCCTTAAACTTGGCCTAGGAATGCCTAAAATGGAATGAGGATGCAAAGATGTACTTTAAAACACTTTTCAAAATTTACTGAAAACAAGAGTCTCGCTCGAGCATGGCTTTCTTCGCTCGAGCGAGCTTACCAAAACAGAAGGGTCGCTTGAGCATAGACTCCCTTGCTCGATCGGTCTGTAAAAATGTAAAAAGTACTGGTTATTGAAATTCTCCGCTCGATGCTCGCTCGAGCGTGAGACACAGAGCTTCGCTCAAGTGTAGGTCTCGTCACTCGAGCGTGCGTCTGCGTCCAAAAAAACCTGAGAGCTTGCAATCTACGCTCGAGCCAGCATTCCGTCGCTCGAGCGAAATTCAGAAAACAAAGGTGCTCGCTTGAGCGTGGAATCCTTCGCTCGAGCGAGGAAGCCAAAATCTGGGTTTTCCAGATTTGCCTCCAAAGCTTAAACCAAGAATTAAACTTATCAAAACTCAACCTTTTGGGCCAATTTTCTGGAAAACACTTGGAAACTCATACTACAACATGTTTTTGAAGATGAATTTGTAAAATCAAGCCCAAAGGTAAGCCAAATGAACACCAATTTCAAATAAACTTGAAGAACAATGCAAGAACATAACATGCATGAGTTCTTATGAATTCCAATGCTCCCAAAACATGGTCAAATGCAAGATTGAGCTCTAAAACATGGTGAATTCATGGGCTACAACCAAAATATGAACATGCATGTGGAACTTCTCATGTAAATGATCTCAAACTCAATGACATGGACAGGCATGCACACATTGCTTCTCAAATCAACTCTCTAGGCTATAACTTGACCCTCAATCACCAATTTACCATGAACCATGCAAGAAACAACTTAAATTCACAATGAAAAGGGTGGATTTCCTACCTTAGGTCTTGAATTCTAAGTATGTTGGCTCAATTTTGCAATCTTCTTCAATTCCTCTAATTTTCCAAGCCAAATTTCTTGTTGAATCAATTTTCTCCTACTCTCCCTCTCTCTCTCTCTCTCTCTCTCTCAGTTTTGGTCTCCAAATGGATGAAGATGATGCATAAAAAATGATATGAATTACACCCCAACCCATGCCTCTAAAGTGGCCCACTAATGGCAAACATGTAATAAATTCAAACTAATGTAATTTAACATTATTTAATCTAATTAATCATTCCAAATCAAATTTTAATTAAACCTATCATAAAATCATATAAATTCTAATTAGCATATAACACTAATCAATTTCTGATTTGGTAGCCGATAAGGCCTTCAATTCGCAATTCGAAATTAAAACATGAACATATCATTTAATGACAGATAGATAGAAATGAAACTAAAGCAACACACTCATGCAAACAGATTAGGATTTCATTCTAATCAATTACTTATCATGATCAATCACAGTTTAACACTAATCAGAGGTGAGGGTTGTCACAACAAGTTAGGCTAGTAAGTAAGACACAAGGAGGGAAGGCTAACCCCTCTAAACTTGGACTTCAAAACATGATTTTGGCTACTGAAATAACTCTAAAAATCAGCGTTTAAAAGCTTAGAAAAAGATAGTAAAAGGGTGGGAAATACAAGGGCAAAGGCCTTCAAAGCAAGGTACAAAGAAGGGTGGAACACCCCTCAACGTTTAATGACCTTAGAACCCAAGTTTCAGTCCAGAAATACAGAAGCTTTAAAGCCCAAAAACACTTGGAAAAATGCAAGAAAAAGAGTAGAGAAAGCAAGCTACTAGGCAAAGCCTTATACCTTTTGAAGAGGAAATCAAATCCAAGCAACAAAACCAAGCAAACAACACCCTCAAGAGTTCCAACAAGGCTCTAGGATACCTTAGCTCAAAGATAAAGAGATTTGGTTAAGGGTGTATAGGCAAAGTTTAAGGATTTGTAGGCAAAAGTGTAGGAATTGGCTAGAGAGAGAGGAAAAACTTTGCTCTAAAATGTTTCCAACCTTAAAACATGAGAGGGACGTCTCCTATATATAGAAAACATGAATTCTCCTCAAGAACATCCAGTCCTACACGTGGGTGAAGATGCATGCATCTGTGCAAACAGCTGGCACAACTGTTACAAAATATCTGCAAAAGAGACTGGTGGCCGGCAAGCCACATCATTGGCCAACAGCCAAAAAGTGATGGCCGACAGCCCTAAAAGGTGGCCAGCAGGCCACCAGAAGCTGCAGGCTTGAAGAACCAAGGCTTGGTCCAAGAATGAGGCAACATGAGTGTAGGGTTTGAAAGGCTCAAAGCTGTGGCATTTCGCTAAGGACTCCGAGCACTTGCTGAGCATATAAACTCATCATCGGGTGTGCATGCAATGACGTCCAAATTGTAAGAGCCGTAAAAAATGGGGTGTCTACAAGTACGTTGTTGAGGGTCAGTTCCTTTCCCGATGTCATCTTCAAGACTACTTTCTCTTGTCCAGCCACAGTAGAAGTAGATGAATTTCTCATGAATAGTTGCTCACCATTTGCAAACTTATTATAAGTAGTAAACTCTTGTCTGCGCAAATGTGTCGAGTTGCCCCAGTGTCAATCCACCATTCCTTGGGATTTCCAACTAAATTAGCCTCAGACACCACAACAGAGAGATTGATGTCATTTACCCCGTCAGAGATGTAATCAAGTTCTGTCACATTGGCTTGATTGGTAGTCTTTTTGCTTGTACTTCCGCGATCCTTCTTTGGGTGGCGGTAATTAGAAGCACGATGTCCAGTCTTGCCACAGTTATAGCATTTTCCTTTGAACTTCTTATTGCCATTGTTGTCGTCTTGTTTAGGACTATCTCCAGCAAACTTCATCTTTTTGTTATGTAGTTTGGGCACATGTTCAACCACATTAGCCTTGGACTCAATGAGATTTTTACCATTCCTCTTTTCAGCCTTCCGGTTATCTTCCTCAATTCTTAGTCTTATAATAAGTTCATCCATGGTCATCTCTTTATGTTTATATTTTAAATAATTTTTGAAATCTTTCCAAGCCAGTGGTAATTTTTCCACTAACGCAGCGACTTGGAAAGACTCACTAAGAGACATACCTTCAGCATGAATATCATGCAAAATTAATTGAAAACTTTGAACTTGAGAAATTATCATTTGGGAGTCTACTATAATGAAGTCCAGAAATTTACCAACAACAAATTTCTTTTTGCCAGCATCCTCTGTCTTGTATTTTTTCTTCAAAGAATCTCACAATTCTTTTGTTGTTTTCAGAGGACTGTAAATATTATACAGCATGTTGTCAAGGCCGTTGAGGATGTAGTTTCTACACAGAAAATCAGAATGTTTCCAAGTGTCTACAGTAGCAATAACTTGCCGATCACTTTCATCCTCTTTAAGTACTGGAGCCTCTTCACGGAGAAACCGGACCAAATTTAGAGTTGTAAAATAGAACAGCATTTTCTGTTGCCATCTCTTAAACTCAGTGCCATTAAATTTTTCTGGTTTTTCTCCATGATTTATTGGAACTTGAGCATGGTTCTGGATAAGGACCGGAGTCATTGTAACAATTGGAGTACCACTTTCAGTTGCAGTAGCCATAATATCTAATTACAAAAATAAAAAAAAAAACCAAAACACAAAATAATTTTCTAGTTTCTAAAGTCAGAAAATAAATTATAACACAAAATAATTTTACTTTTCTAGTTACTAAAACTAGAAAAATAAAATACAACACAATAATTTTTTGTATCACTACTACACAAATAAATATTCTGAAATTGTTAATGACACCAGTATATTACTATTAGTTGTCATATAAAATAAACAGTATATTACTACTATTTGTCAAACAGTATATTACTATTATTTGTATTTTCCAACAAGAATATTATTTTGTGAAAATACAGAAAAATAAATACAAGACACCAAAATTAGTCTGTCTTAAGATTGTTGGACAATCTTCACTATATTCGAATAATGAATTAAAGAGAGGAGAGAGACTTTTTTATTACAAAAATTAAAACAGTATATAAAAATAAATAAATAAAAACAGATTCTTATTTTGTTACTAAAACAAAATGAGAAACAAAATAAGAATCTAAAAAAGGGGAAAAAAAAATTAAAACTAAAATTAAATTAATTACTTACCTTTTTAAATTATTGAGCAAAGTTTTTGATCAAGTACAATGTTTAAAATTGTGTCCTTAAAACATATTCGTACTCTCCACAGTACTTTCAGATTATGGACGTTTATCTCCTAGGATAAAATGATCAACAGTGAATAGTAGCAGCACTACAAACTATTCACACAACGAACACACTTAGGGCATGTTTGTTTGGACAGACTAGATAAAGGGAGATTGTAATCCATCGGACAGTTAGTCCTAGGATACATTGTCCCCGGACTATTTGGTTGGACTGGATTTGTATCCTATGTTTGTTTAGTCATGTGATTAAATGTTTGGATTAGATTATTTTTAGTGAATCCAATGTTTGGTTGGACGGACTAGATGATGTTAAATGTTCAAAAGACTATTTTACCCATGTAATTTATAATTTATATTTTTTATTTGATATATAATTTTAAATTTAAATTTGTAATCTATAATTTATAATTTATAAGTTAACAACACCAAATGTTTTTAATTTATAAGGCCATAATTTTTAATTTATTATTTTCGATTAAATTTATAATTTATAATTTATATTTTTTATTTAATATATAATTTTAAATTAAAAACACTAAAAAATAATTTTATTTAATATATAAATTTAATTTTTTAACAACACTAAAAAAATTTAAATTATAAGGCCATAATTTTTAATTTATTATTTTTAATTAAATTAAATTTTTAATTTATATTTTTTATTTAATATATAATTTTAAATTAACAACACTAAAAAAATAATTTATAAATGTACAAAAGACTATTTTACCCTTTTTCAATTGTTTACTAAGTAATAGCATGAGGGTAAAATAGATACTTTATGCATTAGTCCCATGGGATACCAACCCATGGAAATAATCCCCCCCTCCCCCCCCCCCAAGGATTGTTTAATCCCTTATATAAGGGACTAATAGTCCGGATCAAAAATATTAAACCAAACAACGGACTATTAGTCCGGATAGACTAATAGTCAAATCCTTCAAAACAAACACCACCTCAGTGTTTACACTCTTTCTATAACAACCCAGATTCTTAATTATTTTGTAGAATTTATACTAATATTATTTAATCACAACTGGGAAAATATATAATATATTATTATGTGTAATTTTATAAAACAATATAATTATTAAAAATTGAGAGGTCAAAGTATAAATAATAATAATAATAATAATAGATGTGGTAGTAAAATAAATAATTTATTTTCTGTTAGTATAAGATATAGTGTAATTTAATTAGGAATTAATTTATTTATATAATTATATTAAAATATTGGGTCAAAGTGTAATTATCTTAAATATCTATTAAGGATAATTATAAATCTATATAATTATTAATCGAATCTTTCGGAGGCCACATATGCGCTCTCTCCTCCCTATAAAAGGGAGGCGTGTCATCTGAAGAAAGAAAGGAGAGAAAGAAAGAAAGAAAAGAAAGAAAGAAAAGAGAGGAAGAAGGAAAAAATGGTAGAAGTTAAAAGGGTCTTTGATAGTGGAAAAAAAGAGTGAGGTATTAAAGTTAAGGTGAGTTATATCATACCTTGAGTCACCTAAAAGTATTTTAAGTATGTTTTGACTTACCAAAATCTGTTTTACACAAGTTATGTTTTATAAAGGTTTCAGTTACGTGGTTTTATTTTTGAACCCTATTTGCTTAAAAGGAAACCCATGGATGTATTTGTTTATATTTTAAGGAATATTTGACTATGACCTTATAAACAATTATGTTTTGTAAGTACCACCACGGGAGTCTCATGCCTTGGGGGACTTAAATAACCATTGGTCGTTGTTTGGTTACTTTGTGGCCCTCTGATCCATTGACCTCTGTTCTGTGCGGAGTAAAGTGCTGTGCAGAGCTAAGTGCTACACTATTGTGGGAGCCACCTCTAGAATCCGTACGAGCCACCTCTTGAATCCGTACCTCTGTTCTAATTGTCACTTCTGTGACCTCTGTTCTGTTCTGTTCTGTTCGGTACCGTGGTTATGATCATTTACTTACATAATTTCTGTATTTCAGTTCTGCTACTTAAATGAGCAGTTTCTACCACTTAAATGGTTTGTTTACCAAATTACCGTGGTTATGGTTATTTATTTATATAATCTCAGTTTTGTTACTTAAAGGATTATTTGTTCCGACTAAGTTATCTTAAATGTTTTGGCCTAATTAACTATCCATGGTTATTTCGTGTCCCTTATACTCTTGGTATAATATTTCTCACTCTGCCATGTGCTTATAGCTGTTTACCAATTTTCAGGAAATATGCAATTCAGAAATAGCTTTTGAAAAGTCTTAGATGCGGGGCTGCGGAATAAACAAACACAACACTTTTATGATATTTTTCTATGTACATATCGGCCTTTTTGGTCAATAAATTTTGTAATAAAAATAGAAGCTCCGATGATTATTTTGGTACCCTCATTTACATATTACTTCCGTTCACGTTTATTGATTTATTTAAGATTTAGCCGGAGGTAACTTCAGTTACTGGCCATCACGATACTTAACCCTTGGGTACGAGGAGCGGGTTGTGACACTTTCTCACAAAGAAAATAATGCAGCAAGAATGCAGAGAGCAATAGCAGATTTAAGATGAAATTTCTGAATGAAAAAGCAATTGAGGGACTGCCTATTTGTAGATGAAAATAGTAGCTGTTCGGTTTGAATCCAACAAGTATGGTACCTGTTCGGACAGATACATATTTGAATTTCAAACAGATAAGGAACTGTTTTGGGCTTGAATTTGAATAAATTCGAATATGTTTGGACAGCTATGGAACTTGTACAAAAAATTTGAAGAGGTGCAAACCAAAATTTAAATTTTATTTCCAATCAGAATTTGAAATAAAAACAGAAAAAAAAAAATAAATAAATAAAATTCAAATGTAATGTTTTTGGCCTAAAAAGATAAGTATTGGGCCGGACAAACCCAACCCAACCTCACACCATGCACCCAAGCCCAGGCCCAAGCCCAGCCCAGCCCGCTCGACCGACCGGACGAACGAATGATGGTAGCGCGCGGGTGTATTTATTTTTGGGTCCAATGGGTCAAGCCCAATTTGCCCATAACCTCTTCATTCTACAAACTTGGGGTGCCCCTTGGAAGTCCTCCCCAAGTTGCAAACTTAAGCCTTATAAACCCACAAAAGTTTGCCCACCAAACCTGAGAGGGTAATTTATGTGAATAAATTGGGCCGAGCTGAGGACCGGGTTATGGGCTGGGCAGGGATTGGAGAGTAGGAGATTGGGTAGCTCGATCTTGGGCTAGGTGAGGTGTCACTGGGGTTTGGACCTAACTGTCTAAAGATAGTCTTGCAACAGACCGAGGGGTTGCCTGTGAAGAAGGGTGAGCTAGGTATAGCTCGGCAGGAGGACAACTGTTAGCAAGAGAATCGCGATTCGGCTATGTTGAGCATGGAGCCGAGGTAGCTCAGTTAACTGTAAAGTCAGTCGAGATAAAGGGATTTAACCGTCTCGCTTGGTTAGTAGTGAGTAGGGTGTTATTAGGATAGACATTATCCTTGAGAGTGTGATTCCTAGGAGGACTCTACTGAGGAGAGTTGGAGTCCTATTAGGATTATGTCAGGCAGAATCTATAAAAGCTCATGATAGGACCTATGCACAGGTATTGCAATTCTTACTCTCAAACACATAGAGCTTATTGTCTATTGTCTAATTGCTGTCTTAGGCATTGGCGGGATTTCTGGCACACACTCACCGGCTAGCTCACGATTGTGTTTTCATGTAGCAAAGCGACGACGTTTGAAGGAGTGCAAACTTGATCAATAGGATTATACGAGAAGATTATTCTGTGCTCGTACAATTGGCGCCGTCTGTGGGAAACATACAGAGATCAAACCTTCTGATTGAGTTTTTTTTCAATTAACATCAATGGCGCATAACGAAGACTTGCCCCATTCTGTTATTGATGGGCAGAGCCCGAAAGAGGGTGGGAGGCTCGAAGGTTTGCCTTTCGTCTCGCCCATGCCAGAATTGGATCCCCAACGACGAGACCCACAGAGAGACACGAGAAAAAGATAGGGCTCAAGTCCACGTTGCTTTCAAAGCCCTGATAGACAGAGGCGGAGATGGATCCTCAGGTTCTGGAAGATCGCGTAAGGGAGCAAGACGAAGTGATAAGGAGAATGGCGGCTGACATGGAGACCATGAAGTGCTAGATAAAAGGCAAAGGGGTGGCAGAAGAAGAAATGGGCAAATGCAGAACGCACTATGACACCATCACAAACTGAAAGCAGAAGTCTCAGGACAAGTGGCACACAATCAAGGACTTCCAGGACTCGTTTCTCTAGGTTTGAAAGAACGAAGACTGAAAGATCTTGTATAGAGGGAAACAGTTATCGGCCCTCACATACACACCAAATGACATCTAGGCACACGAAGTTGCCTAGGTCAGCAGACTTGCGAACAGTGCTAGAAGAGAGGGCTCGAATGAGAGAAGATGCCCAGGTACATGACCCCCAAAGGGTCTTTACTTGTAGCGCTTGGCTCCTTGGACACGTGGAAGTGTTGAGGTTGGAATGCCAGTACTGCGCCTTGCTTACGAGCCAGCAAACAAAGCGTTAGCAAGGTTCCAAAGCTTGCCGTTCGTTCCGACAATAGAGAACGCACCGTTACCTTTGGGCTTTCATCAATCCAAGTTTACCACTTATGAGGGAAGTCAGACCCCTAGATGCACTTAAGCCACTTCCACCAGGTTATGGCCGTATACCGACAGAACGAGGCTCTAATATGTATCTTGTTTCCCTCAAGATTTGACGATCTGGGCTTGACATGGTTTGAGAGGTTGCCAGAAGGCAGCATAGCTTCATAGGCGCAACTTGCAGAAGCGTTTGTTACTAGGTTTGAGACAAACACCAAGACGCCGGTGGAGATAGACTAGTTGCTCTCCATTGACATAGGCGAGAAAGAAACACTAAAGTCTTACAACAACCGGTATTGGGAGACTTTTAATTAAATTGGAGATTCCTCACAAACCTAGCTATCGCACAGTACAAACGGAGTCTATCCGCGGGCAATAAATTGAGGGATTCAACAACAATGATGCCATCCCTCACAATGGAGGCCTTGATGGAGAGAGTGCATCAGCACATCAGGGTAGATGAAGATGGCGCTCATGCCAAGGCAAAGTCCAGCACAACAGCGATGTCGAACAAAAAACCCGCGACAAGAGTTAAAACGGTCGGCTGGGAAGAATGACTGAACAACAATGGTATGAGCAGATGACCGAATGGTGATGACTCCTAGGCAAGAAGGTTGAGAGTCCGCATCT
Organism: Camellia granthamiana; assembly: GCA_036172215.1. Lineage (NCBI taxonomy): Eukaryota > Viridiplantae > Streptophyta > Magnoliopsida > Ericales > Theaceae > Camellia > Camellia granthamiana. The sequence continues at coordinate 11,291,992 of CM069906.1, forward strand.
CTATCACCGTGGTGTTCAATAAGCCTATCTACCGGATTCTCAGTGAGATACGCAACGAACTTTTCGTTTGGCGGCCAACCAAGTTGGGAGAAGCGTAGAGGGGCTACGATGATAAGTACCGTTACACCTTCCATGATGAAAAGAGGCATTGAACTGAAAACTGTACGCCATTAAGGCAACATCTAGAAGAGTTGGTGGCCGCAGGCCACCTAGACCAGTATATTGAAGGGGGGCACAGCCAGTCCCCAGGACCACAATGGACCAGATAAGACGCCAGCCGACGGTTCGTCCCAAGGCATAATCAATGTGATACATGGGATCATCGAGCCTGAACGAGTATGTGAACTCAGAGGGATGATCAAGAAGGCTGAGCATATGAGAGAGGTATTGAGTGCACAATCTACCATGAAAAAGGAAAAAATGGAGGTGACAAACGTCATCACCTTCTTTGACAAGGACTTAGCAAGGTTGCAAAGCCCTCACAATGACGCGCTAGTGGTTACACTGCACATTAAGAATTTCGACATCAAACAGATCTTGATAGACCAAGGGAGCTCGCGCGAGATAATGTACTATGAGACCTTCAAGCAACTCAAGTTGGAAGACAAAGATCTAGTACCCGAGATATCTCCCCTGGTCAGCTTCAACTCAATGCCAGAATAGCCAGTTGGCAAGATAATTCTGTCGGTCAAAGCTGGAACAATGACAAAGCAAGTGGAATTTTAGGTATTAAAAGTCCCTTCTACTTACAATATAATCTTGGAAAGAGCATGGTTGCACGCCATGCGAGCAGTAGTATCAACTTACCACCAGGTGATACGATTCTTTAACGAAGCCAGAATGATTGAGGAAGTCTTAGGAGACCAAATCATGTCCAAGCAATGCTTCATGACAGTGAACGGCAGTCGAGCTGCCAAAGGGTTTATACAAATGGTAGAGGAACCAGAAAGCAACGAGCTATTCGCAGACGTCGACAAGATAGCCAAGCAAAAGGCAGTAAAAGATCTTGTAGAGGTCAGAATAGATGAGAAGGTCCCAGAATTTTTTTTTTACTCGGCTCATCTTTGTCCAGCACTGAGAGAATAAAGATCATGGAATTCTTGATCTCTAACATCGAGGTGTTTTTTGGACGCCGTACGACATGCCAGGCACTGACTCTAACTTCATCTACCATTGACTCAATGTCCACCTAATCACCAGGCTAATTATACAACGAACTCGTCGATCAGCACTCCACCACGCCAATGTAACGGCTGAGGAAGTGGGAAACCTACTTGAAGCGGGGGCAATCAGAGAGGTTCACTATCCCAAGTGATTCTTGAACACCGTGACAGTACCAAAAAAAAAAAGGACAAGTGGCGCTTTTGTGTAGACTATAAGATAGTCAACAAAGCATGCCCTAAAGATAGCTTTCCTTTACCACGGATAGACCAACTGGTGGACTTAACTGCGGGTCACAACCGACTTAGTTTTCTTAATACGTATCGTGGATATCATCAGATCGCTATGTATGAACCGGACTAGGAGGTTACATCCTTTACCACCCCTAGGGATTTATATTGCTACAAGGTCATGCCCTTTAGCCTAAAGAATGCAAGGGCAACATTCCAACAAATGATCACCAAAATGTTCGAACCATTGTTAGGCAGAACAATGGAAGAATACATAGACGACATGGTAGTCAAGAGAAAGAACGAAGGAGGCCATCTCAAGGACCTAGATGAGATGTTTCACATTTTGAAGATCCATAATCTAAGATTGAACGCAACCAAATACGCATTTGGCGTAGGGTCAGGTAAATTTCTTGGTTTTCTAGTAACCAACCGAGGTATTGAAGCCGATCCTTCTCAAATCAAAGACATTCAAGATCTCGAGAGGCCCAACACAGTCAAGGAAGTACAGCATTTCATGGGCCTAGTGGCCGCGCTAAACAGGTTCATAAGTCGGTTGTCAGACAAGATCTCGAGAGGCCCAACACAGTCAAGGAAGTACAGCATTTCATGGCCTAGTGGTCGCGCTAAACAGGTTCATAAGTCGGTTGTCAGACAGATGTCAACTGTTTTTCTAGGCACTAAAGACCAAGTTTGAGTGCGATGACGAGTGCAACCACGTTCTGGAAAGCTTGAAAGAATACATGACATCTCCGCCGTTGTTGGTAACCCTAGTACCAGGGGAAGAACTTTTTCTATACTTAACAGTTTCCCAGCATGCAGTTAGCGCAATATTGGTACGAGCCGAGGGAATACAACACCTGCCTATCTTTTATGTTAGCAAGACATTGCTAGGCGCCGAAACAAGGTACCTACCATTAGAGAAGTTGACCTTAGCTTTGATGATGGCGTCAAGAAAATTATTGCACCATTTCCATGCCCATACCGTGACGTCTTACCGGTCTTCCCTTTAAAAGTCTTGTTTGAAAGAGCGGACTTTTCTGGATGAATTTTGAAGTGGGTCGTGGAATTACGACAGTTCGACATTAAGTTTCAACCAAGAACCGTTATAAAGACCTAAGCTTTGGTAGACTTTGTGGCCAAGTTTGCTCCAGGCAGTCGTCATGTTTACTCGATCAACTTAACTGAGGCAACTGAGCAGAAGCGGAAAAGTGCTGCAGGGATAACGTAGCCCCCATAACAAGTCACTCAACTCTGCGGCAAACCACTCCGCCTTGCGAAAAAAGAGAGGGAGCAGGCCGCACTACTACAAGCAAGGACCCACCAAAAAGTGAAGTCCTAAGACAGTTAGGCGGTAAGGTTCAGCTCCTCACGACAAACAATAATGTAAAAGAAGACATTGTCAATGCCCTTGATCTTAAGGCATGATCGGATCTCTCCACTTGTTGGAAGTTATTCATCAGAGAGATGTGGAAGCTCTTCATAGATGGAGCGTCCAACAGGCACGGTGCAGGACTTGGCATAGTTCTTATCTTGCCAAATGGTTTGACCATTGAATAGGCAATCAACCTTGGATTTCTAGCATCCAATAATGAGGCTGAGTACGAAGCATTGTTAGCTGGTTTGAAGTCAGCATTCCGCATGAAAGCCATCGAGCTGATGGTGTACAATGATTTCCAACTGGTAGTCAACCAAATATCGGCTAGTTACGAAGTAAAAGACGATAGAATGGCCAAGTATCAAGAGTTGGTCCAAAAGGAGATCATGAAATTTGAAGTTGTACGAATAAAGCAAATCGTTCGAGAAAAAAATAGCAAAGCAGCTGAACTGGCTAGTCTCGCGTCGATAGCGGATACATCCATCCCACATCTATTCCTGGTGGACTTCTTACTGAGACCAAACATTGAGGAACCCGAAGCAGCCGAGCTATGTTGTGCCAAACTAGGCCCTTCATGGATGGACCCCATCGTGGATTTCTTGAAAAATGGTATTTTACCAGAAGAAAAGAAGGAAGCCAACCAAATTAGGGTGAAGTCGCAGTAATTTTGGCTCTCCCCATCGCTCGCATTGTACAAAAAATCCTTTTTAGGACTGTATTTAAAGTGTGTCTACGCCAGCATGGTTGAAGCATTCCCGTTTGAAATCCACAAAGGCATTTTTGGAAGTCACCAAAAAGGGAGATCTCTAGCCTACCGAGCTATTTCAAAGGGGTATTGGTGGCCATACATGCAAGTAAACGAAGAAAAATATGTTAAAAAATATGAGAAATGTCAGAAGTTCGCACATCAAATTCATCAGTCAGCAAGAGAGCTCTTACCTTTGACCAGCCCTTGGCCATTTGCAATGTGGGGCTTAGATATAGTGGGGCCACTCCCAACCACACCGAGCAACAAAAAGTTTTTTATTACAGTAACAGACTATTTCACTAAGTGGGTGGAAGCAGAGGCACTCGCTTCTATCAAAGAGAAAAATGTCAAGAAATTTGTCTGACAGAACATCATAACCCGGTTTGGAATCCCCAAGGCCTTAATATCGGACAACGGCACTCAATTTGATGGATGAATCTTTAGGGGGTTTTGCGAAGAACACAAGATCGAATTCTACAACTCTACGCTAGCATACTCCTAAGCTAATGGCTAGGGCGAGGCGTCCAACAAAGTAGTCTTTGATGGTCTGAAAAAAAGGCTGGCAAAGGCAAAAGGAAAATGGGTTGAAAAACTTCCTCACGTCTTATGGACATGTCGAACTACACCCAGGCGGTCGACTGGCGAAATGCCCTTTTCCCTAGCTTATGGCATAGAGGTAGTGATCCCTCTGGAAATTGGCCTCCCCACTATTAGAAGTGAAAATTTTGATCCTGATATGAATGGGGAAGTCATAGCCTTGGAGCTAGATCTGGCTGACGAACGAAAAGAAAGGGCATTGGTCCACATCACCTCTTATCAACAAGAATTATCTAGAAAATACAACAAGGCGGTGCATCCAAGGCAATTCAAGATTGGAGATTGGGTACTGCGCAAAGTAATGGGAAACACTCTGGTGCCTGGAGATGGTAAATTAGGACCCAACTAGGAAGGACTATATTGAGTGACTGATCTGGCAGGAAAAAGTGCATAGCACCTAGAAGACATAGACGGCCGAGCTATTCCAAGGCCATGGAACACGGCCAATCTCAAAGTATTTTATTTTTAGCTCTTTCGAAAACTTGTGATTTTTCTCTTTGACATTCAATAAAATAAGTAGACATTTTTTCAGTATAATTTCTTTCAGTACTTGTATTACGCTATTTGTAAAAATTGTTCGTACTCATTTCCCGATTGGGGGACAATGTAGGTTGGCAGGTTTGACTAATACAAATTTTTGCACTCTTTAGCCGAGATAAGGATCTAGGCTAAAGAAGGTTGGCATGTTTGACCAACACAACATTTTTGCATTCTTTAGTTGAGATAAGGATCTAGACTAAAGAAGGTTGGCAAGTTTGACTAACACAAAATTTTTTACACTCCTTAGTCGAGATAAAGATCTAGGCTAGAGAAAGTTGGCAGGTTTGACTAACACAAGTTTTTGAACTCTTTAGCCGAGATAAGGATCTAGGATAAAGATGGTTGGCAGGTTTGATCAACAAAACTTTTTTGCCCTCTTTAACCGAGATAAGGATCTAGGCTAAAGATGGTTGGTAGGTTTGACCAATACAAATTTTTGCACTCTTTAACCGAGATAAGGATCTTGGCTAAAGATGGCTGTAAGTTTAACCCACACAGCCTTTTCGATTCTTTAGCCGAGATGAGTATCTCGACCAGCGAAGGATGGCAGGATAAGGTATGGCTGAGCCAATCAGTTCGGCTAGGCATGCAGTCAAAATGATGCACAAACAAATGACAAAAAGACACAGTAACCGAGCAAAAATATGAAAATTTTCATTGATTAAAAGGTGATTACAAAAAGTGGGGCATATAGCCCGGTTACATTGTGTAACGATCCGAAATTTTTCCCTCCGCTCGAGTGGGGGAGTTGACGCTCGAGCGGACTTGAGAGGTTCCCAACATTTTTGCAGACGGTCCGGAATTCTGAGAGTTATGAATTCCCGCTCAAGCGTAGGAGTGGTCGCTCGAGCGGACAACTTTGTTGGTCTGTGCGCTCGAGCGTAGAAAGCGACGCTCAAGCGTGGAAAGTGAGATTGCCCTTGACATTTTTATTAGTGTATTCGGAACCTCCTTATTTTATTTTGGGGTATTGATCGAAGTGGTAGCATAATGGTAAAGTAAGAGTGAACCAAGAATTTAATTCGGATAATTTTTCTTACGAGCAACCATCACTCTTTTGCCCTTTTCTTTTTCCACATTTTGAATTTGGATGTGAGGCTAGAACCATTGGAAATCTTATTTCCGGGGCTTCGATTTGGACACAAGAACGACCTAAAACGGAGTCCGGATGAGAGAGTTGTACTTGTTTGAAGTTTTAGAATCTGTGCTAAAAGTAAGTACGCTCGAGCGGTAAAAGTGACGCTCAAGCGGACCGCGCAAATTCAGCAAGTTTAAAGGGACTTTCTAGATCATTCTTCACACTTTTCATCTCCTCTCTTCATCCCTCTCACCTAGGTCCGAAAACCTTAGGTCGTTGACCTCAAATGCCTCCCATTTCCCTTTGGATTGATCAAGATCTTCCACCAAAAAGTGAAGAAGGCTTGAAGAACTCACTTTTCAACCGATTGGATTTCGGATTGGCGAAAGATTCTTCTTGGAGCTTCGTTCTTTTGCTTGATTCTTGAGGTAGGGGTCCCAGTTCCCTTTCAATACTTGCATTAATGGATGGATTTGTGGTATTTTGACTATATAAATACAAAATCTATATTTTTGAGCATATAGTGTCCAATATGGAATTTGGGGGTTTAGGGTTTGAAGTGTTGGGGTTCAATTGTTGGGTTAATATGGTGGATTATGAACCTTAGGTGTATAATCAATGGGAAAATCGGAATAAAAGGTAATGGTTTAAGAAGTTTGAATTTTTCTTGAAATTCTTGATTTTCTTGAAAACCCTAAGTTGATTCATGATGATAAATAATGATTTTTCCCAAATTGAGAGTAGAATCATGAAATTGGTAGGTTGAGTTATATATGTACAAGTTTAATTGGATTTTGGAGGTGTTTTAAAATTATGTTAAAAATTAGCGAATGAACCTTTGTTATGGGCACTGTAAATCATGCTACAACATGAAATAAATTTGGGAGAAATGAGGTGTTAATGATATGGATGATATAAACTTGGTTATGGAATGTTGAGGTGGGATTCAAGAATTTATCTTGAATCATGTTGAATTAAGTTGTGTTGACTTATGTTGAATTAAGTTGTGTTGAATAATGTTGAATTGAATTGTGTTTGAATCATGTTGGGTTGTGTCAAGTTTGGGTTGAGTTGAGTTGAGTTGGGTGGTGTTGTGTTGGTACCCATGTGGGGAGTTGAAAAATAGTTTTTTTTTCGGTGTCCATGACCGTCCGTATTATAGCCGGCAAATGTGAGGGATGGTGTTAAAAAGTTAAAAAAAAAAATGGCTTTTGGAAAAATATGATTTTTGAAAGAAAATGGCTTTTGAGAAAATGGTTTTTGGGTACCCGCTATCCCGCCGTAGTAAGTCGGCAAAATGTGGATTGTGTTGAGATGTGTGTTGAGAAGTGTGTTGAGTTGATGATGTTATTTGCGACTTGTGATGAATTTGTGAAATTGCAAATTGATGTGTAATTTGGTATAAAGAGAATTAAACAAGTTAAGAACGGAATAAATTATATTGTGACCCGATTTCTATGTGCATTATGAATTGTGAAGGGTCAGCTACAAGGGCGGACCAAGCATCTGAATACTGTGAGTAATAACTCTATAAAGTTATGTTTAATTACAAGTATTTTCTGACTGATATGATACAATCCGTTTTCTGAAATGCTATTTTATGAATTATGAATGAATGTCCATATTTCTTAAATGTATTTGTAGCACCCTTAGTTCACGTGGCCCTCGCCCGAGGGTAACAATACCGTGGCCAATCTGCACGTGGCCCTCACCCAGGGGTAACAATACTGTGGTTTATATTCACGTGGCCCTTGCCCGGGGGTAACAATACCGAGGCCTATATTCACGTGGCCCTCGCCTGGGGGTAACAATACTATGGCTACTTGTGCGCAAGATATGGACCTTTATGGTCGTTGGTACCAACTATACATGTGGGTCTCAGGACCAAGTTGATTTGATAGCTAATAGGTGTACCACGTATGATCTTATGCAAAAATCTGAATACGAATATGAACATGTATTTGAATCTATTTTTGACTTGAAACCTGAATATGCATAAGACTCTGTTTCCGATAAGAATATGTTTCTGATATAATAAGAATATGTTCCTGATATAAGCTCTGATTTCTGACCCTGTGATGGACATCATTCATTAAAAACCCTTTTACTTTGTTATTATTCACTAGGCTCCAACTCACTGTATTATTTTATGTATGTAGGCGATCAGGCGTGTGACTAGTCCTAGAGCTGCTGCTTGGATTCTTCTTTATGTCAACCAACCTATGTGCCTCCCGTGGAGGTTCCGAGCATGTCTAGCATTTATGGCTAAGTGCAAAAAGTTTAAGCTTTGTCTTCTTGTTTGGTTAAACAAGTTTTCGTTTATTTTGTAAATACGGCTAAGTCCCTTTTTGTCTAGTCTGTATGTATATGATGTCGTAAGGATGATGTGTAGATATGTATATAAAAGTTTAAAAAAATTTCTGTCTCATATAAGTCTGCACAGCTCAATGGATGTTTGTATATTTGTTATTTGCTTCCGCTAGCCCCTATTATTATATTAATCTGTCTCAGAGGCCTTCGGTAATCTCAGGATTATTGGCCGGTTACGATGCTGAACCCATAGGGGCAGGTTCGGGTCGTGACACATTGCGAAAAAAAAGGTGGGCATTTAGCCTGGTTAGAAGGCCTCTGCATCCCAGTCACCCGAACAGGTCCTCCAGCTTGGTGTCCGCACTAGCACCAACTTCTATGGCCACATGTTGGCCTCTAGCACCACCGTCCAGCGTCAGATCAGTTATCCCATCTTCAACAACAAGGATCTGCTTAGCCCGGTTTGGCACTTTTGATTGAATTGGCAATGAGTCATGCTCATTCAGCACTGAACCGTCTTCCTCCTCCACTTGCAGAAGCTTCTGTTGCACGGCACTAGCGTACGCTGCCATATAACTTGGGATAAAATGGGGTGAAGGGTTGAGGAAGACCTCCGAGCTGGTCGCCTGGCTGAACTACTCTGCCACTGCATTCCAGTCTTATTTGAAAAAGATATCCTTGGCGGCCTCGCCTTGTTTGACATAGGTCTGTTCGCCCTCGGCGTAACCACGATCTTCGGCATCCTCCATCTTCTTCTCGAGAGCTTTTATTTCGGTATCTTTCTTCTTTTCCAACTTGGCGAGCTCACTAAGATATCGATCTTTCTTTTCAACCAACATTTTTTGTTTGTCCGCCTTTGCTGCGTTGACTAGCTTGGCCAGTCAATCTCGGTTGACGCTTAGCTCGACTAGCTAGGCCTTAAGAGCCTTAAGATGTTTTAGCTCGGCAGCCTTGGCATCAGCATCAACATCAGCAATGGCAACCTGAGCTGTTTTCCTCAACTCTAGCATGCATTGTTAGGCACCGTGATTCTTCTGCATGGCCTACAATCCGGTCAAGAAACAATGAATTAGAACCAAGCAAAAGATTGAAGTCTAGGTGGAAAGGGAGTGTAGAACCTAAGCTTACCAACACCATAGACTTAATGGCCGACTGGATGGCTTTTAGCTCGACCAGGTGCTCGTGGCGCTCCATGTCGGCCGGTAAAAATAGGCTCTTCGATAAGTTAAAGGCCAACAGAGGGTCGCTTTCAACAACCACAGAGTCAGTGTTGGTTACAGCTCGGCCCTTGAAAGCCAAGGTTGGTGCCCATACGTGTCAGGAGGAACCTGCTCGGTGAGAAGGGGCAGGCTTACGATTAGACAACTTGGTCTCAGGAACCGCTGTATCTTCCTCATCCACCAGGCGTGGTTGTTCGGCAGACAAAATGCGAGCACGTTTGCTGGGCCGAGATGTGGTTGCCCTGGTAGTTAGAAGGGCGACGATGGTCTTGTGTGGTTAGTCGGATGGAACTTGTTCAGCTGGGACCTGGGCAGAGGCCTGCTCGGTGATGAGTGCTTGCATGACTTTCTTCTTGGCCATTTCTTGCTCTTCGGTAAGGGGGATTAGATTGATTTGAAAAAGGCTTGGATCTAGCTCCGGTGAGGATTCCAGGAGAAAGTCGGTCACCTTGCTCCTTCGTTTACCGCTGTAACAGTAGGTTGGTTCGAAGTTGAGTAGATCGGTCCAATCTCTATGCAGGTAGCGCAATACGGCACGAAGAGCGTCTTGGTTGGCGTAAGGATAACTTTGCTTAAACAGGTTTAGATCTGTAATAGAGAACCAAGGGTTAGCACGGCAAGAGTTGAAAATACAAATGGAAGTGACTAAGATATTTTCATACCTGCGGTACTTTTGTTCCAATTTATGTTGTAGCCCGGTATCTAGGCTTCTTGGTCTTCTTAATTACTGGAAACCCAGAGAAAATTGTTGTCATGCAAGTCTTTGTTCAGTGTGCACTTAACAACTTTTTCTCGAGCTCTTTTTATTTTAAGGTAGTATACCCAACCGTCATCATTCTGGCTGAGCAAGTATTAATGGAATATCTTGGCCAGTTCAAGGTTGAGGTCAAGTCGGCGGTTGAGCTCGGCAATGCCGTTTATGATCCTATATGTGTTAGTGGACAATTAGGTTGGGCAGAGTCTGGTCTGCCTGAGGAATTCGCAGATAAGAGGTTGGACCAAAAAGCGGAGGCCACCCTCTACTATTGATATCACGGTGAAAGGACAACAGCAGGACTTGCCCTAAGGTACCGTGTCTTGCTCGGCTAAAGTGAACTGGACGTCGTCAGGAATACTGTAATACCTCCTAAAATTGGCTATGGCCCTTGGCGAGCTTACCATGAAACGGTATTTGCCCATTGGATTTAACTTAAGGGTTATTGGGGTTTGCTTGGCTTAATTGATCAGCATCATTGGGTTGCTCGGTTGAGTAGCACCGTCGGAGTTGCAAAGTGAATGGTGTGCCTGGACAACCTAGTCAAGTCTACAAAGTGAAAAGCAATTTTGGTTATGGCCAGGTATTCACCAAGCTAAAAATGCGGTGTTAGTTTAGCCGGTTTGGTTGCTCGGCCCCGTGGCCTAGCATTCTTATCTCGGCCGAGATAAAAATTAGGTTGGCTATTAGCCCGGTCCTGGTCAAGGGGCAATTAGGCATCCCGGTTTGATATGACCATAGTGATTGTTTGCTCAATCGAAGTCATTGCAGACAGTACAAACTATTTTTTATTTTAGTTTCAGCGTGGTTTTGAATCAAATTTACTATCTATAGGCAGCTCTAGTTCCTGCCAGAGGGGATTCATTTCAGCAATTGTGATTTTAAGGGCTTACAGTGGTATTGAGACCATGACAAGTTCATATTAAGCTCATTTGTTGGGTTAGTGTACGATGAAGTTGTTTTTAACCTATGAGCAAGAGTTATTCAACATCAAAGCACCCAAAACACGAAGAACACCATGAGTATTCATGAAGTAAAAGGGAAGGTTTGAGAAACTTATAGATTTGAAGACTGATTCAGGGTTTTTTTGAACTATAGGATAGCTTCAATGGATGATCGCAAGACCTCGAGTGCAAAGCTGTAGTATTGGTTGGATGCAACAATGGAAAAATCTGAGGAGTTTGGCTCTAGATCAAAGGGTCTTACAGACGAAGAAGATGAACAGTGGGCTGTATAGGGATCAGAGTGTGAGGTTGAACAATGAGAGTGATGGTACGTTTTGGGGAAAGGTAAAAAGGTAGGGGGAATTTCAAATTTTTGAGGTGTGTGACGGCTGTACCGTAGGTACGGGGCCAATGGATTCCTACCACGAGTCCCATGATTGGAGAAGTGTCAGAGAACGTGCTAAGTGACTGATAAGACACGTTAGAACCAAGCAGATCGAGAGAATGGACGAACGGCTTCAGCTCGGTTGGGTACATTTAGCTCAACTTTGGAAGACAGTAATCCCAAATCACGTGGCGTAGATAGAATTAAGGGGCAATTGAGAGGGTAATTTATGTGAATAAATTGGGCCGAGCTAAGGACCGGGTTATGGGCTAAGCAAGGGATCGGGCTATAGGCCAGAGTCGGAGATTGGGTAGCTCGGTCCTAGGCCAGGTGAGGTGTCACTGGGATTTGGACCTAGCTGTCTAAAGATAGTCTTGCAATAGACCGAAGGGTTGCTTGTGAAGAGGGCCGAGCTAGGTATAGCTCGGAAAGAGGACAACTGGTAGCAGAAGCATCGCAGTTCGACTATGTTGAGCATGAAGCTGAGGTAGCTCGGTTAACTGTAGAGTCAGCCGAGATAAAGGGATTCAACCGTCTCATTTGGTTGGTAGTGAGTAGGGTGTTATCGGGATAGGCATTATCCTTGGGAATGTAATTCCTAGGAGGACTCTGCTAAGAAGAGTTGGAGTCCTACTAGGATTGTACCAGGCGAAATCTATAAAAGCTCATGATAGGACCTATGCACAGGTATTGTAATTCTTATTCTCAAATACACAGAGCTTATTGTCTATTGTGTAACTGCTGACTTAGGCATCGAAGGAGTTTCTGACACACACCCGCCGGCTAGCTCACGATTGTGTTTTTAGGTAGCAAAGCGATGACGTTTGGAGGAGTGCAAACTTGATCAGCAAGATTATACGAAAAGATTATTCTGTGCTTGTACAAAACCAATGTGGGACAAACCTTTAGTTCAAACCTTTAAGGAAACTTCACCAATATACCATTTCCATGGAGCTCTCTTTGACTTTAATTTCCCATTCATCTGATAATGGTTTTGAGCAACCAAATATACTACATGAATCACAACGCAGCATAGAACGCATTACCACTTAGACCCGCGAACTTTGGCGCATGGGTCCCACCAAAAAATTAGACCAAACTTGAGGAAAAATCTGATTTTTCCAAAACCATTTCTAACATCAACAACCTTGGAGTTCATTTTAATTCAAATTATAGACAACATTCATATTTTTGGTTATGTATGTTTAGTTTATATTTTATGAATCGAGGCTTAATTTCTTACTTATTATTTATAATTTTTCTCATAATCAAATGCTTTTGTACTATTTTTTATAGGTAGATGATATGTTAGAGGCAACAGTAATATTAAATCTATACTCATTTTTTATTTAATCTACATTCCTTAATATAAATTTTCTTTTACCTTTCAAATGCATTTCTATATATACCCAGGTTCAGTTTCTTCAAAACAAAAATGTCAATGTTGTGATCCATAATGAACGGGACTTCAATGTCCTCTGTGTTCATGGGTAAGCCCACTAATCAAATTTATTTGCTTCTCATATTTTTTCTTAATAATTTTTGCTTATTTTTTGAAAGGCAAAGGCAAAGGTAAAGGCAAAGGCAAAGGAAAATGAGAAGCTTAAAGGAAAATTTGACATAAATACTACTCAAGAAAGGGAATAAAAAATACACAAGTGGTTTGGTTCTTTTCAAGTTTGTTTTGGAGCTTGTGTAAAGAAAATCATGGGGGAATGTGATACTTAGAAGCATGCATAATCTAAGTGTAATTTTTTTTTTTTACTGCAAAGTTTGTGAAGATAGGCATGGTGCTTTTAATCCTTAATATTACTCATTTTCAAACTAAATTATGCATCCTTAAAAAAAAATACACTAGAAAAAATTATAAAGGATCTTTTACAAAGATATATAAAGTTTTTCAAATAGAAGAGGGAAGTAACTAAAGTTTAAAAAAGAACACAAATGACGAAAGAAGGAAATAAATTGAAAGTGTATTTTAATTAAAACTGTGTATGAATTATGATCAAGTCAAACTTTTGTAGGATTGGGTTGAAAAAGCTATGGAGCTCAAGAGGATAAATACGACCACATTGCTCCAATGGAATTGTAATAAGGTATCTGTCATAACCCGACCCTCTCATATGCTTAAATCCCTCATTAGATGTGTGATTATATGTGTGTTTGATATGAAATTTCATGTTATAATGTGTGAATTACGTGTTTATGGAATTGTATTTGTCGGTTATAAGAGCATCTGTTAAAATTGCAACATTTGGATTGAAATTGGAAGCCTTAGAGGCACGATAACCGAAAATTGACTTTACAGTTATGATGAGCATGATTTTAGGACATAATATGAAGTTTTGTAAAAGTTTGATTTGTAATGATTTAATTGACTTCATTTGACTAATTTCCTAATTTAGTTCCATTTTGACTCAAAGCTTAAGAGGGATAGATATATCTACAAGAGTCTTAGGAGACTTAGACAAATACCATATAAAAATATCTCCTGGAGGAAATATAGAGAAGAAAGAAGAGAAGAAAGAGAGAGAAGACGAGGGATTCAACATAAGAGCTTGGAGATTGAGGAAATTGAAAGAAGATTCAAGAAATTAGCTCAAGGTAAGTGGAAACCACCTAGAATACCTCTTAATATTCCTTCAATTGAGTGAAAGAAGACCTAAAATGAAGCTTTGGCACTCATGGAAATTAGGGTTTATGATTTGTGAACTTGATTGAGCAAATCTCATGAAAGTGAACATGTAATCTTTAAATTTTATTTGATTTATGAGTTGATTCCTTCATTTTGAGTTTGATTTGAGTTGGATTCTAAGAAATTGCTATCTCATCTTATCTCTTGCATGCTTTGACCTCATGTATATATATATGAAAAGATGAAAAGTTGAAGAAATGAAGGAAAAATGGAGATTAGGGTTTTATATGTCAATAAAAAGAAGTTTGGGATCTATGTAAGCTTGAGTTTCCTATTTCTTGTGTTCATATGTTATGATTTTGAAGTGGTGTTGCTTGATTTGTGCCTTAGAAATGCCCTTAGTAAGCTTGAATTTATTGGATTTTCAGACTGCACAAATAGAGCTAGAACCGCACATGGGGGGTTCATGGCTGTACGTACGAAAAATAAGGGAGACGAGGTTGGCTTTCTGAAATAAAAGCACATGCAGCTAACTTATCTGCACTTGCGGTAAGGGACCTCCGCACGTGTGGGACCTAAGGAAAAATTCTTTTCCTTTCTGTTACTCTTTTTAACCCTCTAAGTCTATTAATGTGTATATTTAATCCCTTCGAAAGGCTTAAAATTGATTAACAAGTGAACGAAATAGAAGAATGATGAAAGATAAGAAGCTAAGAAAAGAATGCATTGCTTATCAATTTATGTGTGTGATGTGTAGGTCACTCGCTGGAAGGGACCACTGCACGACCGGATCACTGTGAGTAATAATAGTGTAACGATATGTTATGCGTATATGTACTTTGACATGTTTTATACAACTGATGTTTTATTGGAGATTTTTGAACATTGGATTACAATGGTATATGAAATGGGCCTGAGGCCGTTCTATTATTATTAGGCCTAAGGCCATTCTGTTATTATTGGGTCTGAGGCCGTTTTGTTATTATTGGAACTAAGGCCATTCTGTTATTATGCTAGGCCCAAGGCCGTTTTGGAATTTGTTAATAAAAAGGACATATATATATTACGTACATATTCTGCAAGACACATGCTCATTTATATGCCTTCACACATTATTATTCACTGAGCCTGGCTTATTCTGTATCCACGTATGTTTTGTAGGTGGTCAGCTTGGAGGCGAGCCCTAGGTTAGCTTCAAGCGTCTTTTGAGGACTTGTTTTACTAAGCCTCAAACTTAGAGTTTTTTACCTCTTAAGGAGTCCCTTTAACGCCACATTTTTGTTCTTGGTGGGTTTTGGTCAACATTTTATGATTTTGTAACTTCTGGGTTATTAGCTTTTTGTATATACACATGACTTGGACTTGTATTTATATGAAGTGTGCATGCGGACATCTATGTCCACAATTAGATGAGTAATGATCCTGGCATATATGCACTACTCAATGCACAATCTATTATTTAATTGCTTCCATTTTGGGCCCCGTTAGTGAATAAATTATTCTTTTGGAAATTTTGTTTTGAGGCCTAAGTACAAGCCGGTCATGACCTCAACTTTTTGGGGCAGGTTTGGGTCATAATAGTATCCTTAGTTCATATTG
This sequence comes from Camellia granthamiana, assembly GCA_036172215.1. Lineage (NCBI taxonomy): Eukaryota > Viridiplantae > Streptophyta > Magnoliopsida > Ericales > Theaceae > Camellia > Camellia granthamiana. Next base: position 11,307,571 of record CM069906.1, read on the forward strand.
TTTCAATATCTATTTTTCGTATTGTTTCAATATGCTAATGTTATTGTTTTTAAAATTTTAGATTGTTGTGCATGCTCCTCACTGGAAAAAGCACACATAAGTTGATACATAGACATTTCAGAATGTGATAGAGAACAAGTCTAAAGGCGTCCAAGTGCTTTAGAGGCGTCTAAGTACTTTTTGTAAAAGAACAAGTTTGAAGACATTAGATTACATACATTTTGTAAAGTTGACAAATATTTTGTAAAGTATATTCTTGATGTTAACCACTTTTGTAAAGCTTCCAACTTATATGTACTTCAATGGATTTCTATTGTTTTTGTAAAGTCTCTTATCAATGTAAAAGATTGAACCTTATGGATGGTTATTGAGTGTGAACCATAAAGTGCCCTTGAAAATTCACTAAATTTAAGTGTAACAATTTAATTTAGTATCCTTGCATATTTTGGTGGAAGTCACATATGCTTGACATGGATTTTTGTGCAAATTTAGTGTCTATTGTGCAGGATGTTATTAGTGGGTTGAAGGAGGAGTTGCCCTTAATTTTTATATACTTGACTTTAATTCCCTCCCCCCCTCCCCCCCTATTTGATCATGGTTATGAATTTTATATTTCTTGATTAAGAAAGACTAACATATTTTGATACACTATTTTCATGGTTTGTTTCTGAATTCATTTATATTTTCAGGACCTCTGACATTCCAACTCAGTTGGTTGTGAAAGTAGTTTGGGTTTGTTGTATCATTCATGATATTCTGGTATCAACAATAAGGTTAGTCTTCAACGTAACTTGGGTTAATTTTATTTCATTTATTTATTAGTTAGTTGAAACTATGAAAAAGTTGGGAGGATTTGAACTATTCCTATTGATATTTGATATTTTATTAGATTGATTTGAACTATTTCTTAAACATGGCTGATTTTGAAAATATGTTAGAGGATGAGGTGGAAACTCTTGAAGGCATCACCCCAATTATATGAATGAGGTGGGAAGCCTACATTTATGATAAATTCATTAGGAAATAAAAAATTTGAAATTTATTAGTTATTTATTTCATTTTTCTTTATATCTTTTGTTCTTCATGTGAAGTTTTAAATTGGAGTGATATTATCATTTTAAATTGATTTATTATAATTGAATTTCGTAGCACTTATGGTACCAAAAAAAAATTGTTTCTAGTGCCTTTAGGCACGAGTTATTCCTAGTCATTACCAAGACAGACAACAGTGTCACATGACTAACACGTCACCAATCTTGCGACGTTAGCATTTGTTGGACAATCTTCACTATAATTAAAATAATTAATTCTGTTTGGGTGCTAAACGACAAACAGAATATAAAAGAAAAATAGAAAATGAGAGAGAATGTTTGATTACAAAAATCAAACTAGAAAAAGAATTAAATAAATAAAAACAGATTTTATTTTGTTACATTAAAATCCGATTTAAATAAATAATAAAACAGAAAATAAATAAATAACTTACTTGATTAATATCTTGAATATTATTCTGATCAAGTCCAGTGTTCGACACTGTGTCCTTAAGACATATTCATCCTCTCCACGGTACTTTCAGAATATGGACGTCTATCTCCCAGGATGAAATGATCAATAACAAATAAATGCAGCACTACAATTTATTTGTTCAACAAACACACTTAGTGTATACACTCTTTCCACACAAAAAATAATAGAATAAATGCAACAAAATGCAGAGATGAATTTGCAGCAAGGAATGACGAAAATTGTGAATTAATTCATCAAATGAGGCTGCCTATTTATAGATGGATTGATGGTTGCTGGTTTTGAATTAAACAGGTAGCATACCTGTTCAATTTAAATTAAATAGATACAGAATCTGTAGGCTCTGTTTGGTTTGAATTTTAAACAATTCAGATTTGAATTTGAACAAATTCGGTTTGGACAGATTTGAAATTGTGCAAAATTTCTGAAGAGGTGCAAACTAGAAAATTTGAATTTAGAATTTGAAATAAAAACGGACAGATTTTATTTATAACCAAATAAAATAAAATTCAAATGTTTTTGGCCTAAAAAGATTAGTATTGGGCCAGACAAGCCCAACCCAACCTCACACCACGCACTTGCGCCCAAGCCAAGGCCCAGCCCAGCCCAGCCTGACCGGACGGCGGTGACGCGCGTATGGTGATTTTTGGGTCCAATGGGTCTAGCCCATTTTGTCCATAACCTCCCTCTTTACAAAACTTGGGTACCCCTTGGGGCATATCCCAAGTTCCAATCCCATGCCTTATAAACCCATTCAAAACTTCTCACCAAATCAATGTGGGGCAAGTCATTTTTCAACTTTTAAAAATTTTTCACCAAAACTCCATTTTCATGGAGCACTGTACACACCCCATTTTTGACCGTCCTCAAGACTTGGACGTCACCGTTGGAACACTCGATGATCATCCTTGTTTGTGTTCGTTTGGAGTTCCCGGAGGTCTCGGCTACGCGCCTTGCCTCAGGATCTCCGAACTTGACCGTTTTGTGTCTGGTTTTGCACCAAACACCTGTGTTTTGCCTTGGAGGGGCAGGGAATGCCTTGTGAGGCATCCCCACACACCACCGGCAGTGGCTAGAGGCCACCGGCTGTTGTTTGTGTCCACCGGCAATATATATTGCCAGCCGGCACTATTTTTGGCCGACCGGCAGTCATTTTTGTCAAAATGACATTTTTGGCCAGCCGACTACTGTTCATCTGCTTTTTCAGATATTTTAGGACAGCTGTTTGGCACTTTGTTCCCCTCTATACACGTGTATGGAGGGATGCTCTTCTTGTTAGCTTTCTTGACAAGCTTTACAAGATTGGTTGCCTATAAGAGGAGCCCTCCTCTTTTGGCATTAGGGTTAGACATTTTAGAGAGGAAAACATTGCTAAAAGCTCTGGTTCTAGGGATAGAACTCATATACATTCTATCTCTATCTATTTCTCTCTTGAGTGTTCTAGGTGCATTTGTTCATAATATTGCATACAAACACCTACCATTACACCTTTCCTTGGTTTTTGAGGTTCTAAGGGGTTATTTGCAGAGTTTTGGGGCTGGTTTAAGCTCAAGGAGGCAGCTGGTCCTCCCTTTGTGAAGGTGGTCTTCAAGGGTAAGAAACTTCTCTTTTATTCCCCATTTTTGCATCCTATTTCTACCTATCTTAGAGCTGTTTTTGTGTTTAGTGTATAACATAAAAAAGTTCTATTTTTAGGCCCTCTTGGTTGTTTGTTAAGGTTGTTTTGTGGTTTGGGTGTGTTTGACCACCCTTAGGCCTTGAAAGGCCTCATTTTGTGCTATTTTGTGCAAGTTTCGAGACTTTGGTGTTTGGGCCTCTTCACCACTGAAATCTTGAGGGATTTCAGTGGTGGAGATGGTGCCTTGAAGTCTCTAAAAGGGGAGGGCCACCCCCTCTCCTCGTTGTCCTCGAAAGGGACTATTTTTGGCCTCTTGAGGGAGCCTATGTTAGAGTGTGTGTTGATCATGTCTTGGCTGTATTTCATGCTTATATTGTCATGTTATAGCTTTGTATTAAGTTGGTGTTGGTACACCATGCATGCTTAGCATACCTACCATGTAATGCCTTGTTATTCCCTTAATATGCCTTAGGTTGTTAGCCTTTGTCCGAGCATGTTTTAGGCTTAGCCTTGTGAATGTTTTATGCTTATTTTGCCATGCTTTAGGTCTGTCCATAGTTGTTTGGATCGATTTTGGCATGCTTAGTATAGCTCCTTTGCATTTGTGGCTTGTCGGGCTTGTATGCCTCAAGTATGTGAATGTGTAGCATGTGTTGATTGCATCATTTTGGTGGTTTGGAACCATCCAACATGTAATTTCAGTCCCTTTGGCATGCTCATATGCTTGCCTTAGTTGCCTCTTTGTTGCTTTGAGGGCATGTGTTGTAAGCCTTATGTTTTGACCATTATGCATGCCTTTGAATTTGAGGCACTTAGATGCCATCTAAGTAGTCCTTTGGCCTTGTTTTAATATGCTAAAAATCTGTTTTTAGTTGTTTAATGCATGCCATGTTTGATTGTACTAAGTGTGCTTCAAGGCTTCATGACTTGCCTCAAGTACTTGGACCATGCTTGCATACTTATGCTTGTCTCATTTGGGTTGGTTTGGCACCACATTTTAACATGATTTTAAAGCTTTTCATTCTATGCCAATTGTCCATGTTTAGCCTCTTTCAAGTGTGTTTGAGAGTTGCTTGTTTAATGCTTAGGTTTGTGCCTTAACATGTACATGCGTGTGTGTGTGCTTAGCCTTCATTTTTGGACACTTTGGCTACTGATTTTGGGCCTATTTGGAGTTGCCTAAGTCATGTTTAAGTCCCTCTTTTATTTGGTTTGCATGCTTGCCTTGCATGCTTGCTTGTATGTTTGTATAAGTGCCTTGCATTATCCATATTGCATGCTAGCTAACATGTCTAGGATTGCATTGCATTGTGCATGCTTGGCCTCTTGAAGTGAGTGTGATAGAGGTTTGGCTTCCTTATGCGATTATATGGTTTGCATGCATTTGAAATTGAAAGTGCACACTTGATTCTTTAGGCCATCATGCATGGAAATGTGTGATTGGTGGCCCGAGAATCGAGGCGCGTGCCCCTTTGAGTCACAAGCATGATAGGGGGCATGATTGGTGCATACATTGTTTGAATTGTATCGCCATGCAAGTTTTGCCCTCTGCTGCTGTGAGTTGCAGGTTCTGTAGGTATTTTCTGCCGACCGGCAACATTTTCTGCCGGCCGGCAGTAAATCAACAGCCGATGGACGAATTTTGTGCCGGTGACCACAATTCACTGCCGGTGGTGATTCTATCCAGCCGGTGGGATCCCCCAGTATCCTGAGAGGCATTCCTGAGACTTTGGCAGTTTTCAGAGGAGCAAAGCAGGGAAAACAGAGGTAGACTGGGCATGGCAGTGCAATTCCGAGCAGAATCCGAGCGCGCATGCATTGAACCCGCTTCCCGAGAGCTTTACTGTTTTAATTAGATTAATTAATTTGTTAATTTAATGGATCTGTAATATTTAATTAGCTTGCGTGGTTAATTAATTTGTATATTCTTTTGGTCCCCCCCCGGGCGAGGGCAAATCTGCAATAAGTGTGGGTGAGTGGTGTGCATGTCTTCCAACCCCCACCTCTTTCTACCCTTTTATTTACCTGCTTACGATGGTAGATTAGGGCATATTTATTTTAGCATACCTTATGCTATGCATGCGTGCATTCATCCATAAAGTATTGCATGCACCGGGCTCGGTACATCATACAAACTGCATTGTATCTTCAAATCTAACTTGAATACGTGCAACGAATGATTGCATTTCACATGCCATTTTAGGGTTAGCCGAGCCTATCCTAATCACATTCTGTATGCGATGCATTAGCTATCTTACATGAACTAGGGCATGCATGTTTGCTAACTAGTTTCTTGTTTTGGCGCGGAGTACGATATAAGTATTTATGCTTTAGCATATCGCATGCGTGTGAATGTTAACATGACAGTAGGCTTACCATGTGGCTAAATGCTTATATGAGATAAACTGTTTGAATGCCTGTGGGTGGAGGTTGGATTGTTTGAGTTGGAAAAACTCGTTGAAATCCGTGCTTTTAGCCTACTTGCGAGTAGCAAATTCCAAAGCCTTTTCAAAACGAACGGATATGTAATGCTTATTTCCAAATTAGGCAATCTAGTCTATACTTGTTTGCTGTGCGCATAACGTAGTAAATCTAGGCTAACAACCGGAATAAGAACACATAACGTTTTCAAAATCGGATATCACGGTTAGTAGAGGCCGGTCTTCGGACCGGGCGAAAGGGGGTGCTCATAGCTGACCTTCCCCGATCGTACCCAAGCTCCCAAGCCGAGGCAACTTTGGTGATGACGGACACGTGGCCTTTGGCACCGAGTCAAGGTTTTCTAAATTCCCCGTTAAAAAATATTTAGGTGGCGACTCTGTATCTGGCAAAGTAGTCCATGTTTGGCACTTCTTTTCAAAATCTGTTTTTCTCAAAACGATTTGCCAGAGTTGGACTCTTTGGTTCAGATTAAGAACCGCGACAACAAAAGGGAGTCCGAACTGTAGAGTGAGGCCCCAAGGGCGCGTCTACAAGCACACTTTGGCTTCAATTTCCCATTCACTCAATAATGGTTTTGAGCAACCAAATATACCACGTGAATCACAACGCGGCATAGAACACGTTACCATTTTGACCCGCGAAAATCGACGCACGGGGCCCACCTAAAAATAGACCAAACTTAGGAAAAAATCTGGTTTTACCCAGAATTTTTCCAACCATTTCTAACAATCCCCCACATGAATGGAATTTGATGACAACGGAAATGCAACAATATGAGGACTTTATCGAAAGAGTATAAGTCGAATATATATAGAGAATTTGAATAAGAATAACAATTGATTAAATTATTTTTTGAAATACTATGTGATATGTGTTAGTTTTTGATTGATTTAGTTTCAAAACTATGAATGGAATTTAATTAGCGTTTATTTAAAAGTTTGTGAACTTTTAAATTGTGGTGTTGTTCCATTTAATTGGAAATAAATTGAGAAATCTTTTGTATTGTTTATTATTTTGTTAATAATTAAGTTGAAAGTTATTTTTTAAAAAATAACTCTGACATAAGTTGTCATTATTTATTATGAAACTTGTGAACTAGAGTTGTTTTATTTGGATTAGTGACAATGACACTTGTTTGGAAATGAATTATGTTATTTGTGCTAATTTATATATTATCACAAATGTGGGGGGAGAGAGATTATTGGGAAATTATAATTATGATTGACTTGTTAATCTTGTTCATGTCTACATATGTTGTAGAGTTGACAATTAATAGCATCATTTTTTTTATGATGTCATTAATACCAATTTGGTATGTGGTGTTTTATAAATGGATTTCAATTAGTTATCACAAATGGATGTCAATTAGTTATCAAAGTATTGATAAAAATGTGAACCTATGTGTTTTGACATAAAAGGAATTCCAACTATTCTTTGGAATAATGACTAAAATTGGTGTGGTGACTGATAACTCCGTAATGAAATATTACATGAGTTAAAATATTTCATGGGTGAAAGACACTTTGGTAATTGTCAACGTAGTCACCAATACTAGATAAGACAAATAAGATGTAAATGTATTTATACAGTGATATTTGTATATTCCATATTGAGATGGAATTAAGGGTTGCAGTAAACAAAAAGAAATTAATCATGGCTAAAGAAGTGTTATTTGACAAAGTGTTGTAGTCATAACCGGTATTAGTCATTTCTTCATTGTATTGCAAAAGCAAGTTATGAAGTCTAATTGTATTTTAGACAAATTAGTATTGTGATTATATTCACAAAGCAATTTACATCTTGTTATTTAGTTCAAGCACGCCAAGTAATGATATATTCTGATTTATCTCAGAATTGTGGGGGTGTATTAATATTTTTGTGTAATTATGCACCAACAAGAGAAATTAAGTTTCCTTGGAATGCTTAAATGAGGGGGTGCTTGGAGGATTTTACCAAAGTAATGGTTCCGTTTGTAGGTCTAGAAAGAATCTCAATTCTTTTTACAGGACAAAGTTGGAATAGAAGCAAAAATGGTTTCATTAACTCCTAAGGAACAACTCTATGTTTATTATTTAAATTTGAAAATGGGAGTAACATAGAATAAACGGTAAGTCTTGATGTAATCCAAGACTTAATACTGTAGGACATTTGCTTTCAATTGTGAATATTGTCTAAAGATAATATAATAGATCCACTAATGATATATAATTGAGAAGGTCAAACGAAATATAGCGGCCGCTAAACAAAAAGTTTGACCAGAGAGCAAATGAGGAAAAGTCCATCAAGGGGAATGTGATTAAAGCCTATTACATCAGAGTCGTCATAATGGTAACCCTACTTAGATGACTGGAGATCCCAAGAACTAAGTTCAAAGGGATAGCTACGATATGTGTGGCTCACCAGAAATCACTAAAGGAGTCTAACTCTTATCCATTCCTATGATGAGAGTGATATCTGTAACATATGTTGTATGTAGGGAACTTAGGGTAAGTTATGCTTTCAATGATCACTTATATCTTGAAAACCCTAGACGGGTATCTTTCAAGAGGAGTATTTAAGAGACTTGAAATAAGGATCACCTATATGAGTGTGAAGGAGCCGCTTCTATGAGAATTGATAAGGCAAAATTCTCTAAAGCACTCATGAAATACCAGGAGATGCCTAAGGCCAAAACAGGCACAACCGTGAGAATTAAACTGTGTTTGGAGATATTTTGTGTGAATTCTATTGTCTTGGCTTACACAAACGGCTGAACAGTTCAAGGCATCACGTCCACTGATTAGCTAGTAAGTCCAATAGGTTTTCACTAGGGAAAGTTCAAAGCCGAAAGCTACCTATCCCGATGCAGGGTATTTCTTTAATGTACTCTCTCTTTGTCTGTATGTTGTTGCATGTCCTTTCCATAAATTTCATTCATGTGGGGGATTGTTGGAAAATTTGAATTTAAATTTACTCCAATGGTTGTGTCTCTTGAGATGAAAGGGTGTGTCATTTTAAAGGATCACAACCTTTATGAAGAGTCACATAGAAGTCTATATATTCCATCTCCCTCATTTCATTTTGTATTGTGAATTGCCATTCTTCTTCACTTTGCATTTATTCTTTATATTTCCTAAGTCTAATTTTCCTATAAAAAGAGTACATGCACAGCAAAGTTCACTAGGCTTGCAATAGTAGTGCTGCTAGTACAAGACATTGATCGTTGTATCCTGGGAGATAGACGTCCATTGAATCCTAAGCACCGGTGGGAGGACGAATCTGTCTTAAGGAAAGAGTGTCACACACTCGACTCGATTAGGTTTTATCTATTTATGTGCTGTAAGTTTGGTTACATTATTTTGTCAATTTATTTCAGTTTTGGTTTTGCCCAAAAAAACCATTTACATATTTATAAATTATATTTTCCTTATAATTTGGTACTATTTTTTCTAACAATCTTAAGACAACAATTGCCTTACGATATTATGTCGACGACGAATATGTCGTGACTTACCATTATACATATGATTCTGTGCCCTGCCTATTGTAGATTGACTATCACAATGAATGCAAATAGCTGACACATGTTTTGGTCACGTTGGAATGTCTTCGAAGAAGTGACGAAACCATTCTGCCTCTTCTCCTACTTTGTCTAAAGCAATGAACTCGGATTCCATTGTGGATCGTGCGATGCATGTTTGTTTCGTGGATTTCCAAGAAACAGCAGCGCCTCCTAGAGTAAAGACATATGCACTAGTGGATTTTGAATCTTCAGTATCCGATATCCAATTTGCATCATAATAACCTTCGAGTACTGCTGGATATCGAGTAAAATTCAAACTATGATCACGGGTGAATCTTAGATATCTAAGAACCCAAATGATCGCCTTCCAATGGTCTTCTCTGGGGTTACTAGTGTACCTACTCAATTTACTGATAGCATAAGCTATATCAAGACGAGTACAATTCATTAGGTACATTAGGCTTCCAATGATTTGGGAGTATTTTAATTGAGACATCGCATCACCTTTATTTTTCGATAAATAAAGACTAATGTCTACAGGTGTTCTTGCTACATTCATATCATCCTTGATAAATTTACCAAGAATTTTCTCAATATAATGTGATTGAGATAATGCATATCCGTTAGATGTTTTAGTAATTTTCATTCCTAAGATAACATCTGCGACCCCCATATCTTTCATATCAAATCTTTTGTTAAGCATTTGCCTAATTGATTTGATCATGTTTTGACTGCTTCTAATGATAAGCATGTCATCTACATAAAGACAAACTATGACATGTCCTTGGTCAATGTTTTTAACATAGATGCATTTGTCACATTCGTTTATCTTAAACCCATTAGTAAGCATTACATGATCAAATTTTTCATGCCATTACTTAGGTGCTTGTTTTAAATTATAAAGAGATTTTACAAGCCGACAAACTTTTTTTTCGTGCCCCGATACTACAAACCTTTCGGGTTGCTCCATATAGATCTCTTCATTTAGATCACCATTTAAGAAAGCTGTTTTAACATCCATTTAATGTATTTCTAAATTAAACAACGCTGTTATAGCAATAAGCATGCGAATGGATGTTATTCTTGTCACAAAGGAATATGTGTCAAAATAATCTAGATCTTCCTTTTGTCTGTAAAATTTTACTACAAGTCTTGCTTTATACTTGTCAATTGAACCATCTGATTTCATTTTTCTCTTGAATATCCATTTATATCCAAGAGGTTTAGAACCTAGTGGAAGATCCACCAATTCCCAAGTATAATTTTGCATAATGGATTCAATTTCATTATTAACAGCCTCTTTCCACAAAAGTGCTTCAGGACCTGTCATTGCTTCCTTAAAGCTTTAAGGTTCATTTTCTAACAGGTATGTCAGAAAATCTGGACCAAAGGATTTTGATGTTCTCGCTCTCTTATTTCGTCTTGGTTCATCATCAGTTAAATCCTGTTGGTCGAGGCCATTACTAGTCTCTTCTGTTTGATTGTCATTAGTCTCTTGACTTTGTGTACAATCATAAGGTCTTTTCTGTGAACTTAATTCCTGTCCTTTTTTGTAAGGAAAGACATGTTCAAAAAACACAACATTCCTTGACTCTATAATAGTGTTCACATTTATATCGGGTATTTCTGATTTATAAGTCAGAAACCGATATGCACTACTATTCTGAGCATAACCAATAAACACATAATCTACTGTTTTTGGTCTAATCTTAGTCCTTTTAGGAACATGAACTTCAACTTTTGCCAAACATTCCCACACTTTTAAGTATTTATAGGAAGGTGGTCAACCTTTCCACAATTCATAAGGAGTGCTGTTGGTTTTCTTGTGGGGTATTCTGTTAAGAACATAATTAGCAGACAAAATTGTTTCCCTTCACAAGTTCTGTGGTAAGCCTGAACTTCGTAACATGGCATTCATCATTTCTTTCAGGGTTCTATTTTTCCTTTTAACAATTCCATTTTGCTGAGAAGAATAGGGTGCTGTAGTTTGGTGAATAATGCCATGTTGTGCACAAAATTCATTTAATGGTGCATCATATTCACCACCCTTATTACTTCTAACCATTTTAATGGTTTTACCAAGTTGATTTTCAACTTCTGTTTTGTAGAATTTAAACATTTTTAAGGCTTCATCTTTACTACTAAGTAAATAAACATAACAATATCTTGTGCAATCATCGATAAATGTTATGAAATACTTTTTGCCTCCTCTAGTTTGAACAAATTTTAGATCACATACATCAGTATGAATTAATTCTAGAGGTTCGGTTTTCCTTTCAACCGATTTAAATGGAGCCTTAGTTAGTTTCGCTTCTACACAAATTTCACATTTATGATTAGGATTAATTTCAAAGTTTGGTATATAATCCAAACCAATTAATTTACGCAAAACATCATAATTTACATGTCCTAATCTACCATGCCATAAATTCGACTCAAGAATATAAGCAAAAGACGTGTTATTCTTATTATTAGCAATTTTTGGTACAACTGTCATTACATTCAATTTAAAGAGACCATCACTCATGTATCCCTTACCAATATACATACCACTCTTTGTTAATACAAATTTATCAGACTCAAATACAAGCCTAAAACCATTTTTACTTAACAAAGAGTCATAAACCAAATTCTTCTGGATGTCAGGTACATGTAGTACGTTGTTGATGGTCAGTTCTTTCCCTGATGTCATCTTTAAAATCACATTTCCTTGTCCAGCCACAGTAGAAGTAGAAGAATTTCCCATGAAAAGTTGTTCACTATTTGCAGCCTCATTATAGGTAGTGAACATCTTCTTGTCCGCATATATGTGACGAGTTGCTCCAGTGTCAACCCACCACTCCTTGGGATTTCCAACTAAATTAGCCTCAGACACCACAGCAGTGAGGTTGATGTTATTCACCCCGTCAGAGATGTAATCTAGTTCAGTTACATTGGCCTGATTGGTAGTCTTCTTGCTTGTACTTCCGCGATCCTTCTTAGGGCGGCGGCAGTCAGAAGCTCGATGTCCAGTCTTGCCACAGTTATAGCATTTTCCTTTGAACTTCTTGTTGCCATTGTTGTCGCCTTGTTTAGGACCATCTCCAGCAAACTTCCTCTTTTTATTATGTGGTTTGTGAACTTGTTCAACCACATTAGCCTTAGACTCAATGGGATTTTTCTCATTTCTCTTTTCAGCCTTTCGGTTATCTTCTTCAATTCTCAATCTTATGATCAATTCATCCATGGTTATCTCCTTGCATTTATGTTTTAAATAATTTTTGAAATCTTTCCAAGCCGGTGGTAACTTTTCCACTAGAGCAGCGACTTGGAAAGACTGGCTAAGAGACATACCTTCTGAATGAATATCATGTAAAAATTATTTGAAAATTTTGAACTTGAGAAATTACCATTTGGGAGTCTACCATAACAAAGTCCAGAAATTTACCGACAACAAATTTCTTCGTGCCGGCATCCCCTGTCTTGTATTTCTTCTTCAAAAAATCCCATAATTCTTTTGCTGACTTCAAAGGACTGTAAACATTATACAGCATGTTGTCAAGGCCATTGAGGATGTAGTTTTTGCATAGGAAATCTGAATGTTTCCAAGCATCTACAATGGCAACAACTTGCCGATCACTTTCACCCTCTTTAAGTGCTGGAGCCTCTTCATGGAAAAACCGGGCCAAATTTAGAGTTGTAAGATAGAACAGCATCTTCTGCTGCCATCTCTTAAACTCAGTACCGTTAAATTTTTTCAATTTTTCTCCATGATTTATTGGTACATGAACATGGTTCTGGATAGGGACCGGTGTTGGTGTAATAATTGGAGTACCACTTCCAGTTGCAGTTTCAGTTGCAGTAGCCATAATATCTGATTACAAAAATCAGAAAAACAAACCACAAATTAATTTTCTAATTACTAAAACCAGAAAATAAATTATAACACAAAATAATTTTATTTTCCTTGTTACTAAAACCAGAAAAATAAAATACCACAATAATTTTCTATAACACCAAATAATATTCTGCAATTGTTAATGACACTAGTATATTACTACTAATTGTCAAAGAAAATAGACAGTATATTACTACTATCTATCAAATAGTTTATAATACTATTTGTATTTTCCAACCAGAATATCACTTCGAAAACATAGAAAATTAAATATAATGAAGATACCAAAAAAAATTCTGTCTTAAGATTGTTAGACAATCTTCACTGTATTTAAAATAATAAATTTTGTTTGAGTACTAAACGACAAACAGAATATAAAAGAAAATAGGAAATGAGAGAATTTATTTGATTACAAAAATTAAACCAGTAAAATAAAATAAAATAAAAAAATAAAAAACAGATTTTATTTTGTTACAAAAATAAAATTAAAATCTGACTTAAATAAATAATAAAACAGGAAAAAGAATTAACTTGCTTGATTAATTTCTTTAAATAATAATCTGATCAAGTCCAGTGTTCGACACTGTGTCCTTAAGACATATTTGTCCTCTCCACGGTGCTTTCAGAATATGGACGTCTATCTCCAGGATGAAATGATCAATAACAAATAAATGCAGCACTACAATTTATTTGTTCAATGAACATACTTAGTGTATACACTCTTTCCACAAAAAAAAATAATAGAATAAATGCAGTAAAATGCAAGCAAGGAAGGACGAAAATTGTGAATTAATTGATCAAATGAGGGCTGCCTATTTATAAATGGATTGGTGGCTACTGGTTTTGAATTAAACAGGTAGCATACCTGTTCAATTTAAATTAAACAGATACAGAATCTGTAGGCACTGTTTGGTTTGAATTTTAAACAATTCGGATTTGAATTTGAACAAATTCAGTTTGGACAGATCCAAAATTGTGCAAAATTTCTGAAGAGGTGCAAACTCGAAAATTTGAATTTAGAATTTGAAATAAAAACGGACAGATTTTATTTATAACCAAATAAAATAAAATTCAAATGTTTTTGGCCCAAAAAGATTAATATTGGGCCGAACAAGCCCAACCTCACACCATGCGCCCAAGCCTAGTCTAACTAGACGGCGGCGCGCGTGTGGTGATTTTTGGGTCTAATGGGTCTAGTCCATAACCTCCCTCTCTACAAAACTTAGGAACCCCTTGGGGCACACCCCAAGTTCCAATCGCATGCCTTATAAACCCATTCAAAATTTCCCACTAAATCAATGTGGGACAAGCTATTTTTCAACCTTTAAGGATTTTCCACCAAAACTCCATTTTCATGGAGCACACTTTGGCTTCAATTTTCTATTCACTTGATGATGGTTTTGAGCAACTAAATATACCACGTGAATCACAACGCGGCATAGAACGCGTTACCATTTTGACCCGCGAAAATCGACGCACGGGGCCCACCTAAAAATAGACTAAACTTAGGAAAAAATTTTAATTTTACCCAGAATTTTTCCAACCATTTCTAACAGCATTATGGTCCCAAAAAAAAAAAAAACTGAGAAAATACTCAAAATTTAAAATTAATGTTAAGATTTACTTAAGATTTGATTCCGGTATTTCAAGCATAAATGCACACTATAGATGAAAATTTTATGATGACTTTTTCAGTGTTTATCTTGTACTCTCTAAAATCAAACATAATGATATTTTTCATTTAATTTTTGTAAACACAAGTATAATAAAATCATATGATTATAATTACCAAAAAAATTTATTTATTTTTATTTTTTATGAATAATTTGTGAACATTGAGTTTAAAGAAGCAATCTTAGGGATTCCAAAAAAATACCAAAAAATTTACATAATACTTACATTGTGTGGAATTTTTTGATATTTTTTTTTGAGATTTTTAACATTTCTAGACTTAAAAAATGAAGGTAAATTAAATTGATCTCCCTTGAGATTTGGAGATTATAAAAATAGCAACACAATTTTGATATAATTATATTAACCACCCTTTTAGTAAAACTAAAAAAACTGAAACTAATGCAACTAGTGTGAAGACACAAAGATAAATAAGAAAAAATATTAAATTTTTGTATAAAAGGTGTGATGGTATCAATGAATTATTGATAAAAATATAATTAAATATTATATGAATTGAAACCTTAATAGAAACTGTGCTTAATTTGGAGTTTTTAAAAACATTTTAATTTTTTTTTATTATATTTAGATCCACTTAATCTAGATCTACTTAAAAAAGACAAAAATTTCACAAAAATATTTTAAAAATTTATTGAATATAACAAAATATGAAAATTTATTGAATTTTTATATTTTGTATATTATTTTATATTCAATGAATTTTTCTGATTTTTTTTTGAAAAATAAAAAATTAGTTTGATAAAAATAAATATCAAACATATATTTTTTATTTTTTAAAAATTAATCATGCCTTCTAAAAAGATAAAATTATATAAAAATGATAAATATTTTTTAAATATTTTTTTCACCAAATTAATTTTTAATTTTTTAGAAAAAATTTCTAAAACAAATTTATGTAAACCAAACCAAATATGACGGTACTTTTAAGTGTTTCTAACACCCTCCCCCCAAAAAAAATAGAGGTTAAAAACTAAAAAAATTATTTTAAAAAATTCCAAACTTAGCAGAATATTATATTTTCTCCAAACCTTAATGTAGTGTTTGGTTTAGTATAATCAAAGTGAATTGGAATGAGAATGATATTACATTAATATCATTCAATTTTATTTTATTTCAATAAATTAAACATAGCAGAAGAAGGTTAATATAATTTTTCCAAAATTGAATGGCTACATCAGTTAGGCCCAATAAGTTAGTTGTCTGACAGGTGTAGGAAGAAATTATTTAATAATTCTAGAATACCACGTAATCATACTCTAAGTCAATTATCAATTACTTAATTTTTATGTTATTTTCTCATCTCAACATAAGTTGTGGACCCCCTACCTCTATCTACTAATTAAAATTTTATGAAGTATCACATTTTCATATTCTAAAAATATAAGTTTGGCATATAGCCAAAAAGTTAAAAAGCCAAAAAGTTACTCAAAAAGTTAAAAAGTTAACACTATTCACCAAAAGTCAATAATTACGGCTGCACAACTCCCAATTCGAATTTTTTCCTACAAATCAATTTTTATAATTTTTTATTACACATTTTTTCATAAAAAGTCAAAAAATTAACCCAAACATCCATATTTTTAACCTCAATTTTTTAATCTAAAAAAACAAAAAATACACTTATTTAGGACACTCCAACAATCCCTAAATAATCACACCAGGTAAAGAAGACGCTAAGATTCGACCGGAGCGACGGACTAATCTATCTTTGTATTACAAAAAAAATTAATAAATAAAAAAAACTCGGCCGGTTCATCCGGCTCGACTCAAATGGATTTCACTCATTGGCCAGCAAGTAACTAACTCCAAACGGTCTGTTTCAACTTCCACCACTGAAAATCTGACACTGACACACACACTCTCTCTCTACCTTGCATTTCTTCTTCTTCTTCTTCTTCTTCTTCTTCTTCTTCTACAATAATGTTAATAGTCTTCTCTGCCCCAAACCCAAACACTTCTCATTCTCTGATATGCAGATCTCTGTACCCTTTCAAGCCCCATCACGGGTCTCCAATCCAACACTCTTCGAACAAAAACTATCAGATCTTCACAAGTGCACAAATCTAAACCAATTGAAGCAAATTCAAGCACTCATATACAGAGCTAATCTTCACGAAGACCCTTTCGTCGCTCCTAAACTCATTGCATCGTTCTCGCTTTGCCGCCAAATTGCGTTAGCTGTTCAAGTTTTCGATCAAATTCAAGAACCCAATGTGCAATTGTACAATACTTTGATCAGAGCTCATATTCAGAACTCTCAGCCCTCGCAGGCCTTGGCGGCTTTCTTCGAGATGCGAAACCGTGGTGTGTGGCCCGATAATTTCACCTACCCATTTGTTTTGAAGGCGTGTTCTGGGCAAGATTCATTGCGATTGGTTCAAATGATTCATACCCATGTTGAGAAATATGGGTTTGGTTCGGATATATTTGTGCCCAATTCGTTGATTGATAGCTACTCGAAGTGTGGTTCGATGGGAATTCAAGCAGCGAGGAAGTTGTTTATGGTGATGGTGGAACGGGATCTTGTTTCTTGGAATTCAATGGTTGGTGGGCTGGTGAAAGCGGGCGAGTTGAGAGAAGCTCGTCAACTATTTGATGAAATGCCAGAGAGAGATACTGTGAGTTGGAATACAATATTAGGTGGGTATGTGAAAGCAGCAGAGATGGATTCAGCATTTGAATTGTTTCAGAAGATGCCGGAGAGGAATGTTGTGTCTTGGTCCACGATGGTTTCTGGGTATTTCAAAGTTGGGGATATGGCGATGGCAAGGATGTTGTTTGATAAGATGTCGACCAAGAATTTGGTTGCGTGGACTATAATAAATCTGGGTATGCTGAAAAGGGGCTGGAAAACGATGCGATTAGCTTATATAACAAAATGGAGGAGGCGGGATTGAAGATTGATGATGCGACTATTATTAGTATTTTAGCTGCTTGTGCAGAGTCTGGCTTGCTTGGATTGGGGAACAGAGTTCAGTCCTCAATGGAGAGGAATAGATATAAGTGTAGTACTCATGTGTCCAATGCTTTGGTTGATATGTATGCAAAATGTGGCCACTTCAACAGGGCATTAAGTGTTTTTAATGGGATGGAAAAAAGAGATTTGGTATCTTGGAATGCCATAATCCAAGGCTCAGCTATGCATGGACACGAGGAGGAAACGCTTCAGCTTTTCTCTAGAATGAAACAAGAAGGATTTGCGCCTGATAAAGTGACCTTTGTCGGTGTTTTATGTGCTTGTACTCATGCAGGTTTTGTTGAGGAAGGCATTCATTACTTTCAAACAATGGAGAGAGATTATGGAATAGTTCCCCAAATTGAGCATTATGGTTGTATGATTGACCTTTTTGCTCGTGATGGGTGTCTTACGGAAGTTTTTAGGCTTGTCCATACCATGCCATTGGAACCGAATGCAATTATTTGGGGTACCCTATTAAGAGCATGCTGAATGCATAATGCTGTGGGATTTTCCAACGAGGTGCTTGATCGCCTGGTTAAATTGGATCCAACAGATGCATGGAAACTTTCCATGTTGTCAAATCTATGCTGCAATGTAGATGAGGAACACAGGCTCTCAGAACCCATCAGGGGCTAGTTCAATTGAATTGGATGACGTGTTTCATGAATTTACAGTACTAGATAGTTCATCACACCTGAAATCAGATAGTATATATCAGATGATTAACTGATAAAGGTCTGCATCTTAAATGATACTTATATTGCAAGCTTCTTGTCAGTCAAAAGTGGAAGAGCAATTCAATAGGTTCTACATTGGAGAACACAGCAGAGAAAGCCCTTGCAGCTGCTTTGCCCAGCTCCCTTTGTGCAGCCATGAATTTTCCCCGTAAAGTAAAGAAGGGCATCTTCTGTTCATTGTATATGTAATGCATAGTTCAGCAAACTTTGGGCAGAAGTCAAGTGCCTTAGATGATTAGAGAATATAAGTTGTGAACAGTCATGCAAGATATTGTACTATATAATTAACTTTATTAATGTGTATCTCCACAGATTCGGGGTTATGTTCTCCTCAAATCCCCATAATCGGATTGGCAGTTCTGCTTTCTCCTTCAATTAGCAAGTAGTTGTAAAACCTTCTTGAATTTTCAAATCTCTCGCCTGTAATGTTAATGTTCTGTTTGGTTTGGGGATTTGGGAAAGAATTTGGAAAAGGGAAGGAAAAACGTATGTGTGAAACTAGGTGAAATATCAGCATATTTTATTTACATTTCACATACCTTTTCCTTCTCTCTTTCTAAATCTCTTCCCAAATCTTCTCCCAAATCTTCCAATCAAACACAGCGTAAATGAATTGCGAATTCCAAAAGGCAGAAATTTGTAATGAAGATCCATCAATATGCATAATACTTGATTGTCCGAAATCATTTTAGTTCAAAGTTTGTGATCTGTGTGGAAAATTATGACTTATTCAAGGAATCATCTTAATTTCTGTAAATTGTGCACTGTCATCCTATGTGGAAGCCAATTAGCACTGAAATTCTACCTGGAATGGTTTAATTGCATAATTTTTTTAGAGAACATAGCTCACAATGTATTTTTGTTATTTTTTGGGCAATATTCAGTGGTGTTCTAACTAATTTGTGGTTTGTCGTTGGGTTTTTACAGGGTCTCATTCTGGTGCTAGTGCTCTGGATGGAATCAGGATGACACTATTCTCGCAACGTGCCATGGTGAAAGACAGCCCTCTTTGAATTTCCGGCAGTAATGATCTGGCTGGGGAACATTACATCAGCTCTTTTGAGGGAGATTTAATAGTGAGTAATACAACCGATTATACTTTTCCTCTCATATGTCCATGATAATTTGAATTTTGCACCTTTTGAAATTCATTAAACTGCCCTCTTCATGCAATAACTGTAGCATTGGCTTATAGAACTAAAACATGCTCCTCTCCTATCAAAACTAATGAGTGACTAATGCTTCTTAGTTGGAAACTGGGGTTGAAAATGAAATAATATGGTTGAGCAAGAGATAATTGAGGGATACGATTACTACAAAGTAGAACCACTAAGCTTTGCAGGTGGACATCATGCTTCTTGTGTTTACCATAATAGTTTGGATCCTGATTTGAGTTACATGATTAAGTTCAAAGCTGGGACCAAATTCAATTTAAAGTTGAAAAATGTAGGACCCATGTTTGGTGATCATGTGCATTAAACTTTTTTTTTCCCCTCTTTTCCTTTTCTCTCCATTCAGGTCATTCCAATTCCAAATGTGACAGGTTGTTAGAACTAGCTATACGAGTCTCAAATTTTAGCTAAACGTAGAGTGCCTTCAACACATTCCTTCCCTTTGCAATGGCCTACATAAAATTGGTGGTAACATAAGTATTCAGTTAGAACACCTCCACACACACACACACACACACACACACACACACACAAAAAGGAAGAAATTTGCAGTTCTTTTATTTATTTTATAATGTATTAAATTGTCTCCGAAATATCACAGTCAAGATGATAAAAGAGAAAATTAATGCTGTGTTTGGTTGGGGGATTTGAGGAGGGATTTAGAAAGGGAAATGGAAAAGGTAGGTGAAATGTGAATAAAATATACCTATATTTCACCTAGTTTCACACACATTTTCCCTTTCTTTTTACAAATCTCTCTCCAAATCTCCCAACCAAACACAGTGTAAGTGTAAGGAAAGAGAAGACGAAAAACAGTGCATCTTTAGATAGTGCTTTTGATAATATTTATTGACGTTTGTGGACTAGATTGAAAAACAACAAATCCTTAAAAACCTTGGGTGATGAGAGCTTCTCTATATTTGAATTGCTATATCTCACAGTAATGAAAACCTCAAACTAAGAACTGACCATTCTAGAATTGTAAAAACCCTAGTTTTTCCAATAAACCAGCACACTACCTTTTGTTAAGAAGCTAAAGATTATTGATCATTAGGAATGTACCACTTTAGGATGATCCAAATAACAAAATAAAATAAAAAAAAGAAGACTAATTACCTTAACTGTCTGTATAATTTGAGACTTGTGTCACTTTGATTCCTGACTTTTCAATTTTGACACTTTTGATCCTGAATTTTGAATCTTGTTCCAAATTAAGACAATTAAAAATACCATTGCTTAATTTCAAGGGCAAAATTATCAATTTGATAAAATATAAACTAACTTGACAAAAATAAATGTCAAAAAAATATTTTTGAATATTTAAAAATTATTTTTACCTACTACAGATAATATTATGTAAAATTGATATATCTTTTAGACATTTATTTATTTTATCAAATTAATTTTTATTATGGGTTTGGATGATGATCTTGTAATGGATGATTGTTTTTATAATTTTTTCAAAAGTCAAATATAGCGACAACTTTGATATCATTATTAAACTAATCCATTAAATCAAAAAATCTAAAACTAAAAACATTTCATATATTATAAATATATCGATTACACATTAAAATTCTAACAACTACACATTACATGATCATCATTCAAACACATAATAAGAATTAATTTGGTAATAAATAAATAAATAAATGTCTAAAAGATTCATTAATTTTACATAATTTTATCATTGGTAGATATAAATAATTTTTTAAAATTCAAAAATATCTTTTTGACATTTATTTTTGTCATCAAATTGACGATTTTACCCTTAAAATTAAGCAATGGTATCTTCATTGTCCTTATTTGGAACAAGATTCAAAATTCAGGATCAAATGTGTCACAATTGAAAAATCATGAATCAAAGTGATATAAGGCTCAAACTATAGGGACGATTAGTATAATTCGCTCCAAAAAAAAAAAAAAAAAAAAATTTGGGTACAATATTGAAAACCATTTTTCATGGTACTTGTAAAAAACGTAGAATACTGGATGTTGCTTGGAAATTAATTATTCTTTTCACCTTTCTCTCAGGGTACTCGTATACTATCGGTCATTGAGGAATATTTAGACTTGGAGGGTGGTCCCCCTTATTGGATGCTTTCCATTTTTGTGCTAAAATAGTTGCTCTGTGGATGATAATTTCCAATCTATCTCTTGGGAAAAAAAAGAAAAAGAAAAAGAAAAAGGAGGATGATAATTTCCAAGCTCACTCAGCAAAACATCTTTTTTATGTTAGAGGATGATGTTCCCCACCATTTTAAAGTGTCTTTGACTTGGACCAAACATATACTCTTGCTAGCAGCCATGTTCCAATCTATTTGTTTTCTATATTTTTATAACTCAGACCAGTAACATTACTTTTGTTGTTTCAAATGTTTTGTGATATTTTACTTACTGGCTCTCCAATCATGGAGTTCTTTACTATCAATTATATCATTTAAATTGATCATTATATGACTCTATCAAGTAAAATCTTGTGAATACGAATATCCTTTTTAATTTGAACATTTGCTCAGTTTGCCTGCGTATTTAGCTTTAAAAAATTTACTTTTTAAAGCTGGTTTAGTATGTTTTATGTTATATTCTTTTTTTTTTCTTTTCCTTTTGAAGTTGCAAATAATTTTTTTTAAGGTGGAGGGGGGAATGATTGGCTTGGGGTCATGAGGGTGGGGGTGGAATGATGCACATGTGGGGGGGTTTATGTTGTTATTAACGTAACAAAATCAACTATCATGAACAAAAGAAACCTCTTACTTTTCTCCCTTTATGGTTACATTTGTAACAAAATAAGCTTGAGGTAAAAGGCATACTCTTTTTTTATGGAACCATGATAGTTTGTTTGAGTAGGTCAGATGTCTTCTCAATCTAGGACAGTTGCATTCGTAAAGGAGGCTTTGGTTTTGAATTAGTGGAGTGGAGTGGAGTGGAGTGGAGCCTCAACTTTGCCAACATTGACATGAATTTAGATTTTGATTGCAATTATATAAACTTTGTACGGACATAAAGAAAGAGTGAGGGACTGGTGTTTTGATCTTAATAGTATTGAGACGTCATGATTTAAATTAATCTACTATTAAAGGATAGAGTGAAGGTTTTTGAATAAGAAAATGAAATATTGTTTGAGCATATGCGTTGATTTTTTGGCTTTCGAAAGTTATTATTGTAATTATGAGCGTGCCAGTAAGGATCAATCAGTCCTTACAGAAAATTAATTGCCAACTAATTATCAGACGATTGTGTTTTAGTTCTTTCAACCTCAATGAAGAGGACTTTTACTGGTGACTTAATTTAGGAGAATTTAAGCAAATGACAATCAAATAAAGAGCAATTGAAGCATTTCATTAAAATGAAAACTTACAATGATCCAATTCAGTTTCGTAGAGGTTTACAGCAACAATCTACTTGAAACTACTTCTATGAATGAAGTGCAGTGCAGGAATTAAAGTACAAAAATGTAAAGAACAGGAAATGTAAAAACTGGAAAGAAAATAAAGTGGAATAAAACTAATTTTTTGGATCTGAGTCTGGGGGCTTTTCTGGGGCCTTCTCTGCTATTTATACTCATCAAGGATGACCATCGAACTGCACTTCCAACCGTCGAATCGCTCATCCATGATCGCTGATCATGTTGCCTTATAGTTAGCTTCACTATGCCATCACTTACAGTTAGGCTTTTCTCCTAATTTTGAATTTGAATGTGAGTAACCGTTGAAGCCATATCACTTTATATCACTTTATTGATCCAATACTACGCAGATCTCGTAAAACCAATATTAACTGCCACGTGTTCGATCATGATTGAAAACTTGAATAGTCTTCCTGTATTGCCCTTAACCTACCACGCGTTGAATTGTAATTGACTTATACAAAATATGTAGCCAACAATATGTCAAATTTTAAATTGATTTGATGGAGAGAGTGAAGGCTTTTGAATTATGAAAATAGTATAGATACTAATATTTTGATGCGCATGCAACATTATAATTTCCTAAAAAAATTACATGTTTGCAATCTAGTCATCCCATTAAACTGAACTATTGTTGTTACTAATGGCAAGACAATAAATTAATTAAAAGAGAATGGTGCGTTGGTACCTTAAAAGAAACGATACAAAACAATTATGATGAGTAATTGGTTAAAGTGCCTTACAATTAGAAGAAGAAATAACACAGTAATCAGTGGTAAATCTACAATTTCATGGAATGGGCAAAAGAATTGGCTCTTGACAGAAAGAAAGTTGTTGTGGCTATTGTTAGACAACAGTGATTCTATCAATCAATAGTTCTATGTCATCACTCTATCAAAAAAACAAATTTTTAATTTTTTTTTTTATTATAATGTTAAATCTTATCAATATTAGATTGTACAATAATGCATATCCCAATAAAGAATGAAAGATTAGGCATATTTGATTTCCTTTCCATTTTCTATTTTTGAAAATAAAAAACGTTCACATGGCAAGTGTTAAAAATTTATTTTACATTGTCATCTTTTTGTATTGATTATTTATTTTGTAAAAATTCAATTAATATAAACTAAAGAAAATTAGTGACAAATCCAATTTAGAGAGTGTCTAAAACATTAGGTTCAATGAAATTTTTTTTTTGTTGATGAAAAAATCCACCATTTGTGAAATAGTTTGATGAAAAATCATTTTGTTAGTTTTGAAGGACAATTTGTTTTCAATTTTACTTCGTAATTTATCTCTTGACTTTTTTTATCTGTTGACTTTCGTTGATTATCTGTTCAAAAATTTTTCCTATTTGTTGAATTTTTTTTTCTTATTTGTTCAAAAATTTCCCTATCTGTTCAAATTACCTTTATCTGTTCATGTATTTGTCCAAATTTTATTCTCTATTCAATTTTTTCACTTATCTGTTTAAAACTATCTATTCAATTTTTTATCTGTTTAATTTTTTTTATTTGTTCAAATTTTAAACATATTTTATTATTAGGGAAAGAGTATGGCTCATTTTCCATAGCATTCAAGAAAAGAATCCCATATCCATCCACAGTATGAAACCAGAATCCCATATCTATCCACAGTATGAAACCATTTCACAAAATAATGATTCATTCCTGTATTACCAGGAACAATGTGATGATTCATTTGATATTACCAGGAACAAAATAAGATCCACTTATCCATATGAAGAATAAGAAAGTAAAAAGAAATTAAATAAGATCTGATCTTTTTTCCACTTATCCATTGCAAAGTTTCATCATTAAAAAATTAAAAATTAAAAATTTAAAAAAAGTACTCTATTACAAAGTTTCATCATCATCAACAATAACAATAACAATCAACTCAAAAAAATAAAAATAAAGATCTGATCTGAGATCTCCATAGATCCAAATCTTCCACAACAACAACAATAATAATAATCTAACAACTAAAAATAAAACAGATCCAACACATAGAGAGATAGAGAACACTAAGTGTTAGCAGATACTTTAATATTATAATGTGTTATAGATTATTTTGTTTGCTTGGGCTCCAAGCAATTTGTTCTTCAAGCTACCTTTCTTTGCTTCTAAGAAAAGTTTGTTTCCTTCCAAGTTCTCTTTTCTTTTCCTCCAAGTAATCTTGCCCACCTAGTGACTCTTATCTTTTCTTTTCCTCCAAGTATTCTTGCCCACCAAGTTTTCCTCTCCTATAAATTGAGCTAATCTCTTATCTTGAAAAAAAGGAGAAGTGTTTGTTATCTTATTATTTTTGTGCGAGATTATCAGACAAAAAAATAAATGGTGTATGTGATGAAGCTTTGGGTTCAACCAATTGTACAGTATTGGTGAACCATACGACTTAGTCGAACTGTTGCATCCTGAAGGGGACAAGTCAAGGTTTTTTCTGCTGCACCGGTGTAAGGCTTTGCCTAACCGCAGAAGGCTTGAATCTCCTTAAAGAGAGCGAATTTCCTGCGCCTCATTCCTTTCAATAGTTATTATAATTTTTATTATTTGTATTTTCTGGTGTTTTATTTATAATTATCACCAACAATTTTAAGGAGATTCAAACAGTAAAATTCATGGAGCCAGTATTGGAGAAGCCTAATAAGAATACCGGCGATCTCAACAAGCCCTTCCGGTTCAAGAGAGCCCATTTCAAGAGATGGAAAGCCAAGGTGTTTTTCTACCTCAGTCTCCTCAAAGTGGCCTATATCCTGACCGAGAAAAATCCGAACAAAGTCCCCACTGAAGATTTGACCGACAAGGAGTATGCTGCTCATCTTAAAAAATCGAGAAATATAACACAGATGAGTATAAATATCGATATTATCTTATGAATTGTCTTTCAAATCAATTTTATGATTATTATGATACTACTTACACCACTGCCAAGAAAATTTGGAAAGCCTTGCAGAATAAATATAACACTGAAGAGGCAGGCGCTAAAAAATATGCTGCAAACCATTTTTTCGCTATCAGATGACAGATGGAAAATCAGTAGTGAAGCAAGTTCAAGATTTTCATATGCTAGTGGCTGAAGTTAGATCCAAAGGCATCAAAATTAGAGACAATCTTGTTGTGGCAAGTATTATTGACAAACTACTATTATCTTAGAGGGAGTTTCAGAAGTCAATGTGTCACAAGCAAAAAGAAATGTCCTTGGAGACTCTAATCACATGCATTCGGGTAGAGGAGGAAGCACGAGGACAAGATGCGCTTATACACAAGAGCATTCCACTGCAAAGGTATATTTAACTTATGGAAATACTTTACCTAAATGTCGATTTCATAAAAATAGTCACTTGAAGCCAATTAAGAAAATTTGGAAAAATACTAGAAGGCCACAAAATAAAAATTACCCAATGCAAAAGAAATGGAACCAAGAGCTCCTTTCACAAGATCTGACAAATGTGACATGTTTTGTGTGTGGCAAAAGTGGGCATATTGCTCGAACTTGCAAATTTCAGAAACAACTGTCTCGACCACAAACTAATGTTACCGAGAAACCATTTGTGGCTATGATTACATATATTTTTATGGTTCAATCTATGGAAAGAGTGGTGGGCAGACTCTGGTGCCAATAGGCATATCTGTTATGATAAAGATTGGTTCAAATATTTTACTCCTTTTAATGAGGAGAGGACTGTTATGCTTGGTGACTCCAGTTTAACCAAGGTGCTTGGGTGTGGAGATGTTGAGCTGAAATTTACCTCTGGACGTGTGCTTGTTTTAAAACATGTGTTGTACACACCGTCCATGATGAAAAATTTGATGTCGAGTTATTCGCTCAACAAGACTGGTTTCAAGCAGACTATTGAATCTGACTAATATGTAATTACTAAAAAAGACATATTTGTGGGAAAAGGATATGCATGTGATGAAATGTTTAAATTAAATGTTGAGAATAAGAAAGCACATGTATCTGTTTACATGCTGTCTTCTATGAATTTTTGGCATGCTCGTCTATGTCATAGTAATAGCCGATATGTGGGAATCATGAGTAGTTTAGGATTAATTCCCAGACTAAGAAATAATTTTGAGAAATGCGAAGTTTGCAGTCAAACAAAAATAACCAAAAGGCCTCAAAAAGTGTGGTGAGAAATACTGAATTGCTAGAATTAATTCACACTGATTTATGTGAATTTGAAGGAATTTTAACACGTGATGGAAATAGATATTTTATCACTTTTATTGATGCTTTTTCAAAATACACTTATGTATACTTGTTGAA
This sequence comes from Camellia granthamiana, assembly GCA_036172215.1. Lineage (NCBI taxonomy): Eukaryota > Viridiplantae > Streptophyta > Magnoliopsida > Ericales > Theaceae > Camellia > Camellia granthamiana. The sequence goes on from CM069906.1 coordinate 11,334,778, forward strand.
AAATAAAAGTGATGCTTTTGAAAAATTTAAAGAATTCCTTCTTGAAGTTGAAAATCAATTCGGTAAAAAAATTAAAAGATATAGAAGTGATAGAGGCCGGAAGTATGAATCTTTTGGATTCAATTCGTTTGCTCAGTCTTTGGAAATAATCCATGAAACTACTCCACCATATTCACCTGCATCTAATGGTGTAGCAGAAAGGAAAAATAAAATTTTAACTGATTTAATAAATGCTATGTAAATTAAAGCAGGTGCTCCTTCAAATTTGTGGGGAGAAGTAATTTTAACTGCATATTATGTTGCGAATAGAGTGCCACATAAAAAAACAAAAGTTACACCTTTTGAGTTGTGGAAAGGGCATAAGCCAAATTTGGGATATTTGAGGGTTTGGGGTTGTTTAGTTTTTGTTAGACTTGTGGACCCTAAAAGACATAAATTAGGTATAAAAGCTGTCACTTGTGCTTTTCTTGGATATGCAACAAATAATACAGTCTATAGATTTTTTGATATTGAAAACAAAATAATTTTTGAATCAAGTGATGTAATTTTTTATGAAGAAAAATTTCCTTTTAAATCTAAAAATGGTAAAGGTCAAAATTATCAAGAAAATATTTTGTCTGAAACCAGTTCCTCTACTTTTCTTTTACAAAACCAAGACACTATAATTTTTGAACCTAGAATGAGTAAAAGAGCCAGATTAGAAAAAGATTTTAACTCTGATTATCATGTTTTTAATGTGGAGGAAACTTCATTAACATTACAAGAAGCTTTGGCATCTCCTGACTCTGTTTTTTGGAACGAGGCTATAAATGATGAGATAGAATCATTATTATCCAATAAAACTTGGGTATTAGTAGATTTACCACCAGGTTGTAAAACTATTGGCTGTAAATGGGTTTTGAGAAAAAAACTTAAACTAGATAGAACTATTGATAAATATAAAGTAAGGCTTATTGCAAAAGGTTTTATACAACAAGTAGATTTTGATTTTTTTGATACATTTTCTCCGATTACTAGAGTTACATCTATTAGATTACTAAGTACAGTGGCTATAATTCATGATATAAAAATTCATCAAATGGATGTTAAAATAGCCTTTTTAAATGGAGACTTGGATAAAGAAATCTATATGGATTAATCTAAGGGTTTTGTGGAACCTGGTCAAGAAAACAAAGTGTGCAAGCTAGTTAAATCCCTATATAGCTTAAAACAGGCTCCTAAATAGTGGCAGAAGAAATTTGATTCATGCATGATTGAGAATGGCTATAAAGCTAATGAATATGATAAATGCATTTACTATAAATCTGAAGAAAATTTACATGTCATTATTAGCCTCTATATGGATTATTTACTTATATTTGGCTCTAATTTGCATATCATCGTGGAAACTAAAAATATGCTTCGTAGCCATTTTGATATGAAAGATCTTGGTAAGGCTAATTATATTTTAGAAATAAAAATTACCAAAACCTATGATGGTATATTTCTTAATTAGTCGCATTATGTTGAAATTTTTTTGAGAAAATATAATTTTTATAAGTGCAAGCATGTTCTTACTCCTTTTGATCCTCATGCGCGTTTATTTCCTGTTGAAAATGATGAGGATGCAATTAATCAAAACGAATATGCTAGTATGATTGGTAGCTTGCGTTACGCGATTGATTGTACTAGACCTGACATTGCCTATGCAGTTGGAGTATTTAGCAGGTTTACTAGCAAGCCTGGTAGTGATCACTGGCTAGCCATTGAGTGGATTATGAAATATTTATTTGGTACTGTTACCCAAAAGACAACCTAAGAGGGGGGGTGAATTAGGTTTTTACAATTAAAATTAATACTACCCTAATAAAAATTATGATTAGTACAATAGATAAATATAATTAATGAAATAAAAATAATTAAAACAAGTGTATTAACAACTATTTCAGTTAATGATTTTAGCACAGTAAAAATGTGAAATATAGCTATGGCAATTTAAAATAAAATAAAGAGATAAGGGAGAGAGAGGTAAACAAATTTATAGTGATTTGGCTTCAACTCGGCCTACGTCCACTCCTCAAGCTTCACTTGAGATTTTCCACTATCTTCTAGCTTCACAGGGGTGCTAGCAACCTCTTTACAGATTGAGCAATCCTCCACGGATTTTACACAAACTTCACAAGCCCAAATCCTTGCAAATCTTAGGCGATTCACAATCACTCTCAAGATTTCAAGAACACAGTGTTTGCAATACTTTTACAAGATGAAATGATATTTTTGCTTTCAAAGAAAGCTTACAATAAATATCTCTCAAAAATAGATATATAAAATAAAATTTTGATTTTTCTATAAATCTCACACAGGAAAGATGAGCTTAATGCTATAAGGCTCAGTGTATAATTTCTGAGAGAGAATGTGAGTGATTATAGATCAAAGAATATTTTCAGATTTTTTGTAACTTGTTTACATTAGAGGCTTTGGTATATATAATGAAAATTATAGCCGTTTATAGCCGTTGTATTCATTTGAATTTATAGCCGTTTATAGTCGTTGTAGTCATTTGAATTTATAGCCGTTTATAGCCATTGTACTTCCATCATTACCAATTTGAATATCTTCCACTCTATCATTACTAATTTGAATATCTTCCACTTGAACCTTTTGAACCTTTTGGCTTTTGGCTTTTTGAACCTTTATAGCCGTTTATAGCATTTTACTTCCATTATTACTAATTTGAATATCTTCCACTTGAACCTTTTGAACCTTTTGGCCCGTTGCTGTGCTAGGTTGTTTGAACCTTTGTTTTGGGCTGTTTGAACTCCTGATTTAATCAAATATTAAATACATTCTAACAACATTTAGGATAAAGGTTTAGATGAGAAATAATAGGACAAAATAAATTTTAATTCTATTTTTCTCTTTCAAATAAATCATCAAAATAAATTTTGATTCTATTTTTCTTTTTCAAATAAATCATCGAAATAAATTTTGATTAAAATATAATTAAATAAATCATCAAAATAAATTTTGGATTCTATTTTTCTCTTTCATATAAATTAAAACATAATTAAATAAATTATCAAAATAAATATGTCTAACAATCTCCCCTTTTTGATGATGGCACACAATGATGTTTTGATTTGATTTCGGAGTAAGAAAAGCTCTCCCTCAAGTCATGCTCCCTGAATTCATTTCATTTGGGAGTAAGGAAAGCTCCCCCTCAAGTCATGTTTCCTAAATTCATTTCTAAATACATAGGTTAGCACATGTGTAATAAACAAACTTTAATTGGAGACATGATATGAGACTAAAATATCAAATTATAAATACATAATCATCAGATTAGTTTTCAAATAATACCATAATTTGAAAATAATACCATAATACATAACATCATATAATTTCTCCCCCTGTGACATTATCAAAAAGAAATCATGGGTCAGAATGTGGAGGGGGAGGAGGAAAATGATAGTGATAAATGACATTAAAAAATAGATAATCAAAACATAGATATACATATATGCATACACAACTCTCCTGTGTCTCTCTGGTTTTTCGCAAAATGCAGTTGCCACGCGGCCTGGTTTTTGCTTCATTGGCCGACAAAAGCAGCTCTCCTCGATTGCCGCTCACCTTGACAATCTCTCCCTCCTTGTCTTCTTCTCTTCAGCCTTCTTCTTAATCACACTCGTCTGCGTCTTCTGCTTCACCTCATTCTCTTTTATTTCTTCTTCTATCTCTGCTTCATCACTCTTTGCAATCTTTTTCTTCCTCGAGAGACAGAACAGAGAGACTGAGCAGAGCAGAAAGGCTACCAAAAACTACCCTCCGATCGATTACATCGCTCTTGTCTACTACATGGCCTCATCCCGTCCCTTTACTCTCTTTCCGGACCTGAATGATCCCGTAAGCATTGCTAGGCCGAGTGCCCTGGCTCCTACTCTTCCCAACCTTCCTATGATGTCGATTGAGCAAATAATGGCAGCTCAATCAGACATTGAAGCCAATCATTTCATACTGACGTCCTGTATGGAGACTGTGACTGCAGTCACAAAATTGGCGCATCGACTGCAGAACAGAACGAGTGAGCTCCACCAGGTCAACACCCAACTCTCTTTGCTCCAGCGCATGTAGAAGGATGCGCGAGCAGAAATAGGCGCACTGAAGGCCAAAAATAAAGAGCTTAAACGGAAGACCACCTCCATGGCCCGATTTTGAGCAACGTCATTCTTGGCCTTTGATAGTCAGCGGAGAGTCGCCGCTCTTGATGAAAGCACGGGGGCAAGGGTGTCAAGGGTCGCCCAAGGTGATAAAAAGAATAAGAAAACGATGGAAGATGCGAGTAAGTAAGATCGGCGTATGGCCGGAAAAAAATGAAAGGTTTTTTTTTTTTTTTAATGTTTATTTTGATCGGCGTGTGGCCGTAAAAAAATGAAGGGTGTTTTTTTTTATGTAAATATTTGTATTTTGATTTGTTTTTGTTTTTATATTTTAGTACTGAAAAATGAAATTAAAAAGCAAAAAAAAAAAAAGAAAATTAAACCCAAACAAAAAATAATAATGAGAAAAAAATAAAAATAAAGGAAATTAAGCCTAATAGCAAAATAAAAAAAATTAAAATAAAATAATACCAGCAGAAATTAAACTTAATGGGATGTTGGTGTTGCTGGAATGATAATGTAAAAAAAAAATACCATGAGGGTTTAAAAAAAATCAATGTATGCAAAGTTAATTTTACCTCAAGACGTAGAACCCAAAAAAAAATTACCCAGTTGAGAATAGCAAACTGTTAAGGAAAATAAATGTATGAAGGACTTGAGAGCATTTAACTGATATAAATATTTCCATATCAATGTAGCAATACACATATATCATTTTAACAAAAATTCAAGTTTCGCAGTCATAACAAAACTTTTTAAGTAGAAATCGACATTCCAAGCTCGCCACGAATAAAATTGAAGCGATCCTCGCTTAGGGGTTTTGTGAAAATATTTGCCAATTGCTTGTCGGTGTTTACAAATTGAAGTACTGTGTGGGTGATTTTCCAACCACACTGCCAACTTAGTGATCAGCTGGAGAGAACTGGCAGAATAGATGACACCTGGCTAACCTGCAACAGAAAGAGAAGATTCCGACGGTGGTTCGTCCACCCGGGGGCACTCCGACGATCAAGTCAGTATATCTCTTAAAGATAATCAATAGTGCTAAACTCACTATTCAGAATATAAATTGTGTACCTTAGACCCACGGGGGTGCCTCTCTTTGATAGTTAACTCAATCCTAGTCCCGATAGAAGCCTGACTTCTATGAACTCCCATTCAGTGCTTACTTTGGACTCCTCAAGAGATAAGGATAGATTCCCTAAGAACATTATCCTTATTCATCTTGAAGTCTTTCCTCATTCTAGGACTCTTGTCCCCTATCCGTTTATCTCGGATTCCGATATCTTCGCAGATAACCTCGGCCTTGCCGAGATCTCCTCAGCGTTATGACCAAGACACGTGGCACCTCGGCTGACACGTCGGCGTCACCTTGCCACATGTTGGTACTCAGAAAATATATCCCCACAACTACCCCCTAGGTTCTATTACCTCGGCATTCTGAGGTGATGGAAACTATATTGGTACCTCATTCCAGTACGTCGGCTTAAATCACTTTAGCCGAGATCATTGTTTAAGGCCGAAATGTCTCCCTTAAAGAACAAGAATTCCAGTGAATTCCTTCACTCGTATGAGCTGTCATGCATCACTTATTCAATCGCTTCATTCACGCGTCTTATCCTCATTGGATCGTGCCTGTGACGCGCTTGTAAGCCTTCTTATTTCTCACGTGCGCCGTCTGACGTATACGTTCTTCTAGGTTCCATTAATGATTTCTTTGCCGCCGTTTCAAGTTTTAACAAAACTTTTCCCTCTTCTTTCGTTTCTTCACTTTTCATTCGATATTCTTGCTTTTTCTCTCTCTTACTTCTTTCTCTCGAATCCGCCATTGTTCCAGACTTCAAGCTCTGCAACTGCCTTCGTTCCTCCTTTTTGGTGAAGCTTTCGTCGTTCTGCTACTTCTGTAACCGTCGCCTGACTTCGGCGATCTTCATACCAGTCTTCACTTTTTCTGGTAAGCCACTGTTTCTTTCGTTTTCAATTCTCTGATGCTCTTTACTGCTTGTCGCCATTACCGCTTTATTTAAACATTCAAGTTGTGAATCTCATATCCGAGTGTGTTTATTCCATGATTTTGCCCTTGCCCATGTCTTGAATACACACATTGTTCACCATTTTCTTGCACTTTTTGCCACTGTTCTTGACCTTGTACCCCTTGTACTCACTATGTTCTTGATAGTCCATCTTTGTTCTTGATTCTGAAACTTGTTTTTGTTTTCTGTTTTTTGTGTCTTTTCCAGATTTGTGCTTCCAATCTTCGTTTCCATAGATTTAGGTTTGGGATTCGTCTGTAGAACTCACAATTTAGGAAAAAACTGAAACCTGTATTTACCTAAGTGTTTGCCGAGGTCCCAATAACCCTCTCAAAACATCTTCTGAAATCTAACCCCTTCGATTAAGCCGACATCATGGGTATGTGGAAACATAGGGTAGACACCCCTTCCAAACTAGAATTCTTTAGACAAGAGTTTGAAATCCCAGCCGACGTCTATCTGAGGTTGGCTGGGGATGATGACTCCATCATGCCCACTGATGACTCCATGCCTTTCCCTGTAGTAGCCTTTATCGAGTGTGGACTTCGGCTCCCACTCGACATCCTTTTTCGTGAAATACTTCATTATTACAAATTGAACCCAATGCAACTTTCCATCAATTCTTTTCGAACCATCAATGGTATCATAGCCTTAGCAAAACAAGAAAACACTAGGATCACTTTAGCCGACATCCAATATTGCTACACTATGTGTGGCCTCAAAAAAGATACCGGCTACGTTTACTACCTCAAGCCAAGGTCCACTGAATACAAAATCGTTGCCGACCTCCCTGACTCCAACAAGGGAGCTGGAGATGATTATTTCATTACTTCGGGGAACTGGGAGTTTGCCCCAGATGAAGACCTCCATCTCTTCCCTCTCCCTCGATCAGTCTTTGTAGAGGGCAATGGTAAGAGCCCTGCATTCATACCTACTTGCTTTTTTAAAATCTTTCACACTTTATCTATTTCTTAATGTCTGCCTTTCTTGCAGCTGTTCCTAAGCCACCAAAAAACTTTCGCCAATCCTTCATTCCCAGCAAGGATTTGAAGAAACTTTTGGACTTGCCAGTCAAAAAATGGAAGGCGCCTCTGCTTCTCAACTTTATTCCAACATACAAGTCAGCTCTGCCCGACGTCCCTAGGAGGAAGAAGAAAAGCCTTTCTCCACCTTCTGCCACAACTCCACAAACCGCGTCCACATCTCGGACAGACCAAGGATCAACTTCTGATTCGGCTGAGCAACCGTCAACCTCGGCTCCATACTTGATTCCAATATCCCAGCACCGCCGTCAACGCCGAACAGTTTCTTCTGCTGAGATGGGTCGCCCAAAACCAGTTGCAAAAGACCTCTTGGCCAGCATTCCTTCTGATGTTGATGCACAACCAACACAAACCCAGCTTTCACCAAAGCCAAAACGAATCAAAAAGGCTCAACCAAAGGCCAAGGTGACCCAGGTTGAGACTGAAGACACTTTGCCAATCTCAAAATTGGCTCCAAGTGATAAAACCACCTTTGTTCCTGCGAAGAGGTCTGCTGAAACCCTTCCATCCGAATCCACCAAATCCAAAAGGCTGAGGTCATCTTCTGCAACGACCTCGAGGTCTAAAAAACCTGATGCCCCCTGGGCCCCCGAAATCACTCTAGAAGATAAGCCTGTTATGGCTGGTGATAGCGCCGACGATATCAATGTCGGCGTTGCCCTTAGTACTGCTCTGCTTCTTCCAGGCGATCTGGAGCAAAACGCCGAATTCAGTGAATACGAGAACTACGCTATGATGCTTCAATGCTCTGTTCAGGTAAGTGTTTTTTGCTTGGTACTTTTTCTTTCTTTCTCTTCATTTCATACTTAGAATATTTTCTAATACTTCAGTTTTCTTTCAGGCCATCTAGCATGCCCACTCTTTCTCAATGCAATCTTTTGAGAACCGTGAGAAGCTAGCCGAGAAGAAGAGGGGGGTCTCCACACTTCAGAAAACCAATAAAAGTTTGCAATCGAAGATGAAAATGCTGGAGGATCAGGCCGAGGTTGCTATTAAAGCCAAGGACGATGCCGAAGAGAAGGTTGGCGTTGCTGAGGCGATAAATAAAGTCCTTCAAGCCCAGCTGAAGGAGGCCGAGGAAAAAGTGGCCTAGGCCCAGAAGGAGCTTCAAGACGCCTTGGCCACCAAAGAGGCCGAAATAAAAGATGCCGACGAGAAGGCATATGCTCAGGGCATGGCCGATGTTACTGAGGCCTACAAAAAGCAAGTCAGGCAAGCATGCAACAAGGGTTTCTTCGTTGGTTGGATGACTTTGCTGAAAAAACTTGATGTCCCTGAGGACTCCTCCCTGAGGAACGCTAATGCCATTCCCCTGCCATTTCCTCCAATTCCACCTCCTAGTCAATCTGACAATGAATTTGATTCTGAGGATGAGGCCGAGGAGGAAGTTTTGGTAAGGAAACCAAAAGATGTTGCTGGGACCAAGTCTTCTTCTCAAAATGAGCAAGTCCTAGACTTGACTCAAGATGAGGATGGTGAGGAGGTTCCTGAAGATGCTATTCCTGAGAAGACATCAGCCGACGTCACCTTTGCCAACAAGAGCCTTGACGAAACCCTTGCCCAAATTGATGCCGAGCTCATGGCGGAAAAGGCTGCCGAGGCGTCCTCTCAACAATCGTCTGAACTTCAAACTCAACCAACTGCTACTGCTGAAGAGCCTTAGTTTTATGTTTTTTCCTTCCTTTTCTTGTACTTTGTTTTTCTTCTTTGAAGTACTGTAAACTTTTTCACTTTGCCGATGTGCCCTCTTTTGTGTACAAATGCATCTGCTTTCCCTGAATGCTTGAATCTTTATCTTCTCTTTATTGCTTTTGCATGATTCTATATTTAGAATATTCTACATGTCTTTAATATACTCTTCCTTCTTTGTGCAACCTTCTCGGGGTGACATACCTCGGTTAACAATGATCTCGGTTTAACTTTAACTTGTAAATTGCTATAAATTTCAACAAGTGTTAAACAATGATCTCGGTTTAACTTCAACTTGTAAATTGCTACAAATTTCAACAAGGGTTAAACAACTTTGCCTTCTCTCTGCCCCCTAATGTGAACCTAAGTTCCACTTAGGTTCTCATTATTCATGTCTTCCAAAAACCATATTATGCATCTTTATCAGTCATAAGTATTAAAGAATTCTGCTAAGATTTTATTGATCACGTCGGTAAAAAACAAGTAACATCTAATGATAGAAAAATTTCAAATTACAAGTGTTCCAGGGTCTTGGCAATGCTTTGCCTTCATTATCTTCAAGCCGATATCCCCATTGCCCAATACCGAAGTGATTCTGTAGGGTCCTTCCAAGTTTGGGCCAAGCTTGCCCTCCCTGGGATCCTTCTTGTTGCCGACGACTTTTCTCAGGACTAGGTCGCCGATTTGAAATTCCCTTGGATTAACCTTCTTGTTATAAGCTCTGGTAAGCTGTTACTGGTATGCTGCAAGCTGTATTGCAGCTTTCTCTTTTCTTTTTTTCTAGAAGATCTAGATCTCGGGCTAAGAGTACATCATTAGCCCCGTTCTCAACTCCCTGGGTCCTGATCCCTGGGATGCCGACCTCCAGTGGAATGACTGCTTCTGTGCCATAAGCCATGGCAAAGGAGGACTCCTCTGTTGATCTTCTCGGCGTAGTCCGATATGCCCAGAGTACATTGGGCAATTCGTCTACCTACTTTCCTTTTGCTGCCTGCAGCCTTTTCTTTATCCCATCCAGAATTACTTTGTTGGATGCTTCTGCTTGTCCATTGCTTTGTGGAAAGCTTGGGGTTGAAAAGTAGTTCTTGATCTTGAACTTTGCACAGTAGTTCTTAATTAGCTTACTGTCAAACTGCGTTCTATTGTCGGCAACTATTGCTCTTGGAATCCCAAATCTGGTGATGATGTTTCTCCATATGAAGTTCTTGACATCCACATCTCGGATCTTGGCAAGAGGTTCTGCTTCTATCCACTTCGTGAAGTAATCTGTTGCTACCAGCAGGTACTTCATTTGCCCAGTTGCTTAGGGCAATTGCCCAACGAGATCCATGCCCCATTGGGTAAATGGCCAAGGACTGGATATAAGGTTCAGGTCAGCAGTTGGCTGGTGTATCAAAGGTGCAAACCTTTGGCATTGTTCACACTTCTTCACGTAGGCTTCTGCATCTTTTTGCATGTAGGGCCACCAATACCCCTGGGTAATGGCCCTATGAGCTAGCGATCTGCCCCCAGCGTGGCTTCCACAAATTCCTTCATGAATTTCATATAAAAATCCTTCAACCTGCAGAGGGTGTACGCACCTTAAAAGGGGTCCAGTGAAGGACCTTCTGTAGAGATGTCCTTTTGCTGTCAGACTGAATCTTGCCGACTTCAATCTAATCTTGTGTGCCTCCTTGCGGTCATCTGGCAGTTTTCCTTCTTTTAAGAACGCAACAATTGCGTCCATCCAGCTTGGTCCCATGTCTACGCACATTGCTTTACGCTCTGAGGTTACTGGTTCAATGCTCGGGCCTGACAAGTAGTCAATTATTATTGTCCTTGCTTTTCTAGGTTGTACTGCACTAGCTAGGTGGGCCAACGCATCGGCGTGGCTGTTATCATCTTGGTTTACCTAGAGTAGTCGGCAGTTCTGGAATAAGGCTGCCAACCTGATGACCTCCTTTGCATATGCCGACATTCTTTCATCTCGGGCTGCATATTCTCTTGTTGCTTGATTGACTATCAGTTGTGAATCACAAAAAACTATTACCTCATCTGCTTGTACTGCTGCTGCCAGTTTTAGTCCTGCAATGAGTGCTTCGTATTCTACTTCATTGTTTGAGGCCTTGAACCCCAAACGAATTGATTGTTCTAGTATCTGTCCATCTGGGGATATCAGTATTACTCCTGCCCCCGCTCCTTGTCGGTTTGAACTCCCATCAACAAACAGTCGAAAAGAGTCGCCGATGTAAATGCTGCAGGGTCTGAGTTTATTCTCTTTCCTTTGTTCTTTTGTCTTTGGCTGGGCTTCTCCTTGCTTGTTTGGAAATCGTTTATCTTGGCTCAACGGAGCCCGTTGTTCGATGGATTCTGGCGTGAACTCGGCCACGAAGTCGGCCAAAACCTGGCCTTTGATTCCTGTTCTGGGCCTGAATTCCAGATCATACTAGCCTAGGGCAACTGCCCATCTAGCTATTCTTCTTGTTAAGTCTCCCTGCTGCAATAGGGACTTCAATGGATGCTCTGTCAGTACCATAATTTTATGGGCCTAGAAGTAATGGTTCAACTTCTTTGAAGCCATTACTAAAGCCAGTGCCAATTTCTCTAAGGGTAGATACCTCGTTTCTGTGTCGGCTAGGGTTTTGCTTACATAGTAAACAGTCCTTTGCTCCCCTTTTTCTTCTCGGATTAGTACTGCACTTATCGAATGTTCTGAGACTGCCAAGTACAAGAACAGCTCCTCCCCGGGTTCTGGATTCGAAAGAACTGGAGCTGTGGTTAGGTACTTCTTCAGATCGGCTAATGCTTCTTCGCACTCCTCTGTCTAAAGAAAGTCTGTGACTTTCTTCACTAATTTGAAGAAAGGTTTGCACTTGTCTGAGCTTCTGCTTATGAACCTGTTCAGGGCTGCGGCCCTTCCAGTTAGCATCTGCACCTGTTTTGCCGACGTCGGGCTTTTCAACTCTAGGATGGCCTTAATCTGATCTGGGCTGGCCTTAATGCCCCTCCTTGTCACCAGGTATCCTAAAAACTTACCAGATCCAACTCCGAATGCACACTTCGATGCATTGAGTCGGAGCCGATATGTTTTAAGGATTTCAAAGACTGCTTTTAGATCGGCGAGGTGACCCTCAGGCTCCTTGGTCTTAACGACCATGTCGTCGATGTAGACTTCTACTGTTCGGCCAATCAGGTGTTTGAACATTTTGGTTACCAACCTTTGGTAAGTTGCTCCTGCATTTTTCAACTCGAAAGGCATTACTCTGTAACAGTACAGGCCTTTTGGGTTAATGAACGCGGTCTTCTCTTCGTCTGGGGGGTACATGGCTATCTAGTGGTACCCCCTGTAGGCATCTAGGAAGCTCATTCATCCATGCCCTAAAGTGGCATCTACTAGTTGGTCAATCTTGGGTAGAGGAAAGCTGTCTTTGGGACAGGCTTTGTTGAGGCTGGTAAAGTCGACGCAGACCCTCCATTTACCGTTCTTCTTTTTTACCACCACTGTATTGGATAGCCATGTCGGGTAGTGAACTTCTCTAATGGCCCTGGTGTAGACGTCCTCGAACGCCCCGGGAGGATGACTCCCCGTTCCGTTCGTATGTGGGTCTACTACAGTTCGGACTCAAATTTGTCACGGTTCTAAATCTGAACCAAAGAGTCCAAATTCGGCAAATTGTTTTGAGAAAACAGATTTTTAGAAAGAAGTGCCAAACATGGACTGCTTTGCCAGATACAGAGTCGCCACCTAAATATTTTTAATAGGGAAATTTAGGAAACCCTGACTCAGTGCCAAAGGCCACGTGTCCGTCATCACCAAAGTTGCCTCGGCTCGAGAACTCGGGTACGATTGGGGAAGGTCAGCTATGAGCACCCCCTCTCGCCCGATCCGAAGATCAGCCTCTACTAACCGTGATATCTTATTTTGAAAACGTTATGTGTTCTTATTCCGATTATTAGCCTAGAATTACTATGTTATGCGCACAGCAAACAAGTATAGACTAGATTGCCTAATTTGGAATGAAACATTGCATATCCGTTTGTTTGGAAAATGGTTTGAAGTTTGCCACTCGTAAGTAGGCTAAAACACGGATTTCAACGAGTTGTTCCAACTCAAACAATCCAACCTTCACCCACAGGCATTCAGGCAGTTATATCACATAAGCACATAGCCATATGGTAAGCATGCTGTCATGTTAATATTCATACTCATGCGAGATGCTAAAGCATAAATGCTCACCTAGTACTCCAAGCCAAAACAGAAACTAGTTAGTAATCATATGCATGATCCTAGTTCATGTTAAGATGGCTAATGCAACACATGCAAAATGCAACTAAGATAGGCTCGGCTAATCTAAGATGGCATATGATGATGCTACAGCTATCACGTATTCAATCTTGGAATTGAAATACAATGCCGTTAGTATGATGCGCCAAGCCCGGTGCATGCGAAACGAATGAATGTATGCAAACATGCCATCGTGCTAATTGAAACATGCCCTAAACTAACCATCGAAAGCTAGTAAATAAAAGGGAAGAAAGACGTGGGGTTGGAAGACATGCACACACTCACGCACACTTATTACACAATTGCCCTCGCTCGGAGGGTCCGAATAAATATTACAGTCCGAATGAATAAGATTAAACTAATTATTACAGAATTTCTAATTAATTAACAAATTAAATGTAAATAGAAAGTGGCCACAGCCTCGCCTCAGAATGCGTGAATGATGCATGCTTGACTCGTATTGCCCGGAAGCTCGCTGCCATAGCATTGCTGCCTCTGTTTTCACTGCCTAGCTCCTCTGAAAACTACACAAGTCTCAGGATAGATTCTATGCACACTATGGAACACCACCGGCTAAGACAGAACACCACCGGCAATGTCCGGATGGTCATCAACCATTTGTAAAGCCATCGGCCAACAATGGATGGTCGGTCGGCAGTATAGATGGCCGGCCGGCCAAAGTTTCCTGCAGAACTTGTTTTGACAGCAGCAGAGGGCAAAACAAGGCATGGCAATGCATTTCAAGCAAATGTATGCACCACCACATCCCTTATCATATTTATGACTCAAAGGGGTATGGTGCTCGATTCTCGGACCACCAATCGCGCATTTCAATGCGTGATGGCCCAAGAGACCAAGTATGCATTTTCAATGTAGAATGAAATGCACATAAACAAACAATGAGCTCAACCTCTATCATACTCAATTCAAGAGGCAAAACATGCATGCCAATGTAATGCAACCTAGGCATGTGAACTAAGTATGCAACATGATCATGCAAACAACAAAACCATGTGCAATAGGCACATGAACTAAACAAGTAAGCATGCAAGGCATATAACATCAATGCTAATGACACACATGCAATAACATGAAAGGTATAACACATGTAAATATGCAAAGCATCTTAACACAAGGAGCATGCCAAATGCGATGACACTTAAACATGCAACATGTTAATAGGCTAAGTACCTAAACATACAAACATGTATAGCATGCAACAACATGCCAAAGGGATGGTGTTAAACTAATTTGGACAGCTCTCTACTAGGTCCAAAACAGCGGCCAAAACGATGCAACGAAGGCATGAAAACACACACACAAGCATGCATGCACAAGGGCCTAAACATGGAGCATAAGCCATCAACTCTTCAAAACATGAAAGGGATGGAAAATGCAAGTATGCAAGCATGGAACATGGACTGAAATATGGTTTCCAATGATGCCAAATCATGAGAATAGGCCAAGTAAAGCATGCTAGTGATCCACATACCCAAGGCTAGTAAGCTAGAATGCAAAGAAGCTATACCAAACATGGAAAGCATGACTCCAAAGACCCAAGAAAGACCTTAAGCATGTTAAAACATGACCAAAAACTTCACAAAGCTAAGCCAAAATATGCAAGCATGGTGGTCCAAATGCTAGATACATATTAAGGCAATTTCATGGCATTACAAGACAAGTATGCTAAGCATGCATGGTGTGTCTAAACCAATTAAAAACAGTGCTATATCATGACAAAATAAGCACAAATAACACTTAAGACATGGCCAACATGCACTTAAAAATGGTGCTCACATATGAGGCTAAAATGGCACTTTTTGAAGACAACAAGGAGAGGGGATGACCCTCTCCTTCCTAGGACCTCAAACCACCATCCTCACCATTGAAATCCCTCAAGATTTCAGTGGTGAGGAGGTCCAAACAAGGTGGTCCCGGAGCTCACCAAAAACACACAAAAATGAGGCCAAACAAGGCCTAAGAGGGGGTAAACGACCCCAAACACAAAAGTGACCTTAATGAAGTATCTTAAACACAAAAAAATAGAACTTTTTTATGTTATACACAAAGCTCAAAAAAGCAAGCAAGATAGGCTAAAAGTGTGTGCAAAAATGGGGAATAAAGAGGGAAAAGGAGTTACCTTTGTAGCCAAAAGGGGACAGCAGCCTCTTGGTCCAAAAAAAATAATCCCTTAGCCTCTGAAAATGGCCTCCAACCTCCTTAGGTTGATGATGGAGGTGTTGTGCTAGGAGGTGTAGTTCAAATGGCCAAGAACTAGACCCTTTTGAACCCTCTAACCCATACAAATGTAGAGAGAGAGGGAGATATAGAGAGGGAGTGATATATATATCCTATATATCAGATTTTTCTAACCCAAGAAATAGAAGGAGAGGCTCTCCTTATATAGGCCAAGGCAAGGTGCCAAGCTTCTAAGAGAAGCTAACAAAGTGCAAGCTTCTTGGAAAAGCTAAAAAGGTTCAAGCTTCTCCAAGAAGCTAAAAAAAGGTGCAAGCTTCTAAGAGAAGCTAAAAAGGTTCAAGCTTCTTGGAGAAGCTAAAAAGGTTCAAGCTTCTCCGAGAAGCTAAAAAAAGGTGCAAGCTTCTTGGAGAAGCTAAAAAGGTTCAAGCTTCCTCAAGAAGCTAAAACAGGGGTTCAAAAGGTTCAAACCCTCTCAAGAAAAGGTCTCGGCCATAAAAGGAGTCAATCGGCCAAATTAATGGTCGACCGACCAAACAAAGTGCCGACCGGCCATCACCAATGGCCGGTGGAAAGAAAATAGGGCCGGTGGCCTCAAGCCATGGCCGGTGAGGTGTTGGGGTGGCCAATAAGCCATTTCCTGTCCCCAGAAGCAAAAACAGAAGTCGAGAGGTCTTGAGGCAAGGCACGCGGCCGAAACCTCCGAGAACTCAAGACGAACACGAACATGGATAATCATCGAGTGTTCAAACGATGACGTCCAAGTCTTGAGGACGGTCAAAAATAGGGTGTCTACACCTGGCCTCCAGAAGTCTGTCTACTTCTTCCTCTACTGCTTCGACGTGTATCAACATCGGCCTTCTGGCTCGTTGAATTACAGGTTTGGCCGACCTGTCAACATTTAGTTTGTGGCAAGTGACCTCGGGGTCAATGTCACTTGCCAGGCATTTCGTAAGGTGTCCAAGCAAACACCTCAATATTTGCTCTCAAAAAAGCTTCCAACTCTTTTTTATCTTCTTCGGCTAAGCTCGAGCCTAGAAGAAAGAAGCGTTCTTCATCCCCATCCTGGACGAGGATTTTCTTTAGTGCCTCTTCGCTCTTCTCGGTTGGCTCCTTGCCGACGTCTTCTAGGACTTCCACATCCTCATCTTCAATTTCTGACTTTTTTGGCTCTCGTATGCTGCAGGTAGACTTCATTGCTACCATGGAGCAATTCTTCGCCTGCAGCTGATCGTCTCTGACTTCCTCTATCCCATGCTCTGTTGGGAATCGCAATAGTTGATGCAATGTTGAGGGAACTGCCCCAATCGCATGCAACCATGGCCTTCCCAAGATGATGTTGTAAGGGGAGGGTGTATCGATGACGGTGAATTCTGTCTTGATCTTCCTGGTGCCAGCCTGCACCTCCAAGCTTACTGCTCCTAGTGGCCATGTCGACGTTCCATTGAACCCAACCATTGGGCCATTGGACTGTTCCATGTCATCTGGGTGGAGGCCGAGCTCCTTGTAACATCGGACGTACATGATGTCACAAGAGCTGCCTTGGTCAATCAGGATACGTTTCACTTGGCACTCCCCAACCTGGAGGGATACTACCAAGGCATCATTATGCGGATGCTGGACCATATCTAGGTTGGCTTCAGTAAAGGTTATCATTGGTCCCTGGCGCTCCTCTGTCCGATGCCTCTTCTCCCCGACTTGGTAGACATGTTGTAGGTGTTTTACCTTCTGGGTCTCTCCTCGGATGTCGTTTTCGTTCACCTTCGAGTGAATTACATTAACCACCCGAGGTCCTCCTGCCTGTGGTTGCTGTGCTGGGGGAGGTGGAGCTGCTGGTGCTTGAGGCAATCTTGCCTGTTCTTCTCTTGTTCTGGCCTCGTCGACCAGATCTCTCAGATGGCCTTGCCTTACCAAGTCTTCTAAATGTGCTTTCAGGGCTCTACAACCCTGAGTCATGTGCCCTTCTTCATTGTGGTAGGCACAACGCCTGCCAACGTTCCTCCCTATGAATTCCCCTGGTGCCCTTGCTGGTGCTTTGAAATAGGGCTAGTTCCGAATTTGATCCAGGACTTTGTGAATTGGAATTCGGAACACAGTTGTCACTGCATGTGCAGCCCTCAGTGCGGCTTATTGTTTGCTGGATCCATTGTTATCTCGGCCTCGCTTTAGTGAGCCGTTTCCCTTTTCTTGCTTCGTTTCCTTGAGTTGTGTCGAAGCATAGTGCCCGCCCTTGAACATGCCGATGTTCTTTGGGGTCGGCCTCCTTGGGGTGCTGTGTCCTTCGTGATTCTTCCTTCCTTGACTCCCTTCTTCTGACCTTCCCTGAAGGCTGGTAAGAGTGTCTTTCGCTCCTGGTGTGCTGGGGGGCTTCTGGGATTACTTTCTGCCCTCCCTTCTGGGCATTGGCCGTTGGAATCGGCATGTCCTGCAGTGGGTATGGTGGCTGCATGACGTTATTTTGCATCATAAAATTGACGATCGATTGCAAGTCTGCCAATTTGTTTGCCATCTCTTTCATTTCTTCGTCCCTTCGTAGGCACTTGTCCTTCCATACCTGGAGGTCGGATTCGTTGTAGTACCCGCTTCGGTCAGGTTTCTTTGGTACGTCGCTAGTCTGGTCGACGTCTTTTACTCCGTGAGTTTGCTCATGAGTTTCTGCGTTGGACCTGTCTCCTTCTACATCAAGATCAAGAGGTCTCCCACTCCCAGCAGGAGTGTCGTCCCCGATCTTTTCCTTCTGTCCGTTACAAATTCAAGTACAATATCCCCTTTCTGAACATGATCTCTTAAAAAATTGTATCAAATTTCAATATGTTTTGTTCGTGAGTGTTGAACCAGATTTTTGCTTAAATTGATGGCATTAGTATTATCACATTTAATAGGGATATGATCATAATGCAAATTAAAATCCTCCAATTGTTATTTCATCCAAAGTATTTGAGCACAACAACTTCCGGAAGCTATATATTCAGCTTCGGCCATTGATAAAGCAACATAATTTTGCTTTTTGCTCAACCAAGATACTAATGAGTTACCAAGAAAGTGACAAGTGTCACTGGTGCTTTTTCTATCAAGTTTGCAACCAGCAAAGTCGGTATCCGAGTAACTAATTAAATCAAATGCAACACCTCTAAAATAAAACAGTCCCAAATTTTGAGTGCCAACAAGATATCTAAAAATTCTTTTAACAACACTGAGATGTGATTTCTTAGGATTTGATTGATATCTAGCACACATACAAACACTAAATATAATATCGGGTTTACTTGTAGTTAAATAAAGAAGTGAGCCGATCATACCTCGATATTTTGTTTGATCAATGGACTTACCTTTTTCATCCTTGTCTAGCTTAATGGATGTGCTTATAGGTGTTCCAGCTATTTTTGAGTCATACATACCAAACTTTTTGAGTAGTTCTTTTGTGTACTTAGCTTGGTTGATAAAAATTCCTTCCTTACATTGTTTGATTTGAAGTCCAAGGAAATAATTTAGCTCCCCCATCATGCTCATCTCAAACTCACCTTGCATACACTTAGCAAATTCCTTACACAAGGTTTCATTAGTAGCACCAAATATAATGTCATCCACATATATTTGCACAATAAGTAAATCATCATTTTTAGTTTTAACAAAAAGTGTTGTGTCAATCGTTCCTCTAGAAGAATTATTTTCAATCAAAAATTTACTTAATCGTTCATACCATGCACGAGGTGCTTGTTTCAAACCATATAAAACTTTTAATAGTTTAAAAACATAATTTGGAAAAGCATGATCTTCAAAACCTGAGGGTTGTTTAACGTAAACTTCCTCATTTATAAAACCATTAAGAAAGACACTTTTTACATCCATTTGATAAAGTTTGAAATCTCTAAAACATGCAAATGCAAGTAACATGCTAATGGCTTCTAATCTAGCAACTGGAGCAAAGGTTTCATCGAAATCAATACCTTCTTCTTGATTGTATCCTTGTGCAACAAGTCTAGCCTTGTTTCTTATAATTGTGTCGGATTCATCAAGCTTGTTTCGAAAGATCCATTTGGTACCGATAATGGTATGATCTTTAGATTTTGGCACAAGTTCCCACACTTTGTTTCTCTCAAATTGGTTAAGCTCTTCATGCATAGCTATCATCCAATGTTCATCGAATTCGGCATGTTGAAAGTTTTTAGGCTCAATTTGTGAGAGAAAAGCCAAGTTATTACAAATGTTTCCAAGTGAAGAGCGAGTTTCAATACCTTTTGTAGGGTCACCTATGATTAAATCTTTAGGGTGATTATGAACAAACTTCCATTCTCTTGGCAAATCATCATTGTTTCCTCCTTCTTCTTGAGGTGGGAGAATAGGTTGTTCAATCTCTTTGTTCAACTTACATGGTTGGTTCTCTTCTTTGTAGATACTTAAATCTTCCACATTTGGTCCCAAATCTATATTATCACTAACAATTTGCTTTTGAGCAGAAATGTTAATTTCATCAAATGTCACATGTATAGATTCTTCCACAATAAGAGTTCTTTTATTAAAAACACGATAAGCTTTGCTAGTTAAGGAATAACCAAAAAAATTGCTTCATCAGATTTTGAATCAAATTTACCTAAGTTATCCTTACCATTATTATGTACAAAACATTTACAACCAAAAACATGCAAGTGACTAATGTTAGGCTTTCTATCATGCCAAAGTTCATAAGGAGTCTTTTTGAGAATATGTCTAATTAATGCACGATTTAAAATATAGCATGCGGTGTGAACGGCTTCGGCCCAAAAATATTTAGGAAGATTATTTTCCCAAAGTATTGTTCTACTCATCTCTTCTAAAATTCTATTCTTCCTTTCTACTACACCATTTTGTTGAGGGGTTCTAGGTGCTGAAAAATTATGTCCAATACCATGCTCATCACAAAACAATTCAAATTTCTCATTTTCAAGTTCTCTACCATGGTCGGTTCGAATATTAGTAATAAGAAAGCCTTTTTCATTTTGAATTCTACGACAGAGTTTTGTAAAAGAAGAAAATGTTTCATTTTTGTGTGCTAAAAACATAATTCATGTAAATCTTGAATAATCATCAACAATGACAAGACAATAACGTTTACCACCTAGATTAGATGTCCTTAAGGGACCAAATAAATCGATATGCAATAATTGTAAAGGTCTAGTTGTGGAAATATGAGATTTTGATTTAAATGATGTTTTAGTTTGTTTTCCTTGTTGACAAGCACTACAAAGATGATCTTTTTCAAATTTAATTTTTGGACGTCCAATGACCAAATTCTTTCTCAAAAGTTTAGCAATTAAATCCATATGAGCATGACCAAGTCTTCTATACCATAACCAACTATTTTCATTATTAACATATAAACATTTAACATCACTAGCATAGAAATCATTAAGATGAAAAACATAAACATTATCATGACGATTACCAACGAATAAAGCTTTATGATCATTTGTGCTTTCAATTGTGCAATGTGATTTATAAAAAATAACTCGATTACCTTTATCACATAATTGACTAATACTAAGTAGATTATGATTAAGTCCATCAAGAAGTAAAATATTTTCAATAGAAGGGTTAGGAGAAATACCGATGCTACCAATACTGATGATTTTTCCTTTCTTGTTATCTCCAAAAGTAACAAAGCCTCCATCTTTGGATGATAGTGTAGTAAAGAAGGATTTATCTCCGGTTATGTGTCTGGAACATCCATTATCAAGGTACCACTTCCCTTCTTCAGTTTTGGACTTAAAGCAAACCTACAAGATGACAATCAAGTGTTGGTTTTTGGTACCAATAGTTTCTTGGGTCCTTCTTAGTTAATTTTGTTAAATCCCTTAATAATCCCAATCTTTTTAATTCCCATGTTCATATTCTTTTTGAATGGACAATAAGATATATAATGGCCTTTCTTTCTACAATAATGACAAGTAATATGAGGGTGTGTCATGAGGTGCCTTTTCAAAAATTATATTGAGATTCTTTTGTTTCTTAATAAGGTCATATCCAATACCCGCTTTATCGAAAACACATCTTTGATTTCCAAGAAGCATGTTGAGATTATTTCTACCTTTTACAAAATTTTCAAGTGTTTTTGTTAAATTATCAACATTGTTTTTTAAAGCAATTTTCTCATTAAAGATAGTATCAAAATCATTTTTCAAAATAATTTTTTCTTTCTTTAATTCTTCTATATTAATAGATAAAGATGCAACAGATTTCTTCAACACATTATTTTTGGCACACACTTTTCTAAATTCATTTGATAGTTCATGGAATGCACTTTCAAGTTCTTCGTAAAGAGTAGTTACCTCATCTTGAGTAGAGTCTTCATCTTCAAGAGCCATGAGACATAAGTTGACTACTTCATTTTCAATTTCATCACTTGAGTTTTCATCTTCACTTTCTCCCCAAGCTGCTACCATGGCCTTTTTATTTCTTTTGTAGTCTTTTCCATGATTCTTCAATTTTGGACAATCCATCTTCATATATCCAGGATTTTTGCACATAGCAAATAATAGGCTCTTTCTTATTATCTTTTTTGTACTCTTTCTTGAAAGGTCTTCTTCCTCCATAATTGTTTTTCTTGAAGTGTTTTTTGAGATTTCTACTAAACATGGCATAGCTTTCATCCTCACTGGAGTTTTCATGTTCTTCTTCATTTGATGAGGCTTTGAATGCAATTCCACTTTTCTTTTTGTTTTCAACATCCTCATGTCCTTTCATGGTGATCTCATGAATCATAAGGGAACCCATAAGCTCATCACATCCAAGCGTGGAGAGATCTTTGGCTTCTATAATGGCGGTGACCTTTGCTTTCCAATTCTTTGGTAAACATCTAAGAATTTTTCTTACCAACTCACTGTTAGTATAAGTTTTGCCAAGAGATTTCAAAGAGTTTATAATTTCAATAAATCTAGTAAACATACTTGAAATAGACTCATCAGAGTTCATTTTAAACAATTCATAACTATGAACAAACATATCAATACGAGATTCCTTTATTTGGTTTGTACCTTCATAAGTTATTTCAAGTTTGTCCCAAATTTCTTTTGCCGAATCACAACTTGAAATTCTATTATACTCCTTAGAGTCTAATCCACAAACAATGGTGAGTTTGGCTTTAGCATTGGCTTGCAATAATTTATGATCTCTCTCATCACATTCATCTTCAGTTTTAAATATACTAATATTGTCTACTAATTTGGTAGGAATTTTTGGACTTTTGGTGAGAATAATCTACATGGCATAATCAGTGGCTTGTAGGTATAGGGTCATCTTATCCTTCCAATGACTATAATTGTTTCCATCAATCAATGGTGGCCTATTTGTGGCTTGTCCTTCAACTAAGGTTGCCATGGATCGAAACTCTTAGATGGTTAAATCTAAC
Organism: Camellia granthamiana; assembly: GCA_036172215.1. Taxonomy (NCBI): domain Eukaryota; kingdom Viridiplantae; phylum Streptophyta; class Magnoliopsida; order Ericales; family Theaceae; genus Camellia; species Camellia granthamiana. The sequence continues at coordinate 11,357,526 of CM069906.1, forward strand.
AAGAGTCTAGGCTCTGATACCAATTGTTACTCGAAAGACAACTTAAGAGGGGGGGTGAATTAGGTTTTTACAATTAAAATTAATAATACCTTAATAAAAATTATGACCAGTACAATAGATAAATATAATTAATGAAATAAAAATAATTAAAACAAGTGTCATAACAACTATTTCAGTTAATGATTTTAGCATAGTAAAAATATGAAATATAGTTATGGCACTTTAAAATAAAATAAAGAGATAAGGAAGAGAGAGACAAACAAATTTATAGTGATTCAGCTTCAACTCGGCCTACGTCCACTCCTCAAGCTTCACTTGAGATTTTCCACTATTTTCTAACTTCATAGGGGTGCTAGCAACCTCTTTACAGATGGAGCAATCTTCCACGAATTTTACACAGACTTCACAAGCCCAACCCTTGCAAATCTTAGGCGATTCACAATCACTCTCAAGATTTCAAGAATATAGTGTTTGCAACACTTTTACAAGATGAAATGGTATTTTTGCTTTCAAAGAAAGCTTACAATAAATATATCTCAAAGATAGATATATAAAATAAAGTTTTGATTTTTCTGTAAATCTCACACAGGAAAGATGAGCTTAATGCTATAAGGCTCAGTGTATAATTTCTGAGAGAGGATGTGAGTGATTAATGCTATAAGGCTCAGTGTATAATTTCTGAGAGAGGATGTGAGTGATTATAGATCAAATAATATTTTCAGATTTTTTGTAACTTATTTACATTAGAGGCTTTGGTAGATATAATGAAAATTGTAGCCGTTTATAGCCGTTGTATTCATTTGAATTTATAGCCGTTTATAGTCGTTGTAATCATTTGAATTTATAGCCGTTTATAGCCGTTGTACTTCCATCATTACCAATTTAAATATCTTCTACTCCATCATTACTAATTTGAATATCTTCCACTTGAACCTTTTGGCCTTTTGAACCTTTATAGCCGTTGTACTTTTATCATTATTAATTTGAATATCTTCCACTTGAACTTTTTGAAACTTTTGGCCTGCTGCTGTGCTAGGTTGTTTGAACCTTTGTTTTGGGCTGTTTGAACTCCTGATTTAATCAAATATTAAATACATTCTAACAACATTTAGGATAAAAGTTTAGGTGAGAAATAATAGGACAAAATAAATTTTGATTCTATTTTTTTTCTTTCAAATAAATCATCAAAATAAATTCTGATTCTATTTTTCTCTTTCAAATAAATCATCAAAATAAATTCTGATTAAAATATAATTAAATAAATCATCAAAATAAATTTTGGATTCTATTTTTCTCTTTCAAATAAATTAAAACATAATTAAATAAATCATCAAAATAAATATGTCTAATAAGTACAATAAAATCTGGCTTGTTTTATAATAAGTATCCTACAGTACTTGAAGGTTACAGTGATGCCGATTAGAATTAGGTGATTCATTATCAACCACTGGTTACTTATTTACTTTTGGAGATGGTGCTATAAGTTGGAAATCGAAAAAATAAATCATTATTGCTAATTCGACAATGAAGGCTGAGCTTATTGCTTTAGCTACAGCTAGTGAAGAAGCAAATTGGTTGAGAGATTTGTTAAATGAAATCTCTTATTAGAAAAAACTGATTCCACATATATTAATTCATTGTGATAGCATTGCAACAATTGGTCAAGTTAATAACCGTTATTATAACGGTAAATCCAGACCTATCAGAAGAAAACACAGTACTGTGAGATCTTATATGAATAATGACATCATAAATGTGAATTATATTAAATCTGGTGATAATCTTGCAGATCCATCAACTAAGGCCTTAGCAAGAGATAGAGTCTGGAATACATCGAGAGGGATGTGGTTGAAGCCCATTGAAAATAGTAGTATGAAGATACTTAACCCAGGGACCAGAGATCCTGTAACTGGGTTCAATGAAAAAAACAATCATATGATGGCCGTGAGAAATGCACTAAATTAATTTTTACCTATCCCTATGATGTAAGTGCAATTATCCTATAACATTGTAGAGGTTGAGTTATTAAAAAAAAAACTCTAATGAATTTATGTAGCTCTTATTGAGTGGGGTGTCATAGTTACAGGAGCACCCTTGACAGAATTCACCTATGTGAGTGTGGTAGTGAGGCCGTTACCTATGAAATTTGGGCTAATTCTCAAACACACTCATGAATCTTGGGATCGCACAATGCCGTAATGTACTGGCTATTAAAGCTTATGTAAACACCTGGAATATAATGCGTGTGTAATAATTATTTATTTCCCTTAAGCAGCCATAGTTCAATGCTGAGCATACTATTGGCTCTAGAGTAGATATTATTGTTTCACTAATGGAGGTTCAATGCAGAGCACACCTACCATGATACATAATATCCTTTTTTGCCTAATAATTTTAGATTTTGTTACCTATAATATTAAAATAGGTTGGGGAATGTTAGCAAATATTTTAATATTATAATGTATTATAGATTATTTTGTTTGCTTGGGCTCCAAGCAACTTGTTCTCCAAGCTACCTTTCTTTGTCTCTAAGAAAAGTTTCTTTCTCTTTAAGTTCTCTTTTCCTTTCCTCCAAGTATTCTTGCTCACCAAGTAACTCTTATCTTTTCTTTTCCTCCAAATATTATTGCCCGCCAAATTTTCCTCTACTATAAATTGAGCTAACATCTTATCTTGAAAAAAATGAGAAATGTTTGTTATCTTATTATTTTTGTGTGAGATTATCATGCAAAGAAATAAAGGGTGTATGTGATGAAGTTTTGGGTTCAACCAATTCTGCGGTATTGGTGAACCATACGACTTAGTCGGGCTATTGTATTCTAGGTGGGACAAATCAAGGTTTTTTCTGCTGCACCGGTGTGAGGCTTTGCCTAACCACAAACGGCTTAAATCTCCTTAAAGAGAGCAAATTTCTCGCGCCTCAACCCTTTCAATAGTTATTGTAATTTTTATTATTTGTATTTTCTGGTGTTTTATTTGTAATTACCACCAACACTAAGCAAAACCTAATTATGGTTAAGGTTTCAACTAAAATGGAACCTAGATATGGATTTGAAATGGAATCTCAGGGAGGAGAGAGAGAGAGAGAGAGAGAGAGAGAGATAGATAGAGAGAAAGTGTTGACTGAGATGCGATCGGAACTCCGCCGTGCACCGCCGGAGGATGGTGGATGAGTGTCATCGAAGCTCTGAATCTAGAGAGAGAGATAGAGAACACCGATTTGAAGGTGACAGTCACGGATCAGATCCACAATGAGGGTTTGTTATGCCAGTGAAGACGAAGAAGGTTGCACCGAAGCCAAAGGCGGCGTCGAAGTCACCAGGAAAGAAGGTGGTTGCGACGGCGGTGGTGAAAAAGAGAAAATCTTGTCGCAGGAGTTAGATGTGCGCAAGAGGCGACGCAACAGTCACAGTGGCGTTGGAGAAGACGACGGCGTGAGAGTCGACGGAGGAGAAAGTCGCTACGGCGACGCTTGTCGACCTCGTCGAAAGAGTAGAAAAGAGAGTAGAGGGAGTAGAGTAGAGGAATGGTTTTGTTTTGTTTTGTTTTTTTTTTTTTTTTTTGCATATCACATATATATAGGGGCAATTTGAGAAGTTAGCTATCCATTTTAAGTCATATCACCTCTCACATTTTTTATATACAAAAGGATAAAAAAAAATCAAAAAAACTGAAAAATCAATTTTTTAACTAACTTCCTAAATCACCATAGAGAGGGTATTTTGGTTATTTAACCTGAGTTTATCCGTATGGATAAGCCAGCGCCTGAATCTCTTACCAAACAAAATTCAAAATTGAATTTTTGGTCCCAGCACCATATAAATATCCACCCAATATCAATATTAAACTAAATGGCTCTAAAATTCTAACATGATATTAATGTTAGAGTGTTGGTAATCTCTCCGTAGTTAATTATCGACTGTTGATATATTTTCTATCATCTCTTATCTTTTTTTATCACATTTACGTGACACCAAGTTACATGTGCAAAAAAATGTTAGAGATTTATTTTGCATTTAAAGCAATCAGAGTTTTTGAAAACTAGTCCAAACAACCAAACAAAAATTTGGCTAGCACAAGTGAGCTTATCTTAATCAATGTATTCAATTAACCAAGATCACGCCAGAGCATAAACTAATGTTAGCCTATACAAGTCCACTAATGTTAAGAATATAAAATTAAAATATAAAATGAGTTATAGAAATTATAATGATTGGTTGAAATTTATTCAAAATGTAAAACTTTTAGTAACAAAACTTATAATAAAATTAAGTGCACAGGTACAAAATACAAAATGTGACACAAATGTCTCACAAGAAGTGAATTGCGGGACATCTGTACTCATTATATGTTTTATATCTTTACACTTTTGCTACTATTGAGATTAATCTCAATTATCTATTATATTTTGTGTGATTAATGTTGTTTAATAAAGTCCTAGAAGAATAAAGAACCAGTCAACAATAAGCAAACAAACAAGGGCAAGAGGCCACTAATCCAATTCTATCATTTTTATGATTAGCCAAACGCAACTTTACAAGTTTACAATAATATCATACAATATGTCTCTATCATCTGCCTGTCTATTTCTCCACACCAGAAGAGTCAACTCGGCTTCATGTAAAAGAAATCTTATCGCACGCGCTCAAAGTGCGCGTGAAAATATAAACCATCAACTTGTTAACTATACATTCCAATTTTTTTTTACACAAATATAGAAGAGTAAAGCTCCCGAGCTCTAATTAGAGCTGCAAAAGTGCAGCTCTAATGAGCTGGCGGCCATTAAAAAAAAAAAAAAAAAAACAGTGAGATAAAGACAAAAAAGAGGGTAGAAAAAGACAAAATAATGCCCTATTAGTGCTGGTTTTTTAGAGGTCTGAAGCATGTGCAAGTGACACTTGTAAACTTCACGTATTTTTGTAATTTTTTTATCTATCTATTTGGACTATAATTCTCCCTTAATTTTAAGAAAAAAAATTCAGTTAAATGGAAGTTCTAAAAAATATCACAAATAAATGGTTAATTTTATAAAACTTAATAATTAAAATTATAAATTTTATCATGAATTTATAATAATTTTCTCAAATTACTACCACTTGTTTTTCTTAACTTTAAATTCTTACAATTAGTAAAGGAATAAAAAATAAATTACACTCACCTCCACTAAGATTTAAATAAATACAATTAATTTTTTTAGTAAGATTAAAACGATTGAAACTAATGTATATATTGACATAACAAAAATAAATATATAATTTAATTAGTGTGTTTGGTTTCAATTTTTTTGATTCAATTTTTTAAAAATTAATTTTTTTTTCTCGTATTTTTTTTAGTGAATATTTTAAAATTTTAAGCATTTTTTTTTAGTTTTTTAGATGTACCTTACTTAAATGTATATAAAAAATAAAATATTTGTAAAAAATATTTTAAAAAATTAATAAATACATAAGAATATGAAAAATGTACTGAATTTTCATTTTAAAAAAAATATTTTTGGTATTTGGTGAATTTTCTAAAGATTGTTTTTTATAAATATTATACTTTTTAGGAAAAATTAGTCTACCATCCATCTCTAATTTTTAGTAATGAAATAGGTCCACAATATTTTCTTTTGTAGTCTAAGGTCTCTCACCCTTATACTTTTTGTAACACCCCTCGTCACTAATCACTGATAAACTACTGATTACTGCTAAACTAACTGACTGAAATCTGGAACAGAATTGATTGAGTGTATCTGTTTAAATGCATTTCCTATCTGTTGATTGTCAATTAATCTGTTCATGTTTGTGTGTTTAAACTGTAAATTGAAGGCCTTATCGGCGGCCAAACCAAAAATTGATTAGTGTCCCATGATCAGTAGAATTTATGTGATTTTATGGCATATTTAATTGAAATGTGATTTAGTATGATTAAATTAGATTAAAATAAGCTAAATTGCATGAGATGGTTTATTCACCATTTTGCCATCCTTAGTGGCCCACTACCCAAACCTTTTTGAACTCATTACATTAGAAACAACACAATTTCATCAGCCATTTCCCTTGTTATTGCCGACTAGAGAGGGAGAGTAAGAAGAAAAGAGTGATTCAACTTGATTCATCTTGTTTTGCTTGTAAATTGAGAAGATTGGAGGAGCTTGTGATCAATTGAGCTTCTAGACTTGTATTTCAGGACCTAGGTAAGGAATTTATCCTCTTAATTGTGTCTTTAAGTTGATCCTTGCATGATTCTTGCCAAATTGAAGAGCTAAGTCATGAATTAGTTCTAGCATGTTGAGTTGTAGCTCTAATCTTGCATGCATGTGTACATTGAAGAGTTTTGAGGTTCTAAGTTCATCATTCCTCACATGCATGTTCATCTTTTGATCATAGTCCATGATTTCATCTTATTTTGAATGGAATTGGCTCAATTGAGCTAGCATTTGGAGCTTTGAAGTTGTTGAATTCATGCATGTTATACATTCATCATGTTCTTGAAATTTAGTTTTGAAATTGAGCTTGATTGAACTACTCTTGGGCTTTGATTTTACAAATGGAGCTTTGAATCATGTTATTCTATGTATTTACAAGTATTTTCCAGAAAATTAGCCCAAGAGGATCGAAATTTATGCATTAAAACTGAGTTTTGAGCTTGAGGTTCAAATCTAGAATTTCCAGAATTTGGACTCACGCTCGAGCGAGGGATTCCACGCTCGAGCGTATCCTCTGGGCCATGAAGTCCGCTCGAGCGAGAAAGGTAACGCTCGAGCGTGAAATTCGTGTATCCAGTACTTTGCATGAGCTTGCAGCCCGCTTGAGCGAGAAAGTCTACGCTCGAGCGAGGACTTGTGTCTAACGCTCGAGCGAGGGTCGAGCACCCATCGAGCGTGAATTTTGAGCATCCAGTATTTTCACTGTAGCTTACAGTCCGCTCGAGCGACGGAAGTCACGCTCGAGCGGAGCTCCTTTGTCTGCATGTCTGCTCGAGCGTAGAAAGCCACGCTCGAGCGAGACCCCTGTTTTCTGAAAAAATTTTAAAGTGTTCAAAAGTACATCTTTGCATCCTCTTTCCATCCTAAGCATTCCTAAGGCATATTTAAGGCATCTTAAAGAGGATATAGGTGTAGAACCACACCGAGGCAATTAGGGATTAAGTTATTATTTTCCCAACTGTGTAGCTTAGTGTGTGTTCAATCTGTAACTGTGTAGGGTTGGCTTTCCGAGGAGACACTCTAGCTTACCGTAGCCCAGAACTCTGTGAGTAACAATTGTGTAAAGATATGTTCAACTGTGAATATTTCTGACTATTTAACTGAACTGCTTTCTGAACTGATACTGTTAATTGAATGAATGTATGTCCTATATTCTAAATTGTATTGTGGCATCCTTAGCAACTACTGTTACTGTTACAAAGATCTCTGTCGGTTCCCTTGATGGAACCACTACTGTTTACTGATTGATGGCCATCATTTACTGTTCGGTCTTTTAAGACCTACTGTTTATTGTACTGCTATGCTAATGGATATACCACATATGACTGTTTAACTGAATGACTGATACACTGAATCAATAAACTGTTTTTGTTACTGTAAGAACATTCATTCTTAACCTCTTTACGTATTATGTTATTCACTGGGCTTTAGCTCACTGTTTATATATATATGTAGGTGTTCAGGTACCAGACCGGAGCTAGGAGCGTGGGATAGACCCCATTTTTTTGTCAAGCCAACCACTGTGCCTTATTGCGAGGTTCCGAGCCTGCCAAGCTATGGCTTAGGGGTGTTTCGATTTCCCCCGCCTGTCTTCGTATCCGTTTTGTAATCTGTATAGATTGTTACTGTACTATTTAATAAGGATTAGGTCCCTATTCTGAATGATTGTAAATAATGTGCATACTGTTTTGTCACTGACTGTATATATGTATGAGAAGTCTTTTTGCATACAGACTCACAGCTCATTGGACATTGTTTATTTACTGTAATGGCTTCCGTCATGCCCCTGTACTCTGTTTTACTGTTCTACTGTTAAGCAGGCCTTCGGTAATCTCGGATTACTGGTCGGTTACGGTGCTAAACCCATAGGGGCGGGTTTGGGTCGTGACACTTTTATATCACACCTACACTATCATTCTCTCTCTACTCTCATCTCCTCTCTCTCTATGGTTTCGATTGCACGAGAGAGAAGGGGAAGACGATGAGGATGATGATTGATCCGATGAAGATTCTGATCACTGCGAGTTCCAGTTCTAATTCTAATTCCAATTCTAATACCAATACAAATAGTAGGGATACAAGCTCCAAATTTACCGAGAAGAACTTCGATTTGGAGGATATCCTAAAGAATGAGTATGTTCGAATCAAGTTCTACATTGATCAAACACTTGTCCCACAAGATTGGAAGAACGTCTAACAATCTATCAAGGAAGGTATATGTGAAGAATCCCTCTATCTACTCATGTCTATGGCTTGTTTGCCACTAATGGCTGACCATTATCCCAATTCCACTCTCTCTTCCCAAACAAAGCTCCAATCGACCAATCCTATCAGGAAGGTACCTAAAATTCAGCCCAGTTGTCTAGTAAATTTCTTGTAAGTAATTTCTATTATTTATTTTTCTTGTAAACAATTGAATGAGTTTTCTATTGATATAGCATTTACAGTGAATCCTCTCTTCGAACAACTATCTATGCTTGTTCTCACGTCCAATAAGGGAAATGATTGTAAACAATTTTCATTAGCTTGAGATTGTGAAGAATTTTCTCTGGTTTAAAATTGTGAACAAACACAGAGAAATTTGTGGTTTGATTAAAATTTCACTAGCTTGAGATTGTGAAGAATTTTTTAGTTTAAAATTGTGAACAAATATAGAGAAATTTATAAAATTTATCTAGTTTGATTAAAATTTCTCTGGTTTGGTTAAAATAATTTCCCTGGTTGAAAATTGTGAACAGACACAGAGAAATTTATGAACAAAGCCATAGAAATTCTTTGTGAACAAAGAAAGCCAAAGAAATTTTAATTTTCTCTGGATTTCTCTAGTTTGAACTCAGAGAAATTTTAATTTTTTTTGGTTTAAACCCAAAGAAATTCTTTGGGAAGTCTAGAATTTCTCTGGAGATAATTTCTCTAGGAAATTTCTCTAGATCGAAATTTTTCTAGATCGATATTGAGGGACCTTAGACATTATGAAAATATTATATGCCCTTTATGCTATAAAATCTTAATACCAGTGACCTTAAAAAAAATCTCCTACTTTTTAAGTGTATTTATGTTAGGTGTATCTAAAGATTAAAAAAATTGTCTAGAATATTAAAAAAAATTCAATAAAAATTAAAAAAAATATGAAAAATAAAAAAAATTAATTTTATGAAAAGTGAATCCTGAAAATCCAAAACAACTAAGCTGATTTATTTATTTATTTATTTATTCATATGACTAATGTATGACTAATAAAAAAGAATTTAACAGTTATGTAAAATAAAATTTCAAGGGAAATAGTGTAATAATGTCAAAAATATTATTTTTGATATAATTAAACTTATTAATTAATTTAATAATTTATTAATAAAAATTATTTATTATGTGATCAAAAATTTAAAAGAGTGACGGAATATAATTTATAAAATTATAAAGAATAATTTGTATTTTAAATAAATTTATAATCTATCTTTAATTTTTTCATCTTTTCTTTCATTTAAGTCCTTAAGCGCCCAATCTAAAAAAATAAACGGTTTTGATTTGTAGCACTAAAAAGTTGGGCACTAATGCCCTTAATTACCATATAAGGCAAAAAAAAAAAAAAAAAAAACAAAACAGTTACCCAAAATAAAAATTAGGGGCATTAGTGCTTAACTTTTTAATGTCACAAATCATTTTTTAAAAATAAAATAAATAAATAAAAAAGTCCTTAAGCGCGTGGGCGATGATGAGATGAGATCATCATCTAAAGCTTTTCGAGAATTGATGATGAGTTTATTGTTGTCATGGTAAAATCATCTGTTCCACTTTTATTTTATATTTTCTGAATTTTTAACGAAAACTAGAGAAGATCCTCTTTCAATAAGATATTATTATTGTTAGTGTAAATTACACATTTCTTAATATTCTGAGAAAATATAATTTCCATAAATTAACGTTAAAAAAAATTTAATTTGTATAGCCCTTGACCTATTTTTTATTAGAAATTTATTAGTTGTATGGATGATAAATGATATTATTATTATTTTTATATTGAAATATGCATTTTATATTGTGTATTGTTGTATCTTAATATCATTTTTATTAATTTAGATCTCTTTAATTCTATTAAAAAGACGGATATATAATTATGTTAAAATTATGAATTATACTATATTTATTTTTAAATCACAAGGAGGTTAGTCTAATTTTGGCCTCTATTGGTATCTAGGTTAAAATTAGTTTATTAATTTTTTATTCTTTTTTAGACTACATCACTTTTCTATTTTATTTTATTTTTTTAAAAATTAAAAAATTAACTTTTAATCTAGAGCTTACCCTCATTATTATTATTTATGGATATATAACCAAACCAAACCAAGTCTTAAGTCCCATTAAATATGGTCGGCTATATGAATTCTCTTCTCCATACAACCCTATCAAAGGCCATGTCGTTAATCAAATTAAATAAATCTATATCTCTATTTACAATACTAACCAATGTTAATCTAGACCTACCCCGTTCTCTAATATATCCATCTACCGTTATAGCATCAGATCTCTTCCTTACTGTCTCTATTGGTCTACGTTGAATATGACCAAACCATCTCAATCGATTATCTGTCAACTTATTTTCTATCGGTGCTACTCCTACCCATTCCCGAATATACTCATTTCTAATTCTCGCTTATTTAGTCACACATCCACCTTAACATTCTTATCTCAACCACACTCATCTTATTTATATGTTATTTCTTGATTACTTAACACTCCATCCTATACAACATTACTAATCTAATAACCGTCAACTTACTTTTAAATCTAAGTAAGGGTAGAGAATATAGAAAATACGAAACAAATACATCATATATATATATATATACATATATTTTACAAGAGAAAGAAATGATTGAGAATCGAAGGCATCTGTGATAGCCGATGGTAAAGTCATTAGAATAAGCAGAAGAGACCCAATGTAGACAAATTTCAAGTCATTGTTTACAGTTCTAGAGAGAGAGAGAGAGAGAGAGAGAGAGTGAGATAGAGTTCTAGAGAGAGAGAGAGAGAGAGAGAGAGAGGATGTAGGATGTTGTGTATCGTATCTGCTGATGAAAGGGCCCAGCAGATTTTGTGAAATTTCTGTTTTTGTGCTTTTTGGGTTGATGATGATCTTCTAAGGGTCCTTCAATGGCAGCACAGAAATACCCACTTCGTTTTTTTGGGGTATTTGAGGTTTTTCTTGATGAATTCTGGAGCTGAAGACTGAATTATCATGGTGGCTGTTTGGTGGAGATTTTCTCTCAGTTTCTGGGAAATTTGTTGAATTCGTGGTCAAGTTCTGAAGATGGGTAATAGAGATTGAACGGGTATGAGGTAATATCTTTTTATATTTTATTTTTTGATATGCATTAATTTTATGTTAATTTTGGGCTTGGGTTTTGGAGTTCTATAGTTTTTTTTTGTTAATTTTCATAGCTTTTTTGTTTTTGGGTAATTTTTTTTTTTACATATTCTCTCTCTCAATTATTTTTTTCTAAGCCCTCCACTTAAGTTAATTTTCATAGTTTTTTTGGGTCATTGAATTCCTTTTTTTAAGTATGGAAAATATACATGATGGCAATCTTTTTACTGGTTTTATTTTTTATTTTTTTTTAGGGGAACCCAAGAGCCTTTGGACTATAGTGGGTAATAACTTGGAAAACTCCCATAGTTCTGTTTATGTTTAAAAATTATTGATTAGAAAAAATTCTGATGATTGATAGTTCTAGTGGAATTAGATCAAACTTTTTTTCAATTTGGTACATATCTAATTTGTTTAATATTTATGTATTTTATATTTATACATGTGTATATATATAGATGTTTAGCCATGGAATCACCCTTAAAAGTTCCCATCCCTCTATGTATGGACCATTTGACAATCGTTCCAGGCTTTTTTGAAGAACCTTGCATTGATGAATTAAGGTTGCCATTTTTCTCTTTGAAGAATTGAGATTTTCCTAATATAATTTTTCTTAGATGTCATCTCCTGTTTACATTTTGTTGAATTTGTACTACGATGATCACTTGGAAAGAAAAAGGGTTGTCTTTCCTTCGAAGATCTAGTATAGTGGTTTGTCACCATTCCATAGTTCATCTAAGTGACCATTATATGAACCGAAACTGAAAATGCAAGTGTACTACTTTTTCTTACTATTTTGACGAGCTATACTGTATTTGCTGCTAATTCAAATTAGTGCCGTTTATCTAGTTGATTGCAGAAATGGGAACTGATGTACAAGCCAAGACATACTTTTCTGGATCTTATTCCATGAGGGATTTAAATGAGAGATTGGCCCTTTATCATGAACACGTGTCCTTGAAAAATGGTCAGTATTATGACTCGTTCTTTACAAGGCCAGCCGCAGATGGATATTTGGGGTGTGATAAGGAACATTTAAGGCAAACGATCTTGAAGCATGACTCCATCTTCAGACATCAGGTGAGCGTTATTTCAACTTTTGTAGTGTGGTGAAGTCTGATCTGTAGTGGTATTGTAAACAAACTTTTAGAAATATTGTCGATAAAAGCTTCTCTATCTTTGATTTTGTTTAAGAATGACAATGGGCTCCTGATTAATCACTTTATATTTCTTTTTTGTGGGTATTCCTGTAAGTCTTAGCAGGTATCTTGTACATATTTTTTTAATTGTAATTATTTTAAATGTGTATGGGTAATTCAGCTTGCAGAACTTCACCGCCTTCATAGAAGACAGAGGGATCTGATGAATGAAATTAAAAGGAGAGAACTACATCAACATCTGATACCAGCAGAGACATCACGGCCAAGTCTCTTTTTACCTCACATCCCGTCTAGCAATGTCAAAAAGACATGTCATGTATCTGATTTTCCTTTCATGGATCCAACTTTTGCAAGGCGTCTCACATCAGGAACAGATAGTATCCAATCTCCGCTTAGCTTCACAAATGGAAAGAATATATCCAATCCTTTTCACTCCCAAGACACGGTCATATCAAAGGACTATCAGTATTCTGAGTCCAAATGCAACACGTTTCAGAGAAGATTGTTGAATCTTGAACTTCCTGCTGATGTATACATGAATAATGAAGGGAAACAGCTAGAAAAAAGTGCTTGTGGAGTGTCAGGGATTGAAAGTTTCCTTCCTAAAAGGAACTGTGAGGTCACATCTGTGAGAGATGTGAATTTGTCTCTTGGTGCTGGTTTGAGTTCTGGCTGTAACGGTGACACCTCGAGATCTAACTTATTTTTAAGAAGAACCAAAGATATTGTTGATTTGAATGAACCTATCCAGCTCGAGGAAGCATCTGTTTCAGCTTCTGTAGACAATTTAGGTAACATCACCCGCCTAAATGAGGAGATACCGAGGCAGGATTTATTTGTGAATTCAAAATCACAGTCCCACATTTTGTCCAAGGAGCCCTCTCAAAGCTCACTTATAGGAACGAATGGAGGAATTCTCTTCAACAATATGCTTTCAAAGATTGAAGGGAACCGTACACAGCGGTTAACTTATAAGAATGAAGCTGGTATGTTTTTCTTAAATTTTTTTCTTCCCCTTATTATATTTCTTTGTTTGTTTTCTTAGTTTCTGGGTTCATTTTATTTCATTAGTAAGTTGGCTTTGTTTGATTAAGTTCCTTCGTCGCAAGTTACTATGCCATGCTCAAGCCAATATAGTGTCCTGAGAAGCTATTCAGTTGATGTGATATGGAAATTACATCCCTTTTCAGGACAAACTGTATTCAATACAAATTCTTCCTGTGGAGGTGTCTGTCCTGAAGATTTACCGGCACCATTTAAATCATTACAAGTTGAACCTAGCAAATTTGACAAGCCATCGTCATTTTCCCCTTCTGATGACAGTAACAGAGAAACTTGGAGAAAAAAGAAAATTTTTGGTGTGGAAATTTCTGAAGGAAATCACAATCAATCTGTTGTGGCTTCCCAAATACCCAGTCGGTGCCAACTAATTCCCCAATCTGATGCAACCAATTCTGAGCCATCCTCTCTACCACCATGGATCAAGGCTTCTTGCAGCTTGAACCAGAATGTGTTACCAGTTCGAGAAAACGCTTGCATTAGCACCTCTTTTCCATCCAACAGAAGTTCGAGTTCATATATGCAAAGCAATACAAAACTTGTTTCACGAGCTGAAATATCCTACCAACATGCTGTTTGTCTTGGTTCTGAGTCAGACGTAAAACAATTACCAGTTCGCTTCTCATCCATCGGATCTGATTTTTCAAATAGCATCAACAGTAATAGTTCAGTGCCTGAACAATTTGTGCCGCGTGGTTCTGTAAAATCTTGTAAGGTTTCAGATTGCATGGATGCAAAGTCTTCGAATGATATGAAAGATGTGATGTACCCATACAAGTTTCAGAGCGAGGCGATTCTTCAGAAAAATCCTGAATCTGTAGATGATAACGCTATGGGAGGACTGCCTTGGGTTAAAGCAAAAGAACCTTCTGATTTTGAGTGGACCAAAGGAATGGAAGATTCTTATCAGACGAATTCACAGTCCTTGCAAAACTATTCTCAGAAGTTTGCCAACAAAAATGAAATGGGAAAGAGTCTTTCTCCAAGTTTCGTTCGGGATACTACATCATCAATGAGTGCCTGTGATGCTGCGCTCGACAAAATCAAAGCCAGTGTATGTCCAAGTGATGGAAAGATTCTTGGGTTTTCCATTTTTGGTGTGCCTCAGATCTCCACTGATCTTTATTCACCCAGCTCCCCATCTAAGTTGAGTTGCCTTGCTTCTGATGTTGATGGTGGCAATGACGAGAAAGATTTGGGTCATGGTCCTACTGGAGATCAGCTTGAAGTTGAGGATCTTGTTACGGAGAAAAGTTTAGGCAATTTCATTGATTTAAACTTGTGTATGAATGAAGAAGAGGCACCTCCAGTGCCATCTCTCCCCAGAGCAGTTGTGAAGATTGCTACCACCGAGATAGATTTGGAGGCTCCGGCCGTTCTTGAATCTGATTCAGACCTATCTCCTGAAGCGGACTCTTCAGAAAACAAACTTAAGAGCCCTTCTGAATTACCCTTAGATGAATCCAAGGAGAGTACTGAAGAACTTGTTAGGGTAGCAGCAGAGGCTATAATTGCCATTTCATCATCTGACGTGCTCAATAAACACACTGATGATATCACTTGTCAGACATTGGGAGTTTCATCTAGTGATTCACTCCATTGGTTTGCAGAGGTAGTTTCTTCTTACAACGATGATCTTGAAGGTGAGCTTACAGAAGTTCCAGGAGGTACTGAAGGAACGAAGGATGAAGAGTTCGTTCCTGATGGGATGGATTACTTTGAGTTCATGACACTGAAATTGGCAGAAACCGAGGTAGAGGAATGCTGCAATAACACCTACTATGATGAAGAGTCCGTTCCGGGGCCCACGGTATTGTCTAAACGGCCTCGAAGAGGCCAAGCGAGGAGGGGGAGGCAGCGAAGGGATTTCCAAAGGGATATACTACCCGGTCTCATTTCTCTGTCAAGGTATGAAGTGACTGAGGATCTTCAGGTATTTGAAGCACTTTTTAAAGAAAGTGGTTTCACTTGGCAGCCAATTCTGTCACAGAGGAAGGCTGCTAAGAATGGTCGTGGGAGGAGGCGTTTAGGGGGTTCTCTTCCCTCTCTGACACCAAAAGTTGTTTGCCCGCCCCCTGAACAACAACCTATTTATCGAGAAATTTTACTCGATGAGAGGACTCTGACCGGATGGGGAAAAAGGACAAGGCGTTTGCCGAGGCAGCGGTGTCCAACTGATAATCTTACTCGTGCTTTGAAATGTTGAGTCTTGATTTCAGAGTGTTCTAGCCGTAAAGAAGACTAAAAGAGCAATTCTTCTAAGGACACAAAAACTAATCACAGAACCGGATACAACTCTCTCAAAAAGGCAGGATCGACCTTCTGTGAGAGAGGATTATGTCCTGTTTTATGATCAATTTTTGTGTTCATGGACTTTTTTCTTAAAAAAAGCCCAGCTGTGGAAGTGTAATGGGGTCATTTTTGCACTAGGATGGAACGTTGGCTTGAGTGCTTGCTCCAAGTATTCTGACGAACTGTGGTTGTCTGTTTGACAAGATACGATGAGTCTAATTGGCCGGAGTGTGGCTGGAAAATCCTTCTGATGGGAAAGCAAGAGAGAGAGAGAGAGAGAGCAGATTAGGGTTTGTAGCCGAACCATGGGATTGTTGTTGTACAATTGATCTGCTGTTCGTCTAATTTTCTGAGTTCTGGAATAATGTTTGTATTCTTGACTGAGACAAAAATCATTATTTGTTTGGACTTGTGACGAGTGTAATGTAAATGAAAATGCTGGTCTGAGAAATTTTTAATACCTCACTTCAATTGCAGATTTATGAACTTGTGTTTGAGGTATCTGTTAATACTATACACTCTCATTTTTGAGACTTCTGTTTTGTCTTTGATATTTTGTACTTACTCTTTTTTATCTTCACTGTGATTTAAGTTTTAATAGATTCATGAATTGCAATTAAGTGGAGATTTGCAAACAATCCCAGACCTGTTTGAACATGATTTATAAGTTGTGTACAGACTTATTAATTGGCCAAATTACCAGTTTATAGAAGCTCTCTGTCTTGCTTTTGGGATTTTTTTTTTTAATTTTTTTGTTGTTGTTGTAGAATGGAGGCCCTAAGGCCAAAACGCAAAAAAAAACTAGGACACCGGCCCCCTAGACTAGCAGGGGTCGAACAGACAGGGGAGGGGAGTGAACCACATCCGCACAAATATTCGCTTCACGACGCACAAACTGCAAGGAGCAGTACCAATTCCTTGCCATGAGCCTCCAAATTTCCAGCACAATGTTATGCTCCGGGTGCACTCGACTGGGGTGATCAGTCAGCTCAATGTCAACTTGGGCATCATATTCCACTACAACAGCTTTGATTGATGATCGAATAAGCATTATATGAAAATTTTCATAGAATAAGAAACAGATGACAGACAAAGACAAATGTTGGAGCACAGATCATGCTAACAAATGCTCTTCAGATATAAGAAAAGATAGAAAAAAATAACACTTTCCAATTTCATATTACTTTCCATTGATTGCAACATTTTTTACAAATAAAAAAATCCATACATAATAATGTAACTCAATATGAACCATTCACTTCAAAATAAAATACTTATAAAGAATATATTTATTTATTAAAATGGTATTGTCACATAATTCTTATTTATTTATTTTGTATGAATTTAATTTTATGTATCAAGCATTTTCCCTCTTTTTAATAATTTTACCTATTTTGAAAACAATTTTTACCCTATTCCCGATATTAAACAATCAACGTTGATTGAGACCCTCAATAAAGTCACATTCCCACCACCCAACATACACGTGGGGTTAGTCATTGGATCAAAAAAAAATAAAAAAAATTGACCAATCAGAGCCCATTGGGGCCCTGGGGGTCACCCCCAGTGGAGGTCCAGACCATTTTCCTTAAACAATATTCTCTTGTTAATAATTGTCAAAAAAAATAAAAATAAAAGTAAAAGCAGACAATAATGAAGGGGTAGAGGTCCTACCGGGAGTCGAACCCAGGTCGCTGGATTCAAAGTCCAGAGTGCTAACCACTACACCATAGAACCCTTCTGCTGCAATTAGTCTTCAATTCATTTTTATTAAACTAAATCACGCGGGGGGGGGGGGGGGGGGGGGGCGCCGTATTTTGTAAGTGTGATTCATAAGAAATTATAATTATGGAAAAAAAATTTAGATGACAATTAAAATAATAGTATGATAAGGGTTTAGGTGACAAGGATAACAAAATGGTAAAAAGGTATATATACGGTAGATACAATTATCATATGGCAAGATCTGTATAATTAATTGGCATGTAATTACACTCTATGGTACAATAAGAAAATGTCACGGTTGGAGTTGGTAGACTAAAGATCACTTCCTTAAATGATAGGTATACTCACTTTACTAATAAAAATGTTGGGGGAAAAAAAAAGAGCGGTTTCTCTCTAGTAAACATAGTAGATTTGAGCATACTGTTGGGCTCGTGGAGTTTGTTACGTGTTCCATTTCGATAATCTAAATCGTTCAATGTATAGAACTCATCGAATACTTTATGTCTACAAAATAACACGTTGATCGGATATTAATAGTCCCTTAATCGAAATATATTTTTGTCAATAGTAAATATGATTTTAAAAATAAATTATTAACAAAAATGTGTTTCGATTAAAGACTATCGATATCTGATCAATATAATTTTTTAAAAACATAAAATACTTAATAAATTCTACACATTAAATAATTTAAATTATCAAAGCATAACCTGTGATAATCCAAAAAGCCTAACAATAAGCTCCAATCCACATAGACCATCTCCAAAATAAATAAATAAAAAGAAGGGGGGTAAATTATCAATAAATTCTAATAGTTTGACTTAATTCTCATCAAGTCTTATTGAAAATAATTCTTAATAAAATCGTCAAAAATAATAATTTTTTGTGACAATTTTTTTACATATATTGCTAAAAATTAACAATTAATAATTTTTTTTAATCATGATTTTTATAAATTGTCGTTAAAACTAATACTTAATGATGTTTTTCTGTGGCAATTTTTTCAAACTGTTATTAAAAGTTAAAACATATTTTTTTATGGTGATTTTTTTAAATTGTCACTAAAACTTATAATTAGTGATATTATTTATGATAAATTTTTTAAATTATCACTAAAACTTAATAATTAATAACTTTTTTAATAATATTTTATAAAAAATGCCATTAATTTTTACCCGACCTATTGTACAATAATTCCACTGCATAAGGCATGGTTTGGGAAGAAAAAGGCCAGGTTTTTTTGGCTAAAATAACCATAAAAAATAAAATAGACTTTTTAACCTAATAAAATAAGGAATTTTTGGTGAAAAGCCCCTCTCATTGGGCCTATTTTGTGTGAAGCCCACGGAATAAAACAATGGCCCTAAAAGCCCCTCAATTAAAAAAGTATCATGAATTGACTGAAATGCCCTTCTATATAAGTGGGGAAATATGAAACAATTCCACCGTTTCTCTCCTCTCACTCTCTGTTTCATCGATTGAAAACCCTCATTTGAATATCATCATTCGAAAACCCTAGCATCGATTGGAAACCCTTCTTTGAGTCTTGTTACTCTCTCTCTCTAGAACTACTTTGTCTTTCTACCCCTGCAAAGTTACAGGTTTGTCCCTTGCGCTCGAATCGAACTCCGCATTATGCTTTACTCTCTCTCTTGGGCACACATTTTGCAGGTGATTTTTTTCCCTTTCTGCTAGCTTTTCGATATTATGAAGTCTGTCTGTGTTTGTTTTCATTTTGGGAGTGGTATATAAGATTACGTTGGCATGGTATGGGGTGGGATTGTAAGGCTGTTAAGGATTTTGTGTTAAAGATGGCCGTCACTTATCCTCGTTTCGTCTTAACCCTACCCTTTGGTAATGTGTGTGTTGAATCAATGCTGCTAAAAAATTGTTTATTCGAAATTATTGACATATAAGATTTTGTTTGATTTATAACAAAATGTTATTCTAACAAAATACACAGGTCAGTGATTTTAATACACTTGTTTTTTTCTTTTTTCTTTTTCATTGTTGTATTAGGGTGAGTAGAGTTTGGGATTTTGGTTTACACTAAGGATCATTTATTCTAAAATTTTTGTTATTATCTTAAAATACTTTAAATTACTAAATCATGTGAGAATGTTAAGGTTTAAAAATTTTGAAAACTAATTTAGGTATTTCGAAACGGGGTATGTAGTTTTGCTTCAATTTCGTTGCTTTGAATTCTGTAGTGTTTTGGTCCTGCAATTTTAATACTTTCAATTTCACTTGCTTCATGAATTTTTCAGAGTAGAATTTTACTTCCAACCAGAGTAAAGTCTTACTTATAAACAGAGTAAAATTTTACTTCAACTCTAGCCTTTGC
Source organism: Camellia granthamiana (assembly GCA_036172215.1). Taxonomy (NCBI): domain Eukaryota; kingdom Viridiplantae; phylum Streptophyta; class Magnoliopsida; order Ericales; family Theaceae; genus Camellia; species Camellia granthamiana. The sequence continues at coordinate 11,377,661 of CM069906.1, forward strand.
TCATTACATACATGTGCATATCAATTTGTATATGAATATATATATATATATCTATTTATGTATGTGAATGTGATTGTAATTTCGTCATTTCTCTGATTTCGGTTTGAATGTGAATTATACATGTTAATTTTAGAACTGTGTTGCGTATAGTCAAAATTGAGATAAGGTTTTCTTGATTCTTGGTTCTATAAATTTTGTATGTATTATTTATTAGGGTATATTGTTCAGAGTAAAATTTTACTTTCAATCAGAGTAAAATTTTACTTTTAATAAAAGTAAAGTTTTACTGCCAAACAAAGTAAAACTTTACTGTCTCATTATAATGATTGTGCATTTTCTTTAGTACTTATTTGTTTTGTCACTTTGTTGTTTAAAGTAAAATGTTACACTATTGATATAGGGAAACTTTTTAGTGTTTTAAAATGGTTGTTACAAGAAGCAAATGTGGTGATGATGATGATGATGATGATGATGATTTTGAAGTTCCACCAATGGCTATACAAAAGAAGAAAGTCCGTAAAAAAAAAGAGCAAAAGTAGTAAAGAAGTTCAATCCAATACTAGTGATGATGAATACTGTAATGAAAGCAATCCAATGCCTTCAACAACAAAACCTTCGAAGTTGAATATTGTACATGGAGTATGGGAGAGGGAGAACTATGTGAAACAATATAGGTCAAATGTTGTTTCATTGATAAACCTAATGCGAGACACAAGGTTCACTGAAAGACACATTACTACCCTCGAGAGAACATCTTTTGGGATATTGTTTAAATCTTTTTGGAAGAAAGAATATGTGGTTTTAAAGAAGTTCAAGAAAGTTGATGATAATGTCATGGATGTGATCAAATCTTATGACTTTCATGCAAAGAGATTTAAGTTTGGGGGGAAAACGTGTGACATATGGGACAGTGACGTTAACTTTGATTTTTGGGATAAAATCGGGAACGAAAAAAGTAGACGTCTCATATGGGAAGAAACAAGAATCATTTTTTGTGCAAAGAAGGTTCCGTAATATGTCAAGAATATCCATAAAGAGTTTGCAAAAGGCATTAGGAGATGCATTGGAAGGCACAACGACAGTTGATGTTGAGGATGTTGCACGAATAATGTGTTTATCTTTTGTGGCAACTTTGCTACTACCAACAACTGGTCTAACAGTTCGATGGGCTTTTGTTGCCCTTGTAGAGGATTTGGAAATGATGAATTCATATGCATGGTCGACTGCAGTTGCATCCACGTTGACTACTTCAATCTATTTTTCATTAGGAAGTCCTGAAAATGTAACTAGATGTGTACTTTTTCTTTTGGTAAGTAAATTGAACTATTTGAAATATTACACAATTTATCTTTAAAGAATTAACTAATTTCAATTTTTTATTTTATAGTACTGGTTATGCGAGCATACTACCCTCATTCAACCTCAAGGAAAAAAATTGTGTCCAAGGCTCCTTCGATGGGACTTATCAACATTGAGGAAAAAGCTAATGAAGAGGTCATTACAAACACTAAAGCCCGGAGATGTATCATCTTTCCAAACTCAGCCTTACTGGTTCACTTTGCTTAAAATTATACTTACATAATAAAATCTTACTCTTGAACAGAGTAAAGGTTTACTTAAAATTAGAGTAAAAGTTTACTTACAATCAGAGTAAACTTTTACTTTGAAATAGAGTAAAAGTTTACTTAAAATTAGAGTAAAAGTTTACTTACAATTAGAGTAAAATTTTACTTTGAAACAAAGTAAAATTTTACTTACTCTTGAACAGAGTAAAAGTTTACTTTAAATCAGAGTAAAAATTTACTTACAATCAGAGTAAAATTTTACTTACTCTTGAACAGAGTAAAAGTTTACTTAAAATTAGAGTAAAAGTTTACATCAGAGTAAACTTTTACTTACAATCAGAGTAAAAGTTTACTTTAAATCAGAGTAAAAGTTTACTTACAATCAGAGTAAACTTTTACTTACAATTAGAGTAAAATTTTACTTACTCTTGAACAAAGTAAAAGTTTACTTAAAATTAGAGTAAAAGTTTACTTACAATCAGAGTAAACTTTTACTTTGAAACAGAGTAAAATTTTACTATGGTGGTTAAAGTTTGCTTCATTGCTGACTTTTTTTCTTTTTCTATTTTTCAAATGTAGGTAAATCACGATGAACTGAAGCCTATTTCCAGAGAAGAAATGGAACTTGTTCGCAATGATGAGGAAGAAGATGCATTGGACATAGAGGAAAATTTGGAGACTAAAGAAGATGAAGATCATGTAGCTAAAGCTTTAGGAGATGAACAACCTTTGAAAGACTTCATTGATATTGGGAAATTAGAACGAGTTCAAAAGGAAAACAAGAGGCTGAAAAGTGAGAATATGGCATTGGTTGAAGAATTGAAGAAAATGAGAGAAACAATGCAAAAAATACAAGAGGATCAAGAAGCAAAAACAAAAGAAATAACGGAAAAGATGAGCAACACAGAGAAAGAAATGGAGAAACTGAGAAAGGGGTTTGAAGTACTTGAATTTGAAAATAAACAGTTGGTTGAACAAATTAAAGAAAATGCAGTTCATGTGGCTATCCAAGCTTTTGCTTCTAAAGAAATTCCACATGCTAAAGGAGTAGAACAAGAGCAAAACTTTAGAATTCAAACTACATTGAAAGAAACACCTATAGTCATAGAGCCATTGCAAACATCCATGGTTAAGAAAATCAAAATCAAGGTGAGGAAGAAAAAAGAGACGTCTAATTTTGAATGTGAGCGAACAGAGGCAAAGAAAAAAAAGACCACAAAACAAGCAATTGAAGTGATATCAAATGAAGTGATTTGTGTTGACAACTTGCCTCTAAGCCAACCAAAGCCAGTTGAAAGGGTTTTGTTTCCAGATAAGGCTGCAATATGCAAATTGCTTGATGAGAATGATAAGTGTCTACTGAGCAAGATTTACAATTTGGAAACCACAGAGTAAGACCATTTTAATTTTATCAAACAACAGATTTTTACAGTTATCAAACTGCAACGTGTTAATCAACATTTTTTTTAACCTTATGACTAGTGCAATCATATGGTCCGGCACAGGAAATGGAGTATATGCTACATTGTATGATGTGGATGTAATTCTGAGAGATGGTGATACTACAAATAATGTAAGTGGCCATACAATTTTCAATGACTAGTGTTCACTTCAATAACTAAAAATAGTTCATTTTATTAACATAAATTTAATTGATTTTTGTTTTTTGTAGGTCATTGACAGCTTTGTAGAAATGCTTCAGATTGAGAAACAAGCAAAGAAGCCAAAAAATAATAAGTCATTCTTTTTCTCAAGCCTTTGTTGGGTAAGCCATCAATTCGTGTTTAGTTTGAATTGATAAAATTTTATTATGGTTTAGTGTAACATTGTACTGTATTTTAGAGTTAATTTTTACTATTTGGTTTGTCAAAGATTGACAACCCATACAGTGTGTCACCAACACAACTTGAGACATGACACTCTTATATGATTAAATGCAGTCACTAGTGAAATGGGGTTATGGAGATTTGAGAAATCATTTAATTGACGAAGTGCTTGAGCAAGATTTGAGTGGATACAGATACATTCACTTTTGCATGAATTCCAATAGGAACAAGAAGGAAGAAAAACCCTACCACTGAACACTTATTGTATTTGACACTAAATTTGATGAGTGGAGACATTACAATTCTTTAAGGCCAAGAGACAATAGAGAAGATCCTTACCTTAAGGATGCAAAAAAGATTGTAAGTGCTTTGCATCATATTAACAGTAATTTTTTACTGTGTTTTATTCTTGTATTTAATCGTGATCAAACAATTATGCAATGATGTTAGATAACATATGTGGAGAACAAGTTGGCTAACAAAACGAAGAGAGATAGAAGAAAGTTTGCAAACTTTGTTTCTGTGAAAGATAGTCCACAATAACGCCCAACTGTACACCCGACTTTCTTCGCGCGCCCCCCTTTTGGAGAGGCGCGAATTGGTCTTACTACAGTTCGGACTCTTGTCACGGTTCTGAATCTAATCTCATAAAGTGCAATGTGAGACTGATAAACACCAAAGAGTCCAATCGGCAAATCATTTTAGAAAATTGATTTTAGATCAAATAATGCCAAAATTAGACTGTTTTGCCAGATTACAGAGTCGCTACCTAAATATTTTATTTTTGAGAAATTTAGGAAACCCTGACTTATGCCAAAGGCCACGTGTCCGTCATCACCAAAGTTGCCTCGACTCAGGAACTTGGGTACGAGAGGGGAAGGTCCTGAAATGAGCACCCCCGCTCACCCGATCAAAGATCGGCCTCTACTAAACATGATATGTTGTTTTATAAACTTCATGTGTTCTTATCCGGTTATTAGCTATCTTTACTATGTGACGCACACACACAAGTATAGACTAAGTCGTAAGACTTGCAACAAAACAATTCATGTTTGTTTTTTAAAATGGTTTGAAAGTGCTACTCGCAAGTAGGCTAAAACGTAGATTTGCCACCCTCAAGTGGGCTTAAAAAAAACATGATTTGCCACTTCGCAAAGTGGGCTTAAAACTCTCAATCATCGAATTGTCCAAGCTTTCACCCACAGGCATTCATGTAGTTAATCACTTAAGCAAATAGCATCATGGCAAGCATGCTATCATGGCAACACTCATACTCATGCAAGTATGCTAAAGCGTAAAAACTTACAGTATACTCCGAGCCAAAACAAAAACTAGTTAGAAACAATGCATGATTCTAACTATGCTAGATGCCTAATGCAACACATGCAATATGCAACTAAATAGGTTCGGCTATCTAAGATGGCATATGAATGCAACAACTAATACACATATTCAAATAGGTATTGAAATACGATGTAGTTTGTATGATGCGCCGAGCCCGGTACATGCAAACCAAATGAATGATGCAAACATGCGAAGCATAAGGTATGCTAATTGAAAATGACCCTAAACTAACCATCGAAAGCGGTTAAGTAAAAGGGAGAAAGAAGTGGGGTTGGAAGACATGCACACTTATTATAACATTGCCCTCTCGAATGAGGGTCCGAATAAATAAGCTAAGCTAATCTAAGTTAAGCTAAACAAACTAATCTAATTAAACTAATTAGACTAATTATTACAAACCAATTGAATAAAGAAATAGCTAAGCTAAGCTACTTAATTATTACAACATTCAACTAATTCGCAAACTAATTAATTAAATTACAAAACCATGCTAATTAACAAGTAGAGCATCTAACTATGTTGCCTCAGCAAGTTGAACATGCATGCACTCGGTTTTTGCCCTGAAAAGCCCACCGGTTTGCTCTTGAGAGGCTCTGTTTGCAAGGTTACTCCAAGAACTTTCTGCTCTGCCTTACCAATTCCATGCTGAGGAATGCACCAGTGGCCTGCCGGCCATGATTGCTTGCTGCCGACCACCTGCCGGCCAAGGAGAGGCATTGCTGGCCAACAATGAAACATTGCCCGCCAATGATAAAGTACTGCCGGCCACTGGTGTGTTGATTCACCAAACTGCAATAAAGCATACACAGAGGAAAATGGAGGGTTTTTCTAGGACATGTTTGTACTGCACCCTCTCCTTATCATCTCAAAACATCAAAGGAGGGGAGCTATTGGGTCGAAAACCACCAATCAAGCATTCTCAATGCATGATGGTCAAGGATCCAACTTGTACACATTCAATAAATGTACAAAACAAAGACTCAAGTCCACTACCTTATCATAAGTGATCAAAGGCAATGGAGACCAAGAAGATTGGCTCATTTCATCACTTTGAGTATGAAATGGACTAATTTCCCTTGTATTCAATATAACGTCCGATTGAACACAATGCAATGCAACACATATCATGCTTATCTTGGTCATGTTTTACTTGGTTCATTTTATCTACTCATTTTAGCATTACCAAGCCATTCTTTAGCCGGTTAAGTCTAAGTGATTGTCCTCTAATGAGAGAGGGGGGGTTAACCAAAGGATGGTTTAAGACATGAGAGAGCTCATGCCTTTGGCTAGTAGAAACCCTCAAAAGAGAGTTAAAGCCATTGAGCACAAGCTCTATCTCATGCTTAAACACAAGCTAAGGTTAACTAACCCTCAAAACAAATAGAAAAATGAAGAAATGAGGGAGGTTGCAGACCTTTTAGTGCTGAAATGGCATGCCAAATAATGCTACAACATGCAAATAACTCATGTACAACATGTTAAGTGCCAAAGCATTAAAGCTAATGAAGAACACTACACTAGAGGCATGCAATATCAAGCACAAAGGACCAAACCAGCTCTGGACAAAGCTTAAACATGCCAAAATAGTGGCCAAAATATGCTGAGATGGTAGCATGAAAAGCAAGAAAAACATGCTTATATATTAAGCTACAAACAAAGCTCAAGGCACAACTCTCAAAAGCCATAAAAGAGTGATAGAAGTGAGAGTGTGACAGAGCTATACACACTAAAATTATATGTTAAAAGATGCCATATCATACAAACAACTCAAATAAAGCATGTTAGAGACCTTAACACGCAAAGCTAGTAAGGCAATTTGCACTACAACCATGCAAGACCAGGCTCATATGACCAAGAAGGCTTAAAACAGAGTTAAAGCATGCTAAATCAGTGACAAAAACACACTGAGATCAAGTTTCAAATAGGTAGAAAAACATGCTCACATCCTAGGCCATCAACACATGCAAACAAGACACAAGGAAAGGAGGCCACCCCCTCCTATTTTGGATCTCAAAACCAACTTTCTACCACTGAAATTCCTCTGGAATTCAGTGGTTAAAAGGCCAAGAAAAGATTGTTACAAAAGCTTTGAAAGCTGGCTCAAAAGGCTTTACAAGCCAAAGAGCAAAGGGAGGAAACAACCCCCTAACTAAACAAGGCTCAAACCATGATTTTAAAACCTTAAAAACAGAGTTTTTTAGAGATTAAAACCAGCCTCAAAGTATTGTAAAAAGATAGCGAAACACTTAACCAAAATAAAGCTTAAAAGGGACAAGCTTATACCTTTGAAGCACAACAACAAAACAACAAGAATTCTGAACCAAAACCAAGCTCAAGACCTCAAACCAAGCCTCAAAGAACCTCAGCTCCAAGGTGAAGGTGTTTGAGTAAGGGTGTTAGAGCAAATTTGTAGAGAAAACTCACTTTCAAGCACAAAATATAAAGAGAGAGGATTCTAGAGAGAGAGAGAGAAATTTTTATTTTCCAAAATGTTCAACCCCTTGCATACAAGAAGATGACCTCTATATATAGAAGATACAAAGGCCTCTTGTAAAGATCCAACCATCCACGTGCAAGCAGATGGGCCATTTTGTGCAAACAGCTGTCAAAAATATTTACTGATGCACTGGTGGCTAGCTGGCCATCAGTGATGGCCGGGAGTGGCTCATTGATGGCCGGTAGGCCAAGATGCATAGCCGACAGTGCCCAATCATGGTTGGTAGTGCACCACAAAGAACAATCTAGAAGGACCAAAACATGGTCCAAAAATGAGAAAGAATGGATGCAGGGTTTGGAAAGCTCAAACCTGTGGTGTTCCGCCGCGGGTTTCGAGTGCTCAACGAGCAATCACACTTGTCACTGGATGTACCTGCAAGGACATCCAAGTCTTGAGGATGGTCAAAAATGGGGTGTCTACAGTTACCCCTCTTTGACAGAACTCGGAAGTCATGAAATGACAGGAGTGAATGTCAAAGCCCAGAGACGACCCATTTTTGACAAGGCCGAAGACTCAGACAAGCATTCAAGATAACAATATAGATGCGCCTGCAGGCTGGGGCAAGATGCAAATGACATGCACAATGCCGAACATAACATATGATCATGCAATGAGGGCTGTAATGAAACATCTAGATGCAAACGTTATGCAAAGAAATGCTACAGCAAACTCGTACATAAGCAAGTTAACACGAACCAAACTACATCTCATGCAGAAAGGATGTAAGAAAATTATGCAATCTTAACTGCGTCTCACGCAGAGAAGGTAAAGAACAACAACCGTCGGGCGCACCCGGGGCGGTAAACAAGATCTCAACGCGTGGCGCACGCGAGGAGAGAAGTGGTGCGAACCTAAGGACACACCCTAGGTTCCGAATTAACAAAAGCACATAATAACAATTGAAACACATCCAACTATTATGCAATCGAAACAAACAGTGGTATAAGCATCGGGATCCGTCCAGATGAATTTAACCAAAGCATCCTAACATGCCACACGCGAGAGGGAAAAAGGAGCGGTGTAAATACCGGAGGGTGGTATAAACATCAAAACACGTTCCAATGTTTCTAACAAAAACAGAGAGGTATAAGCGTCAAGAGATGGTCCAAACACTTCTAACCGAAGAGGTGAGGGGTATAAATATCGGGCACACGACCCAAGTGTTTCTTAACCAACAGGGAGGTATAAGCGTCGGACACACGCCCCAAACGCTTCTAACCAAAAAGGTGGTATAAGCGTCGAACACACGATCCAAACGCTTCCAACTAAAGAGGTGGTATAAGCATCGGACACACGATCCAAACGCTTCTAACCAAAAGGGAGGTATAAGCGTCGGACACACGATCCAAACGCTTCTAACCAAAAAAGGTGGTATAAACATCGGGCACACAACCCAATGTTTCTAACCAAGGCAAGGAGATATAAACCACGGGCGTACCCGAGTATTTCTAACCGAAGCAAAAATGTGTGGTGTAAGCACCGGGCGTACCCGAATACTTCTAACCAAAATAAGGTGTTCAAAGGACAGGAATGACCTTACCCAGAATCCCCTTGAATGAATCGTACATACAATATCGTCTGGTTACATCAGCTTCAAATGAACCGTACATACAATATCGTCTGCATAATGAAGAAACTTAACAGGTACAATGCAATACAAATGCATGTCTCTTGCAAGACGAATGATCGTAACTGTAGACACCCCATTTTTGACCGCCTTTAAGACTTGGGCACAACTGATGGTTTACTTGGTGGAGAAAGTTGTGCAACGCAAAGGTTCAGATTTCTTTGGCAATAGGAGAATCAAATCCCAACCTCACACCCCATTTTGGACCAAAGCTATTTTGAATGGTGTTTAGACCTTAAAACCCTCTCTTTCAAAATGTTTTGAAAATAAAGTTCCTACGATGTTCCGACGCTCGCATTTCGTTAAATGTTGAGCTTTTCGGTAAACCGAGCGAGGACAAAATGAAAATGAATGAAAGAGAGATGAAATCTTTGAAAAATCTTTCAAAACACCTTGTTTATGGGTTTGGAGTTGAGGAAAATTGGAGAAGAGGGAAGAAACCAAGTTGAAGAAGAAGGTGGACATGAATCGCTAAGAGAGAGTCGAGCGGTCCTCGCTAAATCAGGCTTATCTGTCTATACACTTAGATTTAAGCTATGAGGTCACCACCGTTGGAAATAATACTTTTGGGGCTTCATTTTGCACTCAAGAATCTCCTAAAGCCAACTCCGGATGGGGGAGATATGGTTGGTTGAAGTAGGGCATCAATCTGGTTGGACCGAATCTGCGCGGCTTCACCGAAACGGGCATAACTCTTTGCACAGGAGGAATTTTGATGCAAGGTTGGCGCCATTGGAAAGATAACTTCTGGGGCTTCAATGTGGCCACATGGCTGACTAGAAAATCAGATGGCAGACTACTTAGGTGGTCAAAAGTGGTTTGGCATGAATCCGGGTAGGAGAGAGAGGAGCAGCCCTCGCTGAATCGGGCTTATTCATTTGCATACTTGGATTTAAGATGTGAGGCCATTACCATTGGAAAGGAGACTTCCGGGGCTTCATTTCACACTCAAGAATCTCCTAAAGCCAAGTCCGGGTGGGGGAGATATGGTTGGTTGAAGTAGGGCATCAATCCGGTTGGACCGAATCTGCGCGGCTTCACCAAAACAGGCATAACTTTTTGCACAGGAGGAATTTTAATGCAAGGTTTGCGCCATTGGAAAGCTAACTTCTGGGGCTTCATCCTAGGAGGTGGCCGACCACCTTGACCCTTTTGACCTGGTCGGCCGACCAGGTCAAGTGGTCGGCCGACCACTTGAACTGGTCGGGCAGCTCCCATCCTGTTTGTCTCAGTGAGTGTGTTCCAGTTGTGTCAGCTGGGAGGCATTTGCTGAATCCTCCATATTGGCCCTTGGTTTGAAGCTTCTTTGAGAAGCTTTAGACCCTTTGTTCTATAAGAGAAACCATATCCCTCACTTGAATGGGTTCAGAAAATTGCTAGGGCTAAACAATATATCTCTCTCTTTTGAGCTCTAAATTGCTTGGTTCTTGGCCCCTTTGCACCACCTCTCATAGCCTAACACTTCCATCATCAACCTAAGGTCCTTGGAGGGTATTTTCAGAGGTTCAAGGTTGGGTTTTTGTGTCCAGAGGCTGCTGGTTTCTGCTGGTCTTCAAGGGTAACCATTTTTCCCCCTTTTGAGCATTATTTTGATCCATCTTTTAGCTATACTTGCAAAAATTTTCGAGCCTTGACATAAACTAAAAAAAGTCTTATTTTGAGTCCCTCTTGAAGTTTGTTTTAGGACATTTTTCTGTTAGAGGTCATCTATCTCCTTGTATGCTCCATCTCTCTTTTAAGGCTTATTTTGCTTCATATCTTAGCCTTACTTGCAAGCATTTTCGAGCCTTGACATAAACTAAAAAAAGTCTTATTTTGAGCTCCTCTTGAATATTGTTTAAGGTCATTTTTCTGTTGGGGGTCATCTACCCCCTTGCATGCTTGTTTGCATCTTGTTTTGAGCCTTGCATCTAGGCCTTGGTTTTGTACTTTGTTTGGCCTTCTAGCCACTGAAATCCAGTGGATTTTCAGTGGCTAGCATACTATTTTCAGAGCCAAAATCAGAGGGGGGTGACCCCCTCTCTCCTTGCCTTGTTTGTTGGCCCTTTTGGCCTTACAAAGGAGCTCCATTTTGCATGTTTTGAAGTCATGTTTTAGGCCCTATATGGTGAGTTTTAAGGTCTGCATAAGCTCTGTCTAGAGCCTTTTTGGCTATTTTGAATGTCTATTATGCATGTGTAAAACAATCTTATTCAAGGCCTTTCAAAGGGGCTTTCACTTGCATGCTTCCTAGACTGATTTCAAGGCCCTTTTGGTGGGTTTTAGGACCCTCAGAACCTCTATCCAAAGGTTGTTTTACCATTTTGCCTGTCTATCTTATATGTGTAGAACAACCCCTTGCATGGCCTTCCAAAGGAGCCTATTATTCTTGCATGCATTGACTGAGTTTCAGTGGGTTTTTGGGCATATTTTGGCATGGCATACTTCTGTTTTTGGCTGGTTTGGTGAGCTCTCATATGCTTCATATAGTTGTAGTACAACTCATGGTTCACTAGCTTTCTTTGCATGCTTTGTTGACCCTTGATTCTAGCATATTTTGACTATGCCTTAAACTGATTTTGTGCATATTTTGGACTGCCCTAGCTCTGTTTTTGGGTCTCATGGTCGAATGATGTTTGTTTTGCATGCTTGTAGTTCAATACCCATGCTTAACTTTGAGTTTTGAGGCTCATTCCATGCATATACTGAAGTGTGTTCATGTTTTGGGTCCATTATACATCATATTTCAGAGCTTGTATGAATGCCATATTGCCATGTTTTCTACTCCTTAAGTGTGCTTGAGAGTTGTCCATGAATGCCTTGTTTTCGGACCATTGAGTGAGCTCCATTTCCTTGCATGTTGAGCCACCATTTTAGGCCATTTTCCCACTGTTTTAGACCTGCCTAGGGTCTGTTTGGGGTTGGTTTTTCCATTTGTGCATCGCTTTGGGTACCTCTAGTGTAACGCACTTCACTAGTTTCGATACCTGAGCCACCTAGCATGCATTGTGTGACATATTTGCATGTTTCGGGACCATCTTTTATGCCATTTCAGAGCTGTATCATGTCCCATTCTATGCCATGTTTCATCATTTGCCATGCTCAGTTAGAGTTGCATGTTATGCCTTAGGATCGGTCCTTTGCATTCATGCATGTTTGCATGTGTTTCAGTTATCTCATTTCCACCACTGGCCACTGATGTGAGTGTGGCTGAGGTCCGCTCATATTGGTGTAAGTCCATCTTGCATTGTGTATGCCATTTTAATCCATAGCATTGCGTATGCTAGGTTGCATGTTAGTCGCATTGTATATGCCATCTCATTTGCATTGTGTTTGGGATAGGAGTTAGCCCAAGCACGGGAAACGAGGGACATTTCGTACTTCAAGTGACGGAACGTGCCTCAATTCCCGATCGCCGACACTCCGGATTACCCATGATGGAGTCTAGGCCTTGTTGTGTTGTCATGTGCATTCATTTCACATCGAGTTGTGCAATTCGACTCCTCGGCCATCATGCATCGAGATGCGTGATTGGTGGCACAAGGATCGAGGTGTGCATACATATGTGAAAATACTTTACCATGTTCCTTTCTTGCTCTCTGTTGCAGCAAACCAGAAATCAGCAGCCTTCTAGAGCTTTGCACAGTATTTCGGGATTAATTGCAAACAGAGGCAAATCGGGGCATCGCGAGGAATTTTCCGACGAAGCGACCCGAGCATGCATGCATCTTTCATCATTCGGAACAAGAGCTGAGGCAGTTCATTTTTTAGCTTGCATGCTAGTTTATTTGCTTTCCTAGTTAATTTGTTAATTAATTAGGGTTTTGTAATATTTAATTAGCTAGAGTAGTTAATTATTTATTCGGACTGTATTATTTATTCGGACTCTCCGAGCGAGGGCAATTGTGTAATAAGTGTGCGTGTGTATGATGTATGTCTTCCAACCCCACGTCTTTCTCCCTTTTATTTACTAGCTTATGATGGTTAGTTTAGGACATGTTTCAATTAGCATACTTATGCTCGCATGTTTGCATCCATTCATCTGTCTTGCATGCACCGGGCTCGGCGCATCATACTAACTGCATTGTATTTCAATTTTAAGTTGAATACGTGTTAGCTGTAGTATCATCATATGCCATCTTAGAATAGCCGAGCCTATCTTAGTTGCATTCTTGTATGTGTTGCATTAGGCATCTCAGCATAGTTAGGATTCATGCATGATTTCTAATTAACTTTTTTCTTTGGCTCGGAGTACTCGGTAAGTGTTCATGCTTTAGCATCCTTGCATGCGTGTGAGTGATTGCCATGATAACATGCTTCACATGAGGCTATGTGCTTATATGATATAACTGCCTGAATGCCTGTGGGTGAATGTTGGGTTATTTGGATTGGAACAATTCATCGACTGCGAGTTTTAAGCCCACTTGAGAGTGGCAAATCATCTTGTTTTCTAAGCCCACCTTAGGGTGGCAAATCCACATTTTTAGCCTACTTACGAGTAGCAAACCGCTTTCAAAAAACAAACATGAGATGTTTTGTTCCAATTCAGGCGATCCGATCTATATTTGTATGCTGTGCGCATCACGTAGTAAATCTAGGCTAATAACCGGAATAAGAGCACATAATGTTTTCAAAACTCGATATCATGGTTAGTAGAGGCGGATCTTTGATCGGGCAAGCAGGGGTGCTCACGAAGTGACCTTCTCCAATCGTACCCAAGTTCCCGAGCCGACGCAACTTTGGTGATGACGGACACGTGGCCTTAGGCAAACAAGTCAGGGTTTCCTAAATTCCCCAAAATAAAATATTTAGGTGGCGACTCTGTATCTGGCAAAACAGTCCATGTTTGGCACTTCTTTCTAAAAATCTGTTTTTCAAAACGATTTGCTGGATTTGGACTCTTTGATGATTCATCGGTCTTGTATTGCACTCTGCGAGATTAGATACAGGACCGTGACATTGAGTCCTGAACTGTAGTAAGCCCATATGAACAAAACGGGATTCCCTCCCGGGATGTTCGGGGACGTCTACAGTAACACGATGTTAAAGGCATGCTCCATGCACAACATGCAAGAAAGGAAATAGAAGCATATTCTATGTAAAAACAATCAATAACGCATACTTAATGCAACATACATATTCCATGCAAACATGATAATGCATGTTCTATGCAACAATTCAATGCATGCTCCATGCAACGATAAAAGCAATGCACATTCTATGCAACGACAAAAGCGAGTGTGCTAAAGACGACTCAAAAGCAACTTCTGATTTACCTCTCGGAGGAGTTGCCACATGTTAAAAAGGATACACCTCTTTCGTGTTGATGAGTGATGACCGCCGTGCATTGGAAATGCGATTCTGAGCTCCCGCGGAGGCATTTTGAATCAAACTTTAAGCATACCTTGCACTTCTCAAAATCCAAGGACACAAATCAAAGGAAAGAGGCAGGGGGAGCTTGTGGAAGCATGCCGGCCATCAAGGGAGGCTGCCGGCCCCCTGCCGGCCATTGGTGGCCACTGCCGGCCATCAATACAATACTGCCAGCCATCGATGGCAGATTTAGGCAATTTGGTCATTTGACCCACAGGTCTTTAAGTACAAGCAAAGCCACTTCATTTCCTCACAACCGCTTGCATAAAATGCTTCTCTTTTGCTCTCTAGGTGCGCCTTCTCTCTAGATCTGCGCGTTCCACGTGTTTTCCAACACCTTAAAAATATTTTCTTCTCTAAAACCCTCTTGTTCTCTTCACTTTGAACCGATCAGAATTTGATTTCGACGCCTCTTTCGCCATTTCCACCATTCAAGGTTCATTTCTCTCGAGTTTCTCCCAAGGTTAGTACACTTTCCCGGGTTTTGACTTTCTTTGACTTCTTTCTCTCTCCTAGGGTTGACTTTTTCAAAGTTTCATCCTTTTTTGCATTTTTGCTTACTTTTGCTTCTCTTGCATCCATTTCAGATGGAAGATGATGTCCCTCATGACGGGGCCTTCCCCGCACTTCCTCTAGTAAAGTTTGTGGCAGACTTTGAGGCCGAGCTGGAGACTGAACCAGAGCCATTACCACCGAGCATACGTCCTTTTGACCCAGCGAGGTATCATCCGGAGACTCACGTAGTACCTACCACGTAAGGCATCAAAGCCTTCACTGACTTCACTAAGGATGTGCCAGACGACCTTTTATTGAGAGAGCCTACGTCTCACTTGTCAGCTATTGCCGTAGAGGTACAAACTTCGCTTTTCTGCAGTACTATCTTTAACGGTTTGCATTTCTTGCACTGTTTTGATCTGATTGCATTGACTGCCTTGATCTAATTGTATCTCATACATTACTGCTCTACATTTAACTGTACTTTCCACTGTACTTTTATTGCTTGATCTAATTGCATCACATGCAATGCCACAGGACGAATCTCGTTTCTTCAGAGGTTATAGCATGACGACAGCCCGGGACTGGTACGATGAGTTACCAGCTAGGGTCCGCGACATTATCGATGAGACAGGCTTTGGTCTGTTCTGCTCTAGCCTGATGCAGGTTGTAGCGAGCTGCCCTCTCTTAGAGGCTTTAGTGGAGAGGTGGTGGGATACCACCAACTCCTTCCATTTCTCCACTACGGGGGAGATGACGATGACTCCCTACGACTTTGTCATGATCACTGGCTTAGGCGTGGGAGGTGATCCGATCCCTCTCGACCTTGACATGGGAGAGTGGGAGGCTGCCTGGACCACACTGCTTGGGGCACGCCCACCGATACTTCGGGCAGGCATGGTCAAATATAGTTGGTTCGAGGAGCAGTTTAGAGGAGATGAGTCCGAGACAGTCGAGGAGACAGAGCAGTATGCCAGGGGCTTCCTCGTGTTCCTTTTCGGTACCACCTTGTTCTCGAATAGGTGGAACACTGTAGGCTTGTATCTACTGAGCGCACTGGTAGTACTCCAAAGAGTTCAGTTCTACGACTTCCTCCGCCCGCCTCCCTTTCGGAGAAGGCGCGAATTTGGTCTTACTACAGTTCGGACTCCTGTCATGGTTCTGAATCTAATCTCACAAAGTGCAATATGAGACTGATAAACACCAAAGAGTCCAAATCTGGCAATTGGTTTTGGAAAATCAATTTTGAATAAAAAACGCCAAACATGGACTGCTTTGCCAAATTACAGAGTCGCCACCTAAATGTTTTGTTTTTGGAAAATTTAGAAAACCCTGACTCATGCCAAAGGCCACGTGTTCGTCATCACCAAAGTTGTCTCGGCTTGGGAACTTGGGTACGAGAGGGGAAGGTCATGCAATGAGCACCCCTGCTCGCCTGATCAAAGGATCGGCCTCTACTACCATGATATGTTGTTTTTATAGACACATGTGTTCTTATTCCGGTTATTAATCTAACTTACTATGTGATGCGCACAGCATACAAGAATAGACTCAATCACGGGAATTGGAACAAAACAACTCATGTTTGTTTTCGAAAATGGTTTGAAAATGTTACTCGCAAGTAGGCTAAAGCACAGATTTGCCACCCTCAAGTGGGCTTAAAACGACATGATTTTGCCACTTCGCAAAGTGGGCTTAAAACTCGCATTTGATGAATTGTCCCAATTACGGCAATCAAACCTCCACCCACAAGCATTCAAGCAGTTAATCACTTAAGCAAATAGCCTCATGGCAAGCATGCTATTATGGCAACACTCACACTCATGCAAGGATGCTAAAGCGTAAACACTTACAGTGTACTCCGAGCCAAAACAAAAGCTAGTTAGAAATCATGCATGATCCTAGCTATGGTAGATACCTAATGCAACACATGCAATATGCAACTAATAGGCTCGGCTATCCAAGATGGCATATGAATGCAACACTTGATAACATGCTTTGAAACACATATTCAAGTAAGTGTATTGAAATACAATGCAGTTTGAATGATGCGCCGAGCCCGGTGCATGCAAGACAAATGAATGGATGCAAACATGCAAGCATAAAGATGCTAATTGAAAAATGCCCTAAAACTAACCATCGAAAGCGGTTAAGTAAAAAGGAGAAAGAAGTGGGGTTGGAAGATATGTACACACACACGCACCCTTATTACAATAATACACCCTCGCGAAGGAGGGTCCGAATAAATGAGCTAAGCTAATCTAAGCTAAGCTAATCTAACTAATCTAATTAGACTAATTATTACAAACCAATAAAGAAATAGTTAAACTAAGCTACTTAATTATTACAACACTTTAACTAATTAACAAATTAATTAAATTACAAAACCAAGCTAACTAACAAGTAAAGCCCCGAACTTGTATTGCCTCAGCTCTACTCTAAGAAGTTGAACATGCATGCACTGGTTTCGGTCCCGAAAGCTCTCCAATTTCTCTTTAGAGGCTCTGTTTGCAGGGTGTCTTCAAGGACTTGCTGTTGAAACTTACCAAACCAATGCTGGGGAGTGCACCAGTGGCCTACCGGCCATAAGGAGCTGCTGCCAGCCATTTGCCGACCAAGAGTGGGTCTCTGCCAGCCAACAATTCAAGGGTGCCGGCCACTGGTGTGCTGTGACACCAAATTGCAACAGAGCACAAAATAGAGGAAATGAAGGGTCTCCCTAGGGCATGCATGTATTGTGCCACTCCTTATCATTTCAAAACATCAAGGGAGAGGCACTATTGGATCCAAAACCATCAATCAAGCATGCAATGCATGATGGCCAAGATCCAACTTGCGCGCATTTCAATAAATGCAAGACAACCAAGACTCTAAGACCACTACCTTATCATAGAAGATCAAAGGCAATGGAGACAAAGGGAATTGGCTCATTTTCATCACTTTGAGTATGAAATGGGCCAATTCACCTTGTGTTCAATATAACGTCCGATTGAACACAATGCAATGCACACATAACATGCTTATCTTGGCATGTTTTACTTGGCTCAATTGTTGGTTACACATTTTACATTACCAAGCCATTCATTAATTGATTTGTCCAATTGTGAAAGTCCCCTAATGAGAGGAAAGTCAATCAAAAGATGACTTAAGACATGGAAGAGACCATGTCTTTGACTAGGCGGAACCTTCAAAAGAAGGTTAAAGCCATTTAAGCATAAGCCTCAATCCCATGACTTAAGCACAACCTCAAGACCAACTAAGCCTCAAAATAAATCAAAAGATGAAGAAGTGAGGGAGATGGCAGAATTTCAATGCTAAAATGGCATGAAAAACAAGACTCTAACATGCAAACAACTCATATACAACATGTTAAGAGACTTAAGTACTAAAGCTAGTGAAGAGCACAACACTAGGACCATGCAATACAATGCTCAAATAGCCAAACCAATCATGGACAGACCTCAAACATGCCAAAACAATGGCCAAAATGTGCCAAGATGGTAGCATGAAAGGCAAGAAAATCATGTTCATGCATTGGCTCACAAACAAGGCATAAGGCACAACTCTCAAACATCATGAAGGAGTGATATATGTGAGTGTGTGATGGAGAAATATGCTCTGAAATCACATGCTAAATGATGCCAAAACATGCAATCAACACAAGCACAACATGCTAATGACCTTAAAACTCAAAGCTAGTTAAGGGCCTTTACACTACAACCATGCACAACAAGTCTCACATGGCCAAGACCACTCAAAACAGAGCTAAAGCATGCTGAAATAATGGCCAAAACATGCTGAGGTAGAGTTAATACAAGCTAGGATGATAGGCTAAAGCATGAAGCATGTTAAGCCAACAAGCATGATTGCACTACAAGTACCAAAAGCAAGAAAGAGGTGACCCAAACACCCAAAAATAGAGCTAAAACATATTAAAAAAATCACAAAATCATGCTTAGATCAAGTCAAGAGATGGTAGAAAAACATGCTGATCTACCAAGTCATCAACACATGCAAAGGAGAAACAAGGAGAAGGGATCACCCCCTCCTATTTTGGTCCTCAAAACCAAGTTTTTTCCACTGACCCTGGATTTTAGTGGTTAAAAGGCCAAAAAGAGATTGTTTTAAAGGCTCTAAAAGATGGCACAAAACTTGGCTAATAAGCCCCAAAAGAGAGAGGAACACCCCAAACCCCAAAAGGGCCTCAAGCAACCTTTTTCAACACTCAAAAATAGAGGTTTTTGTAGTTGACAACTAGGCCAAAAACAGCATGTAAGGTTGGCCAAACCAATGTACAAAAACAAAGTTTAAAAGGGTGAGATTCTTACCCTTGAAGCACAGCACTCAAACAAAGTTTAAACAACCAATCTTCTGAGCCAAAACCACTCCAAGGAACTCAAACAAGGCCTCCAAGATCCTCAACACTAAGGTGAAGGTCTTTGGCCAGGTGTTTTAGTGCAAATATGTGAAGAAAACACACTTTCAAGCACAAAATATAGAGAGAGAGAGAGAGAGAGAGAGAGATGAAGAAATATCTCAGCCAAAATTTTCTATCCCCTTGCATGCATATAGATAGCTTTTATATATAGAAGATACAAAGGAGCCTTGAAGAGATCCAGCCATCCACGTGGGTGCAGATGAGCTTACCTGTGCAAACAGCTGTCAACAATATCTACAAAATATTTACTAAAGCAATAGTGGCTGGCCGGCCATCAGTGGTGGCCGGCAGGGCAAATCCCATGGCCGGCAGGCCACCTAGAACACCACCATGCAAAGACCAACACATGGTCCAAATATGAAATAGAATGGAAATAGGTTCTGGAAAGATCAAACCTGGAGCATTCCGTCGCGAAAGTCGAGTACTCGACGAGCAATCAAACTTGTTGCTGGATGTTCCCTGCAAGAACATCCAAGCCTTGAGGACAGTCAAAAATTGGGTGTCTACAGCGACCTTAATCCAGACATATCTGATGCAGCCTCTGATTGGCGTCCGCGGAGGTGAGAGAGCGAAAGCTTCGGCTGCGAGAGAGATAGGCAGAGGAGCCAAAGCTGCCAGGACCCGTGGTATGAGAGATCCCGGAGCAAGACAGGGGCTGGGATGGCCAGAGCTACCTACTTTACTGACTTATCGGAGACGTTCTGGGGAGACTTTCCAGATCCCTATTGAGCCTACACCAGCCGAAAATGTGCTTGTCGGGGTTCAAGGCCCGACTCCAGTATGTACCAAACTACTTTGCATTCTGCATATTTACTTCATTTCAATTATGCTTTATAGAATACTGATCCCTTCAATGCACTTGCAGGCACCCACAGAGTACACAGGGTAGGCCCTTGAGTTAATGGCTTCCTTGACAGAGATGGTACAGACGAGCCTGGATCTGCTGAGCCTCTACAGGATTCTGGTAAGTTTCCTTCAGTTTGCATGTCATGTCACGAAGTTTTCTACTAACACATTAATACTTCAACTGTTCCACGCTATACTGATCTGATACATTGCACTAAAACACTGCATTGATATACTGTTCCCATACACTGCGCACGATATACATACACTGCATTCATTTACTGCTCACGGCACATTATCTTTTACATCTAATACACACCACAACTAATACATCTTATCAAACTGCCCTTTTCAGATCCCTTTCTAGACCCCAGCTCCACCGGATGTCCCAACAAGAGCCGTCGCAGGACCTTCAGTACCTCCCCCAGCAGCAGAGAGGAAAAGGAGACAGGCTCAGACACGCGGCCGATGTAACGACCCCAAAATGCGTATAAGAAGTCATCCATGTTTAACTATGGGATAATGTGTTTTAATTTAATTATATCTATTGGAATTGAAGAACTATCTGTTGAGTTATGACTTTAAAACTGGAATTGACGACCTTTGTGGGTTCTGAAATCGGAATTTAGTACATAGATATGTTCATGGGAACTTTAATTGAAATTTAATTTCGTGCGATTCGTAAGGCCACGTTTGGCTCTCTCTATTGTGTTAAGCCATGTGTGTGTGTTTATTTATATATATAGATATGTCTTTGAGTGGTTGGTCTCATCTTTTGGGAGCCCAAAATATCTAAAAGAGAGAGAAGAGAACCGTGAAGGAGAAAAGAGAAGAGAGACCAAGATTCTTGAAGAAAAGCTTAACAATCATGGGGGTTTGAAGAGGATTGAAAGGAATTGAAGAAAGAGAAGGGAGATCAACCATGGAGGCTTGAGGAAATGAAGGAGAATTAAGAGGAAGACAAAGATTGAACTAAGGTATGATCATCTACCTTGAATCCTTATGTTTAAAGCATCAATTACATGAAATCAATGATTGATATGGAAGATGTGAACTTTGAACCCCAACTATGGCTATATTATGCTCTTGTGTTCTTGTGCTTGGGAATTGAGTAATATTTTGAGGTTATGATGTTTGATGGAGATTAATAATGTGAAATTTGTCATGTATTAAAGGGTTTTGGGCTTTGATTTACATGGAATTGAGATTTGATTTTGAAAATGAGAAGTTCCAATTTTTCAGCCATTTTCGGACTGCAAATTGCCCAGGGCCGCACGTGCGGCTCTGTTTCCCGCACGTACGGGAGACAACTCTGTTCAGCCAACTTTGAATAAGCATATCTTTTGCCTCGGGACTCCGTTTTGAGTGATTCTTGAGCCTAAAATCAAGCCCCGGAAGTCTAGTTTCCAATGGCGGTAGTATCACTCCCAAATTCTAAATACAGAAATAGTTATGCCCAAATGAGTGACGACTGTTCACTTTCTGTCAACCAATTTTATACCATTTTTTCACCTAAACCATTTCCCATCGATTTCTCCTGTTTTCTAAGACATGGATTATAACTTATTAAGGAATAATGAGCTTGGTACCACCATGGCTAATTGATTGAATGATCAAAGAGAATAAGTAAAGGATCGAGTATAATCTCATATTATGTGTTGTGCACTGTACTTGTAGGTCGAGACGAGGACATCATCCCATTACTACCGGGAGCCGATCACTGTGAGTAATAGTAGTGTAACAATATGTTTCACTTACTTCCTGTGATTATGATTTATGTATTGTTATTTGTGAATGGTCTATTCCATTGATGTTGTGCTTTGATTCAATTAATCGATATGCTTGAATAATGGCATTGATATGGACCTAAGGTCGTTCTGTAATAGACGTGGGCCCGAGGCCGTTGTGATGTGAATTGTTCTGTCGCTATTAATGCAGTGATACATTTGCCTTCTATTAATAGTTATTATTAATGTTTTGTTATCCGCAAGACAACTATGTCAACTTAATAAACCATGGGAAAATCTTTGTGCACTATTGAGTAATAGTACTGTAGCAGTACGTTTTACTTACTGTTAATAGTTAATACTGATGTTCTGTTATCTGCAAGTTAATTATCTGAATTCATGATGAACAAATGGAACATATGTGTATTATGGAACAATGATATCTTTGTGTATCTGGAATCATTCTGTTTTGTTAATAATGGACCCGAGGCCAATCTGTTGATATCTGGGCCTGAAGCCGCTCTGCATAATAGGTTGGGCCTAAGGCCGTTCTGTATTATTTGTGGGCTTAAAGCCAATCTGTATCATGTCTGGGCTTAAAGCCGTTCTGTATTATATCTGGGCTTACAGCCGATCTGTATTATATCCGGGCTTACAGCCGTTCTGTATTATATCTGAGCTTACAGCTGATCTGTATTATATCTGGGCTTACAGCCGTTCTGTATTATCTGTGGGCTTAAAGCCAATCTGTATCATATCTGGGCTTACAGCCGCTCTGTATCATATCTGGGCCTGAGGCCGTTTTGTGTTACATGTGGGCCTGAGGCCGTTTTAAGACATGATTATGAATAAGATCTGTGTATGGTTCAATATGCATATTTACATTCTTTAAATCTATGCTCGTTTAACTCACCTCCTTACATTGCTATTATTCACTGAGCCTCGCTCACTCCGTTTTTGTGTATATTTATGTAGGTGAGCCATCAGGGATTGACACTAGAGTTGTATTGAGGTCTACCCGTCTGTCAAGTCGCCTAGGGTACGCCTCCGTGTTGAGGCCGTAATTTTGATTACTGAGAGTTGTGTAATTTTTGGAATCTTATTTAAGTGTGTGTGAGATCTATATAGATTATGTGATTGTATGAGTAACTCTGGGAATGTATTTAAATACTTGAATCTAATTAAACCATCATGTATGCACAAGCTCAATGGATGTTGTCTTTTATTGACATTGCTTCCGCTTAAGGCCCCGTATGTGTTTAAATATTATTCTAAATTCTGTTTGAGGCCTATGTTCGGGCCGGTCATGAATCAAACTTTTAGGGGCAGGTTTGGGTCGTGATAGCCGAGGTAGAGTTAGGGGCATCCACAGCGAGAGTGGCCCCTCAGAGCCCATTCTGGGCGATGATGACGACGAGACGAGCGAGGAGGAGGGCGAGGCAGCGAGTCCATAGTCAGAGTCATCTGAGGATGGAGACGATGGCGTCGGCTCAGATTCTGCCAGTGGCGAGGCTGGAGAGACTGAGGAGGGCTCCGATTCAGACTCTGATTCAGCTTCAGACATCGGTGCCAATGGTGACAGTGCTCCAGAGTCTGCTCCGCCAAGGAAAAGGACGAAGAGGGCCTCTTGAGCTTGAGATAGTCAGCACCGATTTAGATGCTTTTTGCTTTGTTTTCTTTTTGCTAGTAGTGTTAGCACATTGTACAGCCTTAGGCAGTTTTATTTTCTTAAAACTTGTACTTTTTTGCAAAAAGAAACCATGATTGGAATGAAAATCTAGTTTTGGTTTAAAAAGTGTTGCACTTTGCATTCTAAGCATCACATAACATCGCACAGCATGAAAATGAGATTGATCTTTGTTTGAAAACTGCACACTCAAATTGCATTATCTTAATCAGGTAGCGAACCAACTAACAATTGAAAGAACAAAACAACTGGATAAACAACATAAATATAACTCGATAAGCAAATCACAACAACTCGATAATCAACATACATACAACTCGATAAGCCAATCGCAATAACTCGATAAACAACAAAATGCAACTTAAACAGAGCCAAATGATTACAACTAGAACAAACATGCTCAAGCCCGAAAAGAACCAAAACAAGACCTCGAAAGGTGCCAATAACAGAATACAACTGCTGGGAACAATTGAATCTTCACACAGGAGATTAGTGAGCATGAAAGGGAGGCTGCCGACCATCAATGTACCCATGCCGTCCATTGATGAGCCTCTGCCGGCCATCGATGAGCAGCACCTCTGAAACGTTGACACTTGTCCTCCACTCACAGCCTTATCTTCTACAAAAGTTCTAGCTTTGTGGTTTCTTCATTTCAGCTCCATTTTTGCCAAAAATGGAACCATTCTTTGCCGAAAAACTCTCCAATTGGATTGCGACTTTAGATGGCTCAGAAAAGTTGAATTTTAGACATTTTGGGCTAAACGCACTATTCTCGTTAAGCCGTACTCCGCTGTGTTTTCCGTTCCTCCATGCTGCGGCTAGATGTTGGAATTCGGTTACACACATATTTAGCTTTGGGGAACAAGAGGTATGCCCCACAATTGAAGAGTTCCAAGCTTTGATGGAATCCCGGCGTGACGAGGAAATCTTGCCCCAGTCTTGTTTTGGCCACATCCAGGCTTTAGGAAGGATGTACGGGTTCACTTTGCATGATGCCCGATCTTTGGTTCACAACGGGAAATTGGACATCCCCAACTTGATTCATCAGTTTTTCGACGCCAGTAACCGCGGTGACCATTTTTGGCAAAGTTTTCGGCAACATGCCCTCTGCTTGTGTATGTTGGTCCATTTTCTACTTGCCCCTGGCTTCGGAGGGTCTAGCATTCGCTTGATTGAAGTTGCCCAAGGCTTGAAAGAAGGCAAAAGCTGCATCGGGTTGACACTTGCCGAAACTTTGATGGGCTTGGATGCTTTCCATCGTCGGGAGACAACCAAGTTTGCAGGAAGTCCACTACTGCTGTAGGTAATGTTTCCCACCCTTCTCACATGTGTTTCTCATATTACTCGGCCCTCAGGCTCTGTTTTTCTCTCAAAACCATTTTCTTACTTTTCTCTTTACGTACACCTCTCTATTCTTTAATCTCTCTTATTTTTCATCCCTCCCCAGGTATAGCTGATGGGAAGTTGAAAGTAGTGGACGCTTGTCCTATGTATTCAGCGCGCGGCTATTTTTTTCGCCCTCGGCTAGTTGACTTTCCAAACGAGGGATGGTGGTGCCACTGGATGTGCAGTAGGTCTGCTGTTGACATCGCTTGGCGATGCCCCTGGCTTGATCTACCTGAGATGAGCTACAGCATGTCCCGGCAGCCCAACATTCAGTTGGTTGGCTTAAAACACTGTATCTTCTATTTCCCATTCCGATTCCGACGTCAATTCGAACATGACCAGACTTGCCCGGAAAAGGGGATAGAGTACCCAGCTTCATTTCCAATTCAAGGCCCATAGCTAGCTCAGTATTTCACTACATGGAGGATGAGAGAACTTTTGGCCCCCGCTCCCAATTTCAATTGTGTCCTTTCTGGCGAATGCATAGCCTGGCTTGAAGATGAGGCACAAACTGGGCCTACTTTGGCATCTGAAGCTTCCACAAGCTCTGAAAGGGGACGCTGGAACACCTGACTTAACCATGCCCCTAGTTTATTGCTTTAATCTGTACTTTCAAGTTTTCTTTTGAATGTAATAAAAAAGCAACTTCAATTTGTGTCAAGAGTTGGAGAATTCTGTATTGAAATCAATGAAATTGAAGGTTGTGGATATTGAAAATTTTCCGTTTTGGTCCAAAAATTGTCTAAGTTGTAAAACGATTAATTTGAACAAAATCAACTTTTATTAAAACTTTTTAAAACCATTTTCGGTATGGATCACAACTGGACACACCCGAGATCTATCGCTGAGATGTACAACCCAAAATCCAACAACTGAAAAGTTGCCCCTTGTTTGAATAGCACTACACTGGAGATCACAACCGAACTCTTGGATGCAGAAAAGACAAAGATGACCAAGACAATCACATGGACACAGTTGATTTGGAAGTGTTTATGACTGGACTTCAGAATGAAGTTGCCTACGTATCCCAAAGATGGGAATCAAGCCTTACGTAGTTCAGTTAGGGTTCACTCGTGTTTTAACACCCTCCTTTTGCGCTCTAACTTTTGCCAAGGTCGCCCTTTCTGGGTTTTCAACCTTGCGAGCTCAGTTTTTCTTATTTCAAATTTTTGTGCTCTAACTTTTGTCTAGGTTGCCCTTTCGGGTTTTCGGCCTAGCGAGCCACTCAAGGATAATATTTCTTCAACTTGTCCATGTTGATAGGTTGGGAGAACTCGAGGCCATCTAAATCCATAAGAATGACAGCTCCAACCAACCAGATAGATTTGATGATGTAAGGACCAATCCAATTAGGTCTGAACTTGCCCCTAGGGTCGTGGATGGGAGCTTGGTTGTCTTTGAGCACCAAATCCTCTTCTTGCAGCTTCCTAGACTTAACTTTCTTGTTGAAAGCCCTGGCAATTCTGCGCTGATAACTTTGAACATAGTACAGTGCTTTCAGCCTTCTTTCATCAAACAACATAAGTTCCTCAAACTTACTCTGCTGCCAATCTGCTTCCGCTATTTGGCACTCAGCCATCACCCGCAGTGATGGAACTTCAACTTCGATTGGCAAAACAGCCTCCATCCCATAAACTAGAGAATACAGAGTTGCCCCAGTAGAAGTGCGAATTGATGTTCTGTAGCCCTAAAGGGCAAATGGCAGCTTATCTGGCCAGTCCCTATAGGTTTCCACCATCTTCTGTAGAATGTACTTGATGTTCTTGTTGGCAGCCTTAACTGCTCCGTTGGTCTGCGGCCTATATGTAAATGACTTATGAAAAGCCACGTTGTATTTCTCCAACAAGTCGATCACTTCCTTCTTGAAGTGGGAACCATTGTCCGAGATGATCTCATTCGGGACCCCATACCGACAGATAATGTTATTCCTGATAAACTTAGCTACATGCAACGCCTTCAGCACTGCATAGGATTGGGTCTCAACCCACTTTGTAAAGTAGTCTATCGCCACCAGGATATACTTATACCCGTTTGACCCCTTTGGAGTAACTGCTTGAATAACATCAAACCCCCAGACTGAAAATGGCCACGGTGAAGTCATGTTGTATAGCTTCGACGGCGGGATGTTCATGCGGTTTGCATGGATCTGGCACTTGTGGCATCGCCGAACAAAACCAATACAATCCTCATCCATAGTTAACCAGTAGTAACCCTATCTGAGGATCTTCCGAGCTAGCATCACTCCGCTCATGTGCGATCCGCACTCTCCTCCATAGATGGCCTCCATCAAGTGCTTCAATTCTTCAGCATCAACACACAGTTTATGCATTCCCAGATGACCCCGTCTGTACAATTTACCCCCGCAGATGATAAACTGAGCAGCCATTCGCCGTATCGCCCTCTTGTCTTTGGCATTTGCCCCTGGTGGATAAGTCTCCTTTTCCAAGAAGTTCCAGATGTCAAAGTACCAGGGGTTCTGATCTTGTACTTCATCTATCGCGGCAATCAGCTCGTAGGCCGGCACATACCTCTGTTCAATGATGATTGGACGCATCCGGACTCCCAAATGGATGTCTATCATGGATAATGGAGTTGATAAGGCATCAGCGAACCTGTTGCTTTCTCTTAACAGATGCATGAAGGTTAGCTTCTCAAACCTGGGGATTAGAACGTCTAGGGTTTGGTGATAGATTTTCATCCTTTCTTCTTTAACCTTCCAGTCTCCTTTCGCTTGAGACACAACCAGGTTCAAGTCCCCAATGACGTCCAACCGTTTTGCCCCTAGTTCCAGGGCAGCTTCCAAGCCAGCGATACACGCCTCGTACTTTGCTTCGTTGTTTGATACCTTGAACCGGAGTTTGAAGGCTAAGGGTATATGGGAATTGTCAGGTGCTATCAGCAACATCCCTATCCCATACTCGTACTGATTAGACGCTCCGTCAAAGTACATAGTCCAAATCTCCTCTTCAACCTGTAGAATGGCCTTATCTGGGAATAGATACTCTATTGCATCATCTCCATCCACTGGGTGATCGGCTAGAAACTCCGCTACCGTTCTCCCTTTCACAGATTTGCGTGTCATGTACTTCAAATCAAATTTGGAGAGAAGAAGCAACCAACGGGCTAGCCTACCCGTAAGCGCTGGTTTCTCAAAGAGATATTTGATGGGATCCAATCTCGAAACCATAATTACAGAGTGAGCTAACAGGTAGTGCCTCAACTTCCTGGTAGCCCATACCAAGGCCAGACAAGCCTTTTACAGCGGCGTGTAACGGGTCTCATATTCCAGCATCTTCTTGCTCAGGTAATAGATAGCCTTCTCCACCTTATCCTCAAATTCTTGCACAAGCATGCAGCTCATTATCGTGTCGGTTACTAACAGATACAATATCAACGGTTTTCCCAGCTCTGGCGGCGACAACACGAGTGGGTCCTATAGATACTACTTGATCTGCTCAAAAGCAACTTGGCATCGGTCGTCCTATTGGAATTTTTTTCCTTTCTTCAGGAGACCAAATAGTGGTTCACAAGTCAAGGTTAATTTTACAATAAATTGTCTTATGAATTGCACTTTACCCAGAAAGTCTCGCACCTCCTTTTCAGTCCTTGGTGGTGGCATTTCTAAGATGGCTTTAATCTTGGAAGGATCGACTTCGATGCCCCTTTGTGTAATCAAGAACCCCAGCATTTTCCTTGCTGTGACACCGAAAGTACATTTCTGTGGATTCGATCGCAACCAATACTCTCTGATCCATTGGAAAAATTTCTTCAAGGCGGTGTAGTGGCCTTCTCTTTCCTTGGACTTGACAATCATGTCGTCCACGTACACCTCAACCTCTTTGTGGATCATATCATGCAAGATCATGGTTGCAGCCTGTTGATAAGTAGCCCCAGTATTCTTCAAACCGAATGGCATCACCCTATAACAGTAAGTTCCCCATGGGGTGGTGAAGGCAGTTTTCTTCCTATCCTCGGGTACCATCAAGATCTGGTTGTACTCGGAAAACCCATCCATAAATGAGAGCAGCGCATGCCTCATGGTGAAGTCCACCAATTCGTCGATGTGCAGTAATGGAAAGTCGTCCTTCGAACTGGCTTTGTTCAGATCCCTGAAGTCCACATATACCCGAATTCTGCCATCCTTCTTCGACACCGAAATTATGTTGGCCAACCAAGTAGGATACTCAGATACTAACAGGAATCCTGCATTAATCTGCTTGGTGATCTCTTCTTTGATTTTCAGAGCCCAATCCGGGCGGATTCTCCGAAGCTTCTGCTTGACGGGTCGGGCCTCAGGGTCAAGAGGGATCCGGTGCTGTACAATCTAAGGATCGATTCCAGGCATGTCTTCGCAGAACCACGCGAAAACATCTTTGAAATCTTTTAATAAAGCGACTAAGCGCTCACGTTCCTCCGAAGACAACGTGGACCCAATCTGGACCAGACGCGGATCCTTCTCAGTACCAACATTAATTGAAGTGATTTCATCAACCAAAGGTTTTACAAACCTTTCCTGCTCTCGATCAATCAAATGTTTCAAAACCGGAGGAATTTCTTCCTCGTCGTTTTCATCAAAGTTTTGAAAGTCCTGATTAATGCAATATACTAAAGGCACAGAAAAGTACTCAAAAGCCACAGCGGTACCATTCTCATTAATAACTTCCAGATCGTCTGATTCTTCGGTTAGAACCGACTCAAAAGAAAATGAAAAAGACGACCTGGACAACACAACGGCATCCGGGTTATCAACCCCAGGAATACCGGACTCTGACTCAGAAGAACTGGAATCTGATTTTGACTCCACAGGCTCTGTGGAATCAAATTTCGGTTCACTACCTGACCCAGAACTGCTAGACAAAAAGCCTTCCTCATACTGCCAAACGAGGGAGGATACAATAGATGCATCCAGAATGCCTAAAGAAGGGCCCACAGCCAGTTGATCCCCAATCATGGAAACAGAGAAATCATCCCTCGAGCACTCCAGTATGATCTGAGGATCCGAGAGGAGACAAGCCAACACTACTCCCATCTCAAAATCTGTGCCATCGGACGCATCCTTTTTGCACTGTTCAACCTTAGCTGGTAGGTCAGTATACTCTTCGGCAACTTCATCCCCTGGCAACTGTAAGTCAAAAAAGATCTCAAAGTCGGGCAAGCGCCGCTTCTCTAAATTCAGCCATGGCTCTGGAAAGCTGCGAAACAATAAATCTTCCCTCTCCTGGACAAAGCAGCCGTTCAGGGTTCCTTGGAAAGGTCTATGCACTAACTCATAGTGCTTCCCAGCTTGTTTAGCCTTGGCTCTTCCAGCCATCTCCTTTCCCTTTCTCACTCAATCTTCTTTGGTAGGTGTGTAACCTAGACCAAAGGTATAACGATTGTGTGGCACTCCGGCCAATTCAGCGACGCCTTTCTGGCCACTCCTTCCTAATCCCATTCCAGGTATATGTTGAAGCTTATTCATGAGGTAAACAGATTGCGCACTGACATATAGTCCCTCATCAACAGCTAGAATCTCTTGTACTGCCCGAGCCTTAGCCAAGGTGAACCCAAACAGGAAGACATCCTCCGCGCCGTGTGAAATTTCCAAGATTGGTGTAGTAATCTCCTGCGGCGGATGTATAGAAGAGTTCCCAAAAACAATTGCTACCCCCTTCCAATGGGGGTACTTCAACATCTGGTGCAAAGTGAAAAAGACAGCTTTCACTTGGTGCAGCCACGGCCGTCCAAGGAGTAAGTTGAAGGTAGCTGGAACATCCAGAACATGAAACTCAATGTCCTGTTGGGCCAGGCCAACCTGAGTTCTGATCCGCACTATCCCCATCACTTCTCAGCTGGTATTGTCATAAGCCCGAATCACCTGGGCTGTTGGTACGAAATCTGAAAGCTTCAACCCGATAGCATAAGCCGTGCGCAACAGACATACATTTATTGCAGATCCCGTACCAACTAAGATAATTGGTATCCACTTATCTTTACACTCCACAGAGATGTATAATGGCTTGTTGTGCTCGGAGCCCTCAGGCAATAATTCCTTATCTGTGAAGGTCAAAGTCGATAAAGCGCCACCCAGGAACACGAGTCCCACCAACTGCTCGGGAGTTGTGTCAATAGAAAGCTTAGCGTTGTCCATTGCTGATAGAACGGCTTGTCTATGCACCTGCGAGGCCATGAACAGTCCCTAGATGGAAATGTCTGCTTGAATCTTTTTCAGCTGCTTCAGTACAGCTTCCTCCTCTAACAGTTTGTCTTTCTACTTTTCTATCTTCTTGTCTTTCCCAGATGCCTCTGGCTGGTCCAGGTGTAGGGGTTTAAAATACCGCCCACTCCGGGTCATGTGGTCGACTTCTTCAGTATA
The DNA here is from genome assembly GCA_036172215.1 of Camellia granthamiana. Taxonomy (NCBI): domain Eukaryota; kingdom Viridiplantae; phylum Streptophyta; class Magnoliopsida; order Ericales; family Theaceae; genus Camellia; species Camellia granthamiana. The sequence goes on from CM069906.1 coordinate 11,408,806, forward strand.
CCACGTATTATCGGGGAGATTCTATCCCAGTCCTCATCAGTATGGGCCAAATACAAATCATCGTCTTCCCACCACATTCTCTCCGCAACCGACAAACAACTGTTCAGTTCCGCTGTAGTTGTTTCTGTGTTCACAACACATTCTGTCCCCGCAGGGGCCTTGGCTTTTCTAGCCCTCTGATCAGTCTCGATCCTTTCTTATTCAAACTGCTTCAGCGCGGCCTCTTGTTCTGTGTCAACTGTACAAATGCTACTCGATTCCCGAGCAAAATTCTTCATACCGGTGCTCTCCGGCAACTTTTCTTTGTCATCGACCGTTCCGGCCATTGTAGATGTTCTTGTTTCTGACTGTCTCTGTTTCGGCTGAGATCCCTCATCAATGTCTGGCTTATCACTAAGCCACCCCGTATTGTCTGTTGATCCATTCAGGTCAAACCAGTTGACGCTCACATTTCCCGGATCCTACTCATCAAAGAACTGTAGATTAATAATGTCTTCCTCAAGCTCTGCTAAATCATCCAGCCCCTAACCTGGCCCGTCTTCCCGGACTACATTCACCTCTGTTTCCCTCGGCAATTCTACCCTCGGCTTGGCCTGATCGGCTGGCGCAATAAAACGGCAAGGGTTATATGCTTCCTCAATTAAGCTTGCAGAGCCCTCAGGCGTTCCCTGTTCTATCACAGCCACCACCATGGGTTCAGGTTGGGATATTAACATGCTCATCATGCATATGTCTGTGTATTCTGGGATGAACAATGCCGGTTTAGGCAGGTGGGAGGGAGTGATGTATATGCTAGGGTCGTATGGGACGGCCATTGTTTGGATCAGGTTTATTTGCCTGGGTAGAGGAGGGGGTTGGTTATGTAGTGGAAGGGGGTTTGTAGTGACATTTGGCTTATCAGGAGGCGCTATCACTTTATTGTCAATGAGATCTTGAATCTCATGACTTAGTCTAAAGCACAAATCAGTATCATGCCCATGCTACTGATAGAAGGCGCAATACTTGGTTGAGTTGTGTGTAGGAGAGAGGGGATTTGGCAATGGGCGTAGTTCCAGGGGCTTCAAATGCCCTTTTCTAATCAAGACCCTCAAGGCCGCAGAGAGAGACATGTAAAGTGGGGTGAAAACCCTCCGGCCCCAAGGTGGGTACTTTGCCGGTTGTAAAGTGGCTCCAGATGTGCCGGTAAAGAGTGTGGCTGTTTTTGCTGTGGTGGTGACCATGCCCACGTCAGAGCTCCTCGCAGCTGCATTGCTACTCGTAGCTGCATTCAAACTGCGGGTAAAGGCCCTCTTGGGCTGTTCTTTCTCCTGGTTAATCAGACCCTGCTTCATAGCATCTTCTATCTGTACCCCAATCTCATGAAGATTCGCAAAGGTGGGAAGGGGTAAGACAATCATCTTCTGCAACAGCCTCGGTTGCAGATTCCTCACGATCATTCTTATTTGGTCTTTCTCAGCTGGCCTGGTTGTCATCATAGAGGCCTTGGCCCTCCACCGAGTGACGAAGTCAGAAAATCCCTCTTTCGACTCTTGCCTAGTTGCCTCGAGATCACGAGTTGTGACCTCGATTTGAGTATTGTAAGAATATTAGGCGATAAACGCCTCGGCCATCTCCTCCCAACTCCTTTTCACTGAATTCTCCAGTTTAGCATACCAGATGGCCACACTAAGGACTTTCCAAAAATGTCATCAAAACAAGATAATACTTGATACAAAACTAGGGATAATCATTCATACTTAAACAAATACTTTTCCAAAACAGAACAAAGCAGAGCTTTTATCAAAACATTAGAACATAGCTTTATTAAAAATACCACTCACATAGCTCTTCGGGTGCAGGGATTAAGGCAAGAATCCAAGACCTACAAATACATGGCAAGGTTCACTAAACGCATTACAAGAAGACAAGAAGGAATGCTCAAAAGATGGTTATGCAATGCATCCCTAAAACAAGCCTTACATGAGTGTAAATAATCCCAGCATTTCTTTTAAAACTAAGTCAAGACAAAGCAAAACATGTGTTGGGAGTTAAAACACTGTTTTTTCATCTCGGGAAAACATGCTAGGTACCAACCAGGTCTTAGCCCGGGTCTCACACCTCTTGGCCGAGGTGTGGTCTCCTAGGCCTAGGTGTACATGCAAGATAGGCTAAGGTGCAGGTGATCATGCAAGGTAGGCCAAGGTGAGATACGATGCTTGGCCTAGGTGTGAGATCTAGGCAAGAGTGGGTCTTAGTGACCACACTTAGGCAAATGAAGTCTGGAAATCTGGGTTTCCTCTTGAAGAACATGAAGAGCATGAATGCTAAAATCATAACTTCTTTATTCAAAATCTGAGATTTCATGATATGAGTTCAAGAGCATGGACCTGGGTACCCGTACTTGGAGATTTCATGAAAACAAACACAAAAACATGGATCTTGATACAAACTTTCGTATCAAAACATGGTTTTTCTTCAAGAACACATGAACATCATTTTCTCTTTCTAAAGCCAAACTTTAAATCAATGCATGGCTCATGTATCATGCTAGATCATGCAATGTGATCGGATCAATATAAGAAACAGCAAGAGTAGATCAATAATCTAACCTCAAAACACGGATCAAATGGTTCAAACTCTAAAGATCAAGCTTGGGATCTAGCTCTCTCACTCTAAACTTCTCTTCCTCTTCCTAGAGCTTCTCTCTCTACAATGCAAAAGGTATGACACAAAATGATATGGGTTCTCAGATAGTACTTGACTTAACCCTCTGCTGGGACACGTGGCAACGCCGAATTGGATCTCCTCAAAAAGGTGACAGAATGACAAGACAAGAGTATGACAAAGTGTGTATAACAAGCAAGGTGACAAAGGCACTCTGACAAGGCAACGACCTCGGATCAAGACATAGGCTTTGGCAAGTAAGGTCTCAATGATCTCGGCTAGGAAGGATAACACTTGACCTAGCTGTGCCACACCTCGATCTAGCTCATACCAGTCCAGGAACAAGATCACTAGGTGCAAGGATCAAAAATCTAAGACGCCTAAATGATAACATATCGGCCTAGGTGATGTACACCTCGGCCTAGATGATGACATCTCGGCCAATATGCCTAGGTGACGGGGGAGGTCAACCAAGGTGATTTCAAGATGGTCCTAGGTGTAAAAGGTTCAAAGGTGAGACCTAGGCTTGAGATGACTTAGGCTTAACACACCAAGCAAGGAACAAAGCATACATATAATACTTAGGCAAAACAATTCAAAATCTACGAATGCAAGCTCATGAAGAAAAAATCATGCATATGTACATGAACATGACTAAGACGAGAATGAGGGTCATTACATATTGTGTTCCTCTTTTTAAATTGTGGATATCTATATTGATATTAGGTTTTCCATTCCGTATGTAGATTCTTGGTCTGCCCCTCCCAAAGGGCCAATTGATAGAATACAAGAAGAAGATTGGCATCTGGGCCATGAAGGTTTGGGATGTTCTGATTTTGAGGGGTTGTTTCTCTTAAAATTTTCTCTCGCTCGGAAAGAACGGTCCCTTTGAGGATTAGCTGAGAAACGGTTTTTTTTTTAAGATGTGATTTGTCGTACATGGATTTGGTGATAGCACTTGTTGCACAGGAAATGAAATCTGATATGGAAATTGGGTCTGGAGATGGGCCATTTGGCCACTTAAATAGTTCTGATTCGGTGTGCTCTTATTCTACTAAGCCAACACGATAACTTGCCAAGAGGAGGTGTTTTTACCCCTGGTATTGTAATTGGCTTAACAGATCTCCAAGAAAACAGAATGTCTTTTGGTATCATTTCAAAGGGTGCTCTCTCTTCCTAAATGGTACAATCTTGGTCACATTAATCCAATCCAGTAGCAGCATAGAATAAATTAAAAGCTGTATGATTGTATCCTGTGTGAGCTTCTTATATGTTTGCTTTGTGTAGAATGTAGATTTAATGAGAATGTTGTTTCATCTTCATCTGATCCAGTACTGAAGACCCTAAAAAAAATCAAAATCCTCAGTTTTTATTATTTGCATCTTTGATGCCCTCGTGCAAATCTGTTTCCACTTTCTTGTTTGAATGCCTTCCATCTAATTGCATCTTTATTAGTGCAAAAGGGATACTTTACAAAGCTCTGTAAGTAGTTTAGTATGAGATTCTATTTGTTTATAAACCCCTTCTCATGTTGAAAACACGACATTATTGCCAATTTTGATCATAGTCTACATTGATATGTAAAACACAAAACTGGGGATTATCACTTCTCCCAGGTCTCAATGAGTTCGATTAACCCTTTCATGGAGCTCCCACCATCTCCCACTGCTTTCCTGGCCTCTTCTCTAATACGCATTGCTTGCACTTTGTGCAATTCATTTCCCATCAGCTCCCCAACTCTCTTCCCTATCTCGTCGCCCTCTACTACCATCTCCCCTCCTCCCCAGTCCCAATCTTTTGCCCACATCCCCAATCCGATCCTCTCCACGACATATGCGTTCATCTTCTGGTCCCCGTGTTGAGGCCATGCTAACACAGGCACACCGTGCCACATAGCCTCAGACAATGAGTTCCATCCACAATGACTCAAAAACCCACCAACAGCTTGGTGAGACATTATCTCCTCTTGATTCAGCCAATCCTTCACCACCAAACCTTTTCCCTTGACACTCTCTATGAACTCCTCTCCCACCACCTCACCCAATTCCGCTGCATCTTCCCAATCAACTTTCTTTTCCTTCACCAACCATAGAAACCGACATCCGCTTCTCACCAATCCATCACCCAACTCTCTGATCTGCTCCCTTGACATAGCTGTCCTGCTCCCAAAACTAACATACACAACTGACCCTTCTGGTTGATCGTCAAGCCATGCTAATGGCCGGCTCCTCTCAAAATCACATGGATGAAACGGTCCAATGGCAGTCACCCGTGGTAGCCCATTTACTACTTTTCCATCATTAAGTGCTTCCAAGGACTCATGCTCGATACTTTGAAATGTGTTGATCAGAATCCCATCCGATTCTATCATCTTCTTTCCATTCTCGACGATCTGGGTTTTTAGGAGATTGTAAGTGTCTGACAGTAGCGATGGGGGAACCCATGATTTAGGTATAGGTCGCATACCTGGAATTTGAATTTCATCAGAATCATTAGTAGCTTGTGAGTCAACCATGCTGTGGAAGGACACGAAGAGTGTCAACATTTTAGCAGATGATGTGAACAAAATGTAGTTAGGGAGGCTAAGAGCTTGAGTCACGGGGATAACTGTAGAGGCCAAGCTCATGTCGGTGACAAGAACAGAGAGAGGCGGAGATAACGAGGAGAGAAGCGGTGGGAGGAGGTGGGAGGAGCGGCGAATGGCTTCGTATTGGGCATAGAAAGGGTCTTCTAAAGTGACAGAAGCCTCGTTCAGTGGGAGGAGACGAAGTTGCTTGTGGGTGATTGAAGGGAACGTAGAGACGAAGTGAGAGAGAGTTTGGGACTCGGCGAGGGAGACAGTTGAGTGAGGAGTGATGATGGTGACTCGGATGTTGCGGGAGGTTAGAGAAACTGCGAATCGGAGAAAGGGTGTTAGGTGACCCATGCCGGAGCCGGGAAGGAGAGCTACATGAGGAGCTGCTGATCTTTGGTGGTTGGAATGTGACATTTTCAGGGAAAATATTTTAGTATTTGTTAGTTTTGATTGCTTAGAGTGAGAAATGATATAAATATATATTGAGCTTTGAGTTCCAGAAAGTCAAATATGGCGATTGCTGATAGAATTCTTCCTGTGATTATGCTTTCGTGGTCAGCAAGATATGAAAGTTTGGTGGCAAATCATGTCAATAAGTCAGTTTCCTAGAAAGTCATCCTCGTGGTTTATTTGTTTTTGGAAGATTTTAGATTAGATTGCAGGAGTTTTGTTTTGTCGGAGAAAAAATTCATTGCAACCCTCGCTGATACACTGAACTTTAGTCTTATGTATCGAGCCTTGCTATGTAGTTCTTGTTTGGAATATGTTATTTTAGTAATTTTTTAATTTTTTGATTAAAATATAAAATAAAAAAAATTAGTATGTTTAAGATGATTTTTTTTACTTTTTATGTAAAGATATTCAAAAAGTAAAGAGAAATAATATTTTGACTTTTTTATATAAGCAATTAGCTTTTTAATTTTTTTAGTGATTTTCTAACTTTTTAGACTAAAAAATTGAGTTGCAAAATGTGGCCTTTTGCCCCATTTGGTCTCATTTTTTTTGCTCTTTTTTTTTTTCTTCTTCTTCTTTTTTCTTTCTTTCTTTCAATATATGTACTCTTTTGTTGAGCCTTTTTTTTCATATAATTTTTTTAAAAAAAAATTCAAAATTAGAAGGAAAAAATGTTTTTGCTCATTTCTCAAGTCCCCAAACTAAGCTCTCCAACTGTGGGAAAGTACATACAAACAAACAAGCTTATTATAACTTCCATACTTCTCCAGCTTGATTTCACATCAGGAAAAGTTAGGTATCTTGAATCAAAACTCTTTAATTTTAAATATAAAAATAATGTGTAGTTAGTTCAGATGCAATTCTTATATGGGAAAATGAAGCCATCATTCAAGTCCAATGAGTCTTAATTCAGTGCACTTTTATTTTACTAAGCCAACGTGGCGTTATTTCTGATTGCATGAGATTTATGCCATTACAGAGTTTGAAAAAATCATATGAAAGCAAAACACTACAAGTTCAAACTTGAAAACCACGTTAAAGTAAGAAATGACAAAGAAAAATGAACAAACAACAACTACTACTACTACATCAAACTTCCCTTCCTTCTATACATCCCATTAAACTAACGGTAATGATACATTCCACTAAAAGTGGTACTCTAAAATACCACTAATGAGATGACAAGCACTTTTAAAAAAAAAACAAGACACAAACAGTGGATCCTGTCCACTGCCATATCACTAGTGGTGCTTTTAGAGTACTACTTTTAGTGATCTCAAGCATTATTGTTAAACTAATACCTCCTACTTACCATCTCTCTCCTTCAACATTTCAATGACTGCCATTAGTGCATTCTCAGAGCTCCCACCAACTTCAAAAGCTTCCCTAGCCTCTTTCCCAACTTTCTTAGCACTTTCCCTCAATTTCTCATCTCCCATCAACTCTCTCACTCTCTCCTCAATCTCTTCACCTTTCACCAACCTCTCCCCACCCCAACCCCAGTCCTTCACCCACATCCCCAACCCCGCCTTCTCTACCACTTCGGCATTCATCTTGTGGTCCCCGTGTTGCGGCCATGCCAAGATTGGTACCCCTTCCCTGGATGCTTCCGTCACCGAGTCCCATTCGCATTGATTGACGAATCCTCCAATGGCATGGTGTGCCAGAATTGCCGCCTGGTTCACCCATCTTTTCATTACCACCCCCCTATTCTTGGTTTTTTCAAGGAAGGATTCACCTAGGAGTTCTTGGAGCTTCTTCTTTTCATCTTCGCCTGCTTCATTGGCTCTTAAGACCCATAGGAATGGGAATCCACTTCTCTCCAATCCTTTGCCTAGTTCTTTCATTTGATTCTCTGACAAGACCGTTCTGCTTCCAAAATTAACATACACAATTGACTTCGTAGTTTGGTCATCCAGCCACGGAAGACCATGCAATTTCTCAATCTTGGAAGGCTCGAGTGGACCAACTGGGTAAAGAGGTGGGAGATGGTTTAATGCTCTACCATCCAAGAGGGCGGATATTGTTTCTGGTTCGAACCCATTAAATGAGTTCAATAAGACACCATCAACTTTTGGTAGAGATTGAGCATTCGGTATTAAGTAGTCAGAAAGCAAATGATTCGATGGCGAATCATTGAGCCATGAGGGTGGAACGATTGATTTTGGAAGCGGGGCTAAACCCGGGATGTAAATTTCTCCAAAATCAACCTTAAATTTAGCAGGAGTATCGGACAACAATGTAGGAAGGTAGGCTACGGTGGAATAACACCGAGCAGAGGTAGTAGAGACAATATAGTTGGGAATGCCAAGATCATAAGTGATTTGAGCAAGGCTAGCTGCTACAACAAAATCAGAAAAGATGGCCGAGATTGGTTGAGGTAAAGAAGATAGGAGAGGAGGTAGGAGGTGAACAGAGCGATTGATTGCTCGGAATTGGGTAATGAAAGCATCATCACTGGGGGAATTGGAGCTGTTTTCTTGAAGAATCTTGAGCTCGAGGCTTGTGATGTTTGGATGGCTAGAAAAGAAGCTAGAAAATTGAGCAGACTCTTCAGCGCAAACGGTTGGTTGTGTGCTGATGACAGTGACAACACAGTTGCGCGAAGCTAGCATCACTGCGAGGCGGAGAAAGGGTGTTAAATGGCCCATGCCGGGGCTTGGGAAGAACACGACACGAGGGGGTTCTGCTCCAGTTCTGGTGAGGTTCAACATGGTTTGTCTGAGTATGCTTTGTGCAAAACTGATCAGGAATTCACAGTTAATCAGTCATGAAGGCATGTTTTCGAACTTTTAAATCTTGGCAATTTCAATCATTTCTTGTTTGCTAGTTTGTTGGTTTATTAAAGGAATCTAATTTGGAAATTTAAAATAAAACAACCAATTTTAGATTTGATTGAGCAGCCCCCATGAAAGATCTTGTCCCTGCAAATAATGCAATTTTGTAGTAGAATCATTCTCATGTCTATTTCCAACTAACAATTTATATAATCTCAATTTCATTGTTATGATGGTTTTCCAATTCTTTCTCTCCCTTTCTATCATTATAATTATCATTATGTATGCTTCATTAATTTTAATATCATATAGTTTGTTTGTTTGTTGTTATTTTTAGTTGCATAGATCAGCAAGAATTGATTGGTCATGCTCTACAAGAAAGATACCAAATTGAATCATTTGAAAGCCGCCCAAGCTGATAATGAAAAATCACATCGAAACATGGATTTAAAGAGGCTGCAATGATGAAAAATAAGAAATAAAAACAAAGCATACATTTGTTTCCCACTCCTTATGTTTTTCACATTCCCCATGATCTCTCTTTCCTTCTCTTCATTCTCTTCCCCTAGAAATTTTTACTAAAAATTTTACCTATAAACATCAATATAAGATTAAAATTTATTATGCATGCAAATCCCACAATACACAAAATAGATCTCAATCAAACTTCTGCCTTTATGATAAGTTTCTTGACAAATTTTCTTGGAAAGTAGTGTTTTCCATTTTTCATCTCCATCGAGCAGGGGTTGTGGAGATGATGTAACTTGGAATACCAAGGGATTGGAGCGACTATTGCAACAACAAAATCAGAAAATATGGCAGAGAACGGCTGAGGTAATGAACTCAAAAGAAGAGGAAGAAGGTAAACAAAGAGCAAGATCACCACTGTAAGTATCAAAGGTAAGGATTTGAAAATTCGGGGTGTTGGACATTAGGGTTGGTGGAAAAGAAATTGGCGAAATTGGAGATGTGGGTGGATTGATACCACGTTGTCATCATGGATACGCCATCAACTCCAGTCCTACAAAAAATACAAATGTCCCTCCTGTTTTAAATTCTAGAAAACTTTCTAAGTCTTCAATGTCTTCCAAACCTGATTAAATAAAATTAATGTAAAAATAATTTGAACTGGAGTACAGCACTTACAATCCACTTTTTACAGGGGAATTTCAGTGACAAAATACTAACCCTGAATTTCTTTTTGCTCATTGTGTTTTCACTTTTTCTCCCCTGATCAAAAATTATAAATTAAAAAAAGAAAAAGAAAATAGAAGAAAGATATCTTAATTTGCATTTACAAAATAGGAATTTAACCACCATTTTTTAAAAATAAACTAGATTCATTGCAACATATGCGGTTTGCATTGCAGCCTTGGCTCAGGACTTAAGTGTGCCTCTTCAATTCTTGTGACCTAATGAACTCTTCAATTTTCGCCTTCAGCTCAGTGTCGGGAATCAGCATATCTGAAGTTAGATGAGAACGATTGAAAGGGTCCGTCTGCAATTCATACAAAATAATTATAAGCATCTACAATATCTATATATAAAAATGTGTATGTAAAAAGTAAGGCTATGAGGTACCGTGTCGCTAAGAAGATGTCTCTGAATAACAGGCCGATCGACTGTGATTCTAGAAGATGGTAAAATCACTGGATCCTTCATTAAAGTGTACTGCTCATCAAGAAAAGTAATCAGCATGTGGCGGTTTTCTTAAACTAAGAACAACATAGCATGAAAAATAAATGAATTACAAAAACTTTAATTCCAAATCATCATGCTCAAACATTAGTATGTACGGTTGGCTTTTAATATCAAACTATATTTTATTTTATAACCCAAAAACACTGAAGACAAAACTTACTTGAATTGGGTCGAGGAACTCATCAGGTATCTCTCCAAGAGTGGCTTCAGTGTCCATGGCCTCAGAAGCTGCAACTTTGGCTTTTGCACCTAGCTCAACAAATTCCTGCACAATTCTTCCATCTTCATGAATTCTCCAGAGGACATCTGCTGCAGCACTAAACAACTGGGAGATTCAAACCATTAGATCACACTCGACCAATTATACTCCTTTAGGAGAGAACAAGAACCCTCCAATTTTTTCAAAATATCAACATAGAGAAGTAGTAAAAATAATCATCTGCAACTTTAGTTACCTGATCATTGTATGATCGACCATCCCTGGTGATGGCAGCCGGAAAAATATTCTCTTTATCACCCCTTGCCAGATGAACATAAATGTTGGCAATCTTCAAATCAAAGCATTTAAGTCAATATTGTTTCTTTTTATCCAAACTGTACTTGCATAACATGCGTAACACGTTTTTGAGCAAACAAGCAAAACAGATTTTACTGTAAAAACATGCTATATACCCAGGGACAATACAGGTAGAGGTGTGGAGTATCATGTTCAACACAAATGCTCCTAGAATCAGGAATCCCCAATCCGTCCAAGTTTGTTAGAAGCTCTGTTTGGTCCTGGTTTACCAAACAAACAAAGGTTGTATGGCCAACTAAGGTCGAACATTTGCTCTGTTGCATTTGCATATATCCGAACAAATCAAGTATGTATTTTTTGGGCCTAGTTGGCCTAACAAAACTTGAACCTAAGAAAGAGGTATCACCAATTATGTAGAAAAATATGCACGTCGTCATTTAGAGTCCTCATTCCTCAAATTTTCATTTAGAATCCTCATTACTCAAATAAATGTAAATGAAACAACAATAACTATTTATATGAGATTGGTATGACTTTTGAATGATAATGAGAATGGGAGAGAGTTGGGAAAAGAGATAGCTTATGATAATTGGTGTATGTTGGGTGAGTGGGGAAAAATTTTGGTTTTTTATTTAAGGAATTGTTGTCCCCAAGTGCAATTTTGCTTAAGAGTAAAATTGTAATAAAGATTCATTAATTAGTCGTGTAGAAAGAAAAAAATGGGGTGCATTTAGAAGCACCATCTATTTAAGTGTTTCTTAATCTAAGTTATTCCCCGAATAAAAAACATACTGTTCACAGACAAAATTGAGATTTCTTTTTAATGCCTACCTGCTTAAGCAACTGCTTTGGATGGAACTCATACTTGTCAGGATCCTTTAAATAAAGAGATTTCCTTTGGGGCCCCACAAGTTGCAACAAAAAGTAATTAAGCATGCTGGCTACTCTCTCAACCTGAAAGAAGAAATACCCAACTTTGGTTTGAAATCAATATAACAGAGTAAAATTCATTGAGATCTGACTGAACAGTTTCAGCAAGATAAAGTCATGAATACAGAGGAGAAAACACATTACCATCTCTGGCAGTAGGAAGGGAGCTGTAATCTGCTCAGAAGTAAATGATAGCATGCTCACATCTTCATTTGCCAACTTCATATCAATGCGAATGATCTAAATGCACCAAAGAAATTTAAATATTACTAGGGGTTAAAAGGGCAAACAACTACAGCAACCAAAAAAAAAAAAAGAAGGAAAAAAGAAAATGACATTTTCTTGGGAGTGGAACAAGCGGGTCCTCTCCTGCCTCTCTTGGGCTGGTCTTCGCTCCCATTCCGCCGTGTTAGACATCTCAGCTTCCAGCTCTTTGAGTTCAAGAATTTTGTTAAGACTTTCATCAAGAAGAAAAATGCTATCATTGATCAGGAAGTTTAAAAAGTTCAAATACACGCCCTTCTCTTCTTCCTTGGCAATCTGGAACAGGATACAAATGGAAGGTGTAAAAGTTTTGTTCACCTAAATTCACAGGGCTCGCAAAAAGAAATTGTACACATTACAGTTCATGAATATGACTCTACCTGTCTCCATGCATTGCGGTGACTAGGAACCTGCCATAGGTATTCGAGAAGTTCTGCAATATTATGGCGGATGTTGAACTTGTCATAGAACTGCACAAGGACGCAGAACAAAAAAGCCAATCAAAAAGCAGAGACTATAAGGTGGTGTTTGGAAGAGTTTTGGAATTATGATTTGAGAATAGAGTTCTATTTTGAGTTTGTGAGTTTTGGAATTATGATTTGAGTGTGGAAAATTTGTTTGGTTAGAAGTTTTAAAAAGAATTTTAAATTGCGTTTGGAATTTTTGATGTGACATATGATATTTGATACAAAAACTTATAACTCATAACCAAACACACAACTCAAAATTCTATTCAAAGCTCATAAAAAAATGTAAAAAATTCTGCATTTTTTTTATTTAAAATATAAAAAATAACAGATGCCAATTGTAAAAAAAATTAAAAAATAGCACTGTTCTAGTCAACTGGCCAGACGTCTAGGAGGACGACCGGTTAACCTAAATATTCCCACCTTGGAAAGAGTTTTCAAAAGTGGATGCGGAATTAATTTTTAAAAACTCTAAACAAACAAGACACTGAAAACAAGAGGTGAAAATATGTTTGGAGAAGCTAACCAAACACAACCTAAAGCTTTCCATCCTTGAAAGTTGAAAGTCAAATGTTGGAAATTTCAATGGACTTGATCATATGAAGCAAATTTAGAACATGAGAATATCCTCGAGAAAGGGACTAGAATTGAGTGTGACAAAGAAAATTGAATAATTTGACTCATTCCAGCAACATAATTAAAAAAATAAATAAATAAATAAAACAGCCAATGTCATAAACGTCTAGCGGTGTCACCACCATTGCCTGAAACCCAACCCAAAACAACAAAAGATAATTAAACCTAGTAATTGGGAATTTTTGGACTGATTAGCACTTCATGCCTTAGTCCAGATCACACCAGGTAATGCTGTTCTGGAAGCCAAAAAGACAATAGATTAATCTTGCTCCATCCATGTGGAAGTCCAAACCGATGTACCGATGTTCATCTTGTCTTACTAAACAATCCAGAGATAATGCTAGGTGCTTTCGATGCTTATTGAATTAAAGAAAATCCTGTGAATTCGATCTAAACATAAACCTTCAGAATGAAAGTATGAAAATACCAATGTTTTTGGCACCTAATAGGAAAGAACTATGATGTCAAGGAATCTCAAACATTTAAAATCAACATTTATTAAAAGAGGACTCAGAGCATCTAAGAAGGGGAAGAAGAATATGTCAGCAAAGAAGAAGAACCAAGCAGAAGCATAAGATTAGGTCTGTACCAAAATGGAACAATAAGAATTTAATAAAAATAAAATAAGAAAAGGGCAAAACTTGAGGTCTCAAGAATGAGTCAATGATAATATCTGGGTGGCAAATCACCTGTGTGTGTGAACCTGTGAACTCGATGTCAACATAAAGCTTTAGAAGATTCCTTACGAGATACTCTAGAGACAGTTGGTGTCCTTCAAATAGAGTAGCTGTGACAGATGAGCTGCTGCGTGCAAAAGTTTAAGGCAGTAAATACCTAAAATATTCAGAAGAACCAACAAAAAAAAATGTTTTTTTCCCCTTTATGTGGAAAAATAAATAAAGACAGGAATCAGTGAGCTTTCTATTTCTGTAAATTGGAAAAATAAATAAAGACAGGAATCAGTGAGCTTTCTATTTCTGTAAATTGGAAAATATGAAAATACCTTCTACGGGGCATCCAACAATTAAGCACTTCAACCATTTTTGCTCTTAGATACGGATTTCTGATGAAATCTGGACTTGCCATGAACATGATTATAAAGTTCATAAAATCATCCTGTCAAGCAATAATGAACCAAAATATACTAAAGATGTCAAAGACCTATGGAGAATAAGCACACCATACATTCATGATAATTTTTTGGTATGTAAGGTACCAGTAGGACACCGTCTAAAGCTTTAGGAATCCGAGAAGCAAAAATAAGCAATTCCATGGCATCTTCCACAAAGTGTTCTGGCATGCATGCAAATTCCATTGGGCATGTAGCAGGCAGAGGCATTTTAAAACCACCAACCAGATCAACCAACCAAACCACCATTAACCGGTAAAAAGACAGCGCACGGTGAAGAATTTCCCCATCCTAAGAATAAAGCAGTGGACCCATCATGTCAGTAACCAACATGAGAACAGATTATTTAATTTTATAAATCAGCAAGCAGTTTCCATTGACCAACAAGCTTTGGCTTAGTTGGTAGATGATGGGGCAAACCTGCAGTGTAGATCTAAGTTTCAATCCTTATGGGAAGTCATAACAAATTAAAATACTCTGATTTCCTGGCAATATTTAAATCATTGCATAATGGTACACACATATTATAATACATGAAGAAGCTAACTTCTTAAATTACTAGAATGCTACAGTCAGTAGAACTATATGCAAAGGGCATGTGCATCAACACACAAAATACTCTTCTTTTTTCATAAGCAACACAAAAAATACTCTGATACGCTGTTTAAAACCCATATTCCAAGATAAATACAAATGTTCTCAAATAACTTCTATCTGTATAAAAACTACATATGACGAACTGAAAAAAAAAAAAAAAAAAAAAAAAAAAAATTAAAATGGCAACATTATGATTAATAAAGAGATATTCTAACCCAACTGAACATGGCCTAACCGCAATTACTTGGATAAGCAATTAACAACGGAAAAATATTCAGCCGCAAGGCCATTATCTTCTTTTGAATGATACAGAATCCCACTTTGTTTCCTCTAGCCATGAACCAATATCCTAGCGAAGAAGAGAAGCTTTTACGATTCAAAACATTTCTTATGATCCCAATAAACTGGTTATTTGGGGGGTCCAACAAGGGTTTTTTAAATATAACAGTACACAACCAAAAAAATCATGTACAATCAATTCCTTGTTCTTCCCCAAGACAAAAACCAGATTTCTAAATTTTATTTTTTTCAAAATAAAGAATCCTGTATTTTGGAGAAAAAAAAAAACTATAGAAGCATTCATCCACCCCCAAAAAATCAAATTTTAGCTTCCATCCCTGACCAATGAAAATTATCAGATATTTTATTGCTGCAAAAAATATCTAAGCCCTACACAAGCTCCCCCAAAAGGAAGATAGTGAACAACCACTCTCCATGATGACAGCAGAACAATAGTTGCCAACCAAGACCTCCACCAGAAACCAGACTTAATGAAGTAGTTTGGCAACAAAAGAGAGACATGTGAGCCATCCCCTAGCAATTTTCTTGGTAAATCATCAAGATTCCTGCTAGTTTTTAAATTCTTAGTTTCTCCCTGATTTACCCAAGCCATATGGCAACAGATCTGCAACCAACCAGTTGTCTACTCTGAACCTTGTCTTAAATTGAACGTAGTGCATTGGATGAGAAGAGAGGCCATGAAATTTGACAAATAATGACAAATCAGCGGGTGAACATCGAACATAATTAATTGAATAAGCATAATTGGATGAGTTAAAAAAAATGATGTCAACTATGGAAACTACTGTTCACTAGCACAATATGTAAAACCAACATAAAGTCTAAAAGATATTATCAACAAAGTTAAACAAAAGAAAGCCATCAAATCTTAAACATGGACAATATATACACAGACACACAAACACATGCACACCCACCCACACACACACACACACACACAAAGATGATATACCCTAAGTATCTGAGCTTCATAACATAGCTTTTCCTCCGAATATAACTCAATTTCTTTCTCTAGGCGATCTATATCCAGATCCAGCTGCGCTGACGGTGCTTGCCCCTGCATGGCTTTGAAAGTGGAGAGAGTATCTTCGCATCTTGAGATATCCTGAATTCCATTCAAACAACAGACATCAAGAATTAATGAAAGAAACAATATGAACAAATTAAAAGAAATGCAGTTCCCGGAAGAAAGGGAAAAAAAATTGAAAATAAAAAATAAAACTTTTAAAATTACTAAAACAACAGACAGGCCATTACAAACGACTAATTTGGTCTTTCTATCTGCACAGAGAAAGCATTTCATTACCTGAACAAGATGCTTAAAGTCAGAAAATGCTTTCAAGAGGCCCAAGTTTAGCACCCTTGCAGTCATAAAGAAACATTCACAAATAAATGTGTATTTAGCTTTTCCAACACAACTGGACATTGGCTTATTGTGGAGAAGAGAAGGTACGCCGACATTAGTCCCAGAACTGGTAGCTTCTTGAGACTGTAGCAACCGATTTTCTCCATCATTTTGTTGTTTAGAGACATCAGTTTTCTGAGGATTTTCTTTATCTAACCATTCAGTTACTTCTTCCGATGACGCATGTAGAGCAGTCAATCCTCTAATATAGGTTTATGAGCAATATTCAAGAACAAAGGCAAGAGATCAGAGAGGAGGAGAAAAAATAGAAAGGGAAAAACCTAATAGATAGGGAACAGAAGACTCACCTTAAATCCAACCGAGTACTGTAAAATACATATTTAGGATCAATTTTGTCCCTCTTTGTTAAATTTGCATCTAGAAATGGCTCACATAGATGAAGCATAACAACACTGAGATTGACAAACATTCCTGAACTTGCACAAGTCATTGGGTCAACCTGAGACCAATACATAAGAGGCAAGGTCAAAATTAAAGAAGAGGGGGCAAATTTCTCAAAATCTGTACTTCATCAGAGCAAAACAGAGAACAAGAACCGGTAAAACCGTGGTGTCTCCTTTCACTAGAGACATTTTTAGGAAGCAACAACATTGGGTTACTAGTTCTAGCATGTTATTTGGTATGTGAGATTATTAATATTTAACAATACTATGTCTTCATAATATTTGGACATCGCAACTGTATCTTGAATGATGCTATATCAGAAATCATACCTGTATATGGGCCCTTGATGAGTTTTGATTTATCACCTCTCCAAGATACTCAAGGACATTTTCACGAGTTTCAGCATTTTTGAGGAGACATCGAAGAACTTCTACCAGACCATTATACAGATTATTCATGACAGTTTTAATTGTTGTGAATGAAGAAGATAAATCTGCCGGACGACGTGTTGATGCTTCTGAGAAGCACTGCTGTCTGGTGTTTACAAGAGACAAACACTCTGAAGTAAGAAAGCTTTCTTAAGCAGTGTATCACATCCAAAATCATCACAAAACTACAGATTCATTTTGAAGAAACAAATACATAGGACTCTAGGCAAAGACTTCAATAAGAAAATCCAACAAAAAAGTCAACAACTAAGGCCAAGTTTGTCTAACCAATATAAGTGTACTTATTTCATCTTTTTATCTTTTTTGGGTCACATCAATCAACATCTCCTCTCTACTTTTTCTACACATAATACAAGAAAAGTCAAAAAGTGCACTTATTCTAAACTTCCCAAACTTGGCCTAAATATTTATAGGGTATGTTTGGTTTGGTTTTGAGAGAGTAGTTTTTAAAAATTGTTTTGGAGAGAAAGTTTAAAATTTTTTTTGGTTTGTTTGGCTGTGTATTTTGAAAGTAGTTTTGGAGTTTGGGAGTTTGGAATGATTTGATATTTTGTTGTAATTGAGTAGATGTGTGTAAGAGAAAAAGTGATTGAGAATGAGAGAGGAGTGAGAAAAAGTAATTGATTGATGTGTAAGAGAGAGAAAGTAATTTTAAAAATTGTTTTGGAAAAATTACAAACCAAACAAGTTTTTTAGAAAAAATTTCCCAAAATCACTCTACAAAGCCAAACCAAACCAAACATACCCATAGTTTTTCTACTTCATGAAGGCTATACAAATTGACCATAAGAAAAACAAGGGAAGGAAAAAAAGTATGCATTGAAAGAAAAAATTCATCCAGAATCATCCTCTATATAGGAAAACTCCTTTGCCTAAGGAAGTATACAACTATGTGACCCCCAAAATCTAGCAAAATAAAAGGCCTGACTGAATGCACAAATGTATTATTAGGTGATCCAACTCCTGAAAATCAGATTTGCATATAACTTACCAAAATAAGTAGAGCCATTTAATAAGTCAAAAGGGCTAGTTAATATCCTCGCCACAAGAAATCAGTAGTCAAAATGTTATCACAAACTGCCTTCCACACGAGACAATTTTCCCAAATAATCTTCTTCCAGCAAAATTTTATTCAGCCCATCTCCATAAAACAGTTTTAAAAAGAACTTCTCAACAACAAAGTGCTTAAATTACAGGTATCTCAAACTTGTTCAATCCATCACAACAAATATAAAACCAACAAAAGCAGATCCATATAAAACAAATCAGAATCGTGCAGTCACCCAAGAAATCATGCAATCAAATAACTACATAAAGTCACTTGCATACAGAACTATCAGTAGTTGAATAACAAAGATCAGGAAAAAAGCATGTTTAATGTGTAACTTCAGTCTCGACTATTGACACCAATAATCAAACCAAATTCTCACATAGTCACACTTCATTAGATATACACCAATCTTTTCTTATGCTCATCTCACTTTCCATAAAATTAGTTTGAGTGAAAACTCAGGTAGCGTTTGGTAGAGTTTTGTAAATGTGATTTGAGAGTATGAGTTGTATTTTGAGTTTGTGTGTTGTGGAATTATGATTTGAGTGTAGAAAATTTGTTTGGTAAAGAGTTTTGAAAATAGTTTTGGAAAAGAAGTTTGATTTGAGTGGGGAATTGTTGATGTGACATTTGATATGTGATACAAAAATTTACAACTCGTAACTAAACATACAACTCAAAATTATTTTAAAACACATAAAAAGTTAAAAAAAATTTAAGAAATATTTTTTTCGATTACATAAATCAATTGCAAAAAAAAAAAAAAAAAAAATCCGGTCAACCGGCCGGTCAACCGGCCGGACGACCCGCGAACAAAAATTTTCAAAGCCTGAGAAGAAGGGAAGCGTCTGCTTTTGCAGGTGTTCTCAAATGTTGATTGGAGAACTGTGCGGAGAACACAACCAAACATCATTGTGGAATTAAGGTGTTGAAAACGATTTCTAGAATCGTTCCAAACAGAGCCTCAATTTTCCTTCTTTTTGGATCGAGTCATTTTAATGTAAGATGAAGTTTTTGTTCTCTCAAATTGCACCTTTGGTTATTGGATGTCTATTTTCTACTCTTATTTATTTATTTCTCTACTCTTATACTATCTCCTATTTATATTGCAATTTTCTTGCACATTCACTTAACATAACCAAAAAACTACAAAATAAGGCATCCACTACCCAAGAGTTATGCAATATATATTATACAGATTCTTATAACATACAAAAACAAAAAACAAAAAGAAAAAGAAACATGAGATAAACAGAATTGCAATTATAAGCAAAATACAACAAACCAGGAAAAAAGAAAATGGAACTCACCCAACATCAGGCTGACTTTTGAACATGCTATGATCTGGAAGAGCACTAACACGGAAAAAAGGGCCCAAAATGCTTGTCATCTCGATTGCACGACCATTCATATACGAACTCTTGGGAATCCACCAAAGGTGGTTCACCAGAGACTTTGCAGCAATTGGAAAACTAATCAAAAACAACAAAGCCCTCAAAGGCTGCTGAAAATTTCCTAGAGCAGTCACTGGAAGTACACTTCCCCGCAAGTCTTCATACAATTGCTTAAAAATAGGGTCCAAACTATCGAAATCCGAATCCCTAAAAAACTCTTGCAGAAACCCAGGAGGACAAGCAACAGCACTGCTACTGCTACTACCTCCAAACCCATCAACTGAGCTCGAAACTTCCGAGAAAATCAACGGCAACAAGGGGGACACATTCGACTTACTCGTTTCCCAATTCGGAAACATATCAGGAATAGCCAAATGAATCCTGCAATACGAGACCGACAATTTCTTAGCTTGTTTAACAACCGATTCCATCTCAGACCTCACAACCTTATCTTTCATATTAGCAATCTTCTTCCCCTCATCATACGCGCGACGATAACACCCAATAAGATACCGAAACGGAGGTTCGGCCGATGAAAAATTCCCCGAAAGCCGATCGATCAAAACCCTCTCCATCAAATCCCTAGACAGTCTCAATTCTTTCCCCTCACTGAGAATTTCAGCCGCAGTCATCTCCAAATAGACTATCCTAGCATCGTTCTCCATCGAATCAATTAGGGTTACAAGAAAGATCTTCCTGAGAATAATATCCTCGATTTCCGCAGGAGACCTTTGGGGTTTTTGACTCGCCATAACGCCCAATCTATAAAACCCTTTGCGTGTGTGTGTGTGTATAATGAAATTGAAAATCGAATTCAAGCTTCGAATGAGTCGAGTGGTAGCATTTACAAACACAAAGAGATGGGTATGGTATTCATGATTTAGGGTTTGTGTTTTAGAGGATCAAAAACGCAGGTCAGAGAGTAACATGGTTTGGCAATAATATAGTTCGATGAAAGAGCAGAGTGATGAACTCATACAACGAGAGATACAGAGAGAGAGTAGAGCACACAGACATCGTTGGGTCTGTCGAGGGTATCAAGTATCATCTCTTTGACGACTTCGAGGAAATCCTAGTTTATATATTGAACAAATTGATGATAATTATATCGACAATGCTACCGACTTAAAAAAAAAATAAAAAAACCATAGATTTGGGTTGGCTATTGTACGGGATGCATAATAATTACTGTTACGTAGTTAAATGGTTCATTTTGAGATTTATTTTAATAATTTGGATTGTTTATATTTGAGAATATATCAAGTAGAATATATTTGTAAAAAATTAAGTTAATCGGATATCGTTTATATATTCATCTACTCATATTTATATCTATAAAAATAAATAACAATTGTGATTTAAAATATTAAAATGAATATAAATGTGAGTAGATTAAAGGATAAACGATACCTGCTTAACTTGATTGTTTGCAAGTATATTCTACTTAATGTATTTAAAACTGTGAATAGTTCAGATTACAAAATGAGCCCCAAAATGGGCCCATTTGGCTGCACAACTGTAGCTGTTGTGCATCCCATACAGTAGCCACCCCAAATCCCCATGACCCCAAAATGATGTAGACCAATTATGTGTTTTTGTTTTTTTATTTTTTTTCCTTTTCCTTCATGAACCAATCACAGGTGAGTAGGGGTTGTGGAGTTGTGTTTTTTGAGGTCTGTATAACATTGTTGTTATATACAAATAAAATTTTGGATCAATTAAAAGATTTGTTGAAAATATAAATTATTTCAAATTTATAATATTTTATTTTATAGTATTGAAATGGGGATTAAGATATTAGAGTTACTGATTGTGACGATGAATCGATCGTGAATGTAATTATTAATGATTGTTGGGTGTTTGATGGTTATTATTTTGTTTTTTTGTTTTATTTATTTATTCTTTTGTATTGTAATAATGCCACTATGTATAAAGGTTTTCCTCTTATTTTTTGTGCTGAATGATTTAATATTGAATATGTAATGTATTAAGTCTCATATTGTCATAATTCAAACCCGTCTCTATAGGTTTAATGTCGTAATTGGCCAGTAATCCTAGAATAACCAAAGGCCTCTAAACAAATTAAACAAAATACAGAAGCTAGCTGAAGAAAATACAAGCATACAATGTCTATAGAGCTGTGTAGACATACATGGGACAAAAAAAAATTAAAACTTGATATGCATATCAGTGACGTCATATTTACATTAGTCTTACGTCACCAAAACTCACATAAATACATCTTACAAAAACTTGTTCAGTCAAACAAAAGAAAACAAAAAGAACTCAAAACTTGATAACAAAACACGACCACATCAAAACAGGAACCTCCTCGAGAGGCATAGTGGCTGGCCAACACAAAACAATCCAAGCAGCAACTTAGGCCTGATCATCTACATACATAAAACAATACGGTGAGTTAGACCCTAGTGAATAATAACAGAGTAAAGGTTTAATGATTGATATCCATAACAAATTCAAAAATCAAAATTCAAATCAGAAACAAATTCATATTCGTATTTAGAGTTCACATATTCCATATGATCATACGTGGTACATCCATAAGCGCCAACAAATCCGATGACCCATAAAGGGATAACCATAAAGGCATTCTGATGACTCATGTGCACAAAGACATTTCTAATGACCCATAAAGGGATGGCCATAAAGGCATTCCGATGACCCATAAAGGGACGCATATCATATGATACTAAGGATGCCACGAATTCATTTCAGAAACTTAGACAATCATTTATTCATACAAAACATAGCATTTTAGAAAACTAATCATTTCATATCATCAAAAATAATTAAAGTTAAGCATAATTTTAACAGAGTTATTACTCATAGATGACTCTGATAGTAGATCAGACGAATCAAACAATCAAACAGCTAAGGTGCATGACCTACACAAACACATAGCGAATACAGATTGAAACGCACATTTTGAAAACACTTAACTTGTTTCTTTTCTATCTCAGTGTGTTTCTGCTCCTTATCCTCATTATTATGTCTTAATTAAGACTTATGAATGCCTAAGATGCAATGAGGATGCCAAAATATGTGTTGTAACACTTAGGCAAATTTCTGAAAACAGGGTCTTCGTTTGAGTGCAACTTTGGTCACTCGAGCAAACTGCAAAATTTTGCAAAACTTCTGGGAGCTCTTATTTTACGTTCGAGCGCAACTTCTGGTTACTCGAGCCAAGGTTCAAAAATAGGCACGATCACTCAAGCGCAGGTTCCCTCGCTCAAGCGGAGGCTCATGTCTATAAAAGTATTAGGAGCATGAATTTTATGCTTGAGCCAACTTTTGGTCACTCGAGCGGAAGTGCAAAACAAAGAGTGGTCGCTCGAGCGTAGGTTCTATCACTCGAGTGATGATGCAGAATTCTAAAATTTTCAGATTGATGTTCAAGATTTCAAAGCTTTAAAATGCATCATTTGGGCTCAAAACTTGAAAAAACATGTCTAAACTTGTAAACATCAAGAATTAAGGATCATTTCATAAAATCAAGGCCCAAAAGTAAGTCAATTGTCCAAAATTCAACTTGAAACTTAAAGAACATGACTTGCATGTAATGATATGAGCTTCAACTTTTCAAAACATGATCAATTGAGATGTTTGGTACAAAAACATGTTGAATTCTCAAAACATAGCCAAGGTAAGGTCATGCATGTGAAAATTTTTGAGTAAACAATTTCAAAATACCATGATATGTACACGCATGCTAGACATGGCCTCAATTCTACTTCTTTAACTTATTTCTTGCATCTCTTTCCTCAATTATCTTAAATTCATGTATCAACCAACTCAAGTACAAATCTAAAGGTTTGGATTCTTACCTTAAGTGTTCAATTGGGCTCTAAATGACCAATTCTCAAAGTCTCCAAGCTAGTTCATCCAAAACTCCTAGCTAATCTCCCTTCTCTAGCTTTGATCTCAATTTCTTCCTTCTCTCTCTCTCTCTCTCTCTCTCTCTCTCTCTCTCTCTCTCTCTTTCTCCCACGTTTTTCTCCTCGAAAGATGATGAACCAAGAGAGTTTAATGTGTGTATAAGCCTTATATAGGCTTGATTAGTGGGCTTAATTAAACTAGGCTTACTACTAATCAAATGGGCATTATTTTATTCTAATTATTTGGTTCTGAATTGAATTCTAATTAAATTTACCATAAAATTCTAAAAATTCTAAACAACACATATACCGAGTCGATTTTGTGATCGGATGCTGATAAGGCTTTCAATTCACATAATGAAACAGAAACACAAACAAATATTTCTATGACAAACAGATATAACCACACATAACACCATGCACATGCAATTAATGTAGGATTTTCTCTTAATTATTTATTAAGCATTATCATGGTTTAACAATTAATCACAGGTCGGGGCTTTTACATATATTTTCGCATATAAAAAACAATTTTTAAGTTAATTAATAATTTTTAATTAATAGTTTTAGTAATTTCTATAAGAATTTTTCCTAAATATGACTTAATGTGGCTTATGCATGATTATTCTAGATTCATCTCATTAAGAAATATACATGTACATTAATTAGATGGTGGCTAATTATTGATGAATGCACCTATATATACAATGTATAGAAGACTAATGGAGATAATGTCAATGCATTGAATGTGATAGATTCATAATGAATCTTAAAGATGCATTATGTATCTATTATGAATATATAAGATACATTAATCTATCTAATGAATTCATTAATATAGAAGATGCATTATGTATCATGAATGGATTCTTTGATGGGAAGAATACTAGTATAAATAGTGTAAGGTCTCAAACCATACTCTCCATCAAAAACTTAAGTTGTCACCACAAGAAGGCTCACATCACCTAGAGAGAGAGAAGTGGTTTGAAGATCTTAGACAAGTAAAGAACTTAAAGATCAAGATCTTCCATTCAAGGTTTCTTTTTCTTAAAAGAGGATTTCATACTATCATGGATCAAAATATGTATTCACTTATTTTGTATATTAGAAATTCATATAGTTTTTATGTATAGAATTGAATCCTTAATGGTTTTTGGTTTATGTTTCGCAAAGTTTTCTATCAATTGGTATCAGAGCAATGGTTCTCAATTCTGATGCATGAAACATATAAGTATGAATTTCATTTTATGATGATGTTTGGTGTAACAAGTGCAAAACCTTGATTTACACTTGTCCAATTTTATTTTATTTTTGGCCAATCTTTTATTCTATTGATATTAAAATAAAAATTGAAAATTATTGAACAAGTGGTAATTAAGATAATGTTTTATGCACTTATAATGTTTTGTTACACACCTTATGAGTTGAAACATTGTTGATCAGCCCAACAAAGGTTCAACACTATGTATGTTTGAACAACCGAGATGATTAGTATAATAAATATAGCAATAAGTTTTTCTGTCTAACGGTGATAAACTGCTCACGTGCTTTAGTTAATAAAATAAAATAAGAGACATTGAGTTTTTCTGCCCAACGGTGATAAACTCGTTACGGTCTTAATGATTATTTTATTTTATTTTATGTTGTTTATTTTTATTAGTCATCTCATTTACTTTTATGAATTGTTAAAATATATTGTTATTCGGCCCAACGGAAGGATAACTTGATTTCGTATCTAACTAATTATGTTTTATAGTTAGATATATTTAACTTGTGGTGTTATTTTTATAAGATGTGAAAAGTAATTTTCTTGATTATATTATGTAATGGATATTATGTGTTTGCAGCATTGAATCCTACTGCAATTAATAGTTACTTGTCTGGTATTGAAGCTTTGAGTGGAACTAATTTTAAGAAATGGAATGAACAAATTGGAATTGTTTTGG
This sequence comes from Camellia granthamiana, assembly GCA_036172215.1. Taxonomy (NCBI): domain Eukaryota; kingdom Viridiplantae; phylum Streptophyta; class Magnoliopsida; order Ericales; family Theaceae; genus Camellia; species Camellia granthamiana. The sequence goes on from CM069906.1 coordinate 11,434,341, forward strand.
CAATTATGGATTTAGACTATGCATTAAGAGAGCCAACTCCTACAAAGCCTAATGATACAAGTTCTAAGGAACACATGGCTTTATATGAAAAATGGGAACGCTCTAATCACTTAAGTCTAATGATTATGAAAGGCTCAATTACGCCTGCAATTCAAGGAGCAATTCCTGTTTCTGAAAGTGCAGTGAGCTATATGAAATCTATTGAAGAACAGTTCATTGGAACTTCCAAATCCCTTGTTAGTACCCTCATGATTAAAATGATGACAATGAAATATGATGGTTTGAGTGGTGTTCGTGAATATATCTTAAAGATAAATGACATGGTCTCTTAATTAAAGGGAATGGACATGGAAATTTCTGAAGATTTTCTTGTTCATTTCATTATGACTTCTCTTCCTGCGCAATTTGGTCCTTTTAAGATCAATTATAATATGCAAAAAGATAAGTGGAAGATGAGCGAGTTAATTACCATATGTGTTCAAGAAAAAGAGAGGCTTAAAGCTGAAAAGCCTGATATGGCTCACCTTACCACCTTGGGTCCAACCAAAAAGATTTTCAAGAAAGGCAAAAATAAGAAGAAGAAGAATGCAAATGATGAAACTCACAAGGCTAATGAAGAAAATAAGATTCGATGTCATTTCTGTCGAAAGAAAGGTCACATAAGAAAGGACTGTCCAGGTTTTAAAAGTTGGTTGGACAAGAAAGGTAACACTCAATGCTTTGTGTCTTATGAATCCCTTTTGGTAGATGTTCCACCAAATTCTTGGTGGATTGACACTGGTGCAAGTATTCACATAACAAATTCTATGCAGGGATACCTTACAAGTCGGAAACTAAATAAAGGAGAACGAACCATTACGGTTGGGAATGGAATAGAAGTGGACGCTGAGGCTATTGGCACCCTCTGTCTAATTTTAGACTCTGGTTTCATTTTAGATTTAGTAAACACAGTTTATGTTCCTGTTTTTACTAGAAACCTAATTTCTGTTTCAGAACTTGATTCCTGTGGTTATGAATTTAAGTTTGGAAATAATAGAGTCTCTTTATTCCACAATTCTCATATGATTGGTTCTGGTACTTTATATGGTAATCTTTATTCATTGAATTTAGATTCCACTTATGCACAATCTCTTTTATCCTTTAATGTAAACGACTTGGTAAACAAAAAGAGAAAGCGAGTGAATGAAAATTCATCCATGTTGTGGCATAAGCGCTTGGGCCATATATCAAGAGAAATGATGCAACGTCTTATTAAAGATGGAATTTTAAGTTCACTTGATTTTTCTAATTTTAGTACTTGTCTGAATTGCATTAAAGGAAAATACACAAAGACAAAGAAAAAGGGTGCTACTAGGACTACTGAATTATTAGGCACAATTCATACTGATATATGTAGTCCCTTTACTGTTCCAACTATTTCTGGAAACAAATATTTTATTACTTTTATTGATGACTTTTCTAGGTATACTTATGTGTATCTTATTCGTGAAAAATCAGAAGCACTGGATATGTTCAAACTCTATAAAGCTGAAGTTGAAAATCAACTTGGCAGACGGATTTAAAGTGTAAGATCTGATAGAGGTGGTGAATATTATGGTAGATTCACTAAGTTGGGTCAAAATCTAAGTGCTTTTGCTTTATTTTTGGCTGAGAATAGTATTGTTGCTAACTACACAATGCCTAGTGTATGGGGAGCAAATATTCAGGCGAGCCTGTACTCCTTTCTTCCAAGCTCCTGTCTGTCCGATCGACCTGCGAGCACAACGGCGATGAGCTACCCAACGGTGTGTGGCCGGAAAACCCCTTCGACGATCAAATTAGAACACACACACAGGGGATAGACAGAGAGAAGGGAGAGTGTTGAGTGTTTAGTGAATATCTCACCAAATGTTCATCTACCTCAGCATGGGAGGCGCAGACTTGCTTATATACCTTCTGCGCCCCAAATCTACTCCCATTAGTCTCTCGACACGTGGTGCTGCTATCCCATCTGTCAGCACAAATCTAGCTGAACATCACCTAATTGCCAACCCACACCACTGGGAGCTCGGCAGCCGGGCTGCAGCATCTCGGCTGTCAACGGCCGTGCTGCGCAGCTAGCCAGAGCGTTCCGCTCGCCAAGCTCAATGACAACCGAGCTCGGCTGCATTCCGGTTTAGCCGAGCTTGGGATAAGTCATGCTGGTTAGCCGTCGGCCTTCCTGCCGAGCTAACGCATGAACCGTGGAACCCAGTGAGGCAGCGGACATATCGGCCAAACCTCACTTGACCGGCTAGTACGACATCAATTATGCAATTATACCATTACCGAGCAACTATGCCATTACCGAGCAAGTAGCTCGGTTTCACAGCAACCGTGCCATTACCGAGCGAAAATCCTTTCTGGATGGGCCCAGGCTGCCACGACCCAAATGTGTTCGGCCCACAATTTGTTCGGCCCTTACCACGGCCCAATCCAAATCATAAATCTCCCTCTCAATTGCCCCTTAATTCCGTCCGCGCAAGCGTGACTGGGATTACCTGTTCTGACCGGGATAACTCTTCATCGGTTCACAGTCTGCTAGACGGTGACTGGGCTAGTTGACTTACCTGTCTTCAAACTTGCCCGGTCGACGCCTCGACTTGGCATCCTGTCTCTTCAGTACTGACGCCGCCGTCAATAGGGACACGTGTCGTTTGCTTATTGGCCTCGAGCAGCCAACCATCCCTTCACATTCAAATTTTTTGCGGTCTTCCTCCCATATATACGCCATTTCCTCTTCATTTCATTCTTATTGTTCCTCCTCCATTCCAAGCGTTCCAGAGCTCCTGTGCCTCTTGCAAGCCTCATTCCTGCCTTTCCTTGCATTTGTGTTCGAGGAGGAAGCTCCTGCCCTTAACTGGTAAGTCCTTCGAGCCTCCTTTTTGCTATTTTCATTTGGTATTTCACATATTAGGGCACAAAATCCGTAGGTTTTAGGACATAACCCTTCCAAAACCCACACTTGCCCCTGTTCTCTTCGTTGTTCTTCAATCCCAGTGATGAACACATGAACACACGAAGAACTGGAGCGGACCGGGCTCCAGGTCGCCTTTTGATCCAAAAAACAATTAGACCGAGCAATTTACAAGTTTGCCAAAACCTTAGTAGAAACCGAGGTAGACAGAGGACTTGGCCGTTTGACCGGGCTAACCACTAGTTTGCTTGAGCGACCGAGCTCCTTGGTTTGCCTTCGCGACGGAGGTGGTCTGGCACTCTTCATGACCGAGCTAAAGTCAAGCTCGTTTTGCGCGACCGCGCTTCCACTTACACTTGCCATCCTTTTCCCGCAGAGTCCAAGAGGACCGCTGACCAATTACCGAAGCTCTCAAAGACCGAGCAGCCATTAAACACCAGTCTGTGCCAAACCACCTCAGCCGAGCTCAACCAGCCGGCTACACATGGGGCGCTTCCGCTTCCTTGTTGATACTCCGCCTGCCTTGGCCGCGTTCCGGGAAGAGTATGGTATCCCGACTGACGTCTACCTAGAGCTCGGCGAAATTGAGATAACTCCTTGGGGCAGATTAGACCAGTGCCCCTTCACCGTGCTATCCATCATTGAAGGAGGCCTCCGCTTCCCGGTCAACCCACTGATGACCGAATTCTTGCGCCGCACCGGGCTAGCACCCATTCAAGTCTCAACCAACACTTACCGAATAATCAACGGGGTCCACGAGTTGAACAACCGGCTAGGAACCAACTTAGGTTTAGCCGAGATACTCCGTCAATACACCCTTGGGCACACAGGCGACGGCCTCACCTATTACTTAAAAATTCGATCGGGCAAAGAAAAAATAGTGACCGGCACCCCAGACAAGGACTTACACGACGACGACTTTTTCTGGGTGTCTGGCAACTATGAAACGGCCGACGTACCGGGCTGGTTTATTAGCAAGAACTTCGGTGAGACATGTAAGCCGTGCTAACTGCTCGGTCAATTTATCTTTCTTCACTATTCTGTACTTGACACTTTTCTTCTTTCCTTTGCAGCGATCCAAGCCTTGCAAGCCAACTACTACTACCCCAACGAAGCAGCCATCAGGACCGTGCTCCGTTACCGCAACCAGGATTGTAACGAGCTCCTCGGCTACACTCCAACATACCGATATTCAGCTCCGCGCCGGAGTAAAGTCACTGACTTTCTTCGCGCTCCATCTCCGCCGCCAGATCCCACGCTGCCAGACGTCCCCTTTATTCGTTTAACCGAAGCAGAAGAAATGGCCAAGAGGAGCCGCATTAAGAACTGGATCACTGCCACCTCATCCGAGATCCCGAGCATTCCAGCCCGCTCTCCGGCTGCCGGTCAATCCAGCGGGACCGTGGTTGCGTTGGCTTCTCCTGCCGCCGGGCAAGCCAACAGAGACTCCCGCCGAGCTGGCAAAAGGCCTCGTGCAGACCCTTCTGCCGAGCTAGTAACCAAGCTCAACACTGAGCAGCCTGCCATCACCGTCGACCCAACACCGGCATAGAGGCCCCAGCTCAAACACCGGGGCAAGGAGATCCCGACAACAGCTTCCATTAAGGGCGACAAAGAGCATCTTCTCGCCTTTGATCTCACCAAGGCCCTTCTCCTACCGAGCGACGTGGTCGGCAGCGACCATGTTCCAGACACCCGGTTGGTGAAGTCGTCGGTAAAATCCATGACTAGGGTAAGAATCTCAAACTTGTGCTCAAAATTTCACCAAGTGTTTGTTCGGTTTTCTTTCTGATCAATCTATCTTCTTGCAGGCCATCCAGAAGCAGCACTTGGTCATGGAATGCATTCACCGGCTTCGGTAGAAGGCAACTGACTCTACCAGCCAAGTTCAAAGCCTCCAAGCCGAGCTCGAGAGAGCCCAGTCTTCATTGCAAATGGCGAACTCCGACAACTCTCGGTTGCTCGGCCAACTTGACTCTGCCGAGAATGAGAGAGATGCGCTCCGGGCCGAGCTAGATGCGCTGAAACAATCATGGAAAGAGGATCTAAAGGGTGCAAACAACGCCGGTTTCCTTTAGGCCGAGGAGAGTTACACAAAGTAGGTCCGCGCCACCCAAGACATTTTCTACAAGGCTGGGTGGAAGTCTGCTTGTGAACATCTCGGCCAGGGACAGGGAACCGACGTGTTCGCCACTCCTCCAGCTGCCTCCCTACCGAGCTATCTCGTGTCCTACGCCAACGACGTCTTTGCCGCGTTGCAGGCTGAGTCCGAGGAAGAAGGCGACGAGGAAACCGAGGAAAATGCGGAGGGGAAAAATCACACAGTTCAGCCCGGCCAAACGGAGACCGGTGTCCAAGACCAAACACCAACGGTCAACCTGGAGGCAGCCGAGGACGAATTCACTAACCTTTCCCCCCTAGCTTAGTTTTCTTTGTCTTCTTTCTTCCTTTTTGGTTTACACATGTAACCGGACTATCCGCCCCTCCTCTTGTAATCACTTTTCACATCAATGAAAAAGCTTCGTTTTCTTCAAGTGTTTGCACTTTCTTCATGCTAGATAACGTCAGCTGTCAAAATACCTCGGCAAGACTAACCACTTTATCTAACTTATCTAACCGGAAAAGACATCGCGATTTCCAGCATAAAGTTAAGTAAATCATCAACTGCGTTAACCGGAGTAAAACATCTCGGTTAAAATCACATTTTGAACAAATCATCAACGAAATTAACCGGAGTAAAACATCTCGATTTTGAATCACAAATTTGAGCAAAACATCAACTCATTCAACTAGAGTTAGCATCTCGGTTGAGAGTCTCAGAGTTGAGCAAAACATCAACTCATTCAACCAGAGTTAACATCTCGGTTGAGAGTTTCAGAGTTTAGCAAAACATCAACTCATTCAACCGGAGTAAACATCTCGGTTGAGAATCTAAAAGTTGAGCAAAACATCAACTCATTCAACCGGAGTTAACATCTCGGTTGAAAATCTCAGTTGATCAGATCATCAACTCAATGAACCGGAGTAAATCATCTCGGTTTTAATCTCAAAATCAACCGGAGTAAAACATCTCAGTTGAAAATCTAAAAATTGAGCAAAACATCAACTCATTCAACCGGAGTTAACATCTCGGTTGAGAATTTAAGAGTTGAGCAAAACATCAACCCATTCAACCGGAGTTAACATCTCGGTTAAGAATCTAAAAGTTGAGCAAAACATCAACTCATTCAACCAGAGTTAACATCTCGGTTGAGAATCTAAAAGTTGAGCAAAACATCAACTCATTCAACCGAAGTAAGACATCACGGTTGAGAATCTCAGTTGATCAGATCATCAACTCAATGAACCGGAGTAAATCATCTCGGCTTTAATCTCAAAATCAACCGGAGTAAAACATCTCGGTTGAGAATCTAAAAATTGAGCAAAACATCAACTCATTCAACCGAAGTTAGCATCTCAGTTGAGAATTTAAGAGTTGAGCAAAACATCAACCCATTCAACCGGAGTTAGCATCTCGGTTGAGAATCTAAAAGTTGAGCAAAACATCAACTCATTCAACCGGAGTTAACATCTCGGTTGAGAATCTAAAAGTTGAGCAAAACATCAACTCATTCAACCGGAGTAAGACATCACGATTAAGAATCTCAGTTGATCAGATCATCAACTCAATGAACCGGAGTAAATTATCTCGATTTTAATCTCAAAATCAACCGGTGTAAAACATCTCGGTTGAGAATCTCAAAATTGAAAAGCAACAATCAGAATACTGAGGCAAAGATGAGACACTTCTATATATTGACAAAAAGAATATTACATTCTGAAGTGTAAGCCAAAAAATTCCTTTGCACAAAAAGAAAACAAAAGCTAAAAATAGTACAGTTTGAGGTTGGCCGCATTCCATGGCCGGGGTATTTCTCTGCCTTCCAGGTCCTTCAAGTGGTATGCCCCCTTGTCCGCCAGACCGATTATCTTGTAGGGTCCTTCCTAGTTTGCCTTCACCTGGCACCAGGGTATTGCCCATGACCTTCCTCAAGACCCAGTCACCTACTTTGAACGGTCTGGGGTGCACCGTTTTGTCGTATTTCCTTGAGAGCTCTTGTTGGTAGGCGGCCACATGGATGAGAGCCTTTTCCCGGCGTTCTTCCACAAGGTCCAATTCCAGGGCAATGGCTATGGCGTTCAACTCGGGCTCAAAACTTTCACTTCTGAGGGTGGGCATTCCAATTTCCAAAGGTATGACCGCCTCCATGCCATATGCCAAAGTGAAAAGTGTTTCCCCGGTAGATCGCCGCGGGGTTGTTCGGTATGCCCAAAGGACGTTGGGGAGTTCCTCGGCCCATTTTCCCTTGGCTTTCTCAAGCCTCTTCTTTAACCCATCAAGGATAGTCTTGTTTTATGCTTTGGCTTGACCATTAGACTGTGGGTAAGCCGGGGTAGAGTTGTAGAATTCAATCTTCAAGTCTTCACAAAATCCTCTGAATAGGCGACTATCAAATTGGATGCCGTTATCAGAGATCAGAATTTTTGGGACGCCAAACCGCGTTACCACATTCTACCAGACAAACAGCTTGACATATTTCTCCTTGATTGTTGCCAAAGGCTCTGCTTCAACCCATTTAGTGAAGTAGTCTGTGGCCGCGATGAAGAACTTCTGATTGCCTGGTGCAGTTGGGAGTGGCCCCACTATATCGAGCCCCCACATCGCAAAGGGCTAAGGGCTAGTGAGGGGAAGAAGTTCTCTGGCCGGTTGGTGAATTTGGTGGGCAAACTTCTGGCACTTCTCACACTTGCGAACATACTTCTGCGCGTCGACTTGCATGCACGGCCACCAGTAGCCTTGCGAAATAGCTCGGTAGGCCAAAGATCTGCCCCCTATGTGACTGCCACAGATGCCTTCGTGAATTTCGTACAGGAAGGCGTCCACGCTGCTCGGGTGCATACACTTTAGATACGGACCGGTAAAAGACTTCTTGTATAAAGCGCCTGACGGAGAGAGTCAAAACCGCTCTGACTTCACCCGGACTTTATGTGCTTCCTTCTTCTCGGCTGGAAGGGTCCGGTCTCTGAGAAAGAGGATAATAGGGTCCATCCATGAAGGACCTAGCTCGGCGCAGAGAACTTCTGTCTGCCCGGTTTCCTCAATGCTGGGCCGCGGAAGGAATTCAATCAGGAGAGGGTTGGAAGATGTGCTATCGACCATGGAAGCAAGGCCGACCAATTCATCTGCTCGGCCGTTTTCTTCTCGGCCAATCTGTTGGACCCTTATTGCCTGGAATCGTTTGATGTGGTCTCTGACCAGAGCCTGGTACTTCATCATTCTGTCATCCTTTGCTTCGTAAACCCTAGAAACTTGGTTAACCACAAGCTGGGAATCATTGTAAACCATTAGCTCGGATGCGTGCATCTGAAGCGCGCTCTTGAGCGCGACCAAAAGCGCTTCGTACTCAGCCTCGTTGTTTAAGGCAGGGAATCCAAGGGTGATAGAATGTTCGATAGTCAGCCCGTCTGGCGAAATCAAAACTATACCTAGCCCGACACCATGACGGTTCGAGGCTACATCAACAAAAAATTTCCACATTTCGCCAACAAAGAGCTTCCAACAGTCTGAGGGGTCCTGAGAGGCTTGAAGGTTGATGGGATCACGGTTGTTCGGCTTCAAGTTCTGTGCTGAGCAGTTCTACTTCAGCCCCTGTAGACACCCCATTTTGACCGGCCCTAAGACTTGGGCGCTTTCTTTTGATTACCCGATGATGACAATTAGAATGTGTTTCTCACAAAATTCTCAATAAGAAAGATGGAATTTAAGTTTTAATCCCAACCTTCACCCATTTTTTGGCCAAACTATTTTAGACCTTAAAACCCTCTTTTCAAAATATGTTTTTTTTAAAATGTTTCTACAATGTCCCGAGGCTCCCATTTCGATTAAAATGTTGCACTTTTCAATAAATCGAGTAAAGACAAAGTGGAAATAAATGGAAGGGAGGTGAACTTTTTTGAAAAATATTTAAAAAAACATCTTCTTTATAGGTTTGGAGTTGAAGGAAATAGGAGGGGATAAAAGAAAACTGGTTTAGGAAAAGAATGAGTATCAAATCATTAAGAAGGAAATGAGCAGCCTTCACTCAATTAGGCATTTCTCTTTGTAAACTTGAAATTTAAATGTGAGGCCACCACCATTGGAAAGTAGACTTCTGGGGCTTCAATTTAGACCCAAGAACCACCTTAGACCAAGTCCAAATAAGGGAGATATGCCTATTTGAAGTTGGGCTTTAAAGCAGATTTTGTTGACCCAGCCCGAGACAGCCTTTACTAAATTATGCATATCTCTTTGTACACTTTGGAATTTAAATTTGAGGCCACCACCATTGGAAAGTAGACTTCTGGGGCTTCAATTTAGACCCAAGAACCACTTTAGACCAAGTCCAAATAAGGGAGATATGCCTATTTGAAGTTGGGCTTAAAAGCAGATTTTGTTGACTCGGCCCAAAACTACAATAGCCCATTTTTTTCTTGGTTTTGGTTCGGTTGGGACAACCCATTTACCTATTTTTTGAACCATTCAAGTGCATCCACTTATCCTCCATTATACCTAATCATCCCCCATTGTCAAAAAGAGGTTTTGTTTGCATTCATAAAGGAGTATCCCATGCAACCACCTTGAAAATTTGCCTTCTTATCACATTCTTGTCTCCCACCTTGTCTCCCACCTTCTTTTTGACCTTTACTCTCCCTCATTGCCTATATAGAATGATCATATTGTAAGAGAGAGAGAGGACCACGAAATTGAAGAAAAAGGAGTGAGAAAAGAGTGAAAAAAGAGAGAAAAATTGAGTTTTTGAGCCAAAAATATTCCTATCTTCCATATACATCCCATACCTTCCATAGCTACTGAAATTCCTCATTTCCATACACCAAAACCACTTCAAAAATTCTGATATAGTCAAAGATCAATTGCCTTGATCATAAGGAAGAGTGTTTAGTGATTGAAAGTGTGAAAAACTAGAGAGTTAGCCACTTTCTACACCATAAACTCCATAAACTCCATAATTTCGAATTGAGGATTTGTGAACACACTTCCTACACTTGAGGGTGATCAAGAGGAAGTTTGGGAATCAAGAAGTTCAATCTTTCTTTGGAAGGTGAATTGTTACTCTTTCATTTTCTTATATTTTATATCTTATATTTATTTTCATGCTTATTATTTCATAGTGTGTTGTTATAATCCTAGTAGTTTGTTTAGCTCATAATTATTTTTTTATTTTTTTTATTCGCATACTTTAATTTCATATTAGTTTTGTTGTAATCTTGCATGTTCTACCTTATAATTATTTTTTCTTGTATTAGTCTCAAATTAGTTTTGTTGTAATCCTGCATGTTCTACCTCATATTTATTTATTTTTCTTGTATTAGTCTCATATTAGTTTTGTTGTAATCTTGCATGTTCTATCTTATATTTGTTTTATTGTTTTAGGTTTATGTTGTAAGTTTGCACTTTTTATTTTATTTTATATTTGTTTTCGTGTTTTTAATCTAACCGGTAGTGGTTAGTTGAGCCACCTACATATTTTTTGTTTGTGCCTTTTCTTGGTTTCGCAACGAGACAGGTTTTGCTTGGCCTAGTTGGCCAGCCGGCCTATTTGGCCGGTCGGTTAGCTTCTTCCAGACAAGATGGCGTAATCTCCCAATGTTGACCAATTTCCGGTGGCGGTTCCAAAGAACATGAAGTTTTTATTTTTATTTTTATTTTTATTTTTTTTTTAAATTTTGAGTGTATTGTAAGGTTTTTATTTTGTTGTAATATTCTCCTCATCCCTCTCTAATTTGGTTTGTAATTATTCTTTAAAATGTTGTAATAATTCCCCGCCCCGCTTCTTTCTATCCCGTTCTTTTACTTGCTTTCTTTATTTGTACATAAACATCATATTTATTTTTCATCATATTCATGCTTTGCATCCATGTTTTATGCATCTTGATTCGGCTAAGTTTGCATTTGTGGATTTAATCAATTCCTATGTGATTATGTGCGCTACCTCATGTTCTTGAGATGATTCACATGTCATGTCTTAGAAGCCGAATTTTTAGTTGCATCTCATGAGTGAATTGCATTAGGATTTTGTATATAAGATCATACATGTTTTACTAACTTTGTTTTGTAGTTGTTCGCGGGACGTCGGTAAATATGTAAGTTTTTATGCTTTAGCATCCTGTTTGTGCGTGTTTTTCTTACTATGTTCAAGCATCCTACCATGTGGCTATTTGCTTATGTGATATAACTGTATGAATGTCAGTGGATGGAGGTTGTGTCGCTTAATTTGGAATGATGTTGATTTTCATGTTTGTAAACTCAATTTATTTGGGTTGTACATTTTCAAAACTCTTTCAAAAATATATGAAATCAAGCTGTTCCAAAATGGGTGACATAGTCTATACTTGTATGTTTCACATAGTAAATTTTAGGATTTATTAAATAATCAGAACATGAACATATAAAGAAAATAAAATTCATATCATGGTTTAGTAGAGGCCGATCTTTTGATCGGGTGAGCGGGGGTGCTCATTATTGACCTTTCCCTCTCAGACCTAAGGTTCCGAGCCAAGCATCCTTGGTTACGACGAACAGTGGCCTTGGCACGAGTCATGGGTTTCCTAATTTTCCCAAAATAAATATTAGGTGGCGACTCTGAGATCTGACGACGCAGTCCATTTTTGACAAAATTGCAATAAAATGGATTTTCAATAAAAGTTGCCAAATCTGGACTCTCATCTGTGTTTCACATTGCGCTCGTGAGAATAGATCAAAGAGATCTCGGGGGTCCGAACTGTTTAACACGCGCGGGTACCCCCTGGGCATGTTACAGCCCCCCTCGGCGATTCGGCGCCGGACTCAGCAAGTTGATCCGTAATGCCTAAGTCCGTAGGTGAATCGCCGGGTTGTAATATTGTGCCAGCTGCGGGCTCTGTGCTGAGCGGTTCCACTTCTTCCCCCCTTGGTGATGCGGTACCGGACGGAGCAGGTTGGTCGGTGCTACCCAACTCCGTCATCGTATTGCCGGGCTGTGGTATTCTATTAACCGAAGGTTCTTCGGCGGGGCGCGGAAGTTCCGCGTCGCCGTCATCGCCTAGCTGTGTTATTGCGGTATGGCCTGCATTCACCTCCTCATCTGCCGTGGCAATATCCATCGGGCATACCGGATGAGTTCCAGGTGAGAATTCAACAACGAAGTCGGCCAATGTCTGAGCTTTTATGGCAGTTCGTGGCTAGAATTTGATGTTGAATTGTCCCAATTTAACCGCCCACTTGAGGATTCGACCGGAGAAGTCCGCCCGTTCGAACAAAGCTTTGAGGGGGAACTCGGTCAAAACGCTGATTGTATGGGCATGGAAGTAGTGCGCCAATTTCCTGGAGGCCATTATCAATGCCAATGCAAGTTTTTTCAGCGGCAAGTATCTTGACTCTGCCGGTAGCAAGGCTTTGCTGACATAGAAGATAGGGAGATACTTGATTCCTTCCGACCGGATAAGTACCGCACTGACCGCATGCTGTGAAACGGCCAGATAAAGGTAGAGCTCTTCCCCGGGCTTCGGTGTTACCAACAGTGGTGCTGAAGACAGATACTCCTTGAGCGCGGCCAAAGCCCGGTCACACTCTTCATCCCAAGAGAACTTTGATTTCAAAGCTTGAAAGAAAGGGCGGCAGTGATCTGATGACCGGCTTATGAATCGGTTAAGCGCGGCGGCTATGCCGGCCAGATGCTGCACGTCCTTAGCCGAGCTAGGCCGCTTTAACTCTTGTACGGCTCGAATTTGTGTGGGGTCTGCCTCGATGCCTCGGTTTGTGACTAGGAAGCCCAAGAATTTTCCGAATCCCACGCCAAAGGCACACTTAGACGCATTCAGGCGTAGCTTATGTTGTTTGAGAATGGCGAACATCTCGGCCAAGTCGGACAAGTGGTCTGCTTGATGCCAGCTCTTAACCACCATATCATCAATATAAGCCTCCATTGTCCGACCTAGCAGAGGAGCGAACATCTTGGTCACCATCCTTTGGAAAGTTGCCCCGGCGTTCTTCAAACCAAAAGGCATGACTCGGTAGCAGAAGAGTCCCCTCCGTGTAGTGAAGGAGGTGATCTCGCGGTCGGGGCCATGCATGGCAATCTGATGATAACCGCGGTAGGCATCCAAGAAACTGAGCCTGTTATGTCCAGCCGTTAAGTCCACGAGCTGGTCTATTCTGGGCAGTGGAAAGCTGTCTTTAGGGCAAGCTCGGTTGACGGTCTTATAGTCGACACAAACTCGCCACTTCCCATTCTTCTTTGGTACAACAACTGTGTTTGAAATCCACCGAGGGTAGTGCACTTCCTGAATAGCTTGTGCCTCAAGAAAGTTCTTCACTTCCTCTACAACTACCTCGGCGTGATGCAGAGCCGATCTCCTTGTTCGCTGAATGACCGACTTGGCTCCGGGGAAGACGTTTAGGTGATGGCAAATAAAACTCGGATCGAGGCCGGGCGTGTCATAAGGCGACCATGCGAAGACTTCGATATTGGCCATCAAAAACTCAACCATCTCGGTCCATTCTTGTGTGGTAAGGCTTGAGCCGAGCAAGAAGAACTTGTCCGGACTCTCTGTATCAATTCGTACTTCGACCAATTCTTCGATGGCTTTATCCTCGGCCCTAGTGCCCACATCGTCAAGGACTCCTCGGTCTTCCGGTCCCTCTATCATTTGGACGAAGCCTTTGGCAGCTCAGCTCCCATTGACTGCCACGAAGCATTGCTTCGACATGACTTGATCTCCAAATCTCCTCAATTGCCCCCGTAGCCGAGGGGAATCTCATCACCTGATGGAAGGTCGACGCTACGGCTTGCATAGCGTGAAGCCATCCCCTTCCAAGGATCAGGTTATAAGTAGATGGCACCTGCAACACCTAGAACTCCACTTGTTTGACCACGGATCCAGCTTTGACCGGCAAGATAATTTTTCCCAAAGGCCACTCCGGTTGCGAGTTGAAACCAACCAGCGGCGAAGTTGCCGGAGCCAAGTCTGTATCTCGGAGTTTGAGCTGCTTGAATGCGTCGTAATACATGATCTCGACCGAGCTTCCCTGGTCGATCAAGATGCGCTTGACATCGAATTCCTTGACGCGGAGAGTGACCACCAAGGCATCATTGTGCGGTGTCTGAATGCACTCTAAGTCCCTTGTAGAGAAACTGATCACGTCCTTCTCTTCGGTCTTCTCTCTCTTGATTGCGGGCTGGACTGACAAAACTTCCCTCATGTGTTCTGCCTTCTTGATCATACCTCGGTGCTCGCATACACGCGCCGGCTCCACTATGCCGTGGATGACATTAATCACTCCTTGAGGGGACGCCTCCAGGTCACCCGGTGCACGCGGATCAACCGGGGCTTCATTTGCCTTCACGCCCCCGTCAATGTAAAGGTCCAGGTGTCCGGCTGCGACTAGCTCTTCCAAGTGTTGCCTTAAAGGCAAACAGTCCTCTGTCCGGTGGCCGCGCTCTCGGTGAAATGTGCAACGGTACCGCGGATTGAAACCCTTCTGTCCGTCGCCCAACTTAGCAGGAAATCGGACATAATCCTCGTCACGGATTTCACTAAGTATGCGATAAATTGGAATCTTAAAAACCATGGTAATGCCTGTCCTGGCCTTCAACCTTCTGTTTGCATCAGCGACGTTATCCCGGGGGTAGTCATCTCGGTCATTTCGACGACCCCTACCCCGATTTTTGCGATTTGAGCCACGGTCTGATTCCTCTGTGCGATCATTTGAACGGTTTGCCTCCTGTCCGACCACGTGTACCTTGCCAGCCGACCTCTTGTCTGTTACTACCAGTGTTGCCTTCACGGTAGATGCTGCCGCATCATCTTCTACTCGGATGTGCTCATTGATGCGCTGCATTAGCTGGCCCATGGATGTCGGCTAGTGTATCGTAAGCGAGTCCCGCAGTTTATGTCCGACCGAGAGACCACACTTGTAGTACGTCATTGCAAGGTTGACCGGCCAATCCAAGATCTCGTTAAAGGTTTCCCAGTATTTGGAGTTGTATGCCTTGAGCGTGTCGCTCGGCTCCATCTTGACACTGAGAAGGTGGTCAACTTCCTTCGGCGTCTTAGTGTTGGTTTTGAAGCGCGTCACAAAGGCTTCCGCCAACTGATGCCACCTTTCTATGCTCCCCTCCGGCAGCCTCTCAAACCATTTCAAGCCCAGCTCGCCCAAGCTTGACGGGAAGATAAGGCACATAAGGACGTCATTTCGCCTATATCCGGCCATAACCTGTCGGAAGTGGCTTACATGCATATAGGGATCGGTTTTTCCGTCGTAGAGCGTGAACTTTGGCTGGTGGAACCCTGCTGAAAGCGGTGTTGTTTCTATCTCCAGGGAGAAAGGGGTGGTGCTCAGCCTTGCCAAGTCTGTGTCTAGAAGGAGTGGCGCAGCTAGGCGGGGTGAAGGCATTCCGACTTCTTCACTGGCGTGAACCCCATAGGATAACCACTGGAACGCCGGCACCCTATGAGCCTCCCGCCGGCGAGCCCGTTCCTTCAAGACTACCCGCAAATCCTCTGAACGAGCAGAATAAGAATACCTCGACGTCGTCGCCGGTCGTAAAGGTTGATAGGTGCTGTCTTGCGCGCTGGACCTCTGTACATGCGCGTCAGAATCTCCAACCTTATAACTTCTGGTGATTGAGATGGACGGAGTATGCCGCTGGCTCTGACTGCATGAACGGCGGGATTGGGTGCGCTCACTGTGGTCTCCCACTCCAGTTACACCCTTCCCTTTAACATGCCGCTTGAGATCCTCCATCTCCGCCGCCATTCTCCGGATGACAGCGTCTTGGTCCCTTAGCTTGTGTTCCAGTCGTCTGACGTGCGATTCTCTTGACCGCCGGTGACCATCTGGACTCTGCGAATGACTAAAGCTTCTTCCGCGCTTATCTCGCTCGTCTCTTGAGCGTCCTCCTGGGGACATCTCCAGGTCCGCCATTAGAGGGATGGCGGGATGTCCTTCTCTCCGTCTTCCTGACTCCGGGGTAACTTCGTCGATGGCAGACAACGGAATCTTGTCGTTGTTCGCTATGGACGGCGATCAGATGAGTCTAGAAGACAAGGTTTTGTCTGTCAAGCTTCCCACAGACGGCGCCAATTGTACGGGGAGCAAATATTCAGGCGAGTCCGTACTCCTTTCTTCCAAGCTCCTGTCTGTCCGATCGACCTGCGAGCACAACGGCGGTGAGCTACCCGGCGGTGTGTGGCCGGAAAACCCCTCCGACGATCAAGTTAGAACACACACACAGGGGATAGACAGAGAGAAGGGAAAGTGTTGAGTGTTTAGTGAATGTCTCACCAAATGTTCATCTGCCTAAGCATGGGGGGCGCAGACTCGCTTATATACCTTATGCGCCCCAAATCTACTCTCATTAGTCTCTCGACACGTGGTGCTGCTATCCCATCTGTCAGCACAAATCTAGCTAAACATCACCTAACTGCCAGCCCACACCACTGGGAGCTCGGTAGCCGGGCTGCAGCATCTCGGCTGTCAACAGCCGTGCTGCGCAGCTAGCCAGAGCGTTCCGCTCGCCAAGCTCAATGACGACCGAGCTCGGTTGCATTCCAGCTTAGCCGAGCTCGGGATAAGTCATGCTAGTTAGCCGTCGGCCTTCCTGCCGAGCTAACGCATGAACCGTGGAACCCAGTGAGGTAGCGGACATGTCGGCCGAACCTCATTTGACCGGCTAGTACGACATCAATTATGCAATTATGCCATTACCAAGCAACTATGCCATTACCGAGCAAGTAGCTCGGTTTCACAGCAACTGTGCCATTACTGAGCGAAAATCCTTTCTGGATGGGCCCAGGCTGCCACGGCCCAAATGTGTTCGGCCCACAATTTGTCCGGCCCTTACCACGGCCCAATCCAAATCATAAATCTCCCTCTCACCTAGTATACCTGAGCAAAATGGTGTAGCTGAGCGACGAAACCGTACTCTTTTGGACATGATGAGAAGCATGATGAGTAACTCTTTTTTGCTAGATTACTTGTGGGGTGAAGCTTTAAAAACTGCTGTACATGTTCTTAATAGGGTTCCTAGTAAGGCAATGCCTGTAACTCCTTATAAGTTGTGGGTTGGTAAGAAACCTAATTTGAATTATTTACATGTATGGGGTTGTCCTACTGAAGCAAAAATTTTCAACCCACAAATAAAGAAATTAGACCCTAGAATTATAAGTTGTTTTTTCATTGGATATCCTGAGAGATCAAAGGGTTTTAGATTCTATTGTCCCACTCATAGCACAAGAATTGTTGAAACTAGAAATGCTGTGTTCTTAGAGGATGAAAACATTAGTGGGAGTATGAATCTCAAAAATATTTCTTTGGAGGAAAATCGTGATTTTACGCCTTCCACGATTTTCCAAGGAAATGTTGTACCTGAACCTATTGGTACACAATAGATTTCTCACATTGGAAAAGAAGTTGTCCCAGTTGCAGAACAACGTTTACGCAGATCACAAAGAGAAAAGAAACCAGCCATATCAGATGACTATGAGGTTTACCTAAATGAGTGTGATATAGGCTTGGAGAACGATCATGTTTCTTATGCCCAAGCCATGAAAAATGGAAATGCAACTCAATGGTTAAATGCCATGAAAGATGAGTTAAAATCCATGAAAGACAACAATGTCTGGGATCTTGTAGAATTGCCTAAGGGAGCCAAAACTGTTGGATGAAAATGGGTTTTTTAAAACCAAGCGTGATCCTAAAGGCAATGTCGAAAGATACAAGGCCAGATTAGTTGCTAAAGGATACACTCAAAAAGAAGGGATAGACTATAAGGAAACTTATTCTCCTGTTTCTAATAAAGATTCCTTGAGAATAGTCGTGGCCTTAGTAGCTCATTATGATTTAGAGTTACATCAAATGGATGTTAAAACAGCCTTTTTGAATGGTGACTTGCATAAAGTGGTCTACATGGACCAACCTAAAGGTTTTCAGGATGAAAGCAAGGAAAATATGGTTTGTAGGCTAAAGAAGTCCATATATGGTCTAAAGCAGGCATCTCGACAATGGTATCTTAAATTTCATGAAGTTCTCACCAAATTTGATTTTAAGGATAATGTGGTTGATCAATGTGTCTACCTTAAAATCAATGGGAGCAATATATGCATTATAGTTTTGTATGTTGATGATATATTGCTTGCTAGCAATAATTTGGGAATGATACATGAGACAAAGAAATTCCTTACGAGCAATTTTGAAATGAAAGATCTTGGTGAAACCTCTTTTGTCATTGGGATAGAAATTCACCAAGATAGGTCTCGTGGTATTTTAGGATTGTCCCAAAGAGCCTATATCGAAAAGGTTCTTAAAAGGTTCAACATGCAAAACTGTTCAAGTAGTGTTGCCTCTATAGTTAAGGGTGATAAATTTTGTGAATTTCAGTGTCCCAAAAATAATTTAGAAAGGGAACAAATGAAAGAAATTCCTTATGCCTTTGCAGTTGGGAGCATTATGTATGCTCAAGTTTGTACACGTCCTGACATAGCATTTGTAGTTGGTATGCTGGGTCGATACCAAAGCAATCCCGGACTTGATCATTGGAAAGCAGTTAAGAAAGTGTTGCGATATTTACAAGGCACTAAGGATTACATGCTTACTTATCAAAGAACAGACAGCCTTGAAGTGGTTGGTTATTCAGATGCTGTTTATGCTGGATGTAAAGACACTCGAAAGTCCACTTCTGGGTACATTTTTATGCTTGCTAATGGACCCATTTCGTGGAAGAGTCATAAGCAGTCTCTGACAGCCTCTTCCACTATGGAGGTAGAGTTCATAGCATGTTATAAAGCCACTTGTCATACAGTATGGCTAAAGAATTTCATATCTGGATCATAACTTGTCAATTCAATTTCAAAGCCCTTACAGATTTACTGTGATAATGATGCTGCTGTGCGGTTCTCCAATAATAACAAAACTTCAAGAGGATCAAAGTATATTGATATCAAGTATCTAGTTGTTAAAAAAAGGGTTCTGAATCAGACTGTTTCCATCTCTCATATTGGTACTACACTCATGTTAGCAGATCCTTTAACTAAAGGTCTCACACCTAAGCACTTTCAAGAACATGTTGCGCGCACGGGCTTAGTCGAAAGTTTATCATGTTTAGACTTGAAATGAGTGTATTATGTTCGTGATAAATGTTATGTTATAATCATCTTCTGTTAGTAATGATTATGTTTGTTGTTTTCATTTTTCATACTTGTGCACAATTTAGAAGAAGATGTAAACAACGAGACCATTATAGATGAATTAGCATTAATCACCATTATGTTGCTAATGTCATCTCTGTATTTAAGATTCACTTATTCATGTTGATGGAAAATATTAACACTATAACCATTGTACAGTCTTGATCAATGTGTAAATCATTGACTATAATGATTTGGTGCTAATAATTTCATTGAACAGAATCTAATGGTGATGGTGCAATCTTCTAGTGGGAGAACGTTGGCCATATTATGATAATCTAGTGACGTAATATAATCATGCAAGCCAAGTGGGAGATTGTAAGAATTTTTCCTAAATATGACTTAATGTGGCTTATGTATGATTATTCTAGATTCATCTCATTAAGAAAAATACATGTACATTAATTAGATGGTGGCTAATCATTGATGAATGCACCTATATATACAATGTATAGAAGACTAATGGAGATAATGTCAATGCATTGAATGTGATAGATTCATTATGAATGAATCTTAAAGATGCATTATGTATCTATTATGAATATATAAGATACATTAATTTATCCAATGAATTCATTAATATAGAAGATGCATTATGTATCATGAATGGATTCTTTGATGGGAAGAATACTAGTATAAATAGTGTAAGGTCCCAAACCATACTCTCCATCAAAAACTTAAGTTGTCACCACAAGAAGGCTCCCATCGCCTAGAGAGAGAGAAGTGGTTTGAAGATCTTAGACAAGTAAAGAACTTAAAGATCAAGATCTTCCATTCAAGGTTTCTCTTTTTTAAAAGAGGATTTCATACTATCATGGATCAAGGTATATATTCACTTATTTTGTATATTATAAATTCATATAGTTTTCATGTATGGAATTGAATCCTTAATGGTTTTAGTTTATGTTCCGCAAAGTTTTCTATCAATTTCATTATTGTATAAGAAAATAATTATAAATTTTATTTTCTCTATCAATTCCGTTAAATGACAAATTCTAATAAAGAAGTAATTGTAATTTATAAAACTATAGAGAGTAATATATATTTTAAGCAAACCTTATATAATGCATTTATAATTTACTCTAAAGTTTTTTTATAAAATCTTATTTTTCTTAAAAAAATTAAATTAAAATATTTATTATTGTAGATTATGATATTAAAATTTTCATCATCACATTAGTTTGATTAATTTGTTTTCTATACGAATTTGATTTATAAAATATTTTTTATAATTTACGGGGACATGTCATTATAATTTCACTAGGAATGTGCAACCTTGCCATGAGCTTGAGGTTAATTAATGAATAACTAACACTTAACCCGGGGAGAAATTACTCAGTGCTCTAAGAGCAAATGCTAATGGGGCTTCACAGAAATAGTTACTAACTACTTTTGTGTTAAAGTTTTAGGAAATAACCGATTAGGTGTTAACCTGTAAATAAAATAGAACAGTGTTTCAGGAGTATTGAATACAGGTTAATTTATTTTTTAAAAATAATATTTTTATGTTACAATATATGTGCTATAAAAGAATAATATTAATTTAATTTGTGTAATTCTAATTATTCATTTTGATAATCTTAACATTATCCTTCTATAAAAGTGTTACTTGACTACTTATATGTAATAAGGGTTAATTACCAACAAAAAAAACCTAGAGTTTCGTGTATTTTTCAATTTCGACAAATTAAACTCTGGAGTTGCATCTGCGTTTCATGTGAACCCTATGTCCATCTCCGCCCATCTTCGTCCATCTCCGTTTTCTTTCTTCTTTCAAATTTAAACCCATTTGTTCAAATTGTTATATCTTCATCGTCATTAAGGGTGTAAAAATGGCCCGTGACCCGCCCGCGGCCCGAGATGGGCCAGGCTCATTTAGGTCCGCTTGGGCCCAACTCGAGCCCCCTAGGCTAAGGCTTGGGCCATTGTTTTGAAGCCCGGCCCGGCCCGGCCCGGCCCGGCCCGTTTGGCCCAACCTATTGGCCCGCTTAAGGCCCACCTAGGGCCCAGCCTGTTCAGCCCGCCTGTAGACACCCCATTTTTGACTACCTTTAAGACTTGGACGCGACTGATGGTTTTGGAAGATGTGCAGAGCAAAGGTTCAATTTCTTTGGCAAAGAGAGAGAGTCAAAGCTCAACTTCATACCCCCTTTTGGACCAAAACGATCTTGATCAAAAGATTTTAGACCTTAAAACCCTCTCTTTCAAAACGTTTTTGAAATAAAGTTTTTACGATGTTCCGAGGCTCGCATTTTGTTAAATGTTGCGCTTTTCGGTAAACCGAGCAAGGACAAAGTAGAAATGAATGAAAGAGAGATGAAATCTTTGAAAAATCTTTCAAAACACCTTACTTAGGGGTTTGGAGTTGAAGAAAAAAGGAGAAAAGGGAAGAAATCCAGTTTGGGGAGAAAATGGCCATGAACCGTTAGGAAAGAGTCGAGCAGCCCTCGCCAAATCGGGCCTATTCATTTGCATACTTGGAATCAAGCTATGAGGCCACCACCGTTGGAAATAACACTTCTGGGGCTTCATTTTGTACTCAAGAATCTCCTAAATCCAATTCCGGACGGGGGAGATATAGTTGATTGAAGTAGGGCATCACTCTGGTTGGACCGAAATTTGCGCGGCTTCACCAAAAAGGGCATAACTTTTTCCGCAGGAGGAATTTTAATGCAAGGTTTGCGCCATTGGAAAGCTAACTTCCGGGGATTCAATTTGGATACTTGAATGGCCACCATTGGACTTCTCAATCACTGGCCGACCACCTTTCTTTCCGGTAGAACCATTTTTTGTTCTGAAAAGTAGCAGGCCGGCCAGAAAATCTAGTAGGCCGGCCACCTATTTGGTGAATGGCCTTTTTTGTCATTTTGAGCTGGCCGGCCATGATCCTTGTCCCAAGTGTGTTCCAGCCATGTATTTTGTTTTGCACTTCACCCATGTCCGAGGGTTTGGCCTTTTGGGGGGGAAACTTGAATTTGAAATTCCCCCCCCCCTTTTTTTCCACTCCTTTGCCTATAAAACCAGCCCCTCCCCTTCAGTTTTAAGGGTTACAAAAAATTGGTCTAAGCCTCTTGTATTGACTCTCCCTCTCCCTCTCCCTCTCTCTCTCTCTCTCTCTCTCTCTTCCACACTTCAAAACCTTAAGCTTCCTATACCATTTACTCTACAAGCCATAGCACAATACCTCCAACATCCATTCCAGCAGCTTGAGGCTGTCTTCCAGAGGTTAAAAGCTCCCAAACTTGGTCCAAAGGTTGCTAAAGATTGGTTCTACAAGGGTGAGTCCCATTTTCCCTCTTTTGTGTATTATTTTGATCTATATTCTAACTCCTTGTGCTTACATTTTTGGGCTCCGACCCTAACTGGAAATAGTCATATTTTTACCTCCTTTTCATGTTTGATTAAGGGTCTTTCCCTGTTTGAGGCTTCCTTCTTACCCTTTGTGTTTAAACCCTCTTTTAGGCCTATTTTTGCATAGTATTTTAGGCCTATTTGTAAACTGTTTGAGCTTGGTTATAAACTATAAAGTTGTTTTTTTTGAGCCCCTCTTCAACATTGTTGAAGGGCTCTTCACTGTTTGAGGCTTCCATCTGTCACTTGCCTCTTTATCTCTCTTTTGGCCCTATTTTTGCATACTTTGTTAGCCCCTTGTGCTTGTATTTTTGGGCTCTGGTCCGAACTGTAAATAGTCATATTTTGACCCACTCTTCATGTTTGATCAAGGGTCTTTCACTGTTTGAGGCTCCCTTTTTGCTCTTTGTGTTAAAGCTCTCTTTTATGCCTTATTTTGTATAGTATTTTAAGCTTGCTTGTGCACTGTTTTGGGCTTGATCATAAACTGTAAAATATTATGTTTTGGGCCCCTCTTCAACATTGTTGAAGGGCCCTCCCCTGTTAGAGGCCAGCAGCCATCACTTGCTTCTTTGTCCCTCTTTTGGCCTTTTTCTTGCATAATGTTTTAGGCCTGCTTGTGTTTATTTTTGTGGCTTGATGTAAACTGTAAAGTGCTTCATTTTGAGCCCTTATTCAACTTTGTTGAAGGGCTCTTTTCCATTTAGGGCCAGCAGCTATTACTTGCTTCTTTATCTCTCTTTCGAGGCCATTTTTGCATGTTAGCTTAGCCCTACTTGGGTTCACCTTTTGGCCTTTCTTAAAACTGGAAATATGCATGTTTTGGGACTGTCTTGATTCTGTCTTTATGCTTAATGTTCAAATAATGCATGCTTTGTATAGCTATAAGTCATTCCATGTGCATAGTTTTGTGTTTCGGGACCATTTCATGCATCGGGTGCCATGTTTCCATATTTCGGGGCTTTTTTGCATCACATTTTGGTACTTAAATTTGCATGCTTGTATACCATATTCCATGTCTTGCCATGCTTTGTTAGAGTGACATTTGTGCCTTAGGTTCGGTCCTCGGTTTGCGTGCATATGTGCACGCATTTCGAGTGTCTTATTTTCATCTAATGGCCTCCTATGTGAGTGTGGCTGAGGTCCACTTGTGTTGGTGTAAGTCCATTATGCATTGTGTATGCCATTTCATTTCATAGCATTGTTTATGCTAGGTTGTATGCTAGTGCATTGCGTATGCCATGTTACCTCGTGCATCATGTATGCCATCTCATAGCATTGTGCATGTTAGGTTGTATCTTAGATTGCATTCATGCATATCATGCATATTGCATTGTGCTTGGGATAGGAGTTAGCCCGAGCACAGGAAACGAGGGACGTTTCGTACTCCAAATGACGGAACGTGTCTCAATTCCCGGTCATCGACACTTCGGATTATCCATGATGGAGTCTCGGTCTTGTTGTGTTTATATGTGCATTCATTTCATATTGAGTCGTGCAATTCGACTCCTCGGCCATCATGCATCGAGATGCGTGATTGGTGGCATGAGGATCGAGGCATGCATACATATGTGAAAATACATTGCCATGCCCCTTTCTTGCTCTCTGTTGCAGCAAATCAAGAATCAGCAGCCTTCCGAAGCTTGGCACGCATTCCAAGAACAATTGCAAACAGAGGCTAATTGGGGCATCCAAGTGGATTTCCGCGCAAGGCAGCCCAAACATACATCATTCATCAGAGTCGAGGCAGTCCCTGACTTGCATGCCAATTTATAGCTTTCCTAGATTAATTTGTAAATTAATTAGGATTTTTGTACTTGTTCAGACTGTATTTATTCGGGACTGTATATTATTCTTTCGGACCCTCTGCGCGAGGGCAATGTTGTAATAAGTGTGCGTGTGTGTGATGTATGTCTTCCAACCCCACGTCTTTCTCCCTTTTATTTACCAGCTTATGATGGTTAGATTAGGGCATATTTAAATTACCATACAGTATGATAGCATGATTGCATTCATTCATTTGTCTTGCATGCACCGGGCTCGGCGCATCATACTAACTGCATTGTATTTCAATTCCGAGTTGAATACTTGTTAATTGTAGCATTTCATATGCCATGTTTAGAATAGCCGAGCCTGCTATGGTTGCATTTTGCATGTGTTGCATTAGGCACTTCTGTATATTTAGGATCATGCATGGATTTCTAATCAGCTTCTGTTTTGGCTTGGAGTACTCGGTAAGTTTTATGCTTTAGCATCCTTGCATGCGTGTGAGTGACTGCCATGATAGCATGCTTACCATGAGGCTATTTGCTTATGTGATATACCTGCTTGAATGCCTGTGGGTGAAGGTTGGGTTACTTAGATTGGAACAAATCATTGACTGTGAGTCTTAAGCCCACTAGATAGTGGCAAAACCATGTTTTCTAAGCCCACCCGAAGGTGGCAAAAATCCAAATTTTAAGCCTACTTACGAGTAGCAAACCACTTTCAAAACAAACATGAGATGCGTTGTTCCAATTCAGGCGATCCAGTCTATACTTGTATGCTGTGCGCATCACATAGTAAATCTAGGCTAATAACTAGAATAAGAGCACACAATGTTTTCAAAACTTGATATCATGGTTAGTAGAGGCCGATCTTTGATCGGGAGAGCGGGGGTGCTCACGAAGTGACCTTCCCCAATCGTACCCAAGTTCCCGAGCCGAGGCAACTTTGGTGATGACGGACACGTGGCCTTAGGCAACGAGTCAGGGTTTTCTAAATTTCCCAAAATAAAATATTTAGGTGGCGACTCTGTATCTGGCAAAGCAGTCCATGTTTGGCACTTCTTTCAAAAATCTGTTTTCTTAAAACGATTTGCCAGATTTGGACTCTTTGGTTCAAGATTTAGAACCGTGACACGAATCGAGTCCGAGCTGTAGCGAGATCCCCCGCGGGCTTGTTACACCACCCAAGGTCTCGTGTATTTTTTTAATGGAAAATAATAAAATTTTGGTAGAAACAAATTAAAAAAACAAAAAAAAATGGTTAGGCCTGCTCAAGCCTGAGGCCAGGCCCAAGCCCATTGGGCCAGCCTAAGGCTCGAATACCCCTGGGCTTGGGCCTGGGCTTAATTTTTTGGCTCGTGGACCGCCTCGGCTCAACCTGGCCTGAATTTAGAGGGAGCCCGCGAGGCCCGACACGGGCCTAGCCCAGCTCGAGCCCGAGTGGGCTGGGTCGGGCGGGGCCAGATTTACGCCCCTAATCGTCGTAACTCCGTTTCACCTCATTTTCGTGTCATTAGATTCACCTTATGGCCTAATTTTCATTCCACCCCTTATACGCCTTGTTCCACCTCTTTTTACATGCAGTCGAAGCTTTGAAAGTTGGTCAAAAATAAAATTTTTCTCTCTTTGGGCAAAATTTTCAGATTCAAATAAATATGTTCAAACCCTTGTATCTCCTTTATTGTAACTCTATTTCACCTCATTTTCGCATTGTTAGATTTAACTCGTGGCCTAATTTTTATTTCACCCCTCATATACCTTATTCTACCTTTTTTTGGCATGCCGTCAAAGCTCTGAAAATTGGCCAAAAATAAGTTTTTTTCTTTTTCTTTTTCTTTTTTTTCCTCCTCCTCCTCCTCCTCCTCCTCCTCCTCCTAGCTTGCAACTACTACTGCTGCTGCTTCATCATCATTATCTGCAAGATGAGACGGTGGTGGTAATGGTGGCGGTGTCGTCGAGTGGTGATAGGTATACAACTACTCACAAAAATCCAAAGCTAGATGGCCAGGTAAGCATATCAAGGTGCCTTGGTTTCCAATCAAGCATTATCCATTGCATCTTCGCTGCCAAGAATATTGTCGTGATAGTAGCAAGAAAAAAAGAAGAAGAGAAAATCTTATTTTTGGCCAACTTTCGAAACTCGGACGGCATGCAAAAAGAGATAAAACAAGACTTATGATGATGAAATGAAAACTAGGCCATAGGATAAATCCAACAACGAAAAAATGAGGTGAAAATGAGTTACGACGAGAGAAACACAAGGGCTTGAATATGTGAGTTTGTATTTGAAAATTTTTCCCAAAGAGAGAAAAATCTTATTTTTAGTCAATTTTCGGAGCTTCGACGACACGCACAAAGATGTGGAACAAAACGTGTGAGGGGTGAAATGAAAATTAGGTCATGAGGTGAATCCAATGATGCAAAAATGAGATGAAACAGAGTCATGACGAGAGAGATATAAGAGTTTGAACAGATGGGTTTGAATCTAAAAAAAGAAAGAAGACAGAGATGGACGAAGGGTTCATATTAAAACACGGATGAAACTCTAGGGTTTAATTTGTTGAAATTGAAACTCTGGGGTTTAAATTGAAAAATAAGCGAAATAGGTTTTTTTTTTTTTTTTTTGTAATTAACCCAAATAATAATTTTTGTTAAATTATTTATATATTTTGATAATTTTAGTCCTATCGTGCTATAAATGAACACTAATTTTGATATTAAAAATAATAGTTAAATTGGAAGGACAATAAGTAACATAAAATTAAAGTGATTTTAATTATTTAATTATTTAAAAAAATTAAATATAAATATGATATAATTGGATTAAGAAGAAAATATGTAAATTAATTACATAGAGTATTGATTTTTCCTTTAATTTTTTTTTTTAAATTATTCATACATATTGTATATAGGTATATAAAATTTAAATTAAATAAAAAAATTTCGAAAGAAAAAATTTCATGTCAAATAGAAAAGCTCAATATAAATTTATCTTAAAAATGGTAGATGAAAAAATAAAAAAATCTGTAATACTTAATAAAAAAAATAATTTGTAAAGTATTAATTCTAGGAGTTTTTATTAATAAATCTCATTTAGAAGTGTTTTAACCTAAGAAGTTCATGAATGATTTTTTTAATCCACTTAATCCCATGTATATATACTTTTATTCCATAAAGTCCTTTTTCTTGATTTACACTATTTTCTTAGACTCTTATGCCCTTATATTTAATGTTGGTATTTAATATTGATATTTAATGTCTCTAAACCCTAAATCAAAAAAGCTCCCTTTGCATCAAACTTTAATGTTGATATTTAACGTCCCTAAACCAAAAAAGCTCCATTTTCATCAAACTTATTAAAAAAATTGATAATATTATAAAATGGACACTTTTCCGAAAAGTTCTTTAATAGCCTCGACGCCCTGAGAATTCTCTCTCATCTGATATGAACGTTCACAACACCTTTCTGGAAAATTTTCTCTCATCTAATATAGTGATGTGAACATTCACAACATGTGAACATTCTTATTTTTAAGCAATGATAATATGTTATATTCCCCCTTTTTTTGTGATTGTGATTACTATTGGTAATGACAATCAACATTAAATATCAACATCATGTGATTGACAACACATAATGTAATTGTCCCCTTTTTATTATGAATATTCATGTCATGTTTATATTGAAATAAAAGTTGAGGGTTGTGATTGTGATTGTGTAATTTGATGCAATGCTGATGTAAACCTTAACATCACCTTTATCACAATGTCATCTGATGTGAACATTCACACGTCATGTTATTCAAATGAAAATTGAGGCTTGTGGTTGTCACAACCCGACCCCAGGGGCTTAGGGTTGGAATCGCAACTTACTAACTTATTTTATTTGTAGCGAATTAAATTGCGCAAGCGAAAATAAAAATAAGTAAACAGAAATTTTACTTCATTTTACTATTTAAGAAAAAGAAAATACATTTATAGGGCTCTAGTTATTATATTATTCAGTGGCCGGCCCCAAGTAGAACAAAAGGGAGTGATACAAAAAAAGATTAAAAAAAAACAAGTGGTTTAACAACAATCCGTGAGCGGGTTCCATTTTGTGGGGTTATGGGTTTCCCCTATATCTTGTCACCTGAAAGGGTAACAGCTATAAGCACACATCAGAGTGAGAAATATTATGCCAAGAGTATAGGTAATACAAAATAACCATGGATAGTTAGTTAAGCCAAAACAGTTATATAACTTAATTTGGTAAATAAATCCTTTAGGTGGCAGAAACTGAAATACATAAATTATGTAAATAACTATCCATAACCACGGTACAAAACAGAACAGAACAGAGGTCACAGAAGTGACAATCAGAATAAAGGTCAATGGATCCATGACAAACAGAGGACCACAAAGTGGCCAAACAGAGGTCAATGGTTATTTAAGTCCCCCAAGACGTGGGACTCCCGTGGTGGTACTTACAAAACATAATTGTTTATAAGGTTATAATCAAATATTCTTTAAAATATAAACAAACATATCCATGGGTTTCATCTTAAGCAAATAGGGTTCAGAAAATAATCCACGTAATTGAAATATTAATATAATTTATAATAATTTATAAAACATGACTTGTATAAAATAACTTATGGTAAGTTAAAATATACGTAAAATATATTATGGTAACTCAAGGTATAATATAACTCACCTTAAGATTGAGTCTTACTTTTTCCTTCCTATTTTTGTTAACTTCCCACTGCTCCCTTACTTCCTCTCTTCTCTTTTCTTTCTCTTTTATTTTTCCCTCCGTTCAATTCGTTTTACAGCCCCATCCCATCTTTATATACCCACAAGGCCTAGTAATGATATAATCATCCTATTTGGATGGCTCACCCTCTCCTACGCCTTGAGAGCTCAAGTGGCTAATATATATTTGTCCAGCACTACATGTTCTTAATTACTCAGAATAGGAAATCGATTATAATCCAATATGAAATCGATTATAATCCGATATGCCATTAATTCAAGGATTTGATATCACTTCTATAGATATATATATATATATTATTATATTTATTATATTTATTTGTTTAGCCTATTTATTTATTTACTATTTTTAATTTTAATTTGGTCCAACTAGTATTATAATTTTATATTTCTGTTAATTTGACCCCAAATAATAATCCCTAATTAATCCCATATAACCCAGTGCCAAATTAGATTCTGTATTTATTATTATTTATTTAATAATATATTCTCACATGCACCCACAATTATATATAACTATAATTATTTATGTAGTATTTAATTAAACGTTCAGGGTGTCACAGTGGCTATGTAATTTGATGCAACACTGATGTGAACCTTCACATCACCTTTATCACAATGTCATTTGATGTGAACATTCACATTCACATCATCTAATGTGAACATTCACGTTATCACGTATAATCATATTTATATTCAAATGAAAGTTAAAGCTCGTGGTTGTATAATTTGATGTAATTCTGATGTGAACCTTAACATCACCTTTATCACAATGTCATTTGATGTGAACATTTACATTCACGTCATCTAATGTAAACATTCACGTCATCACGTACAGTCATGTTTATATTCAAATGAAAGTTAAGGCTTGTAGTTGTGTAATTTGATGTAATGCTGATGTGAACCTTAACATCACCTTTATCACAACCTCATCTGATATGGACATTCATATTCACGTCATCTGATGTGAACATTCACGTCATTACGTACAGTCAACATTTGGATGCAAGAGAACTACTAAAACATAATGACAATCAATAAAGAATCATGTTTCATTTTTTGTGTGTAATATATATCAACATTAAATAGTGGTGTATAGTTAATGCATTTTTTTTGGAGTAAAGATATGGGGAATAGGAATGGTCATGGGAACCACCAAAACATAATGACAATTAATATTAAATATCAACATTAATAGAGGCATGAGAGATTGAGGGTGCTTTGGTCTTTTTACCTCAAATAGTACCTAATGGAATAGTAAAAAAGAATATAGGTTGGATGGAATAAAACTCTTAAAAAGGAGATTTATCAAAAAAGCTCCCTTAGTACAAATTAGGTATAAAGATATATTACAATAGCATTTTTAAAAAGTAGAAGAGATTGATGCACCACATAAGAGAGAGAACAAATAAAGAGGAGATATGTGCCACATATGAAAGTGAAAAAAATTGAAGGTAAACGCTACTTTTAATAATGTGTATATATATATGATTAGGAATCTCTTATTTATAAACACTCCTGAGATTATTTTGTTTGTCAGCTTAGGTTTACTGAGCTTGAGTGATGGAATTATTGCTCTAATCTCACCATTGAGTTTGCAAAACAAACAGAGCCGCATAGTGGTCTCATAATGGTGAGTCCCATTTGAAAATGGGTTAATAGTTAATAAGAAAATTCGAGTTCTCACTCAACAAGACAATAGAATTCAAATTTTTCCCAAGATGGGAGAGGTAAGGAAGAATTTTGGACAGTTCTTGCACCTTTTAAATTTCATACATAATAAGATTTTTATTCAAGTTAAATATAAAATGATAACAGGAATTAGGAACAACAATGCTGCCTTGACCTACTAACTACACCATACACATGCGGTTGATGTATGTACATAGTTCTTATTAACAAACCAGTAAACTTGAACCTTATTCCTATATTCGATCAATTTCATTAGGCACTGTGCTATCTATTTTTATTGTTCAACCCTTTGACAATACAAAAAAATAATTGTTCAAACAAACCTTCCCGGCCGTCGTTCCATAACTGACCTCTTCGTTTGAACACTTCTAAAATGTTGTTGGAAATTATGGTTTTTTTTAGGTTTATTTTGGGCCACCTTTGAGCCCAAATTTGAGTGGGGCCCACACATCTTTTTGGAAGTGGGTCTAAGGAGATGACGTGTTCCTTACCATGTAGCAAGTCACATCGTGAAGACGATTCGTCAAAACCATTTATGAGTGAATGGGGAGTTAACGTCATTTTTGTGTTTGTGAAATGAAAAGTTGAAGAGTCAAATATGGGTTTCTTTAAATTGGTTGTCCCACATTGAAACTTTAAGAAAACTAGTGTGAGTATATAAGCTCTAGGTGGACACACTTGGGTTGGGCCCCAAGGCGCACCCCAAGTTTTGTAAGGAGTAGAGTTATGGATAAAATAGGTTTGGCCCAAAACCACCAAGCGCGCACCGCTGCCATCCGTTAGTGCTTGGGTCAGGTCCTAACTGTAATTTTTTAGACAAAATTTGTTTGAATTATTTATTTATTTATTTTATTTTCACAGTTCTTGCCGGAAAATTTGAATTCCTAACGGGAAAAATTCAAACACTTGCGCCAAATTTCAAATTAGCATCCTTTCCTTCTCTGGTCACCTTTCTTCACTCCGGCAGTTTTTCAAATTCGCACCTGTTCGAAGGGCTTCCAAACCCATCCGAATAGTCACCTTATTGCCTATAAATACAGACTTTCTCCAATCAATTCTCTCATTCGTTTTTTTTCATTTTCTCTATATTGCTCTTCTGCATAATGTTCTTATATTTTCTGTAAAAGAGAGAGATACAACTTAGTCTGTTCGCCAGACCCAAATTGTAGTGCTACAATTATGGGATATAGTCCTTGCATTCTAGGAGGTCGGTGTCATCTATTCTCAAGCACCATAGCGAAGACGTAATGATCTTAAGAAAAATATGTCCAACACACGCCTCGGCTGTCTTTCCTTTCTACATTTCTATAGCAATAATCTGCATTTCTATGGTTTTTTTTAGGTTTATTTTGGGCCACCTTTGAGCCCAAATTTGAGTGGGGCCCACACATCTTTTTGGGGGTGGGTCTAAGGAGATGACGTATTCCTTGCCATGTAGCAAGTCACACAGTGAAGACGATTTGTCAAAACCATTTATGAGTGCATGGAGAGTTAACGTCATTTTTGGGTTTGTGAAATGGAAAGTTGAAGAGTCAAATGTGAGTTTCTTTAAATTAGTTGTCCCACATTGAAACTTTAAGAAAACTAGTGTAAGTATATAAGTTCTAGGTGGACACACTTGGGTTGGGCCCCAAGGCGCACCCCAAGTTTTGTAAGGAGTGGAGTTATGGATAAAATGGGTTTGGCCCAAAACCACCAAGCGTGCACCGCTGCCATCCGTTAGTGCTTGGGTCAGGTCCTAACTTTAATTTTTTAGACAAAATTTGTTTGAATTATTTATTTATTTATTTTATTTTCACACTTCTTGCTGAAAAATTTGAATTCCTAACGAGAAAAATTCAAACACTTGCGCCAAATTTCAAATTGGCATCCCTTCCTTCTCTGGTCACCTTTCTTCACTCCGGCAGTTTTTCAAATTCACACCTGTTCGGAGGGCTTCCAAACCCATTCGAGTAGTCACCTTATTGCCTATAAATACAGACTGTCTCCAATCAATTCTCTCATTCATTTTTTTTCATTTTCTCTATATTTCTCTTCTGCATAATGTTCTTATATTTTCTATAAAAGTGAGAGATACAACTCAGTCTGTTCGCCAGACCCAGATTGTAGTGCTACAATTCTGGAATATAGTTGTTGCATCCTAGGAGGTCGGTGTCATCTATTCTCAAGCATCGTAGCGAGGACGTAACAATCTTAAGAAAAATGTGTCCAACACACGCCTCGGCTGTCTTTCCTTTCTGCATTTCTATAGCAATAATCTGTAAGTTGTTTTGTAAATAATTTTTTTTTTAATTTTATTTCAGTGTGTGTTCTTATTCTTGTTTTAGACTTGAACAAGAAATTCTCTTTCCTTCCTTCGTTTTTCAAAAACAATTCCTTTTGGGTTTTGGAAATTAAAATTTACATTCTAGATTTTTTTTAGGAATTTTTCCAATCGTGTTTTTAATTTTAATACACACAGTTTACTATTTAGTTTAAATAGTTTGTTCCTACAAATGTCCCTATTACTTTTTTCATAGATGATTTACACAAAAGAGTGTAAAATATCAACAAATCGAATTAGAGACATTGGATCTATAATAGACCCATAGGCCCAGAGTAGATCATCCGATCCTCAAAAGAGGATTGAAGAGAGCTGGAAAAAAAAAATTAGAGTATATAAAAACAATAACAATGATACATCCTTCCAAAACTAGAGTTCTAATTGAATTCTAGTGAGGTGGAAAATCCAAAAAAAAAAAAAAAAGAGTCAAAACATCACATCAAATGGGCTCTACATACACATTAGAACTATTAGAGCTAAAAAATTAAAGCTCCAAAACATTTTTGTAAAAACAATAATGGGCAAATAACAAAATAAGATAATTATATTATACAAACCTCATACTATATGCATTTTTAGTTATGTCATTTTTTTATTTAGTTATGACCAATTTTCTTCTTTAGTTATAATATTATTTTGAGATTTTGATTATGACTTTTTTTATTGTTTTTAATTATGACTCAAAAAATATGAAATTTTATCATTTTCTTCTATAATTATAAGATATATATAGTATACACCCTTTTAGAGATGTGAACCATAATCTTTTCCAACAAAATATCTTTTTTTTCTTTTTTTTTTTTCCTTTGTTTTTTTAATAGGAACAGAATACCTTGATCACGAAAATAAATACGTGATATTAAGTAAATCAATTTAATTTGTTACCTTGTTATACTATAGAGAATCTCCATTATTATTATTGGTGCAAGTTTCCTAAAAGTTCTCCTCATGGCTAGGGATGGCAATTTGAAACCGGCCCGACAGGGATCCCCGATCCCGATCCCAATTTAAACGGTTTTTTCCCGAAAAATACCCCCAACGGGGAGGGGACGGTATTTGAAAATCAATCCCCGATCTGTCACGGGCCAGGGACGGTGATCAGTATTTGATCCCCGGCCCGGCCCGATCCCCGACCCCGGCCCCGTCCCCGAATTTTCCCCGAAATCCCCGAATGGTCCCCCGTGTATATATATATATATGTTTAAGGAGTGTAGTGCGCAGCTGGAGTGCACTTGACATATAATATTATTATATATAATAATATCTACTAGTTTATATATATAGATATCTACTATATTATATTATATCTAATAATATCTATCTGAGCAATGTCTATCTGAGTCCCTCATTCATTGACTCTGATCTCTCTCTATCACCTCGGTCTCTCATCTCTCTCTCCCTCCATCACTGACTTCTCTCATCTCTCTCATCCCTCATTCATCGACTCTGATTTTTTGTATATATATAAAATCAATCCCGGATCTCTCTCTCTATCAGTGTTTGATCGAGAGTCTCGCGGTCACCGACGGCGACGTCAGTACCACCGCTGGACCCGACTCCCCCTCTCTCTCACCGACGGCGACATCACCACCACCGCCGCACAACGTCTGTCTCTCTGCCACCACGACCGAACCCACAGCCAGCCACCGCCAGCCACTCTCGATCTCGATCTCGATCTCTGTCACCACCACCGAACCCACCGACGGCGTCGCTCAGATCTGTCTGTGTTAGATCTGTCTCTGTGTGTGTGTGTGTGTGTGTGTGTGATCTATCTGATCTGTGTGTGGGATCTGTCTGTGTTATTTATTTTTATTTTTTTTAAGTTTAAATCTATATTTGTTGATGATAATTTTGTTGATGATAATTTTGTGATATGTATTTGTTGATGATAATTTAGGATCTGATATGTATTTGTTGATGATAATTTTGTTTCAGATCTGTGTGTGAGGCATCTGAATTTTTTTTTTTTAGCCGGGGAATGCTCGGGGTCGGGGAAACCCGATCCCCGTTGGGGGCGGGGGTGGGGGGAGTGATAGGATCCCCGTCGGGGATCGGGGCCGGGGCCGGGGAAAATTCGACCATCGGGGATCGGGGACGGGGAGTGCGATCCCCGCCCCGCCCCGCCCCGTTCCGTTGCCATTCCTACTCATGGCTCATATACTATACTATACTATACATAGTATATAAATAGAAGAAAGTTATGCGAATTTAGCATATTGTTCAAACCAATCCATCTTCAAAAACCCTAGTCTGCTCGAAGTCTTCTCTCATAATGAATTATCATTCTCTTTGAAGAAGGGAAGAAAAAAAAAATTTGAAGGCTTTACGATTAGAGACAAAATCTATGGAAGTAAGTAAGCTTTTACACCATCAAGGCCACCATGGACGCCGGAGATGACGGTGGAAGAAGTTGGGGTTTTAGAGATAAGTTAAATCTCCATATCATATGGCTAACCGATATATCTATGAGTATTAGTTTAACAAAGAATTAATTACACCAAGACCCCCATAACTATTAGCAAAAATTACTTTATTCTTCATCTATCACCCATACATTTTGACTCTCTTAATAATAAAAATATGTCATTTTCATTTCTTTCAAACTACCTCTAAAACAGATGCATTTGCACGATTTTCATAACTAAAGAAAACAATATATATTCATAATTGAGAGAAGTAATTTGATATTTACTAATAGTTGAAACGGTCTTGGTGTTATTAACTATTTAACAAGTGGTGCTTGATATCTACAACTAGCAAAGAATAGAGTGTGTAACACAAATAATTAACCCATATGCTCTAAATGGTAAAATCACTATTTATTTTATTTATTTATTTATTTATTTTGTATTTAACTGTTGATCAAGCTATGAAGTAAGAATTAACTTAAAAAAAATTCCAAAAAACTATAGAGAGTTTGACGTGAGAGTATCATTTTTCTTCATTTACAGTGCAAAGCTTTGCTATATATCATATTATAATGGCGATCCGTCGGTCTAATGCTATTATGCATAACCCCATCATAATTTTTTTTTAGATCAGCCAAAAATAAAAAAATTATATTGACGTAGAAAAATAGTAAAAGTACACAGAAATTACATTAAAAAAAAGCTTAGTACGAAAGGTTCTTCTGCAATACACACTTGAGGTATAACCAAAAACGTTTCCGAACATAATTAAAATGATAAGCACAATAGATCATAATCAATATCACAATAAGTCATAACTAAACACTATTTGAGGCATAACTAAAGGAAAATGCTATAGGTGTCAAATTTTTTATCTAATAAATGATTAAATGTCTCACATGAGTATAAGGTTCCACACCCATGCGCGATATTTAGTCGTTCATTTGGTAGAAAATTTGGTATCCCTAGCATTACCCTAACTAAAACACTCAATCATAACTAAAATAATAACCACGCAATTATGGTGAGTCATAATCATAACTAACACTAAAATAGATCATAACCAAATACCATTTGAAACATAACAAAGATCTCTTTAATAACCACAATGTGTCATAATTAAATCAAAATGAGTTTAACCAAGTCAAAACAAACGCCATTATTTATCATAAGCAAGGATCACAAAAGTCCGGACTGGACATATGACAAATCCAATTTTTGAGGTGTATATTATAGAATTTTCGAAATAACATCAGTACTTGAGAAGTATATCGCAACTAGGTTGAGACATACACCAAAGCATAAGCCAAAACCCCACAACCAAAATAGAAGAAAAGAAGCCCGCCAACAAACTCAAGAAGCCCACCCAAAAAAAATGACAAAACAAAATCAAATCACAGCAAAGCAAAGCAGCCACGCCACAAGGACTATAAACAAGGACTAAAGACCAAAAGGCAGAGCAACAAACAATCTTAAACAAAAACAACTCGAAGCACAAAAAAACCGAACTAATGTTAAAACCAACAATTATCAAGCTAAAATTTCCAAGTTAACCTAAACATAGATCCAAAAAGCAAACAGCAGCCACAAAATAGTCGACACCTACCTG
Organism: Camellia granthamiana; assembly: GCA_036172215.1. Taxonomy (NCBI): domain Eukaryota; kingdom Viridiplantae; phylum Streptophyta; class Magnoliopsida; order Ericales; family Theaceae; genus Camellia; species Camellia granthamiana. Next base: position 11,471,443 of record CM069906.1, read on the forward strand.
AAAGTGGGTCTTCCGAAACCCGAACCCAACAGAACCTTAGAAAATTCAGGACCAAGATAACCCATCATAAGAAAGTTACGAAATTGATTTTGAAAAAACTTAATGTAACACTAGGCAAATCCACAAATTGTTATAAAATTTGAGAAAACAACTACTTAAATATTTCAAGCATACGGGTAAAAATAAAGTAAAAGTCTGACAATTCTGACAATTTGATAGCATAAATCATGACATCATCAAAGAACTATGAATTGAATGCCGGCAGGTACTTCACCCTTGAGCGATCCAAGGACCCTGGCTCGGTCAGATTCAGGCCAAGAAGAAACTAAACTCAGATCAAAGTCTTCTCCATCTCCCAGATAGTATCTCTTGACAGGATTAATAACGAGTTTCTCTAGTTTTGTTGCAGCTCTGAGCACAAACTTGGCAAACTCTATTTCATACCAATTACCAACACATCCACCCATCTCGACATGTTTTAGTTGATCGAGAGTAGTTCCGCCAACGTTTATCCCTTGCATTGTTTGATCTTCTTCAATCCTTTCAATACAAAACTGTGAAGAAGATAACATAGAAAGTCAACTAAATTTTTAGTAAGAAAACAAGGATCAAACATATTTTAAAGCTCATTATATAGGTTAAATTTTAAAGTCAAATTTGAACAACCTATTACTTGGCCCGATAATTTTATATGATTTATAATAAATAAAAAAATCAAATCACTAGAACTCGACTTGCGTTCGACTTGTTAAATTTTCATTTGAGATCATTAACTTACTATGCAAACAAGTCAAACTTAAACCCATGTTTCCAGTTAGAACTTAAAAACGTTCCTTCATTCCTCATATATGCAAAACTTAAAACTAACAATAAAGTCCGGTGTAAGGTCTGTATGATTGGTTTTGTATGGTCTAAGTTCTGGTGTAAGGTCTGATGCTGGTTCTGTTGTTATGTTTTTTGGTTTTCTCTCTTTCCTTTGGTTCCTTTTGATTGGTTTCTCACCAATCTTGGGTCAAGTGCTTGCAAATCATTGTGTTTCTTTGCAGTGTCAACCTAGTTAGGATTGTTAAGGTTAACGTTGATGCTCTTTGCATTTCCCTCTTTGTTGATGTAAATTTTTGCGTGTATTGTTTTCTTCATTAATAAAGTTTCATTTTGCTGATCAAAAGAAAAAGAGAAAAAAACAATGAACCTGGAAAACTACATCACCGTAGAAATAGTGAAGGGATTATTTCCACAGAGTTTCATTACTATCGTAATAAAAATGATAGATTTTTCTTATATTTCCTGTGGGTAATAGGGACTTCAAATGTCAACCCATATATGTGTTTTTTTCTCCCTCAAAATTAAACAAATAGCGTTTTTCCCAACTATAGTAAAACATGATTAGCAATAACATTTTTCTTAAAATGCGTAACGCAGATATAACCATTTGGAAAAACAGGTAAATGTGATTGCTAATCACATGTTACCGTAATTTAGGAATAAAATTATTCATATACTATTTGTTTAATTTTGATTAAAAATAAAAAATGTAAAAAAAGAGGTTAAAGAGCCAACAAAATAGAGTTTACTAACCATCAGTGAAAGATTTTGCAGTAGAGGAAGAGCATTTAGAATTGACAAAAGCCAAGTGAGTTCAGAATCCCCTCCGTAGAACAGCTCCAATTGCTTGAGATTTCTAAATGAGCCTAAGCTTTTAGGCTTCCCTTCCACCTAAAAAAAAATAATAAAAATCAAGATTATAATAATAATAAAATAAATTTAAAAAACGGAGTGTACTTACTTACTTTTCTAAGATCTATAGGAAGTGTCAGATACAGATTCTCAAACCGAGGAAGATTTGTGAACAGATTGAATGCATGAGGAATTCCACTGCCACCACAAACATATATATACATCTTTTCCAAAGAAGGAGCTTCAAGTGAAGAGAGCAACAATATGTTTCCACTGAATTCGAAAGTAGTGAGATTTGGAGCAGAGATCACAAAGTTCACTATCTTCAGACATCTGATCACTTTCAAATGCACCAAACGAAGAGACGAACCAACGACAAGCAAGTTTGAAAATGAATCGCATGTTTTTAAGGTCAGATCTTCGAGCAACAAACAGTTGGAGAACACAGATGCAATAAAATCATCTTCCATGACTACACTTTCTAATTTAAGAGTTGTTAAGTTGCTGAGTCCACGAAAATCACCCGGGGCTATTGGACTCCTTAGCAAACATGTATCTAAATGCAAATATTTTAAAAAAGAAGCACTTGGTCCCGAGAAAAGCCAATATGGGAAATTGTAGTGCAGGTTTTCAGGAAAAATAAAACATTGCTCAAAATGTGGCCTGAAGCCCAGTAAAAGCTCAAGTTTTTCAACTCCTGCATTGATTGCAGAGCTTATCCATTGATCAACACTGTCATGTTCGGTTTCTATAAAGCAAGTCACGTTCAGAGAGTGCATTCTTGTGCCTTCGCAACGCTGCTGCATGATATGATTCACTCGTTTCACAAATTCAGACCTATAAGGTACGAAATCAAAATGATACTGTTCAACGTGAAACTTTCTAATTTCATGATTGCTACCGAACAAGTTGTGGTGATCGAACTTTAAGTCAGGTCTCATTGTCCAAAGGTACTTCCATTTTTCCGACAATGCGCTAGTTTTAGCTGCATCTTTTGTGTCCACGAGGTTGACAATGTCAACGAGGATGCATTGTGGCAATTCACTAATCCAATCCTTTCGTTCACTGTTAACCTGTCAAATTCAAGAAAAGACCAAATCATATCAACAAGATTATAACATTTTACATGGTAATATCTAACATGACTCTTTAATACTATCAGCAATCAAATTTAGTAAAGCAATAAAACATCAAAAATTAGTAATATCATATAGAAAGTATAATGTGTTAGCCGTAAGCATGCAAAAAACCCAACACACAAGAAAAGCCTAAATGAATACATGGGGGAAAGACCCCACGCAGGGAGCGGCAAGCCTAACAAACTGAAGAAAAAATCCAAACAAACGAAATGGCAAAAGCAATAGAGCCGGCCGTGGCAAGGTTGCATTTTTGGGTCTCTAAATTTAACTAAAAAATAAGACCTCCAAATAATGTTAAAAAATAAAAGGGTAAATCACAAATACACTCTTTGAGATTTGTTTAAAATACTAATTGAACCTTGTAGCTTTAGAAATTACAAATACCCATAATCAGATTAATGAAAGAGTTCATTTTGTTAAACGATTATAAATTTGAAAGGGCATAATGTAATTTTTATAACTACGAGAGATTACCCAACTTTTTACGTCTTTCAACCAATTTGGTAAGAAAAAATTTGATCCACAATCCTTTATCTATTAACAATTTCATCAAATTTAAGTAAAAAATGTCGTTGAAAATTTGATGAAAGATTTGATTCATCTCTCATTTGATGAAATTTTTGGTGAAAAGCTTGATTTGATATAAGTTTTTTTTTTTTTTTTTTTTCTTTGAACTCCTGATTTGATATAAGTTTGATGAATGGCTTGGATCTCATTTTTACCAAAATCTTCATCAAATTTGGTGAAGGATTGGAGATGCTCTTTAACCCACAAGATTTGATCTCCAATCATTCATCTTATAACAAGTTCATCAAATTTAAGTGAAAATGTTGTTGAAAATTTGATCAAAGATTTGATTCTTTCCTCATTTCATCAAATCAAGATATAAATTTGATGAATTGATTGCATCTCATTTTCATCAAAATTTTCACCAAAATTATTAAAAAAACAAATTTTGAAAGGAAACCAAACAACGTCTAGATTGATTGACAATCGGACTACAATTGAACAAATATTATTAAAAAAAGTTTAAAAAAAACCCAGCAAAACACAGTTGTAAAATCATCATCACTACATTCAAAAGAAAGAAGAAATGAAAAACCATTGATGATTATGATGAAGAATTCTAGTTACCTCCATAGCCATCACTAGTTGTTTTGCTTTTCAACAAAGAAGACGATATAGCATTGTGAGGCAGAGTTGGGGCAGACCAGGGTTTGAACAATATGATTAATTCACACTTCGTTTATATAGTCTGAAATCTGCACACCATTAATGATCAAGATTCTTGTAACGCATACGACGTAATATATTTAATTAAATTAATTTTTTTATTTCATTTTATTTTCTGAAAAAGAAACTCCAAAAAAAAAAAAAAAAATCCCTTAATTAAGCTAATTTTAATATGAGCATTGTTATTTAAACCCAAAAGTTAGACCTAATTTTCAAATCTAATGAAGTGACAATCCATTAGAATATCTAAAACAACTTTTTATTTTATGTCTTCTTTAATTGTTAGTCAATCATTTTTCTTACATATCGTTAAGTATAAATAATAGACTTATATATCATTTTTCTTTGAGTATTTAGAGTTTGGAATATTAAGTAATTGTGTGCTTTATAAATGATAATTTTCGAACAATATTACTGACATCATAAATCAATAATGAAATATGTTTCATAAATGGTCTTTTTTTTTTTTTTTTTTTGTGTTATTGATATTGTCATTGTTGCAGTGATGGCCGGTGTATCTCCTTAATCTTACTTTCTCATCCTCTAGTCTTTATGCCACCCTCTCATCCTCTTCCAAACCAACTACGATCATACTCCCATATCAGGCTTCCTTAGCTCCTCATTTCTCTCCTCCAGGCCAATCACTAGTCTTTCGCCTCATATTATATGATTGATAATATATTATTATCGACACCACAAATCAATAATGAAATATGTTTCGTAAATGTTTTTTTTTTTTTTATTATTGTTATTGTTGCAATGATGGACCCATGTATCTCCTCAATCTTACTTTCTCATCCTCTAGCCCTCATGCCACCCCCTCTTCCTCTTCCAACCCAACTACAACCCTACTCTCCCATCATGCTTCCTTAGCTCCTCATTCCCCTCCTCAAAGCGCTTTTTTTTTTTGGTTTGTCAAAAACTCTAATCGACCGTATTAATTAAACCAAAATGAAAAAATTTAAAAAATTGGAAAGTCAAAATCAAGCAAATTAAAAACACAAAAGACCAAAATGATACAAGAGATAAAATACAAGACTACGAGCGTAATTTGCCTACTCAAATATAACTAAGAATCTAACGACTATCAAATCTGAGTAATAATGTTGACTTACTAATATCTTATCATGTCAACAAAAAGTTAAATAGATAAATAAGTCACATCTACGTAAGATATACTATGCTTGCATGGTAATATATTATTGATTACAATACCATCTATACTTAACATGACAATTGTACAGTCTGCGTTTTTAAAAAATGTCGTCGTAAGGTTAAGTGACTTTTTCCCCAACTTTTAGTGGCACTTTTTAAGTGCCAGTAATTTTCAATTTTCCTCTCGTGAAGGAGGTAAATCAAACCCAAAACCAGTACACATTTTTAAAGACAACAAAACTTTAGGATGTAAAGAATTTGGCAGCAGTTTTCATCAGTATCGAAATATTAATTATTGAATAGAGAAATAAGTTTCTTAAATATTTCATACAAATGGTACAAAACAGATTGAACTTAGAATTATTTTTTTATATCAATTTAATACATAAATCAAGAACCATCAAAGAACTGTGAATTGAACACCACCAGCTAGGGTACTTCATTTTGGAGCAATCCAGGGAGCATTTCTCAGCACGATTCACACTGAGAAGGATCTGGATTCCGATCAAACCATATTCACCATCTCCTTTATAGAATCTCTTGCAAGGATCAACAACAATTCTATCTAGTTTGGTTGCGGCTTTAAGCAAAAACTTTGCCAGCTCAATGTCATAACAATTACTAAAACAAGCACCCATCTCGACATGTTTAAGTTGATTATTGGTATTTCCGCCAAAGTTCTGCATCTGTACTGTCCGATTTTCTTCAGTCACTGTCCCATAAAACTAGAAGCAAAAGAACATAAAGTCAATATAGTAATTGGGAAACAAAGATGACTATTGAATTCTAAGATAAAAATAATCGCAAGTACCTCATCTTTAAGTTAATTTGTGAAGTATCTTCAATTGGTTAAAAATTGAGGGAATATTTTCATGTCTATTATTTATAGAAATAAAAACTACCGATATTACTACTTTTGAGCATATCTTAAATATATCTTAATTACCAAAAAAATGTTAACTATCTCTTCCTGGCATAATAAATAAATACATAAATAAAAAAGTGGGTTATTGCCAGTCAATATTTTTTTGCCGATAGTATCAAATTCAATAAAGTAATTCATTTTAACATGTTTTTTTTTTTTTAAATATGTTATCTGTCAAATCCAAGCTAAAAATTTTGCAATCAAAAGCAAGATCAAGATCGAAAGTTAAAACCAAATATGCTATTAATCTATTTCTGTATATATTAAAGAGATGGAGAGAAGGGAAAGAACGGTTTTTTTTTTATTTTTTGGCATTGTCCATCCTCTAACCCTAACCCATACCTACAGTTTAAGATTTATTTGGACCAATAAAATTTCTACTTTATAATTTAGGTCATCATTTTACCAAAAAAGATCTTGATTCAATAATAGCTCTCTGAACCACATAAGGAACATAATAGGAATGCGGTCCAATTTCAACTTGTGCAACCATGAGAAAAACATGTAGGATGCATCATAGCTCATGTGTGAAGGGTTACCAATAAGCACTACATTGGGACGCAAGAAACTTCTAACATAAAATGTTAAAGGATCAAACTATGGTAATTAAATAACAGTGCATCATACGTCGGGGAATCAATATGTAAAGATTATGCTCAAAATGACAATGGCATAAACAAGGATTATTTAGCACAACAATACTGGCATAACAAGGCTTAACGGATTACTAAAAAAAGAGAAATACTAAGATGTCCAGATAATTCAAAGCATTGGATCAGTTGAACTTCAAACATTCTATCATTCCAAAAATTAGAAATAACAATGAACCACAAAGCATACGTCATGCCCAAAACAGTAAAAAAAGATTATTTCCACTTCAGGCATGTTGAATTTCAGCATTTTAATAAAAAATGATATACTAGGGCTCTCTGACATAATAAATTTTACTTACCATCAATATAAGATTTTGCAGTAGAGGAGAAGCGTTTAAAATAGACAAACACCAGAAGAAGTCACCCTCTCTGTACCACAGGAAGCGCAGCGCCAATTGTTTGAGATATATCAATGAGGCTATGCATTTAGGCATACTTCCTACTTCAAAAAAACGTATCACAAAAATAAATAAATAAATAAATAAAAAAAAATATGACGCTGCCATTTAATGCTAATAGTGCTGTGAAAACTTAAAATTGTACTTACTTTGTTAATATTTAAAGGCAGTGTCAGTGTAAAGAGTCTCAAGCCGAGGAAGATTTGAGAATAGAGCGTATAACAAGTTGCACTAGCTCCATAAGCATATAAATACATTTTGACAAAGGAGGAGCTTCAAATGAAGAGAGCTTCAATATGTTTCCACAAAACTCGAAACTAGTGAGATTTGTAGCAGATATCTCAAAGTCTGCTATCTTGACACAGATGAGTATTCAAATCCACCAGCCGAAGAGATGAACCAATGACATGCAACTTTGTAATTGAATTGCATTCTTTTAAGGTCAGCTCTTCGATCAACGAACAGTTAGAGAACAAACATGCAAGAAAAGCATCTACTACAACTACGCATTCTAACTTAAGATTTCTTAAATTGCCGAGTCGACCATAATCACATGGGGCTACTGGATGCCTTAGTAAACATGTACGTAAATGCAAATGTTTTAATACTAACGCTGTGTTTGGTTGGAGGATTTGGGGATGGATTTGGAAAAAGAAAGGGAAAGGAAAAGGAAAAAGTGTGAAACTAGGTGAAATGTAAGTATATTTTATTCACATTTCACCTACCTTTTCCATTTCGTTTTCCAAATCTCTCCTCAAATTTCTCAACCAAAAACAGCATAAAGCACTTCCATTTGAGAAAAAACAATAGAAAATTGAAATGCATGCTTTCTAGAAAAATATAGGGTTTTAGAAAATATGGCTCGTTGGACAATAAAAGCTCAACTTTTTCACTCCAGCTGCGATTGCAGAGCTGATCCATTGATCAATACTAGATACTAGAATCTTTTAGTATCTAGAAGGTAAGTCACTTTCCAGAGAGTGTAAGCTTCTACCCTTGTAGAACAGCAAGATATAATCCACCCATTTCATAAATTCACACCACTGCGGTACAGAATGATCATAATAAAATGCCAAATTGAACTTGTTGATTTCAAGGTTACTACCAAACTATGTTACACGGACTCGGGTATGGGTATCGGGTGCGGGTGCATATCTAGGGTCGGACACTTCAAAATTAAAAATTAAGGATACGTGGATATGTATCCAAATTTGGATACGGGTACGGGAATACGTTAAATAATTTTTTTTAAAAAAAATATATTTATTATATAAAGATGAGTTATATTATATAAATAACAAATAAAAATCTATAAAGCACGGACACACATACGGACACAGACACGGACACGGACACGGGACATGACAATTTCTAAAAATGGGGACACAAACACGGCAGGGGACACAGCAAATTTTTTAATTTTTTTATAAATATTTTTATTTTAATATACATTAATTATTTTATTTATTTATTATATTTTTTAAATAATGTGTTCCAATTATTTTTTTAATTTTATTTTACATACATGTGTTTATTTATTTTTATTAATATATATAAGTATATATTATCTTATAAATATATTATGTGTTATATAATAATTATTATATAATATATAATAATAATAGTTATTAACTATTATTATTATTATAGATAGATAGATAGATATGAATCAAAGACAGAGATATGAATCAAGTCAAGAAAGATAAAACGACAGAGAGAGAGGGAGGGAGAGAGAAAAGCGAAGCGATCGATCGCGATCGCAAGGGAGAGAGAGAAGGCGAGAGAGAGAGAGAGAGAGGCTTTTCGAAGTCATCTGGGGTGTTCGACTGTTCAATCGACTAATGAAGCTTCGATCTTCGACTAGATCGACCGGATGAAACTTCGATTGGAGGTCTTCGATCTTCGACTAGATCGACTGGATGGAGCTTCGATCAGGTTCTCTTTTGCTTTCTCCTTTTTTATTTCTTTTGTTGTCTATAAAGAGCCGTGTCCGAGAGAGAACAAGCGAATCCAACACAGATCCCACACCCGCACCAGTGTCGTGTCGTGTCGTGTCGTGTCGACACGGGTACTTTGCCCCAAAGTGCCGAGTCCATGTAACACAGCTTCCAAACATGTTCGGCTGATCAAATATTAAGGCAGTCCCCATTACCTCGATCTATGGGACAATGTGCTACTTTTGACTGCATCTTTTAAAATGTATTTAAGCTTGAGTTACTTATATAACAGGCCAATCTCACAAGTCGAGCTTGAATAACTTAGTTAGTTGTATAACCTTAAAACCCTAGTTAAGGATCCTAGCATCTAATGATGATTTATAATAATTTGTAGATTAATTACATTTTACACCTTGTACTTTACCTTTCTTTTTAGTTATAACATTCAACCCTCATATTATACAGTTAATATTACAAGGGTCAAGTTGTCATAGGCTGACAAGAAATACCATGAGACAACCACTAAATATGAAACATGAGTGTCACATGGTCTCTTTTTTGGAACTCTTTTTTAATGCCCTGGATGAAAGAGAAATTCCTTATGCATTTGAGAGGGTAATTTGTGTGCAAATTGAACTGAGCTAGGAAAAGTCTTCTTTGGAAATTGGGCCGCACAATGGGCCAAGGAGATATTTTGTATCTCGGCTTTGGGCCGACATAGGTACTCGGATGTGTTGCTAGAATTGGGACCTATCTGGGGACAAACCTTTGTCCGACCAAGATGATTCGCAGGGCGATGGGCGGAGCTGGGTGTAGCTCGGCAAGATGCCAACCTGTAGCAGGGTCATCACGGCTCGGCCATGTTGAGCACGGAGCCGAAGTAACTTGGTTGACCACAGTGTCAGCCGAGGTAAAGAGTTTAACCATCTCACTTGGTTGGCAGTAAGTAGGGTGTTATCAGGATAGACATTATCCTTGGGAGTGTAATTCCTAGAAAGACTCTGCTAAGGAGAGTTAGAGTCCTACTAGGATTGTGCTAGGCAGAATCTATTAAAACTCATAGCAGGACCTATGCATAGGTATCACAATTATTATTCTCTAATACACAGAGTTTTTGTGTCTATTGTCGATTTTGTTGATTTAGACATCGGAGAGGTTTCCGGCACACCCCTGCCGACTAACTCACATTTGTATTTTCAGGAAGTAAAGCGACGACATTTGAAGGAGTGCAAACTTGATCAGCGAGATTATACGAGAAGATTATTCTGTACTCGTACAATTGGCACCGTCTGTGGAAAGCTTTACAGAGAACAAACCTTTTGATCGAGTTTTTCTTCGATTAATTCCAATGGTGCATAATGAAGACTTGCCACATTCTGCTATCGATGGACAAACCCCAGAAGGGGGCGGGAGGCGCGAAGGTTTGCCTTTTGTCCCTCCCATGGCAGAATTGGATCCCCAACGATGGAACCCACGGAGAGACACACGAGAAAGACGAGGCTCAAGTCCACGCCACTCTCAAAGCCCTGATAGACAAAGGCGGAGGATGGATCTTCAGGTTCTGAAAGATCGCGTAAGGGAGCAAGACGAAATGATAAGGAGAATGACTGTTGACAAGGAGACTATGAAACGCCAAATAAAAGGCAAAGCGGTGGCAGAAGAAGAGATAGGCAAAGGCAAAACGCACTCTTGCCACTCAAGAGATCATGACAGGCAAGTCATACCATCTTAGACTGAAAGCAGAAGCCTCAGGACAGGCGACACGCAGTCGAGGACTTCTAGGACTCGTTACTCCAGGTCTGAGAGAACGAGGACTGAAAGGTCTTGTACGGAGGGAAGCAGTTATCGGCCATCGCATACGCACCAAACGACATCTAGGCACACGGAGTTGCCTAGGTCGGCAGACTTGCGGATAGTACTAGAAGAAAGGGCTTGTAGAAGAGAAGATCATCAAGCACGCGACCCCCAAAGGATCTCTGCTCTACAGCGGTTAGCTCCTAGGATGCATGGAAGCGTCGAGGTGGGAATGCTAGTACCGCGCCTTGCCTACGAACCAGCAGACAAAGCATTAGCAAGGTTGCAGAGCTCGCCGTTCGTTCCAACGATAGAGAACGCATCATTACCCTTAGGCTTCCACGCATTGAACAAGCACAAGTATTTTGTTAAAATGTGTTCTTAGGGCATATGCTAAAAAACTTAAAAATATTGTCATTTTACACAAAAATAAATGTAATAAAAATATACAATACAATATTTTCAAACTTTTTAACGTGCGCCCTAAAAATACATGTTTACAAAACCCAAGCTTTAATGTTGCAGTTAAGTGCTATCCAATGCTAGTGACTAGCATGAGGGATTTCTTTCTATTTGAGAATCTTTATATGAATTTTGATAATTTATGCAATGTTTGGATGTTAGAATTTTGATAAAAAAAAAAATTTAATTTATACTTTACTCACTTTCTCTTTTTATTTATTTTCCCTTCATAAATTCAAAATTCAAACATAACCTTAATAGTTCATGTGTTAATCTTTTGCAGGCCAACATATTGTCTTTTAGTAAAATAAAAACATTTTTAACCAGTATCTAATGGGTATATCCATTTTATGAGACAGAACATACCACTAGATAATTTTTATTTATTTTTTATTTTTTTAACTTTTACATAGATCCACAAAACAAATGTTTGCAAAATACACAACACGTGCTGCTAGCAAAGGAAATCCATACTAGCCCAGCAAAGTTGGGTTTTTGGAAAGACAAACAAACGCAAAATAGTCAATAAGCCTGTTTGGTACAACTTTTCTCAAGTTAAAAGCTCATGATAAGATGGTAGAAACTAAAAACACCTCTCCTCCAGCTTCCAAATAATTAGATTTTTCAGTTCATTTAAACTATTTTTTATCTCGAACGGTAAGTAGAAATTGCAACAAATACTCTGACACAAACTCTGAAAAAACAGAAAAAGAAAAAGAAAAAAAAAAAGCTAGGCTGCACCAAACAGGCACATATGTGCCCAAGCAATCACTAATGTGCAAACAACTTGTGTAAACTAGCTAAGAAAAAATGGGCACAACAAAGCACAAGCAACATGAAAAGAGCCATTTTATCAACCATCACAATGCATTACATTAATGTATCAAAACTACAAAGTGTTCAGCATGACCCACCATAGTTTTTTTTTTTTTTTTTTGTTGACTTTTTCACATAATCAACTGAAAATTTAAAATTTGAGATTGTGCATGGATGAAATTGAGTTCACAATTCATTTGTCGAGAACTGAAACTGAGCTTAAGCTAAATAGGTAATCAATCAACAAGATTCACAGAATGAACCTTGACCACAATCTACATTACAAAGTAGACACCAACTAGAATCAAATCTTTATTAAACTGTCAAGTCCTAAAAATAAATTAATGTGTATTAATATTGTCCAGTCAGATCCCAGACACTGCTGTAGTGGGAGTCTCGTAAACTGAGACTCTTTTTTTAGTACTTGTGTTGTATGGTCTGAATAGAGTTGTATCCGAAAGCAAACCTGTATGCCTTTTATACATGTGCAATCCAACAATGGTTAGAATAGTGTTCGAAGAGGGTTAAATGGGTCCACAAGGAGAAAAATACCTTTCTGTGTAAAATGCTTATCAAATTCTAAAGTACAAAACTTTTTTCTTGTTAGTTGTTATTCCTATTGACTTCCACCAACGAAAAACTAGACAGTGAGACAGCAGGATGTATAAGAGCACTGCTTAAGAGGAGGTCCAATGGACCACCTAATGAAAAAAAATTTACAGGGATGATGAGTGTAGAAATAGAGTGCAAATGACCAAATAAAACTCTCTTCAAATAATGAAAGGATTTTAATCCTCACTGAAATCACCAGAAGAAGCCGAGAACAAGTAGTTTGCATGTGAAGGACCAAAGAGCAACTCCAAGCAAAATGCAGGGCCACATATTGACTTACCCTTTTTCCCGATTTTATCCAAATCCCGCACTGAAAACTGCAAGGTTTACAATAAAAAGTGAATTTAAATATTTGAATCAAATTGAATCAGGTGTCAAGTAATACATTCAGAAATGTATAAATTCAATTAATGAACAATGCCTTAAAGACTATAGACAAGAATGAAACTACTTTAAAAAACAGTCCACACTGACCATTGTAAGCTAGGTTTCTCTGCCTTGCTTTGGATAGGTGGACAGAAAGAAATAAAGGGGGTGATTGGTGGGGATTATGGAAGCAACTTAGAGCTTATTTCAATATGAGAGTTTGTGTCAGACTGTTTGATGTAGCTTCTGCTTATAGCTTATTAGGCAGAAATAACTTAAATAAACTAAAAAAACACTGATTTTTCAGAAGCTAGGTGAGAGGTGTTTTTAGCTTCTGCTTTTTAATTATCAGCTTTTAGCTTAAAATAATCTTCACCAAACACTCCCAAAGTGCCTCCAACAGAACTATTAAAATACCTGTAGTAAGCTGTTCCTAATGAAAGCCGTATTGAAGCAAGCATAGAAGAGACGCCCTCCAATCATCTTTTCATAAAATATGACACGCACGTCTCCAGTAAGCTGTCAAAACAAATATGGCTTGTTTCATGTATGTGACATTACTGTATCTAATGGTCAATAAGGATTTGTACATGTAAACAGATGAGTAGCATTTGTAGGAGAAATTCATTGACAAGTAGCCAAATTATGCTTAACTTTCTCATTAAGCATATATAACATGGATAACAAACCAATCCTAAAAAAATTTCAGAATGATAGTCAAGGCGCATTTTCAATAATTTTCAGTGCTCTTTCCTCACTCATGAATAATAAATGTAAACCGAGTTGTTTAAATAATACTTGCCCAGTTTTTTAATGACATAAGTTTCCCTAATTTTTCAATATTTCATCACGCCTTATTGTGAAACTACCTAATTTTGCCACGATGAGTAATACAGAACTACAGAAGACAGATAAAAGTATGTGAATGTATTATAAATTTCTCACCTTTATTGGTTTTTCAAAACAATAGTCGAGGCAGGTTTTCTGGTACAGTACAGAACTCTCTGTGTCCATTTGGACTACCAGATGAGGTTCTACTGGTTCTGATCGATTCCCCTCTCCACCTTGATCAACAAAAGAGAGATAATACCGGGAGCTGTTTGGTCTCACACAACCTTTTTTAACTTCTCTGCAGCAACTCTTAAAGACTTCCACGGGTGGACAATACCGCTGACCAGGAACCTGTTTAAAATGAATGTGACGAAACTCCAATCAAATTACATAAACCAAAGCAGATAACCAAGCTTAAATTCAAAAATATTACGATTGACTCATGAACACTATTAAATGATCTCAGGTATCACACGTCAATTCAAGCTATCCCACTTGAAATTAATAAGAAAATGGCAAGAGCACAAAAGTTGTGCCACTTTCAGTATAATGCATTCTCCAAGTCAATTTTCACAATGTAGAAAACCATCAATAAAGAGCTGAAAACCCAAGCCATGGTTACCTCTCAATAAAAAATTAGAAAATCTGGAGAATCAAGATTTTTTTTATAAGCATTACAAGCAGAATTTTAACATATATACATACATATATAAACAACAAACCCAAGGAACATGGTGAAGTCTTTATGTTGACCATCTTCATTGAGTTATTTTTGGGATTTCCAGCATCCTAGATGCACTTCTAATTTAGTATATCATTTACTATCTCAAAAGTATGGGATGCACTTACCTCTTGTAACTCTGAGACCACAAAGAAGACAGAGCCAGTGTTAACCGTGTCATAAAGTCGAATTCGAACCAATTCTCTACTACATGGTTCAGGCGAGTTCACAGATGGACGGCCATGATCAACTCCCCTAGGAATAGAAAGTGTATTCTCCCAGTACCCTACATAACGCCGTTGGCTTGGTATTGAGACCTGTCCAATACATGCAGATCAATGAAATTCTAAACAAAATACTCATAACTACCGAAAGTCAAGACTGGCTAATGAATCCAATACCATCCTTTAATATGTTCAATTTATTAACGTATAGATAGTTCAATATTAAGTAGCCCTAACCAACCCAAGGTTTCTTGGTTTGATTCTGCTAGTTGCCCACCCAAACCAAACCGACCCATACACGTCCCTGTTCCTTAGTGAACCAATTTGGAAACTGAAAATGTGCAAACTGCTAAATTGCATTTCGTTGTCATTTACTTCACAAAGTCCTACATGATAGCCTTTTATACATAATATGACTTACTCCTTCATTATTGGTAGTCCGTTTATGTGCATACACTTGAAGAGCCTCCTCTGCTGACATGCCACTATAAACAAGGTAAGCAGATACCATCAAGCCTGTCCGACCTTTGCCGGCCTGCAAAATTTAAAAAATGATACAAATGAATAAGAATAAATTATTAATGCACGACTAACGGTCTCACATTCAAGATATTGATCAAATACCACAATTTCACCTTCTACTTCTGACAATGGTGGAGAAAGGTAAGCAGCACTAAAGTGGGGAGGGGTAGGAAAATTATATAACTGGGAGTGGGAACTGGGGGTGCAGGGGGGAGATATCTAGTAGCTCTGCCCCAGCTTCTGACCCCAATTAGAAATACTTAAAGCAGATCCAGCTCTTCTTGGTACTAGATTGACTTTAATAACTAACCTTTTCCAAAAAGATTGCATCAGAACCATTTCAAAAGCTTTTAGAATTCCTTCACTAAATCTTGAACACATGAATAAACCTTTATCCATATGCTCTTACTGAAATCAGGGGAAAATGAAACTCAAAAAATTTGCCACAAGCAACAGAGAAATTTTAGTGTCAGCAACTGAGCTGATAGGAATTAAAAAAGGCACAAGCATGTAAAGTTATAGATTAAGACTTTTAGTAGCAGGTGTCACAGCCCATTCTCTGTAAACCATGAATCATAAAGCTTCAAGTGTAACCAACCCATGTACAACAAATTACTCAGTATCTCAAAAATTCATCCAAGCTACGAGTAGTTGTATATAAGCATGGTTAAAACAGTATGACCTAATTACACTCTGATTCATCCTACATGAAGCAGCATCCATACAAAAGTTGAGCAAAACATAAAATTGAGTAGATGTCACCAATTAAAAAACCAATTAGTAAAGAGGCTTTCTCAGGAAAACAAGATAAATACACAAAGCTTTCTAGTTATACCATGCAGTGCACAACTGCGATATTTTTTGGGTCACTTGAAAGCCAAGAATCCACACTTTCACAAAAATTCTTGATCATTCCGAGAGGTGGGACATGGTTGTCATCAAATGGAAACCTCTCCACGCGGCCATGAAAATGTAATGGATCATACGCTTCTTCTATGCATAAGTTGTACACCTAGAAAGCACCAAATTATAATAGATATTATGAGAGAGAAAGAGAGAGAGAGAGAGAGAGAGAGAGAGAGTAAATTTTGTATGGGTATCACTGTCAGAAAGAGCAAAAAGATCAAACATGATAAGACCAAAGGACTGAAAAGTAATAAAGTAAACGATTTGGCAGTATTATTGGGAACACAGATATATCAGAATACAATGGAAAGTTGTATTCAGAAATGTGTACAATGACATAAAACTTACATTTAGTGACTTCAAAAACAGATATACTATATGTTAAAAAGATCATCACATGAAGGGTTTTTTTTTTTGGGTAGTAATCCCTGGAAAATTTTCTTTCTTGACAAAGACTGATTCATTGAAGAAGATACTCAATATCTATCATACATTTTCTTTATAGTAAGTTAATAATAGGTCAAATCATCAGCAAGCATGCTCAACTTAACAGCTCGAAGATTGTATCCATTTTTATGTTAAATAAGATGAGCACCACATATCATTCACCTATTACCCAAAACATGGCCTCATCACAAGACCTCCAAGCCGTAGGGGAATCTTGATACAGCAAAATCAGGGCTTCTACAATTATGTCAACATGCCACAAAGCTTCAATATGATAATTTCAAGTTGTTAAAAGAGAAAAAAATTAAATGAACTGTGGAAAAGAAATAATGAGCTCACTTTCTCTTGAAAGCATTCTTTTACTAAATAGAATCTAAAATTACTAAAGTAACTGAAAGACGAGAAAACTCATCGTGATTGGAAGTTGCTAAACCACACCTTATAGTGCCCATGATGTCTCATGTCAAGCACATCCTTCACCTGCCAGAGAGGATTACGATATATTGATCGAATACGTTCTGCCGGAAATGACATAGCCAATAAACGATCTGTTATATATGACATGTCAAGATCATAACCACCAACTAGCATTCGCCTCCTTTGCTTAGATACGAAGTTACGTATGTAGAAACTTCTGGAGAGATAATTGATCAGCTGATGTTGGACACGGAGTAAACTCGGGTTTTCAGCCTTCCTTGGCCCCATTTTTGAAAATTTAAGCCCCATTTGGCTGAGATCGTAGCCTTACCAGCACACCGTAAGCTACCTGTTAAAAGGAATAATCAAAAGGTACCTTTAGATCAGAAAAATGACAGGTTTCTCTTTCAGAGAAAATATTGGACATGTGAAAGTGAATTTGTTCATAATAGTTCTTCAAGATCAAAAGTTGTGAGTACAATTGTAATATATTCATAAACAGATGAAAACAAGTGTAGATAAAAGGGGTACATCTTTTCCCCTTCTCTTTAACCCCATACTGCAGCAATGCCAGGTGTGTGAGAAAACAAAGGTTTAGTTATTAATTTTGTGTTGATTGATAAACTTAAGATTACTTTCAAAAACTATTTCCAACAAAAATTCAAGATACACTTCGTGTTGGCATCGAAACAAAAAATAATGTTCATAAACACTCTTCATTATTTTTAAATAATTATCACTGACTTGCAACTCATGAAATCACTACCTATAGTCTTCTTTAAAATATATGTAACTCAAAGAATCCAACCCCCTACGATATGTCATTCACAACTCAAATATACATAAATCTGCATTATAATATAAGGAAAGAGTAATTTATACCAATTGAGCTAAACATAAAGCTTCAAAATCACTTGCTTTGATCCTTGTCTTTTTTTTTTTTAAATATTTATTCTATGTCAATAACATAAAATGTACAATATGAATTCACTTTTCTCTTATCTAAAATTGAAGCGAATTCTGAAGTATACAACCGAAACCCTATAAACTGCTTGCAATCAGTCAGCGACTCAAATCTACATAAAGTTCCCTTTTTTTTTGTGCAGTATAATTAAAAAGAATTCTTTCTCAAAACACCAACCTTCCTTTTTAGCTCATTAACATAACAATTCTCCAAAAAAAATAATAATAAATAAAAGACAATGACCCAAAAATCAATACGACATTACAGCATACTCACTTTTATTCTTTTTTCAATCACAACTCAAATCTACATAATATGCATCATAATTATAACATAAGGAAAGAGTAATAATACCAACTGAGCTAAACACAGAGCTCCAAAATCACTTGCTTTGATCCTTGTTTTTTAAGTAGTATTTTTTTTTTTTTTTAAAATTATTCTATGCCAATGACATAAAATATACGACGCCAATTCATGTGAGTTCGAGGGTATCGAATTAAAACCCTAGTAACGCCAATCTACATAAAGCTTCCTTTTTTGTGCGGTATAATTAAAAAAATCAAAACATAAAGAATTCAATTCATTCTCAAAACACCAACCTTCCTTGTTCGCTCATTAACATAAAAATTCTCCATTGGAAAAAAAGAAAAGAAAAGAAAAGGACAATGACCCAAAAATCAATACGACATTACAACATCAACATAAATGCATACTCACTCCAATTCTATGTCAATAACATAAACTGTACAATGCGATATGGCTTTCTGTAATCTAAAATTGAAGCGAGTTCAAGGGTATTGAATCAAAACCCTAGTAACTCAAATCTTAAAGCTCCCCTTTTTCTTTTCCTTTTTTGTGCAGTATAATTAACAAAATCAAAACATAAAGAATTCAATTCATTCTCAAAACCCCAACCTTCCTTGTTAGCTCATTAACATAAGAATTTTCCATAAACAATAATAATAATAAAAAAAAACAATAACCCATAAATCAATACGACATTACAACATGAACCCATAAATCAATATCAATATAAATGCCTACTACCTCCATTCTTCTTTTTTTCAATCACAACACAAATCTAAATAAATATGCATTATAAATATAATATAAGGAAAGAGTAAATATACCAATGGAGAGGAACATAGAGCTCCAGAACCACTTGTTTTGATCCTAGTTGTCTTGTTTTTGTTTTATAATTCTATGTCAATAACATAAAATAAAATGTACAATTCAAATTGGCTTTCTTGAGATTAATAAAAAAAAATTGAAGCGAGTTCTAGGGTATCGGAATCGAAACCCTAGAAAACGCTTGAAAGCGGTCAGCTTAGAAGAGGGGGCAAGGGATGAAATAGAGAGAAAAGATATAATGGGGGCCACGAGCTGGAGAAGAGGGTTTCCATGTCGGATTAGGAGAGGGAGAGAAGGAATTCGATGCCTGTCAGGAGTCGAATCACTGCTAATTTTGGACACGGTTTTTTTTAGCCCCATTTTTTTTTTTTTTTTTTGCAGCCACCCAAAATTTTAGCCGAAAGTGTCGGAGCAGAGGTGGGAGAAGAGTGGTAGCCTCCCTCTTCTCTCTCTGCCTTTAAATAGTTCAGAGGAGAGGGGAGGGGGGCACAGAGCCAACTGCTATCCTCACTCTGAAGGAATGATGTTCCAATCAATAAAAAAAAATTCCTAAATTATTACGCCTTCCTTTGTAAAACGGGTTGTCTTTTTAACTTTTTTTTGATTTTTTAGTTATTTTAGTTTGAGATTAAAGAGTCTCATTTGGAAAGAAATTTTTGACTTTTTTAAATTTTTGTAACAGAAATAATATAATGATCATAGGTTAAGCATGATGTTTTGTTTTATTAAGTTAAAAAGTCTATTTTGTCTTTTTGTGACTAAAATAGCCCCAAACCCAACCTAACCCATCTTCCCAAACAGAGGCTTAGTATTATTTTGATTTATTAAACTATAAAACTATATAAATGAATTCCTTAAATTATTAAAAATTATTATTTTGTCTTCCCAAACTATAAAATCGTACTAATAGATTCTTAAAGTATTGACGTGTTTCACTTTAACCATCTTTGTTAAGGATCTAATTTGTTCGCTTTTATAATTTAAGAGACAAACTGACAATTATCAATAATTTAGAAGATTTATTTATATATTTTTATAATTTAGGGAGTCAAAATGATATTTCTCAATAGTTTATGAAGTATTCATGTAAATAACTCTAAAAATTTTATAGTAATATTATACAAAAAAAAAAAATGTATTTATTTGTTTTGAAGATAAATTACTACAAATTTATAAATGTTCAAAATTAGGTTGATAGAATATAATAATCATTTAGATCACATTTATCTTTAAAAAATAAATGGCAAATGTAATTTTACACAGAAATCACCCACTCTTTACATTTATTTTTAATAAATTCAGTGAGCAGCTAAACAAGTGTCGCTAAATTGTAAGGCCAAATGACACAAAAACAAAATATATAAAAAATAAAATAAAATTGAAGTCCCCTTTACTTTCTACTCAAGGTGGTCATGTGGCTTTAGTGACATGAAAATTGCAGCATAATGCCGGAGCCGAATCACACTGTCACCGCCTTCATTTTCTGTCCTATAACTCACCTGACCTCTATTTCTCACCACATAACGCCGCCAAGCAAATTGTATATTCACAGCAGCCCAAGTTCTCCAATTAGATGAGTAGTATCTCGCCGTTCGCTTAACTTTCTCGTTAGCCAATTTATAACGGAAGTGATCGGTGATGTATCGTAGGTCATCGGCATTGAGGCTGAATGCTTCTGTTGGACGGGTGCAAGTAAACGTTGCAGATGAAGGTGGAAGTCGGTCTATGAGTGGGCGACGAAAACACCAAGAGAGGAGTTCATCGCCCAAAAAGCTTCCGGGTTGTAGTATGCTTGTGGCAACCGTACCTTTGTTGAGAATTTGGCTTCTTTTTACGCGTCCCCGGACTATGAATACCATCCGTTGCACTGGTTCTCCTCCTCTTATAATCTGTCCCATGAAAACATAACCATGTTTAAAAAAATGCATAGATATTTAAGTTTAAACTTGAATCATAAATTTTAATATTTTCCTAAATATTTTGGATGTTTAAAACTTTGGATCACGTGTGGCAATTCTAAACCTTTTCCCCTTTGGACAAGACTAGAGGATTAACACGATCGCAGATGTTGTCAAGAATGAGGTCATCCAAGCAATCAAATAGAGGTACCTGAAATAAGAAATTACAAGTGAAAATAAATTATTGAACAAGTTATTCAACGGACTTATGAAAAAAGTTACCACTTTAGGTACTCTTAAAAAGTACATATAGTGATTGTTTGGGAAGTTGCTATTTTAGTAGACTATTTTAGTTTTTAACTATTTTAGTAAGTTCAAATTTTTTTGTTTGCGAAGATGATTGAATTTTTTTTGTAATTAGATGTAATGTTTAAGAAAAAAAAAATGATTATGAATTTAATGTGACATTTTATCTTATTAACTATTTTAGTCTATTTTATCTTTTTATGGATTTAGCCTAAATTAGGCTAAAACCTCACTTCCCAGACAGCTCCATATATGTATCTAAATTTTTAGCCATAAGCATCCATAACATACATTCACCCACCAAATTGGTTTATAATTTTTTTTTTTTTAAAAAAAATACAACTATAAATTATGATAATCAAAACTGCTCTAGTTTAATCAAACACTACAAAGCCTAATAATTAAGGCCAATTTAGTTCATTACTAAAAACACCATAACGTCTCCTAAGGACGTTTCCAATGTAACTAATTTTAACTGCTAAATTTTGGTATCGTCATCTCTTGTGTGTGACACGAGGTATAACATATTGCCAAATTTTGATATGAATCTTCTCTCTATATATGACTTTACATGACTCACAATGCTTGGTTATCATTTTTTAAAAATACTTTTCAGAAAATTTTATTTTCTTATTTTCTTTGTTTTTTTTGTTTTTACTGAATTTTTTTAATATTTTGAGCAATTTTTTTAATATTTAGACATACCTAACATAAATATACCTAAAAAATAAAAATAAAAAATTGAAAAAAAACTTTTAAAAATTCACTAAGGCCAAGTTTGGCATCCTCAAAAAAATTTAAAAAGTCAAAAAGTCACTATCCTATTTAAGTCACATCATCTTATTTAAGTCACATCACCTCTCTAACACATCACTTCAAACCCAACCCAAATTCAACCCATATTTCATAAAAAGTCAAAAAGTGCACTTATTTAGTCTTCCCAAACTTGACCTAAATACCAAAAATACAAAAAAAAAATACGAGAATTCAGTACAATTTTTGTATTTTTATGTATTTATTAATTTTTAAAAATATTTTTTCACTAATTTTTTACTTTTTAGATACATCTAAGTAAGGTCCATCTAAAAACGTAAAAAAAAATGTTTAAAATTTTAAAAATATTCACTAAAAACAAAAAAATACGAAAACCAAAAAACTCAGTTTTTAAAAAATTTAATTCAAAAAATTCAAACCAAACACACTGTTATTATTATTATTATTATTTGGATTGACAATTGTTAGTTGTTAGATTGCACCTAAATGCTTGCACTCCCTTAATTCAACTTTCCCAAGGAGAATTGAACCCAGGACTTCCTTGAGACTAAATTCTAAGAAAGGCATGGTGGCCAACTAGGCTGGGCCTAGTTGGTTATTTGTATTTAGTTTTTTATGATGAAATTGAAACAAATAACATCCCTTAAATAGATCATGTTGCTAAATATTGACATTTTAGGAACAATTGATCTAAAATTTGGCTTTGACAACATTAGAGATGCTTTAACCAAATTTATAAGCAAGATCAAGGATCCTATATTTGTTTCTAGCTATCTTGCACTTATAATCATTGAATCATGTGAGAGTTTGGAGTCTAATAGCTGGAGAAGCATTATGACATGGTAATTGTTAACGTCCATCATTTATTGACTATGATATGCTTGAATCATAAAATTTCAAATCAAATTTATGAACCAGAAAAATCAAGAATAATTATAACTACACAAGTTAAAATTAATGCTTAGACAAAATCATATTTTCATAAAGATTTTGCCTAAGAATCAAACAATTCAAAAATCTCATTTTAATTGTGTAAATCCTTAAAATGCATTCAAGAAATAGTATTTATACAGTGCATTTAAGAAAAAATACTTGCACCTCCAAATTAAGACTTCAATTCTTAAATTTGAGTACTTCTTGTTTGAGTTTCTATAGATAACTTGTTATAAATCATGATTAGCAGATAAATCTGCTTCTCTCCCCCACATTTGTGATAACACATAAATTAGCACAAGTAACCTAACTCATTTACGAACAAGTGTCACTGTAATATCATGGTTCATGGTTAAACAAATTCTCCTACACAAGTAAAATAATGATAAATGACAATTTATGTCACAAAACTCAAAATTAAAATAACTTTCAATTGATTATTAACAAAATAATAATCAATACAAAAGATTCCTCAATCTGCGTCCAATTAAATAGAACGACAATACTATTTAAATATTTAATTTTTCCAGTGTCGATGATTGTTTTGATATTGCAAAAATATTACTACCACAATCAAATCACACATGATACTCCAAAAGAGATCCATTGGGATGTCATCATCACAATCACAAATTAATTAAAAATTTCACAAACTTTCAAGTAAAATTATTAATCTGACTTAAAACAATTAAAGATCTCATATTCAAGGGTTGTTTGGTTTTCATTTTAGGCTAAATAATCACAAAATAACAAAAAAAAGTCAAAAAATCACAAAAGGTCAAAAATTAAAAAAGGACAAAAAAAAATTCATTATTTCAAAGCTAAAAAGTCAAAAAATTCAATCAAAAATACTAAATATACAAAAAAGTCTCAGGTTAAAAAAGTCAAAAAATTAATTAAAAAAGTCATTACGAAACGAAGGTTCAACTAGTAACAGAAGGCAAAGCCATCCGATTGATTAAAGTCAGCAAACAGAGACCAAATATCTTCAATAGACAAACCAAAAATCAAAAGAATGTGTATCTCCATAAATCATAATTGAGAAGTTGTAACTATTCATCCTAGTCATTTCTGTATGTAAAGACAAAATATTGTTTTTGTATAGGCAAACCAATTCTTATATAATGATCATAAAAAATGATAATGAGCACTCTTTATACACAAAACGGCAAAAGGAAATTCTGTGTACAACCAAAATTAACAGTAACCCGAAATAAATATATATATATACAAAAAAAAAACAAAAAACAAAAAAAAAAAACAAAAACAAACAGTTTCTGTGTATAAAAACTCTGAACCTGTTCTTGTATTATGTTGATAAGCAAAATAGAGAAATCCAAAACCAAACTGTGCAACGACATTTGTTAGTTCTACTGTTTATATACTATGTTAAGAACCAAAACTTACACGTTTCACAAAATTTCAAATCTGTATAAAAGTAGTTACTAAAGCAACCAATCAAAAATAAATTTGCCTTATAGTTAAAATTGAAAACGTATTCACAAACTAATAAAGAAACATATTTTGTTTATAGTAAATTTTGATTATCCTATAAAATCTAAATAAAACAATTTGAACCAAAAAATACAGAAGAACAATTGGTATTTTACTTGAACAGGCAAACAAGAAAATAATATTCTTATGCGAATTAGTCTTAAGATTGTTGAAATAACCATTAAGTATATAGTGCGAAACACGTAATTATTGCAATAAATATACTACCAAATTATATAAAAAATATAAGTTGAATGTAACGTAAATTGTTTGGGTTAAACCAAACCCAACCATATACCAAGAACCAAAACTACTTACAGGCAAGTAGAAAACTTACCAGCAGATTGTGAAAATTTGGAAACGAAAAACAATTTGATCGAGACTTGTGTTGGACACAATTTCCTTAAGACAAATTCATCCCTCGTTACGGTGCTCACGAGTTTTTATTGGACATTCGTTTCCCACAATACAACGATCGAACCTTATAGGAACAGCACTACCACAGCAAGTCTACTGTGCAGAATTCTCTTACAGAAAAAACAGAGTGCAAAAGGAAAGAAAAACAAGATGAATTCCATGCAAAATGAATGCAATGGGGGCCTGTTTATATAGATGAATTGGTGCTCTTCGAATAATCATAGTGACTTTTTAAAAGAGTCACCCATTTTCTATGAAAATGTGCAACTAAAAAACATAATTGTTTTTTCTAGAAGAATTCGAATTCTAAATCGAATCCTGTTCAATTTTAACTCAAAAAATTAATAAATTTATCTAAATAAAATCAAATTTTAAATTAAATAAATTTTGTCTCAATTTTTCATTCACCTATGAATGGTTTTCAAACCATTTTTCCAACAGTAATTTGGAAACAAAGGATCCTATCTGTACCCATAAATAACTACCACAAATTTGACCATTAAAAAGGTTTCAAAACTAAGGACCACATGATTTAATATCATAACCACAAAACTTCGTTAACTAGAGTATATGATACAGCATAGAATTTTACTTTGGGCAAAAATATTTGTTATCAAAAACATTAAAGTGGATGGACGAGTTTGAGTTACCTTCTTAATCAAGTCCAAGCAAAGATGACGCTTAATGTCCCTTCTTAGGCCTTCAGGTAAGTCTTTGATTAGTTCCATCTCATTCTCCACGCCTCCCGTAGTTGCCCACCTTTGTCTTTCAAAATGTCGAACTCTTTTTCTCAGACGAGAAGGTAACTGTCTCCCCCTCATCCACCATTGCACATCTCGATATCTCAGCTGCATTTTTCTCCTCCTTGCCATCACCGCGTGCAAAAATATCTTTTTTAGAAAATCATTTAGTCCTCGTTAATTATCCGGTTTAATCAAGATTTTAAACATTTAGCATAATTTAAAAAAGAAAAAGACAAAAGAAGAATTACTTGAATATTTAAAATCAACAATGAAAAGAGCATTAAGCCGCCAAGCACCATACATATTGAGAACATTACGTCTGAACACTTTGTTGTGGGTTCGAGGTTATTGCCCATAGTGCTGCAACCAAAGAAAATTACAATTAATTTAATTTGTTTAACTAATCGTGTCGAGTATTCTGGCACTAACTCAACCTGATTATAAATGTGTAAATCCAAAATATGACAGACGAATGACACGATTAGCTCTCATTGATCATGTTAAATAGATAACAAAGGCTATAATTAAATGCTTCAATTAATTTAGGGGGAAAAAAGAAGAATAGATTGCGAAGAATAGTAATTAGATTAAACATGTTATCCATGTCAAATTCATGTTTCATGCCAAAGTGTAGATATTGAAAAATAGGTTTGCCATCGTTATTACCTGAGAGCCATTAAACCCCAGAGATTGGAATAAAGGATCTTGGTGGCGATGGAATCGGAAGAAATAAGAGGAAGAGCGAACTGAAAGATCCCATATCGGAAGGGTCCATTGCCATCTAAGCACAATGGCGTTTTGTCGATCTTCTTTGTGGAGTTAGTGCCACAGTGATATCCAAATGTGACATAAGAGACCACCTCAGAGCAGCACAAGGATAGAAAACACTTCTTATTCTTACTTGTGTTGTTACACTGTTGTGACAAGCATGATGCTACGCGTCGTATCGAAAGAATGTACCAGTATCCTCCGGCAACCTGTACAAGATCAACAAAATCAATGCCCACGGTAGGTAGGTTGGCCGGGACACCCGGTTATCCACCCCCCTCCCCTCCCCTCAAAAAAAACAAAGAAAAGAAAAGCTTCTAATAAAGTTAACACTCCATTTGTTTTCATAAAATAAAATAAAAAAACAGAATTTTTACATTTTTGGTATGATAAAAAAATAAAATCAAGCAATCAACATAAAATGAACTGATTTGGTGAAAATATTTTTCTGGAAAATATTTTTTCCAAAATACTTGCCGAAACTAATGAGATAGGCCAGGGTTTTATAACGTTACCACCATTACCACTAACTTACCTTACCGTTTGCTGCTATCAGTGGCGGAACCAGAAAATTAAGTTAGATGGGAAATTTATTAATTATAATTTTTTATTTTAAAAAAATCATGATCAATATTAAGATAATAATACTTTTATGACCTAAATTTAAGCATAAGAAATTAAAAATCATTATTAATAGAAACAAATTAAAATTCTATAATAGTGTGAAATAACTCGGTGCGGGATAGTGATGCAAGTTTGTAATTTTAGCACAAAAAATTATGGATCAAAATTCCTAATTTTAGAAATAAAAACACATTATTTGTAGTACAAATTATTATAAAATTTATTTAATTTTTATTTGATAGAAAATATTAAAGAGATGATATTGCTTATAAATTATGTGTTTTGAATGGAAATTATTAAATAGTCTTAGAGTATCATATGACGTTGCCTATGTGATGCTCAAAGCATGAGAAATCACAAATTACACTAAGTAGTTTGTCAACTACCTGAAAATAATGAGTTATTTATATTTAATCCATATGATTTTTTACTACACTATTGGTTTAGACTACTACATAAACAATACTATATAGTGTTTTCAAAGTATCAAATAACTATTTATTGTGAACAATGCAATAAATCCTTAGCCAAAGAACATGTTAAGGGAAAAAAAAAGAATATATTTTGTATATGACCACAAAATAAAAACAAAAAAAGTTCAAAATTGAAAGAAACACGTGATTCCCCTAAGCCTTCTTTGACTCCACCCCTGGCTACCGCCATTTTGAGATACTTATAATAAAACATGAATCAAATAAGCAACCCCCCCCCCCCCCAAAATGCCCTTAATAAATGTCCTCTCGAATTATGAATCCAAACACAGTCTTAGGACAACAACCAAATTCAAGAAAAATATTTTTTTTTTTTGCCCTTCATAAATGTCCCCTCGAATTATGAATCCAAACACAATCTTAGGACAACAACCAAATTCAAGAAAAATATTTTATTTTTTTGTGTTTTTTTCAATATGAATTTTTTTAGAATATATGTTTTCTGAAAAAATAAAGAGTATAAATATTTATGTGTGCCGAGAAAAAAAAAATCACCAAAACAAAATAGTGCAAATGTGTAGAGAGAGAGAGAGAGAGAGAGAGAGAGGTACATGGGAGGCAAGGAAGTAGGCAATGAGATTAAGGCCAAAACCCCACCAAATGGAGCCAAAGATGTAGCCAGTGACCTTCCTCATTCTTCGCATCAGAGAAAAACTATGATACACCTTTGGGAGGAACTGCAGCAAGAAAATTAGTTGAAGTATTGTCAACATCAACTGTACTCTCTCTTCTCTTAGTAGTTTTGGTACCACTAGCAAATACACAACCTGCAACAAACCAACAACCAAAGCAAATAATGAATATCTAAGGACAACACTGAAACTACACTGAATCCTAAATTGCCCAAATTGAGATTTTATTTATTTATTTATTTATTTATTTCTGACCTTTTAACTTCTTAGAGA
Organism: Camellia granthamiana; assembly: GCA_036172215.1. Lineage (NCBI taxonomy): Eukaryota > Viridiplantae > Streptophyta > Magnoliopsida > Ericales > Theaceae > Camellia > Camellia granthamiana. The sequence continues at coordinate 11,500,126 of CM069906.1, forward strand.
GTCAACCCTTCTTAGAGAGTTAGATTGTCGAATTTTACCAAAATCATGTTTACTTGTTATAAAATGGCATTTGGATTGCTTATCCAATCCCATGAGATAGAAAAATTATTTTGCCCCAATTTACAAAAACAATAGTCTCCTTTTTTGTAATGAGAATTTTTATGCTCATAAATTTAGGAGTGGTTTGTAAACGTTTAGGGTGCATAAATAAATTTAAAAAACAGATAAGCATATCCTCACACTAATTTTTTTTTAATATAATTAAAACAAAGGTAAAACGAGAATTTCAAATAAAAAGTCAAAATATTACATTAACCTTTTACATTTTTTTCATACAACTAAAAAAATCCATTTATGCACGTAGTAACTTTTTGTTAACCTCATAAATAAATTAATAAACCAAAAAATTACTTAAAAAAATTAATCCCAATACCCATTAACACCACCAAACTAATATACAAATAAATAAATTTTATTTTACATCCTTAACTTAGTACTATGGTACTAATAATTTTATTACTCAATCTCATCACTCACAATCTCAGCCTTTGTTTGGAAAGTAGGTTGGTTTTTTGACTATTTTAGTCTGAGGTTAAAAAATCTCATTTGGGCTAGATAGTTCTGGCCCTGGGCATAGCCCACCAGGCCATGGCTTAGGACCCCTCAAAATAGACCCAAAAAAGGGCCCCTTCTATTATAATTTAATGTAACATATTAGGTATGTTTTAAGTTTAAAACAATTAAAGAAGATCCAAACTAACTTAAAATAAATTGACCTATTAAAAAATTAAAGGGCTCATTCTCTCTCCCTATCTAATTCCTAACCGTAACTCTTAATTCAATTTTCTCAAAAATTTAAGAGAAGCGGCATAACAAAGTATTAATGAATTTCTCAAGAATTCAGAGCAGCAGCACAACACAAGTACGTCTTTTTTTCTATTCAATCAATTAATTAAATACTAGATTATACAAGTATGATTGATTTATTTGTTTCTAAAAATGCAAGAAGAACGAGCATCAAGTGATACTTATTAGTTGTTGTAATGTAATGATAAGTATTTTTTGTGATTTTGATACAAATCTTTTGTCCTTTGCCTTCAAAAACAAATTTCATTGAATGAAAAAAAAAATGTGAAGAGTCTCAAATGATCTAGTAATATTTGTTAATTGATTATCAATTTTGGACTCCGAAAATCTCAGGGCCGGGCCTAAATTTGGGATAGACTTTTTAGTTTTTTTTATTTTTGTGAGAGAAAAAATAAAACAATTATGATTTGAATGTGATATTTTATCTTATTAATTTTTTAATTTATTTTACCTTTTTGTGACTAAAATAACCTACATCAAAAATAGCCTCAACCAATCTAATCTGAAAAACAAACATAACTTTCAAGCAGTAGAGAAATAACAGCATGTAAAGCCTGTAGCGCTAACCTGAGGCAGGGGAACTATAACAAAGGCGTCAAACCAGAAGGCGTTAAGCGACCGGAGGTAATTGTAGGCGATCGCACGTGCGTCCCACACGAGCTTCCCACACCCAACCCCCAACGACTCTCTCGACACGTACGCCAACCGAAACTGAATGCACAGGTGGCACAACTGAACTGCGTCCACACACGTGCGAACAACGGCCACGATTGCAGCCATCCGACCGTCCATATAAACGCACGGCCTTTCGCACCCTAAACTGATCGCTGGTGCGAAAAAGAACAGAGGATCAACGGCCAATGCGATGCCACGTGCCATAAAAACCACCCGGTTCCACACCCGCACGCTTTCGCTACGAGGGTCCAAAACCGAACCGAATCGTCCCACAGACAGCCGGCTCGTTTGTGGATTGTAATCGGACCGGTTTTGAATCGGGACTAGAGATGAACCGGCCAAAGCCTCCCACTCGGGCTGGTGGTCCGCTTCACAGCTTGTGGAGTGAAAAATCGGACCACCAACCCGAGTACACTCGTAGCATCCGGTCAGATTGTCATTGTCGGGTTCGGATTCACTTGAACGGAAAATTTCAGTCCACCTGCGATTAAGATCAATCAATTAAAATTGAAAAAAAATATATAAAATTTTGATCTAGACAGTTATGTGAGCAAAGAAAGTATATAGATTACTAACCTTGACATTTTTGGAAAAGTGGAGAGAGATGGGATGCAAATGGAAAGCATGAAAGATAAAAAAATTGGATTAAGTTTTATAATATCTCCTTATTCCCCCAAAAAAAAAGAAAAAAAAAAAAAAGAAAGGATATATAAAAAATTGAGGGAGAGGGGAGGAGGAGTGTTGTTGAAGGGAGAAGGCGACTCGTAGTATGATTCTGTTTTTGTGGGGTCCATTGGTATGCTACGTGGAAATCCAATGTTTTTAACCTATTTGTGATGTGACAATGGAGAAAATTTTAAGAAAAAACTTTGGACCTCCAATTTGGAGACTCTCATGATGCTCAAATATATCTGATTGGTTTATGTATATTTTTATTTTTATTTTTATTTTTTTCTTCTTTTCTTCTTCTTCTCAAATATAGGATGATGTGAGGGTTGTGGAGCCGACTTAAAGTTGAAAATTAATTAGATTAACTCAATTGATCACTTTTGCATACCTTTAATTGAGAAGTTAGGATTAATTATTGTCATAAGTAAATATTAGGGTTAAAAATGAGTTAAGTTGAGTAATAAATTATTTAAGTTTGATTTGATAATTTTAATGAATTTAAAAATATATTTAAGTTTGATTTGTTTATATAATGAGTTTTTAATGAGCTGAATATGAGTTAAGTTCAAGTAAGTTGGTTTGTGTTTGGTTAGACTTTCAAAGTGTAATTTCACCCTTTAGTTTCAATATGATGTTTGTTTATAGTTTTCAAAAATTGATTTCACACCCACTTTTCAAAACATGTCTATTCGGTCATCCACCTAGACGTCCGGCTAGTTGACCGAAACAGTGTTGGTTTTTTTTTTTTCTTCTTTGCACCTATTATTTTTATATTTTGAGAATTTTTTTAAAATTTTTTATGAGTTTTGAATAGAATTTTGGGTTGTGTGTTTGGTTATGAGTTAAAAATTTTAAAATCAAATTTCATATGTCACATCACTCAATTCAAAACTCATAACTAAACAAATTTTTTACACTCAAATCATAATTTCAAAACTCACAAACTCAAAAGACAACTCTATTCTCAAATCATAATTCTAAAACTCTATCAAACACGACCTTAGTTTTTTTTTTTTTTTTTTAGTGCATATAAATTGTTGAGTAATAAGTTGTTCAAATTTGACTTAAAAATCTAACGAGCTTAAAATTATGTTCAAATTTAATCTGTTTACCTAACGAGTTGATCTCAAATAAACTTTTAACGAGTCAAATGCCACTCAAATTCAAGTAGCTTGATTCATTTAACACTCCGCAAAGATTGATTTTTTACTTTCTAATTAAAAAGTCTTTGTTAAGTTGTTTAATTATTTTTTATTATGAATTTTTTCATGCAATGGTTGTTGGTGTTGATACTAGTGTTGGGTATGCAGTTTGTCTTGTTAAATTTTCTGATGATTAATTGTCTAATTAATATAATTTATTTTAATATATTACAAATGTTTTTTTATTAATTGACCAAAAAAATCAATTCAAAGATAGGATGAATTTAGTTTTTTAAGTTTTTGGGAAGTGGGCAAAGTTTAGACCCTATAAATTTACGTAGAAACCGTGAATGTTTGATTGCACTAATCTAACTTATTAATACCCTACTTAGTGAAAAATAAAAAAAGATTACAACAGTATGATTTGTTGTATATAATTTGAACTAGTTTTTTTTTTTTAGTGGATGATATTTTATTTTAGCTATGATTTTTATCAAAATAAAGGCATAATGGTCAAATTTAAAATTAAATAACAAATGACAAATTTTTTTTTTTCAAAAACTAAATATATCAAAACTACATCGTTTTGCTTCAATTTGAAATCCCAATTGTCAAATTACCACAATAAGATAATACTACAGAAAATCTCAATTGTTGATTCTGTTCAAGTCTTCTAGTTTTCTAACACACTATAATTTGAAGAAGTTCCCATACTGGTTTATAAAACATCTCATTTTATTGTCATATGAAGAAACAAAATCATACATATGAGTCGTTCATCAAGGAGCATATGATGCACATTAGCATCATTTTATATTTGGGGAACACTTTAATTATTCCTAATTAATACAGGACTCAAATGACAAAAAAAGAATTGCAACTGCATGGTTTTTACTCTAGGTGATCATGTGGCCTGATTGACATAAAAATAGCAGCATATCGCCGGAGTTGTCGCTCACTACCTCCATTCTCCACCACACCATTCACCGGACCCCTAGTCCTCACCACGTAACGCCGCCAAGCTAATTGCACATTCACAGCTGCCCAAGTCCTCCAATTGGATGAGTAATATCGCGCTGTTCGCTTGAGTCTTTCATTTGCAAATTTGTAACGGAAGTGATCAGTAATGTATCGAATATGGTTTGCATCGAGCCCAAACGCTTCAGTTGATTCAAGACAAGTGAATGTTGCAGATGAGGCAGGAAGGCGGTCCATGAATGGGCGGCGAAGACACCATGATAGTAGCTCATCTCCCAAATATCCTCCAGGCTCTAGTATGCTTGTGGCGACTATGCCTTTGCTGAGATTTTGGCTACTTTTTACACGTCCGTGAACAATAAACACGATTCGTTGAACAGGGTCTCCTTCTCTGATGATCTGCCCCATTAAAATCAAAATGTCAGAGAAATTTAACTAGAAATGTTTCTAATAGTAATTGTAAAATTTTGGACCTTCTCATCTTTGGAGAACACAAGGAGCTTCACACGGTCGCAGATATTGTCAAGGATAAGATCGTCCAGACTCTGGAAGATAGGTACCTAAACATACCAACAATGCTACATAAGTTATTAATTCAATGAATTCTTTTGTAAAATTTCCAGAGGCAAGGGGGAAGGGGGGTCAATTGCCCCCATCATAGATTTTTTTATTTTTACTTCTAATCTTAAAATATTTCCATTTGCCTCCTCTAATTTCATTATTGCCCCAAACCTTGTACAAATTGTCTTCTTGAATGGCTTTCAATTGCCTCCCTTATTTTTGTTATTTTGCAAAAACAAAATTTAAAATTTTCCCCTATTTCTTTCCTTTCTCTCCCTATTTCCTCTCTTATTATCCAATAACACCATCTTGCTAAAGTAAATTTTCTTTTTGTGCTCTCTAAAATTTTTAAGGCAGTACACAATTTGTGAGGTCTCTCATCTCTCACTAGTCATTTAGGTGAAGTTGTGCTTCATCTAATTTTTAAATTGTGTTTCCATTATTTCTATCATTCAATGAGTGTATGTGGATCTCCTATGATCATGCACAGGGTAAGTTCTAGGCACTCCCATCCCTTCTAATCCTTTTTATCCACATCATAAACAAAAGACAAAACATAGACAATTACTCCCTTCCCAATTGAATTATTTCACAAGCATGGTGAGATGGATTGGGCGTGGGTATTACCTTTTTGATGAGATCAAGGCAAAGGTAGCGCTTAATGTCCCGACGGAGGCCTTCAGGCAAGTCTTCTATCAATTCCATCTCATCTTCTCCTCCCATGGCTGCCCATTTTTGTCGTTCAAAATGTCTCACTCTCTGCCGCAGTTGAGATGGCAATTGTCTCCTCTTCATCCACCATTCCATGTCTCTACATCTCAACTGCATTTTTCTCTTCTTGGCCATCACAGCATGCAAAAACACCTTCAATTTATACAGCAAGCACCATTTCATGTAGTCCTCTTTGGTAGACCATGCTTCATACCCCAATCAAGTTAAAATTAAAGAGAAAAAGATATCCACAAACCAGTCACATAATACTACTTAATATGGAGTGGATCCTAATGTATAAGAAGTTATTTACATAAATGCACCAACCAAAGAAAAATAAAAAATAGACTAGTTTCGTCTCTCATTTACCCAACTAATGAGATTGCTCATTGAATTGGGTGATAGCGAAATTGCATTTTTTATGCTGAAGTTTTACTCCAATAATAAAGGGACACATGACTGTCCTGTCTTATAAATAAGAGACAAAGTGATCATGTGTCTCTCCATTGTCAGAAAGGTGCACTACCTAGTCTATACATATAATTTCTTCCATTTAGGTAAGGCCAAAAGCACTGTGGGACCCACATCTTGTTAGTGTTCTACAAATAGTTTTTGTGCATGTAGAAATGCCGAAATAAAATAAAATGTCTAGGAAATAGAAATTAGGCACATCATGTACTTGGATCAACAAGATTTTTCTTGAGTGAGTCCTACCAATAAATTTTGTAAAATATTGTCCATTCATGTAAATATTTTATCAATTTTCTCTGTCCAGTTTCTATGTTAGTAAGTGAACCTAATAAAATAATTAATGTTCAAAGCTTACTTAACAAAGAAGGGGATTGGGAAGGCAAGTGAATTAGGAGAGGGGGAAAAGAGAATTTTAAGTTACCTGAATATTACCAATCAATAGAGTGAATAGCATTAAGCCACTGAGCACAATACATATACTGAAGATGACTTCCAGCCAGTTACTTGTTGGCTCAAGATCATTGCCAAACGTGCTGCCAACCAAAACCCAAGAATTTTTAAGTGTGGTTTTCATTTCAAGAACATTTGTGGACAGAGAGGCTTAATATAAGCATGTGTCTGAATCTCTTTAGACTGTTTAGATCATAAATTTGAGTAGGGATTTTAAAATAAAAAGAGAAAATGTGAGGCAAACATGAATGAAATATAAGCGGGTTTTTTCTCCATTTTCCTTTCCTTTTCGAAATCTCATGATCCAAACACAGCGTAAAGGAACTCAAGAGTAATCATTGGAGTTTCTTAGGCTTTGTCACCAATTCCAAATGCTATTTTTAGTAGTTTGCCTACTCGAAAAAATGTTATGTAACAATCTGTTCCATAGAAGAAGTGAATGGATGTTCTAAGCACAGCATGTGAGTTGCAAAAAATTTTAAAATCTAGTCCAAGCACAGGCCACTAAACAGAAACATTTAAAACTATATATATATATCCAAGAAAAACTACCTAGAAAAATGCCTAAACTTTTATTTTCTTCCAAACACAATCAAAAAATGAAGATTTTTCTCCCTTGTGCTGAGAAAAGAGGGAAATTTAATTTAAGTGGTATAAACAATTAATCATGATCTTAATCAGTTACCTGAGGGATATTAAACCCCAAAAAATGGGATATAGAATCTTAATAGAGAGAGAGTTGCTAGAAATGACTGGAAGAGCCCATTTGTAGATCCCATAACGATACGGTCCATTGACATCCAAGCACAATGGCTTTCTGACCATCGTTGTTGAGTTACCACCACATGGATTTCCAGCTGTGCCCGCCGGTAACAGAAATTGGTAACAAATCTCCTCGGAGCATGACAGGGAGAGCTTACATTTGCTTTTCATGTGGCATTGTTGCCTTAGGCATGACGCTACGCGTTGAATCGCAAGGACATACCAACATCCTCCGGCAACCTTGGAGACGAAATTAGGATTTTATTATTGGATGCCAACTAGTGACGTCTCCATAAATTTTATTCAGTAAATCATTCAACAAGTTGCTCAATTTGAATTTTTTTAATCATATGGAACCCATCAAAATTAGCTTCCAAATTACCCAGATTTTTTTAAAAAAATTTTTAGCACAAACTCATCGAATAATCCACAAAAAAAAGCTCTTAGTGAAAGAAATTAAGTGGATTGAACTAACCAAATATACATGAGTAATAATAATTACAAAACATATAGTTCTGCATAGACACAATGAAGAGGTTCTAAAAAAAACATATTTCATATTATTTTCAAGTCATGTAATGGTCTTTAATCATCTTTTTGTAAACAATTCAAAAATTGTACAACTTTATCCTTAATTTTGGGCTAGGCTATATATTTCATAGTCCCTGTTTGTTGCAACTCTAGGCAACTTAAGACCTAAGAACAAAACTTACCAAACACTTTGCCAGGTCCTTCCAAAACAAAAATAAAATAAAATAAATTAAAGCCATAAGCGCAGGCCATAGTAACGAGGAGACCAGTAAGAAGGAAAATAAAAGAAAATTCAAAGAGAAATTTCATAACCTGAAAAGTATTAGAGGGAAAGTTTGAATCCTTCTTTATTGTGAGAGTTATTTTATTTCTCCTTTAGTTTTGTGTCCTTTGTGGGAGTAGTTAATTCTGATTATTTTTGTGCTCCTTATAGGATGTGTGTTGAACTTGATTGTATGTCTTTTTTTCTTTTTTTTTTTCTTTTTTTAGCTATAAAATTACTTACTTATCCAAAAGAAAAAAAAAGAAAAAAAAAGCACACCATAAAGTCAACGAGGCAATTCCATTTGATTTTTGGTCAACTTATACAATTTTACCGCAGATTCAATGCATTACGTATATTTGAAGAAAAATCGTACATATACGTTAAGAATCTGAAGGACCATGGTCAGCTTAGACCACAATAGCCTGTTTAGTACAACTTATTGTAAATTAAGAAGTAAAAAAATAAAAGCACCTCTTCCCAAGTTTCTAAATAAGTAGTTTTTCCCAACTCAGTTAAGCAATTTTTTCTCAATAAACAGTAAGTAAAAACTATACAAACCAGTCTGACACACAATTCGAAATTAAAATAAGTTATAAACATCCAAATGTAGTTTGGTCAAACAAGATAGAATGAAAGTGACATGAAAACTTGCCAATGTTATATGGAATGAGAGGCAATGAAGCTTAGTTAAGATGGGACTTACATGGGAGGCAATGAAGTAGGCAATGAGATTAAGCCCAAAACCCCACCAAATGGTCCCAAAAATGTAACCCGTGACTTTCTGCATCCTTCTCATTAAACAAATGCTGTGATAAACTTTTGGGAGGAATTGGAACATGAACATTAGCAGAAGTATTGTCAGTATCAGCTGTACCTCATCTTCTCTGATCAATTTTGGTACAATTAACCAAAATATAGCCTGCCCAAAAAAAATGAAAGCAAAGGAAAGGGAAGTGGAAAAAATGAGACAAGGAAATTATTTATAGTAAAGTTTTCTTATAAAAAAAAATTATTTAGAATGATGAGACACTAGTAATATTAAAACTAAAGTAATTTGTAAATAAAAAATTCATACAAATAGTTTTACAAGAATGATTGAGTAATGAGCAGTGGTATTTTAGAAATTGTAAATCACTTTAGTGGGCTTTTGATTTGAAATGAATGGATACATTATAAAAAAAAATTAAGGTTTTAGAGACTACTATTTAGTGATGAATTATTATCGTTTTTTGACCAAATTTTTTGTTTCAAAAAACAAACCATTTTGAGACCAAATTATTTAATCCCTAAAAGTGTATTTATTAGTGACATTTTCAAAATTTTATCAATAAAAACCTTATTTTTTACTTTTCAGGACGATCTTTTAACGACTATTCTCACGACGATAAAAATTAATTCTTAAATGTCTTTTGTAATAAAATTTTCACTTTTAGAGACCAAAAAAATTGGTCTTTAAAACTCTTATATGTTATAGAGCATGTCATTATATATAAATTTTTTGTACAAATTTTTATTTATATATCATTACTCATAATAATCTTGAGATTATGGGTTCAAGTCTCGGGACAACCATTTTGTGCACCATTCCAAATGTTAGGTGTATACTCAATCTTTTATCTGCAAAACACACATTAATGTGTACTATTTAAGCATTGTTTTATATCATTACTCATAAGATAAAGTAGAAGAAATATCATAATTGGCTGTAAAGCAGAATATCTCTTTGGTTTGCAGTTTTCAATTCGTTTTTTTTTTTAGTAAATTGTTTTCATATTTTAATCATTTTTTTAAATTTTTAAATACATTTAAAAAGTACAAAATCTTTCAAAAACTCATTTTAAAAAAAGAAAGAAAAAGTCAATACATTTTGATATTTTGTTATATTTAATGAATTTTTTAAATCATTTTTTACAAATTATATATTTTTTAAATGTATCTAAGGTGTTGTTTGGCAAGTTGGTTTGTGGCTAAAATAGCCACAAAAGAAAAAATAGGCTATTTTAGTCACAACAAACAAAACATCACATCCAACTCATAATCATTACACTCTTCTCTCACAAAAAAAATCAAAAAGCCAAAAAGTCCTTCCCAAATCAAACTTTTTAGCCCTGGCTAAAATAGCCAAAAAAATTAAAAAGCCAACCCACTTTCCAAACGGAGGCTAAATCAAGCAAGTCTAAATAGTAAAAAAAATGATTAAAATGTTAAAAAAATCATCAAAAATACAAAAAAAAAAAAAAAACGATTAAAAACTCATAAAACTATTTTTGAAAATTTCAAACCAAATATAGTGTTAAAAATTCAATACTTAAATGGCCAATTAAGACATTTTTTAATAATTATAACATTATTGATCACAATTGATTGTAAAAATTATGCTAATAGTCATTTAAGGGTGTTTAAGGATCCGAATCACCTAAAAAAATCAACCCAAACAGCCCGACCCAACCCATTACGAGCGGTTTCAAAACGAAATTATCGAAACGGGATTCGTGGTGGATTCTCACGGGCCTAACAATATCCTTCAGTCCGTGATTGGACTGAAGGAAGCCATTCCCTTCACTTTAACCCTTAGTCTTTCACAGTGTCTTATCCCCTTCCAAGACAGACATTTTTTTTTTATTGTTATTTCGAACTTATTCTCATCCTTTCTCTTTCGAACCCTTTGGTCTCGCCCTTCTCTTATTTCAACCCTCTCTTCTCTCATCTTTTTGATTCGTCTCTCTTAGACTCTCAACATTGTCTTCCCCTTACTGTGTATTTCACCCTCTCTAAGAAACCTCGTCTCCCCCCTAGTCTCTTTTATGTAAAACCCTTCTTTCTTCTCTTAATCTCCCTCTGCTGGTAGCAATGGTGTTAATCGATGATGATAATGATGCTCAAATCGAAGCGAAGTTGGATCTCTATACTCTTAGATCTGTTTTTATGTTTAATATTTTAAGATCTATCTTTATACCCTCATATCTGTCTTCTTTTCATTCCATTTGTTTTCACAGACCGAATCGACCGCCAATTTAAATGGTGAGCCGCGATTGATTTCGAATGTATTCTCAATCGGCAGCGAGTGACAAGTTTGCAAAACCGATATGATCGGTTCGGCTGGCGGGCTGAGGGTACATTCGACTGACCCATGAACACCCTATCGTCATCGATTCTTCTAAAAATATAAAAATCGATTGAGACACAAGTTTTCTCATGTGAGGTGGCTTGATGATCAATTTACATCTATAGACTTTGCACTCGTTTAGCATAATGGTTTGAGATTAAAATAGTTTTAAAAAAAAAAAAGAAAAAAAAAAAGAAAAAAAAAAAGACAAAATGTATTAAAAAATTAAGGGAGACTTATTTATAAGTCCTTTTTCAGACACTTATGGTAAGTAAAGTCCTGTGTAATTTCTTATAGAGTCTCAAGTCCTATTTAGATAAGAATGTATTCCACAAGATCCTACATAAACATAACGTGACGTGACACTTACATAAACGTAACGTAACGTGACACTTAAATAAACGTAACGTAACGTGACACCTACATAAACGTAACGTAACGTGTCACGTTACGTTTCGCAAACTTAATGAGTTTTTATTTTTTTAAATTGAATGTGAAAATATTACTGGTTTATGTTGGTGTCACGTTACGTTTCATATAAATAAGATCTATGCCAACATTCAATTTCTTATGCCATAGATCATAGGTATCATGTTACGTTTATGTAGGTGTCACGTTTCGTTATATTTATGTAAATATGATTTATGGTAACATTCAATTTTCTATATAGGAAATTGCATGCTACCTTAGATCATAGGTGTCACGTTACGTTTATGTAGGTGTCACGTTACGTTACATTTATATAGATATGATCCATGGTAACATTCAATTTTTTATATATGGTTTTACTATTATTTATGATATTAACAACTAATATTGAGAGTAAATATGTCAACAAACTTCCTACAGGACTTATGGGAACATAAGTTTTTTAGTAGGATCATATGTAGCATAAGTTTCCCTAATAGGACTTATAAATAATTTACGCAAAAATTAATAAAATAAAATGTCCATTCAAAGTATAATAATTTCATTTTTCCTCTCACAAAAGTTTGAAAAAAAAAATAAAAAAACTTCTCCCATACAAAAACTTTTAATCCCAAACTAAAATAGTTAAAATATCAAAAAATTAACCATCATCCCAAACCAGTCTTTTATCAGTTAAGCGCGTGCTTACCTGAGGAATTGGTAAAATGACGAAGGCATCGAACCAGAACCCCTTCAAGGACCTAACATAGTGAGAAGCGATCGCACGTGCATCCCACACGAGTTTCCCACACCCAACCACCATTGATTCCCTCGACACGTACGCCAACCGAAACTGAAGCCACAAGTGACACACGTGCACAGCGTCCACACACGTGCGAATAACCATCACAGTTGCCGCCAACCCACCGTCCATGTACAAACACGGCACACCACCACGCCCGATGGATAAAGCATAAAAGAACAGAGGATCAACGGCCAAGGCCATGCCACGTGCCAGCAAAAAAGCCCGGTTCAGCCTCTGCACCCGCTTGCTCCGCGGATCCAAAACCCGCCCAAAAGGGCCCGAAGGCAGGGTCCGTTTCGCCCGATTCTTCCCGGTCTTTTGCCCAGACCGGAATTGAATCGGGATTAGGGAGGAACCGGCCGAGGCCTCCCATTGAGGTTGGTGAGCCCGGTCGCAGCTGGTGGAGTGGAAAACCGGGACGCCGACTTGAGTACAGGCGTAGCATTCGATTGAGTTGGAGATTGGGCTGTTGTCTTCGTCGACGTCGTCGTTTTGATCGGAAGACGAAGTTCTTCGTCGTCGTAGAATTGGAAACCACCTGTGGATCAATCAAACCAAAATGAGTGAGAAATTGAGAGTTTGAGAATTGAATTGAAAGACTGAGATACTGCCATTGGTTCACTAGAATAAAACAGCATGAAATGAATTCATTTGGTTAACTAAAAAAATAATGATAAAATATATTATAAATAGAATTATCATTTATAATCATTTCATATGAGAATTTAAAAAATTGTTATTCTATTATATTCCAATTCATTTGAATAAGTAGATGAGAGTTTGAGAAGTGTAGGGCTTCTGACCTTGGGAAGGTGAAGTGAGAGATAGAGGGCATGGTTGGAGAGGAATCATGGGATGGGATTGAAGGAGAGATGAGAGAGAGAGGGGATAATAGAAAAGCAATACTGAGAACTCTAGAGAGAGAGAGAGAGAGAGAGAGAGGATGCGTCTGTCATGTAGTAGCACATGAAGGAAGGAAGGTGTGTACGAACAACCACTTACGCAACGTCGTGGTTGTGGGGGCTTGGATCCAGTGAGGTTGGGTCCACTATTGATCACGTATCCACAGAAGAATCACATCACGCCTCCAATATTATAAGAAGTTATTTGGCAGTTTTCACACGTGATCACAAGATATTTTAGATGTGTTATAATTGATGAAAGTGTATATATTCATGATTTTGTATAAGAACATTGAAGAAGACAGGTGTTTGATGATTTGCAATACACATTACCAAGTGATGCAAAATTTAGAATTTTTAAATCATTGAGTAGGGGCTTATATGATTAATTTTATTAATACTGTAGCTATACAATTCTATTGTCACATGATTAATTAATAATTGGTTTAATCCTAAAAAATTTCCTGAAATCCAATTGGCAATAAATTGTTACTCAACATGACCCCCCCCCCCCCAATGCATTTTTTTTTTAAAATTTGAATCATTTTTAAAAAAAAATTAGAGACTTGCAATGCAGAAGGACCAAAAATAAATAAAAATCTGGACAAAAAAACTAAAAATGGCAGTGCTGCAGAGCTCTAATTAGAGTTGTTACAGTACAGCTCTAATGAGCTGGCCACATATAAAAAAAAAAAAAAAAAAAACAGTGAGATAAAAAACAAAAAATAGGAAAGAAAAAGATAAATTAATGTTCCATTAGAGCTCTTTTTTTACAAGCCTAAATCATTTTTCACCTTAAAAAGGATTTGGCTCAGTAACATAATAACTACGTATATAGGTAGGTCATAGCTTTCAAATAACTATATAGACATCTTTATGCTTTTATGCGCCAAAAAAAAAAAAGGCACCTCCTATGTCTTGTCGTTCCGATCAACTGTGCAGTGTGCATAGGACTGCAAATGAATTGAATTATTTATGAACAAGTTTAGCTTGATTCGGTTCATTTAATAAACGAGTCGAACTGAAACTTGAATATTAGGCTTGTTTAGTAAACGAGTCGAGTTCGAACTCGAGCTCGCATAAGCTCGGCTCGTTAAGCTCAACTCATTTATCTTTATTTAAATTATATAATAAATATATTATTTATATAGTAAATAATATATAAATTGACATGGACAGGCCCACAAAGGCCATGAACCACTATAAACAACCCAAGCCCATCAATTGGAGCCCAATGCATAACCCAGCCGATGAAGTCCAGAACAGCTGGATTCCAACATGGCATAAAGAGCCAATGGCATTCAGACACATGGCAGGTGAAGGACAAGCCACATCAGCAGACAAAGATCTGTAAAGTTATTGTCACTGCACATCACCATTAATGCAGTCCATCACAGCATTTATTACGACAACACCTCCCCGTCGGAACAGGACCCCCTTACCCTGAACAAGGTAAGCTACAGCATAGACTTTCGGCGAGGAAGGCAGGTCGGAAGAGACAGCGAAATGATTACCAAAGGATATAAGCAAACGTTGAATACAAGAAGAGGGTTAAGTCATCTATCTCCCATCTCTCTCTCTACATTCTCTACTTCCTCTACTAATTTGCTCGTCGGAGGGTTCACTGGGGGACTATTCCGTTCCCCGTTGAACTTGTCTGCAAGTTACTTGGTGGGCTTAACCATTTGGATCTGAGCTAGAAGAACTTGGACCAATCCGACCCATCCACCAAGAACGAACTGTATTATCAGTTGGCGCCGTTTGTGGGAACAGCTCTTATCCGTGCGCTAGTTGTGCTCATTGTCGCCGGAGACCCTGTCCCAACAACCTTTCTCTCCTACCCATCAAGGTGTATGGTCACGACTAGATCCATGACTTCTCACCATAACGCTGCCGACCATCAAACCGACCCTCCCAATCCAAACAACCCACCTCAGTATTTCATTGAGCTTACCAACAGCATTAACCGTATGGTCGAGCAAAATCAGGCCCTAATAAATGCTTTACTCCAAAGAAACCTTCTCATGCCTCCACCACCACCTCCAGATATTCCACCCAACCAAGAAAGAGCCCCTAGCCACACTGCTACACAACCCCATCCATCCAACCTAGAAGGTTTACAACCTCCTCCTCCTCCACATATAAATTTACCGCCTCCATCCCCATGCCCGTCAGTCGTGGTACCAGCCCCCGAAGGGGAAGCCAGCAGTGTCCAGCCCCCACTGACTGACCATGGTAACAACATTCCCCTCTGGGACGCTGAACTCCGAGCTATGAAGCTCCAACTCTAAGGGGTCATGCAGAACATTCAGCACAAGCCCTCTACCGCCGCAAACTCACCATTTGTTGCCTCCATCCGGGACAAACCTCTGCCCACCAAGTTCAAGATGCCGACCATTGACTCTTTCGACGGCACGACGAACCCGGTCGACCATCTGGAGACCTGCCGCACCCTCATGATCCTCCATGCCTTCCCTGACGAGATCATGTGTCGGGCTTTCCCCTTGACATTGAAGGGGTCAGCTCGACTGTGGTTCAGTCAGTTACCAGCAGACTCTATTTCCACTTTCCAGCACCTTAGTGACTCTTTCCTGAGCCATTTTATTGGAGTCCAGCGCCAGCGACGCCCAGCCACCCAACTCCTTAACATTCGTCAAACCAAGGAGGAATCGCTACGCAGCTTTGTTACCCGCTTTAACACCGAAGCCTTGCAAGTAGCGGAAAACGACGACAAGGTCATCCTCACGGCTTTCATGGCCGGTCTGTGGTCGTCCGATTTCCTTTTCTCCCTCTCTAAAAACCCCCCGACCTCCATGGCAGCCCTACTCTCCAAAGCCCAAAAATACATGAATGCTGAAGATTCACTGGCCGCTCGGCAAGACCCAATAACTAAAAACCCGAACCTCAGAGACAAGAGAAAAGACTCGGAACCTAGGAATGCCCAGTATAATAGCCAAACACCCCACTATAACGACCGACCCCCCCGAGCTGACCTGTCAGCACCAGCCCGACCGCCCGGTCGGTTCGAGCGGTACACACCCCTCAATTCTCCTATGGAACATGTCTTTAATCAGATCCAACAGGACTACCCCCTCAAATGGCCCCTGCCTTCACGAACCCCTTCCCATCGGAAAGATCAGTCCAAGTATTGCCGTTTTCACCAGGACCATGGCCATAACACTGACGAGTGCATCAACCTCAAAGATCAGATCGAGACCTTCATGCGTCAGGGATGTCTTAGTCGGTTCACGGACACCCGCCCCCAGTAGAGGCAAAGAACCAAGCCCCTCAGAAACAATGGCCGGCGCACCCCACACCGACAGCCAGCCCCACCAAACCAAGGCCATGATCGCCCTCCGCAACAGCCTCGACCGCCAGTTAATCCCCCTCCGCCAGTCGGAGAGATCAGAGTTATCTCAGGCGGCCTTGCTTGCGGGGGACCATCCCGTTCAGCTCAGAAGGCAGAACTCAGAAAAATAAGGCAAGGCTCAGACAAAGCAGTGACAACGGTGGACCGACCCTCTAAACAGCCGAAACAGTGGACGGAACCTATCACTTTCACGGACGCCGATTGTACAGGCATCCGTTACCCACAGGATGACCCCCTCGTCATCTCTGCCGTCCTCTCCAACTACAAGGTCAGACAAGTTCTCATCGACAACGGCAGCTCTTCAGACATCATCTTCCTCAATTGCTTCCGCCAGCTCAAGATTGAGGAAGAAAGTTTGTCCCCTCTCCAAACCCCTCTGGTCGGTTTCACCGGCGACCGTGTGACCTCCATCGGTTCCATCGACCTCCCTATCACGATCGGCGAATACCCACGGCAGACCACGAAGTTGCTCACCTTCCTTGTGGTCGATTGCCCATCTGCCTACAACATCATCCTCTGCCGCACTGCCCTAAATGCCTTCCAAGCCATCACATCCACCTATCATCTTGCCATCAAGTTTCCCGCCGATCTCGAGGTCGGAACAGTCAGAGGAGAGCAGACAGTGGCCAGGGAGTGTTATGTTGCCTCACTCAAAGAAGTCAAGCTAAAGGAGGCAATGATCATCGAAGGACTCGACGTCCGGGATGAGAACGAGCTGGTCAGAGGAGAACCTGTGGAGGAGCTCGTCGAGGTCCCCATCCATCTCACTGACCCAACCAAAAGTGCCAAAATTGGCAGCCAACTATCCCCCCAAGCAAAGGTCGACCTTACTGCCCTTCTGACTGAGCACAATGACGTATTTGCCTGGACCCATTCAGACATGCCGGGCATTGACCCCTCCTTCATAACTCACCGCCTCAGTATTGAACCCCATTTTCGACCTTACCGCCAGAAGCAGCGCATCTTTCATCCGGAGCGCAATGCTCTTATAGCCGCAGAGGTTGACAAGCTCCTTGAGGCCCAATTCATCAAAAATGTAGACTATCCTAAATGGTTGTCAAATGTGGTCCTAGTCCACAAAAACAATGGCAAATGGCGACTCTGCGTCGATTACTCTGACCTGAACCGGGCTTGCCCCAAAGATAGCTATCCTCTCCCCCACATAGATCTGCTGGTCGACGCCACGGCCGGTCATCAAATGCTCAGCTTCATGGATGCATTCTCCGGGTACAACCAAATCCCGATGCACTCGTCCGATCGAGAACACACATCCTTCATCACCGACCGATGTACCTACCACTACTGTGTGATGCCGTTCGGCTTGAAGAATGCTGGGGCCACCTACCAACGGTTAGTCAATGCCATTCTCCATCATCAGATCGGTCGGAATATGGAAGTATATGTCGACGACATGCTGGTCAAGAGCAAACTCTCCACTGATCATCTAACCGACCTGCGAGAGACCTTCGCCACCCTTCGCAAGTACCAAATGAAGCTCAACCCAGAGAAGTGCGCCTTCAGCGTAGGATCTGGAAAGTTTTGGGGTTTTATAGTCAGCCAGCGCGGCATTGAAGCTAACCCTGAGAAGATCAAGGCCTTGATTGAGATGCAGCACCCAGAACGGTCAAAGAAGTTCAAAGACTCACAGGCCGAGTGGCGGCCCTCAACCGCTTCATTTCCCGCGCAATAGATAAGTGCCTACCATTCTTCAAAGTTCTTTGGCAGACTTTTGAATGGACAACCGAATCCGAAGAGGTTTTTCAGCAGTTAAAGCAATGCATGGCCAATCCTCCCTTCCTTTCATAGGCAGTTACGGGCGAGCCTCTCTTCCTCTATTTAGCAGTGTCAAGCACCGCAGTCAGTGTAGCTCTTATTAGGGAAGACGGCTCAGTCCAACGGCCGGTCTACTACATCAGTCGAGCTCTCAGGGGAGTGGAGCAGAATTACCCATTGCTAGAAAAATTGTCCCTGGCCTTGGTCACCGCCTCCAGACGACTCCGTCCTTACTTCCAAGCCCATTTCATAGTGGTCCACACCGACCAACCCCTGAAGAAGGTCATGTAGCAACCAGAACTTTCCGGCAGACTTATGCAGTGGTCAGTAGAACTCAGCCAGTTTGACATCTCCTACCGCCCTCGAACAGCAATCAAGGGACAGGCCATAGCTGACTTCATCCTGGAATTCACCAACCCTACCCCAACCACTGCCTCTCCACCCCCACCAACTTCTGTCGAGCCAGAAGACCCTTATTCTTGGACTCTCAACGTCGACGGGTCATCCCGCAGGGAAGGTAGTGGGGCTGGCCTCATCCTCACCTCCTCTGAGGGTGGCTATTTCAAATGTGCTCTCCGTTTCTTGTTTGATACCAGCAACAATGAGGCCGAATATGAGGCATTGATAGCAGGACTCCGTCTTGCCAAGGACATTGGTGTCAGCCACATTCGGGTATTCAGCGACTCCCAGCTCATCGTCGGCTAGATTACGGGGGAATTTAACGCTAAGGAGGACACAATGCGGGCTTATAGGGATATGGCAGTCCCCCTTGTTCGCCTCTTCAATACCTTCCACATCAAGCACATACCTCGAGCGGAAAACTCCAAGGCAGATGAGATGGCTCAGTTGGCCTCTGCAGACCAGTCCGACCTCAGCCACGGAGTCCGCCTCGAATACCTAGCCCACCCGGCCATCTCACTGACCTACAAGAAGTGCAGTTCCTCCAAGATAAACCCATCTCCTGGGCATCCGACATCTTCCTATTTTTGACAACAGGAGAACTCCCAGATGACCAACAGCAGGCCGCCAAGGTCAGGGCTCGGTCGTCTAACTACGTGCTGGTCAGTGGCGTCTTGTACAAACGTGGCTTTTCATGACCATATCTGCGATGCCTCAACTCGGCTCAAGCAACCTATGTAATGCAAGAAATCCATGAGGGAATTTGTGGCAACCATTCGGGCGGCAGGTTTTTAGCTCACAAAATACTCCGTACCGGTTATTTCTGGCTAACTCTCAATCAAGATGCCACTGATTTTGTGCTCAAATGCGATAAGTGTCAGCGCTTTGCCAACATCCCCCATGCTCCTCCTACTGAACTGATCACACTCTATAGCCCTTACCCGTTCGCCAAATGGGGGATCGACCTAGTTGGTCCACTTCCCACCGGCCGAGGCCAGACCAAGTTCGCGATTATCGCCATTGATTACTTCACCAAGTGGGTAGAAGCAGAACCCCTTGCGACCATCACCGAGCGGAACACAACCAAGTTCATCTGGCAGTCGATCGTTTGCAGATTCGGCGTCCCTCAGGCCATTGTCTCCGATAACGGCAAACAATTCGACAACGCCAAGTACAGGAAGTTCTGTGCCGACCTCCAGATTCAACCATGTTTCTCTTCCCCCGGTCATCCCCAAGCCAATGGCCAAGTTGAGGTCACTAACCGTTCTCTCCTGAAGATCATCAAGACTAAGCTTGAAGCTGCTAAGGGACTTTGGGCTGAGGAACTACCGAATGTGCTATGGGCTTACCGCACCACCGCTCAGACTCCCACTGGGGAAACCCCTTTTTGTCTAACATATGGCGCTGAGGCGGTTATTCCGGTGGAAATCGGTCTGCCTACCCCCAGGGTTTTACATCCGAATCCAGCACTCACCGAAGAACTCCGTCAGGCAGACCTGGACCTAATTGAAGAACTCAGGGAGACCACTGCTGTCAGATTGGCCTCATACCAACAGAAAATGAGAACACACTACAACCGCAAAGTCCAACCAAGGGAGTTCGCTGTTGGGAACCTTGTCTTGAGAGAAGCAACTCTTGCCACCAAAAATCCGACTGAGGGTAAATTGGCAGCCAAATGGGAGGGACCTTACGTTGTGAAAGCCCGACCACGTCTAGGCACTTACCGACTTCAGGATTTGGAAGGTCGAGACCTCCCGTACCCTTGGAACGCCAAACACCTGAAACGTTACTTTCAATAAACCACTACTTTTGTATTGCTCAGTTATTGTATTTTCTTTTCGGCAAATTCACACGCTTGAACATTCTTGTTATCTTCTCATGCAATGTAACTTTTTGACGTTTATATACCTCAGTCATCTATATGGTGTCTCAATGACGTTTTGATTACAGCACTCACAGAAGCCTTAGACAGACTGAGCACCAAAAGCCTCAGCCAGACTGAGCATCAACAAGCCTCAGCTCGACTGAGCATCAAAAGCCTTAGCCAGACTGAGCACTAAAAGCCTTGTCCAAACCGAGCATCAAAAAGTCTCAGCTAGACTGAGCACCAAAAGCCTCAGCCAGACTGAGCATCAATAACCCTCAGCTCGACTGAGGATCAAAAGCCTCAACCAGACTGAGCACTAAAAGCCTCGTCCAGACCGAGCATCAAAAAGCCTCAGCCAGACTGAGCACTCAAAGCCTCAGCTAGACTGAGCATCAACAAGCCTCAGTCTGACTGAGCACTCAGAGCTCGTCCAGACCGAGCATCCAAAAGCCTCAACCTGATTGAGCGCTACACGCCTCATCCAGACTAAGCACAAAAGCCTCAGCCAGACTGAGCTTGATGCACTCGGCCAGACCAATCCTCACCTAGACCAAGCATCACAAGTCCCAACCAGACTGAGTACCGCCATTCTAGGCCCAAGACTGAGTCACTTGCAACATCAGTGAAACTTCATAATCGTAGCATTAGTAGAACACTTAGTCGCAATTCCAGGTCGAAGTTTTTACTCCACTCTTATTTCCTCCCCCATCAAGCATGACTCAAATAAACCACTCTCATCCATTTCAGCAATGTGGCAAGCACAGATACATAGTTTTATCACATTTTAAATTCCATTCTGCATTGAGAAGTTCTTTACTTTACCCTGCATTGAGTTTTTATACAAGTTCAATTTTACTCTGCATTGAGTTTTTATTACAAGTCCAATTTCACTCTGCATTGAGTTTTCATACAAGTTCAATTTCACTATGCATCAAGGAGTTCTTGAATTTAGTTCACACTGATTTATACACAAGCAAAAGCAATCGACTAAAAACACAGCTGAAATTTTATTCATTCACAAATGTGTACACAAGTTCATTACACAAAAAAAAAAAAACAAAACAAAAAGGGGTCTATGTAAGCTGCTTTTTCTTCTTCTTCCCCAGTCACTCCTCTTCACTGGATACAAGATCCTCTTCTTCAATGCCCTCATCCAGGGGGTTTGGGCCACATTGTCTTCGCCAATCGTTACACTACTAAGGTCTAAGTCTGGGAACCGTTTTTCAGCTCTACGTTTGAACATCTTCCAGGCACTGTACTAGTACTTAGCCATTTCGTGCTTATAGAAGTCTGACTGCTGGAAGCTCTCAATAACTTCTGCTTCAGTTCTGTCTCCAGTAGTCGTCCTCGATGGGCCTGCCCCCCCAGATTCTTGCCTAGCCAGGCTACTGGCGACCACGGCATCAACTGCCATTTGAAATTCAGCAGACCCTTTGAATTGTTCCACTACTGTGACGCACAGATCGGGATAAGCTGCCCTCTCAGAAGCTGCCTTCGCCCTCTCTTCGTCCAGCTCTTTCTGCAGGGTCGCCATTTTAGACGCAGCCTTTGCCTTTTCCTCCTCCACTTCCTTCTTCAGGCTCTCCTTCTCCGCTGTCGCCTTCGCTCTCTCTGCTTCCAACTCTTTCTGAAGCCTCCCCCTCTCCTCCACTGCCTTGGCACGATCGCCCTCCAGCTCCTTCTGCAGATCGCCAATTTTGACATCTGCCTCATCTTTCTGCCTGACCAGCTCTTCATTGCTGCTCATGGCCTCTTCATGCCGCTCGACCGCGACGGCACAGGCTCTTTGGGCCTCCTCTAACTTCTTCTGCTCGTCAGTCAACTGGAACTCGAGCGACACAACCTGGCGGCGTGTGTTCTCCAGCTCCAACTTGACTGCTTGCAGATCGGTGTGGGCGCTCTCCCAACTTGCACTCTCCTCCTTCAACTTAGCAAGCTGGGCCTTAACCTCATCCGCCTTCAGCTTTGCAGCCCCCGCCTTTCTTAGCAAAGCCCCTGCTAAGGTGTTTATCTCCATTTGGACAGAGTATAACCCCCTCAGCAGGTCAGCCTCATTGAATCTGGCAGCTGCTGAGCGCACGAATGTTTCCTCCACAATCGCTACCAGGCGGTCTGCACCTGCCCTGGCTAGGCCCTCCTCTCCCTCCAGCCGCCCAGCCATTGCCCGAGCGTGGTAGACTGCGGTAGTAAGACCAACACCCCCTTGGGCGTAGGACCCTTTTGGGTTTTTTCCCCTTCACTTGGTTCAGCCCCAGTTGCCACACCCTCTGCCTACACTCCAGGGGCAGTCCTCTCGATGCCTTGGACGATCTCCACCACTGCTGGCGCGACCTCCACAACCTCCATTGTTGGGGCGACCTCCACCACCTTCGCATTTTTTGACCCAGGGGCATCTGCAGCCCTCTCAGGGGCACTCCTCTTCTTTTTCTTCTTCTTCAGAACCTCCCCCTCCTTTCTCGCCTGTTCTTTCACGGGATTAACTGGGGGCGGTCGCGACACAAAACTGCTTAAGTCCTTTCCCCCCAGCGGCTTGGGGCGCGGTCGGACCCTCTCCCGCACAATCGGCTGGGGAGGTCGGTCTTCCTGCGCTTCCTTAAATTTTGTGGCTTTGGCCAATATGGCCCTATCCTCAGCCTCTTGCGCTCTCCTCCTTGCCTCCAATTCAGCTCGCCCCACATCCCCACCGCTCAGTTGAGGACCCAACCCCGCCGCAAACAAGGTTGAGGGTTGAACGAGTTCGTCCCACCTGGCTCCCTCCTTCTCCCTCCAGGCCTTCACTTTCTTTATTCTCTCCTCTGCTGCTGCCCTTAATTTTGGCTCCACAGATTTGGTGGGCACCCTCCACATCGTGCGCACTCCAGCCCCTCCATTGGTGGACACATAGAACCACCGTGGTCTCCAACCTTTGATTGACGTTGGCAGCCCCGCCACCAAACCCTTCCCTGCCGCTGCCTGCAGGGTGACCCAAGTCTCCTGCTGCCCTGAGGCCTTATAGCATGCAAAGAATTCGTCTACTGTCATGGCCTCCCCTCCATTCGCCTTCGGCCACGCACTCGCACAGGCCAGCAAGATCTTCCATGCATTGGGCATTAGTTGGCCCGGTGCTACCTTGTAACAACCTTCATTTTTTACTTAGCCATGCTTGCATACATTCCTGTATGATCTTGTCTTGTGATGTTGCAAATCTTGTTTATCTTGTTTTGTCTTGCTTTGTTTAAAGTGTTGCTTGCATGATTTTGTTCCTTGCTTGGTGTATAGCCGAGGTCATCTTGAGCTTAGTTCACCCCTGAACCTTTGTACTTAGAACTATTTTGGAACCACTTGGTTGACCTCCATCTTCACCCCGGGCATGCTTGCCGAGATGTCACTATCTAGGCCGAGGTGTTCGGAACCAAGGCCGAGGAGTGTATCATCTAGGCCGAGATGTTTGCACTTAGTGATCTTTGTCCTTGGGCAGGTATGGCCTAAACCGAGGTGTGGCACACCCAGGCCAAGGTGTGGCACAGCTTAGTAAAGTGTCGTCCTCCCTAGCCGATGTCTTTGTTACCCTGTTGCCGAAGCTTTGACTTTAGCCGATGTTCTTACTTGCCGATGTGTCTTGCCCTAGCTTGTTGCATACGCTTTGTCATAGGCTTGTCTTGTCGATCAGTTACTTTTTGAGTTGAACCAACCCGGTAGCACCACGTGTCCGAGCTGAAGGTTAAGTCAGCCGACAAGCCTAAAAATATATCATTTTGTACCATTTGTTGTAAGTCTTTGTTCTTGAAGAGAGAGAGACTCTAGAAGAGGGAGAAGGAGTTTTAGAGTGAGAGAGTAGATTTCCGAGTGTGATCTTTGGAGTTTGAGCCGTAGATTCAAGCTTTGAGGTAAGAATCTTGATCCACTCTGGTCATTCTTATTGGTCATCTAGCTGCATTGCATGATCGAATCTGTTTTGCACGCCATGCATTGATTTGAAGTTGGTTTTGGAAGAGAAAAATAGTATTCATGTGTTCTTGAAGAAAAGTCTTGTTTTGATCCGGAAGTTTATGACAAGAACCATGTTTTTGTGTTTGTTTCCACATGATTTCCTTGTATGGGTACCCAGGTCCATGTTTTCGAACTCTTTGCATGAAACCTCAGATTTTGTATGAACAAGCTATGATCTCAGCATACATATTCTTGATGTTCTTGATGATCTTGTTCCTTGCATTCTTCAAGGGAAACCCAGGTTTTCCCCGATTTCGTTTTTGGTTAAGGCCATCAGGACCACACCTCGGCAAGGAGGTGTGGGACCTCGGCAAAGACCTGGTTGGTACCCAGTGTGTTTTCACGAGACGAGAAAACAGTGTTTTAACTCCCAACATGCTTTGCTTTATTATTGACTTAGATTTGGTGGGAATGCTGAGATCATTCGCCTACCTATAAAGCTTGCTTTGAGATTGTATTTGCTATGTGATTGTAGGTCCTTGATCTTTGCTTTGAGCCTACACCCGAGAAGATCTATGTGAGTGGTATTTTTAATAAAGCTACGTTATACTATTTTGATAAATCTTGCTTTGCTTTGTTTTGATGAAAGTATTTGTTAAGCATGAATGATTAGCTCTATTTTGATGTATCAAGTATTTGCTTTGTTTTGATGTCATCTTTGAAAAGTCCCTTGTGCTGGAGGACTCTAAACTTTCGCAGCACTAAGTATAAAAGTCCCTTGTGCTGGAGGACTCTAAACTTTCGCAGCACTAAGTATAAAAGGATACGGTCCTTTCTTGGAAAGACTATCGTGTTAAAGTGGGCTACGAGCCTAAGTAACACAAGACCATCGTGTTAAAAAGAGCTACGGGCTTAAGTAACACAAGTCCCTTGTGCTGGAGGACTATAAACTTTCGCAGTACCTTCGACTAATCGATTACGGATTGTGCAGTCTTCGTTTGCCAATGACGGTTTACCGCGTGGATTTGTTTGTTCAGAAAGCTTGATTTGTGTTTTGCCGATGCCAGTAAGCATCCCTTGAGACTTGTAAGACTTGATAAATGAATACGGTTCATCTCTTGATTTGGTAAAGTTTTGATGTGTTTTACTGCGAAAGGGTCTCGGCTAATATTCGTATGGTTTTGGCATGTTTTCTTTTGAAAAGACTTCGGCTATATTCATGCAAAACCTTTATTACTAGTACCATTCCCTGAGTATCCAAGCTCACCCTCTCTATATATATGTAGGTGATGAGCAGGACGGCGGCGACGCCTAGATGTGTTTTGCAAAGCTTGTTTTGGATTCTTGTCATGTCGGCTTGACTTGTTTTATGTCGGAAAATTTGTATTTACGTCGGCGAATCTTGAAGATTATGCTTCTTTGGCTTGTAATCATTGTTTTTGCACATGTCGGCTTTAGAAGCCTTTTGGTCAAGATTCTGATATGTATTTTGTTTATTATCAACCGAATGTGAAACTATGTCATGTACGTCATTACATTTGATCTATGCACAGCTCTTATGGACCCCTTGTATTTTGATTTATTGCTTCCGCATTTGTGAGCCCCATATATTATACTCTGATTGTGTTTAATCTTGAAAGTTGGCCTTTAGTAATCACGGGTTACTGGCCATCACGGCGCCATTCTACTAGGGGCGGTTTGGGGTCGTGACATACCTCCAGACGGTTAAGCACATCCACCACCACTTGTGGCAGTGGCAACCTCATTCCTCCCTTCAGAGCTTCCTCATAAAGGGAAAACTCCCCTGGCCTGGCGTCAGACGGCTTTTCTGTTGATGTCGGCAGTAGTAACTCTACTTCCACAGGGATCTGATATTTTTCGCGGATAGCCTCCAATTCCGCCGCGGTAATCGTGGATTTGTCAGCCTTCGTGTGCCAATGATTTGGTTCCGCCTGGCTGATTGGCTTTGGAGCTGCTATTATGGTGGAACCATGGGATCGTACCACCGATTCTCCCACCCTCTTTGTCCTATACTGCGCCGCTAGCTCCACTGCATCATCATCACCAAGTGGGTCCACCCTCACATTCACAGCTTCTTCTTGGGCCATTTCTATGGTATGTTTGCGAATCGCTTCTGACGCAGGTGCAAGGAAATTAAAAAAGTGTTGCAGCGGTGTATCGTGGGCAACGAAGGCGTTAGCACTTGGGAGGTTTTGAGTTTTTATAAACAAGTAGGTGAACCGAATGATGCCAAAAGCCCACGGTTTGCCCGTATTCCAAGGATCCCAATTAATTTTTGCCAGTTTGAAAACTTTTCAAATCATTTGCCAAAACTGCCTTTTCAACACACATAATGACTTATCGTTTCATTTCTGCTCTAACGCCTAACCTCCCCCCCCAAGATATTGCCACGTGTACGACCACGATGCACTATCCCCTCCCCTTACCCTGTCTTTTCCACTTCAAATCATCACTTGACACGCCACCTCTTGAGCCCCGTGCCCCCCCCGCTCGGTCTTCGAGCGCGGTCGCCTCTTCACACGGTCGGCCCTGCCGCTCGGCCTTCGCGCGCGGTCGCCCCTCCTCGCAGTCGGCCCTTCCACTCGGCCTTCGCGCGGTCAGTCCTCCTCACAGTCTTCCTTTCAGCTCGGCCTTCACGCGGTCGGCGCACCTCCTGATCGGCCTTTCCGCTCGGTCCCCCTCCCACGGTCGGAGCACCTCACGCTCGGTCCACCAACTTGGCCGCCCATCCCGGTCGGACTCATCTTCCTCATAAATATTCCCTTTGTTGGACTGAAGCTGCACTCGGGAATGGGGGACTACTGACATGGACAGGCCCACAAAGGCCATGAACCACTATAAACAACCCAAGCCCATCAATTGGAGCCCAATGCATAACCCAGCCGATGAAGTCCAGAACAGCTGGATTCCAACATGGCATAAAGAGCCAATGACATTCAAACACATGGCAGGTGAAGGACGAGCCACATCAGCAGACAAAGATCTGCAAAGTTATTGCCACTGCACATCACCATTAATGCAGCCCATCACAGCATTTATTACGACAACACCTCCTCGTCGGAATAAGACCCCCTTACCCTGAACAAGGTAAGCTACAGCATAGACTTTCGGCGAGGAGGGCAGGTCGAAAGAGACAGCGAAATGATTACCAAAGGATATAAGCAAACGTTGAATACAAGAAGAGGGTTAAGTCATCTATCTCCCATCTCTCTCTCTACATTCTCTACTTCCTCTACTAATTTGCTCGTAGGAGGGTTCACTGGGGGACTATTCCGTTCCCCGTTGAACTTGTCTGCAGGTTACTTGGTGGGCTTGACCATTTGGATCTGAGCTAGAAGAACTTGGACCAGTCCGACCCATCCACCAAGAACGAACTGTATTATCATAAATATATATAAATAATAATATAAATACATTTTTTATATATTAAATAATACAAATAATATTTTTTATTTAAATATTTATATTTAAATAATATAAATAATATTAAAAAAAATTATTGAGCTGAGCCGAGTCCAGCCCAGCCCAGTTCCTTATCGAGCCGAGCTCGAACTCAATAAACGAGCTCGATAAGTAAACGAGCCGAGCTCGAGCTCAGCAAAACTCGGCTCGACTTGGCTCGGCTCGGTTCGTTTGCAGCCCTAAATGCGCATGACCATGATGGTTAAAAAAAAATAAGAAATTTATTTTTAAAATTAATATTTACCAATCAGTCCTTATTTATATATAGGTCTTTTTAATAAATTTATTATTATAAATTTATGTATAAAAATAAAAGAGTTTAATAAATTTATTACGTGAAAAATTTATCAATACGACTTGAGAAATTTATTCAATTTTCTTGAAAAGAGTTTTTTTTTTATAGTAATAAAAAAATGAAGTAGATGTTGGAAAATGGTTTTATATAGGCATAATTTTGAGCCCATTTTGGGTGGGCCCCAAATGCCTTTTGGGGTGGGTCCGAAAAGGTGACGTGTTCCTTGCCACGTGGCAAGTCACACGGTGAAGACGGAACGTCAAAACCATTTATGAGTGAATGGGAAGTTAATGTTGTCTTCGGGTTTGACATTAATTTTTAGACAAAGTTCATTTGAATTTTTTAATAAAAATTATTGTGGAAATTTAAGTTTAATATAATTTTATTTTTGGTTTCCTAATATGGTTTCCTATAATAGATTATATAGTTTAAATATTAAATTCCAAACTGTTTGTTAAACTCTCCTCCATTGATTTTTTTTTGTTTAAACTATTAAATAGTTTAAATATTAAATTCAAACAAATTTGAACTTTGCCAATCCAACGGTTCTGTGTTCAAAATTGTTTGGGGGAAATAAAAACTGTTCCATGTGATACGGCAGTTTTGCACCTTTTCATTTCCTTTTGCACCTGTTCGGGTCATGTGTAATTGCCTATAAAATCTACATTCCAGCAATGTTAAGGATCCGGCGGTAAAAAATTCAGTCTATAGATTTTTGATATTGCTGTCCATTTTGCTTGAAGTACATATATTCTTCATTATAATTTTAGGAATAAATATTCAGAGAGTTAGAATACAGGTTTGGTTCGCCGAATAAATTTATTTGAAGTGCTTCTATAAATTTGTGAAGATCATTGTATCTTGGGAGATAGACGCCATTCAACCGTAAGCACCGTAGCGGGGCGAATCTGTCTTAAGGACAGAGTGTCACACACTCGACTTGGTCTTAATTTTAATTCGGTTCAATAAATAAATCTGGTATGTAATTTATTTATTTTGTTTGAATTTATTTCAAGTTATTTTATTTACACAGAAGATTGTTCAAACAATCTTAACACATAATCGAATTATTCTGTTTACAGAATTTTTCGTTTGTTTCCTTTTTTTTTTCATTCTTCGTAAATAATTTCGGAAGAAAATTATTTTCTGTGGATTTACAAAATAATATTCTGGTTGGAAAAACAAATAGTGATTATATGCTATTTGACAGATAGTAGTAATATACTGTCTCTTTTCTTTGACAACAACTAGTAGTACGATACTGGTGTCATTAACAATTCAGAATATAATTTTGTGAAATTTTGTCAGAAAATTAATTTTGGGTTTTTTAGAAATTATTTTCTGAGTTTTCATTAATTAAAATTTTGTTTCAGTATTTTAATTATTGGAGTGTTACAAGAGATTTAAGTTTCTGTGTGAAATTAATTTGGTTAAATAAAATTTTATTTTATTTCCAAAATTAATTGGAAAAATAAAAGTTATAGTTTTTATTTCTTTTATTTTACAGAATTTAATTTCTTGTGTGGAATTAATTTGGTTAAATAAAATTTTATTTTATTTCTAAATTAATTGAAAAATAAAAGTTATATTCTTATTTCTTTTATTTTACAGAATTTAATTTTCTGTGTAGAATTATTTTAGTTAAATAAAATTTTATTTTATTTCCAAATTAATTGGAAAAAATAAAAGTTATAGTTTTTTATTTCTTTTATTTTACAGAATCTAATTTTCTGTGTCGAATTAATTTGTTTAAATAAAATTTTATTTTATTTTATTTTCAAATTAATTGGAAAATAAAAGTTACATTCTTGTTTCTTTTATTTTCACAGAATTTAATTCTGTGATTTTGGTTTAATTTTCTGTGTAGTGTAAATTCTAATTATAATTTTGTTTTATATATTAGAATTGATGGCTACTGAAACGAATGCCCAAACAAGTACTACTGTGGTGGCTGCAATGACGCCAACCCCCCCTCCTGTGATGACAGTACCAATAAATCATGGAGAGAAGCCAGAGAAGTTCTAAGGAACTGACTTTAAAAGATGGCAACAGAAAATGTTGTTCTATCTTACAACTCTGAACCTGGCTCGTTTCCTCCGTGAAGATGCTCCTATCCTGAAAGAGGATGAAACCGACCGGCAAGTGGTTGCTGCGGTTGATGCTTGGAAACATGCCGATTTCCTTTGTCGGAATTACGTCTTGAACGGACTTGACAACACATTGTACAACGTCTACAGTCCCATCAAGACAGCAAAGGAACTTTGGGAATCGTTGGAGAAAAAGTACAAAACGGAAAATGCCGGCTCAAAGAAATTTGTGGTTGGTAGATTCCTGGATTTTGTAATGGTTGATTCAAAAACTGTGATCAGTCAAGCTCAAGATTTCCAACTCGTTCTGCATGACATTCACGTAGAAGGTATGTCTCTCAGTGAATCCTTCCAAGTAGCAGTCTTAATTGAAAAATTACCAAAAGGCTGGAAGGAATTCAAGAACTACCTCAAACACAAGCGCAAAGAAATTTCTATGGACGAATTAATTGTGCGTTTGAGAATTGAGGAGGACAACCGCAATTCTGAAAAGCGGGCTGGTAAGCATCCTATGGAGTCTAAGGCAAATGTGGTGGAACATACTTCAAAAACCAAGAAATGAAAGTCTTCTGGAGAAAGTTCATCGCAAGGCTCTAAAGGGGGGGATAATAAAAAGTACAAGTTTAATGGCAAATGTTACATCTGTGACAAAGAGGGACATCGGACCAAAGATTGTCGTAGCAAAGGCAAAAGCAAATGAAGAACAAGCAAGAAGCCTGCTCAAACCCATATGACCGAAGTGGACAATATTTCCAATGGTATCGATGACATCAATCTTTCTGCAGTTGTTTCCGAGGCAAATCTTGTCGGAAATCCTAAAGAATGGTGGGTGGACACTGGTGCTACTCGCCATATTTGTGCCAACAAAAAGATGTTCACATCTTATTCTACAGTGGACAATGGTGAACAACTGTTTATGGGCAACTCCTCAACTTCCAAAGTTGAAGGACAAGGAAAGATTGTACTCAAGATGACATCTGGAAAGGAACTCACTCTCAACAATGTGCTGCATGTACTGGACATTCGCAAGAATCTTGTTTCCGGATCTTTGTTGAGTAAGAATGGATTTATGCTAGTATTTGAAAGTGATAAATTTGTACTTACTAAGAATGTGATGTATGTAGGAAAAGGTTACATGTCTGATGGTCTTTTCAAGTTAAATGTAATAACCGTTGTACCCTCAGTTATTAATAATACTACATCTTCTTCTTACTTGCTTGAGTCTTCAAATTTATGGCATGGTAGACTAGGACATGTTAATTATGGATCTTTGCGTAGATTAATTAATATGGAATGTTTACCTAAATTTAACATTGATTCAAATCATAAATGTAAAATTTGCGTTGAGGCAAAATTATCTAAAACTCCTTTTCATTCAATTGAAACAAGTACGGAACCACTTGAATTAATTCATAGTGACATTTGTGATTTTAAATCAATTCAAACTAGAGATGGGAAAAAGTATTTTATCACTTTTATAGATGACTATACTAGATATAGTTATGTTTATTTAATTCGAACCAAGGATGAAGCCTTGGAAACTTTCATTCAATACAAGAATGAAGTTAAAAATCAACTTGGTAAGAAAATCAAGAAACTTAGAAGTGATAGAGGTGGTGAATATGAATCACCTTTTGGTGAGTTTTGTAAAGAACATGGAATAATTCATCAAACCACCGCTCCTTACTCTCCTTAGCAAAATGGAATTGCTGAAAGGAAAAATAGGACTTTAAAAGAAATGATGAATGCCATGTTAATCAGTTCTGGATTACCTCAGAACTTGTGGGGAGAAGCAATACTTTCTGCTAATTATATTTTAAATAAAATACCCCGAAAGAAAGTGAATCAAACACCTTATGAAATGTGGCATGGTAGAGTACCATCCTACAAATACTTAAAAGTGTGGGGGTGTTTGGCTAAAGTGGCTATTCCTAGTCCTAAAAAGACTAAGATAGGTCCTAAGACCATTAATTGCATTTTCATTGGTTATGCCAAGAATAGTAGTGCATATCGGTTTTTGATTTATAAATCAGAACATACCGAAATGCATGTAAATACTATTATTGAGTCTCGGAATGCATCTTTCTTTGAACATGTATTTCCAAATAAGACTAGACAAGAGACTAGTAACAATAAAAGATCTAATGATGCTATTACTAGTCAGGATCAAGAACATGATCAAGAACAAGAATTAAATCAAAATGAGGAAAAGGAACCTAGGCGTAGTAAACGTGCTAGAACCTCAAAATCTTTTGGTCCAGATTTCCTAACATTTTTGTTAGAAAATGAGCCTTTAACTTTTAAAGAGGCTATGTCCAGTCCTGAAGCTCCATTATGGAAAGAAGCTGTCAACAGTGAAGTTGAATCCATCTCGCAAAATCACACTTGGGAATTAGTGGACTTGCCACCAGGTTGTAAACCTCTTGGGTACAAGTGGATTTTCAAAAGAAAATTGAAAGCGGATGGATCAATAGACAAATACAAGGCAAGACTTGTAGTCAAAGGTTTTAGACAGAAAGAAGGTCTAAATTACTTTGACACATACTCACCGGTTACTAGAATAACATCCATTAGAATGCTAATTGCTATAGCATCTCTATACAATCTAGAAATTCATCAAATAGATGTTAAAATCGCTTTCTTAAATGGTGAGTTAAATGAAGAAATTTACATGGAACAACCAGAAGGGTTTTCTGTTCTAGGAAAAGAAAAGAAAGTGTGTAAATTGGTTAAATCATTATATGGTTTAAAACAAGCGCCAAAGTAATGGCATGTGAAATTTGACAAGGCAATGATGTCAAATGGATTTAAAATTAATGAGTGTGACAAATGTGTTTATATTAAAAACACAGACAAAGGTTATGTCATTGTATGTCTTTATGTAAATGACATGCTCATCATAGGTAGTTGTACTGACATGATTAAAACTGCCAAGAAAATGTTAAATAAACATTTTGATATGAAGGATATGGGCATTGTGATGTAATTCTTGGTATGAAAATTACCAAAACTTCAGAAGGATATGTTTTGTCACAATCTCATTACATTGAGAAAATACTTGACAAATTCAGCAAAGATGATGATCATCTTGCTAGAACACCTGTAGATGTTAATTTGTATCTTTCTAAGAATGTACAGGAAGGTATTTCTCAACTAGAGTATGCCCAAATTATTGGAAGCTTAATGTACTTGATGAACTGCACTCGCCTAGATATAGCTTATGCAGTAAGTAAATTAAGTAGATATACGAGTAATCCGGGAGTAGAACACTGGAAAGCAATTATAAGGGTTCTTAGATATCTCCGATTTACTCGTAACATTGGGCTTCATTATACTAGATATCCAGCAGTACTTGAAGGATACTGTGATGCAAATTGGATATCGGATACTAGAGACTCGAAGTCCACTAGTGGGTATGTCTTTACTCTTGGTGGGGCGGCTGTATCTTGGAAATCTTCCAAACAGACTTGTATTGCTAGGTCTACTATGGAATCTGAATTCATAGCTTTAGACAAAGCAGGGGAAGAGGCAGAATGGTTTCGCCACTTCCTTGAAGATATTCCAATTTGGCCAAAACCGGTGCCTGCTATATGCATACATTGTGATAGTCAATCAGCAATTGGTAGAGCACAGAGTCATATGTATAACGGTAAGTCACGACACATTCGTCGTCGACATAACACCGTAAGACAACTACTCTCTAATGGAATTATTTCTATAGAATATGTTAAGTCTAAAAACAACATAGCGGATCCACTAACCAAAGGGTTAGCAAGAGAGTTAGTTGAGAATTCATCGAGGGCAATGTGACTTAAGCCTATTAAATAAGAGTTACCACAACGGCAACCCAACCTAGTTGACTGGAGATCCCAAGATCTAGGTTCAAAGGGACAACCGAGTTGTGAATGACTCAGAAGGATCACTGAGGAGTCTAATTCCTACCCATTAGGGGTGGGCGCGGATCGGTTGCGGCCACGAAACCTCCAATCCGCCATCCGTCCGCCAAATTGGCGAATTGGTAAAAATCAATCCGCATCCGTCCGCCAATCCGGCGGATGCGGATTTGGCGGATTAGCGGATTGATGCGAATCGGTTTGGCGGTTTGAAAATTTACAAATTTTCAACATACAAAAAAAAAAAAAAACTCAGAAAAAAATTC
Organism: Camellia granthamiana; assembly: GCA_036172215.1. Taxonomy (NCBI): domain Eukaryota; kingdom Viridiplantae; phylum Streptophyta; class Magnoliopsida; order Ericales; family Theaceae; genus Camellia; species Camellia granthamiana. The sequence continues at coordinate 11,534,771 of CM069906.1, forward strand.
AATTAACATCGGCGTCACAGTCACTGTCTGAATGTGATGTGCCTGCCTGGGATTAAAATCGGTGTCACAGTCACTGGGTTCATGCTTGTGATCAACTCTTTAGTTTTTATTTCAATTGTTTATGATAGATAAGCACTTGTGGTTATGGGCAGCAATTTAGATGAGTTACACACTGTTCAAATAATAGTTAACATTATTTGAAACATCAATCCAGTCCTAGCTAGGGCCACTTTCCCTGAATTTTTTTACTTCAGTTGAGAAGCAAAAAACATAAATGTATCTCACTGAATGTGCAACACGCCATGAACAAACAATATGGTCATCAATAAGACAGTATATCATATCACATAATTACAGAGAGCAATACAATTAATTTAAATATAATTAAAAACTAACCTGGAGGAAGGGATTGCTTTTGCTTCAACTTGTCAGCCTTTTCTGAGTCAAACACACAGAGTGTGGAGGTACCTGGAACAACAAATGTAATATCTGAGCTTCCAAATATTGATTGAAATTGGGATATACAATGATAAACAAACTACAAACCAGCTGCTCCTAATATGGTGAATATATATAGTGAATTAAGCCTTACTACAAAACTCTTCACATTGATAGTGAATATATATATATATATGAACTACCAGCCATGAGCAAGTTATGACTTGTTGGAAAAATTCAAGAACTTTATGCAAAGAAGAATGGGTCAAGATTTAATTCATGAACAATGATAGTCATCAGGAAACTTCAAAATGGGCAATACAGAACTCTGCTGCTGCTTCTACCGCAGCCTCCAAACCCATCTGATTACTCAATCTGTACACCATTAAAATCAAAATCAATATAAATTGAACCAAAATATATCATTCATACGTGTACACACTCACCATTGCAATACACACACATCTATTTATATTAAAGCACACGACTCATATATATACAGAGAGAGGTACCTCAGGGACAATATATATATATATATATCTTCTATCTATAGTTCAAGAGTACATCAGTATAGGTACAGCACCTTCAAACCCATCTAAATCGAACAACCCAGCTCTGTTTCTTGAATCTTGATGTTCTTGGATCGAGTAAAAGCAACAAAATCTGATTCCAAAACCCTGAGATTGAGTTCAAGAGTACATCTATTTATACAGAGAGAGAGGTACCTCAGTGTAGATCGATCGTCGCTTAATGCAAATCGATCGCCGTTCGGAAGTGTAGATCGTCGGTCGTTCAGTGTAGATTGTCGGTCAGAAGTTCACCGTGTAGATCGTCGAATGATGGGTGGGTAGGGTAGAGAGAGAGAGAGAGAGAGAGAGTCTCTGCGTGTGTGTTGGGTTTGTTTGTTTGTTGGGTCTGTCAAAAAATTAGGGCAAGATCTAAAGAAAATGGGTAAGAGGCGTAAGGAAATTTTGGGGGGAAAAAAAAAAAAAAAAAAAAAAACAGTCACGGGCGGGTCGGGTCCAGCGGATAAAATGGCGGGTCACCCAACACCCGACCCGAACCCGAGAAAATTGGAAAACCAGGCCCGCATCCGTCCGCCAGGTGTCGGGTCGGGTCGGGTCGGGTCGGGTCGGGCGAGTTTGGCGGGTCGGTGGATCCGTTGCCCAGCCCTACTACCCATTTCTTTGATGAAATAGTGATGTCTGCAGCGTTTTAGGTTAAGTAAAACTTTTAATGATTTTTATATCTAGGTAAACCTAATGGAGTATGGCAGGATACTCTTCATAAGAATCACCTATGTGAGTGTGAACTGAGTTGGTTCTGTGAGATTTGTGAAGGGCTACAATTCTCTAGAGCACTCATGAAGACCAGGTTGTTCAGGACCAAAATGAACACAATAGTGAGAACTAAACTGTGTCTGGGGATAATCTGTGTGAGTTCTATTGTCTTGGTTTACACAAACGGCTGAGCAGTTCAAGACATCATGTTCACTGGTTAGCTAGTAAATCCGATAGTGTCTCACAAGGGAAGGTTCAAAGCCAAAAGCTACCTATCCTTTGCAGAATATTTCCAATTTCTGTACTCTCTATAATTAGATCATGTTGTTGCATTTTCTCTCCGTCAAATTCCATTCATGTGGGGGATTGTTGGAAAATGGTTTTATATAGGCATAATTTTGAGCCCATTTTGGGTGGGCCCCAAATGTCTTTTGGGGTGGGTCCGAAAAGGTGACGTGTTCCTTGCCACGTGGCAAGTCACACGGTGAAGACGGAACGTCAAAATCATTTATGAGTGAATGGGAAGTTAATGTCGTCTTCGGGTTTGACATTAATTTTTAGACAAAGTTCATTTGAATTTTTCAATAAAAATTATTGTGGGAATTTAAGTTTAATATAATTTTATTTTTGGTTTCCTAATATGGTTTCCTATAATAGATTATATAGTTTAAATATTAAATTCCAAACTGTTTGTTAAACTCTCCTCCATTGATTTTTTTTTTTGTTTAAACTATTAAATAGTTTAAATATTAAATTCAAACAAATTTGAACTTTGCCAATCCAACGGTTCTGTGTTCAAAATTGTTTGGGGGAAATAAAAACTGTTCCATGTGATACGGCAGTTTTGCACCTTTTCATTTCCTTTTGCACCTGTTCGGGTCATGTGTAATTGCCTATAAAATCTACATTCCAGCAATGTTAAGGATCCGGGGGTAAAAAATTCAGTCTATAGATTTTTGATATTGCTGTCCATTTTGCTTGAAGTACATATATTCTTCATTATAATTTTAGAAATAAATATTCAGAGAGTTAGAACACAGGTTTGGTTCGCCGAATAAATTTATTTGAAGTGCTTTTATAAATTTGTGAAGATCATTGTATCCTGGGAGATAGACGCCATTCAACCGTAAGCACCGTAGTGGGGCGAATCTGTCTTAAGGACAGAGTGTCACACACTCGACTTGATCTTAATTTTAATTCGGTTCAATAAATAAATTTGGTATGTAATTTATTTATTTTGTTTGAATTTATTTCAAGTTATTTTATTTGCACAGAAGATTGTTCAAACAGTAGAAACGTGTCACAGTATGATATGGAGTAGGAGTGGGGCACAATAAACTTGTACCTATTCGTCCGGTTGCCAATATAACTAGTTTGCATTTCTTTGGTGAAGCTTCATGACACCTTTGACATTTTTTTTCCTCCTAACTAGTTATTCTTTATGGGCAAGACTCCAAATTTCACTAATATCTCTCTTCAATTATGTTATCAAATCAAGGTACTAAGACCATCTCTACTAGATTAGATAGTGATGCTTTTTTTGTCAAAAAAAAGAAAAACATGCATTTGGACTATGTCCATTTAGTAGAAAATATGTTCCTTCATTAAAAAAAAAAAAATTTTAAAAAAAGGGAAAAAAGAAAAGCCTATCAGCTGTACATTTGGGGTCCCATGAGAGAGAAATAGACAAAAATGCACAATTTCAATCCAAATTATTCAAATTATTGAAAAAGACAAGGATTTTATTCATGTGGGCTTTTGTTTGAGAAGAGAATACCACCCATACAATTTTTAGGGAAAGTGAAAAATTTGTTGCAAAAATGATTTAAGAGATCAATTTTTGTTGTCACAAGGGTCGTCACTAAAAAAACATCACAAAAAGTATAAAAATGATCTTTTGCAACAAATTTCTTTAAAATATCAGTAATAAATGCACTTTTACAGATAAAATAATTTCATACAAAAAAGACGAAAAATTTTATCCAACGATAATAATTCATCACTAAATATTCAATTTTGTCTCAAATGATAGTGATTTCATCCCTAAATTATAGTGATGGCACACTCTTTTTTATTTTTTGAGTGTATATCATACAACCAATTATACCTCTTGTGTGATTTCAAGTGATTGTGAGGCAACCTAAATGTTAAATTAAAATGAGTAATTGTGTTTGATTATGACCCATAAATTTATTTTTTATTTTTTATTTTTATGAATCCAATAGTGTTTAGTTATGAATCAAATCAATAGCTTGAATTTATTTACTTTTATTTAAACTCAATGACTAAAGTAATAATTCATATTAATGTATAACTATTCTAAAGAATGTATACTGATGATGGGAAATTATTCAATAATCTCGTAACATTATGTGGCCATACTTTAAGTCAATTATCAATTACTTAGCAACATATTATTCCCCCATCCCCAATATAAATTGTGGGCTCCTACCCCTCTACACAGTCAAAATCTTATGGAGCACCACAAGTTCATACTCCAAAAATATTGAATAATCACCCCTGATGAATAGTGTACACCACATGTGGTCTTTTTTCAATTCCTGTACACCTTATAAAATATGTTTTTAATTTGATTTTTTTTGTTTATTGCATAAAAAGTGTTTTAATTTAGTCTCTCATATATGTCTATTAACTAATTAGTTTGGGGAACTAAATTAATTTTTTTTAAATATATATATTGAGAATCAGATTGAAACAATTTAAATATCAATTCACTTATTTTATTTATTTAAATATGAAAATTAATACACCTACTCTAATCAAGGCAAAGCTTCACAACACTCTTCATAAAGCTTAGAAAATCTTCATAAAGCAATTTGGGCAAACCTCTTCAATAATTGAATTTAGACAAAGACACAAAACTTCTTATCAGCATCAAAAGGCACAACTCTCAATTGGACCACTTCATTATCTAGCTAGAATTTTTAAGTTTATTTTTCTTATTTTCACATTGGAAATTGAATATTGTCCCAAACTCTAAAGTTGCAAAAATCAAGCCAAGTTTAAATAACAATAAATGCATGGCCAAAAAAGCATTGGCTCTATTTATTTGAGAGTGACATTTTTTTTTTATAAATAATTTGGTATTCCGGTCAATTTATGCACACCTCGATTAATCTCGGAACCATAAAGTTAACGGCCGGGCAAACTTCCAGTAGTTCCAAGATTTAGGGTGTTTGACCATTGTAAAATTTGAACATGTAACTTTTTAGATAAATAAGCCCTTTAAGAGATGACAAAGTGTTAATCTTATGTTCATTTGGTGAGCAAAACATTACATATGAAAGTGGACTTGTACTACTAATCAAACTATATGATTGCATTCAGATTATAAATTTGTGAAGGAATAAATCTTTTTAATTTTTCTTTTGTCTTCATTTTTTTCCCTCAAATTAAGATTTCAATTTTATAGTTCAATAACAAAAAAATGGCAAGGACAAAAAACATATGTTTGCCCTTATGTAACTAAAGTGATTTTCACCGAAACACAAGGAAAAAAAAATACTGAAATGACTTTTTTTTCTTTTTCTTGTGGCATCTACTAATCTAAAGTTCCGTTTGGAATGTTCATTTGGACTAAAATAGTCATATATGATAAAATAGACTATTTTAGTTAAATAGGATAAAATGTCACATTTAACTCATAATCATTTTATTTTTTCTCTCACAAAAATTAAAAAGTCTATTCCAAATGAGATTTTTTAATCCTAAAATAGCTAAAAAACTAACCTACATCCCAAACTAACCATAATAAGGTGATTTGAGATTTTACACTTTGAAACTGTATAGCTTGGGACGCATAGAATCGTGTGTAACTTGTTTGCGGAGAGAAAAAAAAAAAAGAAAAAAAAAGAAAAAAAAAGAAAAAAGAAAAAAGTTTGTGAGTTAAATTTTGCTCCGTTTACCTTTTCATATTTGAGTAATGCTACAGACTCCAAAGATTTTATTAAATATTTTATCAAATGTGTCACATGGTGTTGGTCTCACACACATACGAGATTTCATGTGAATCTCACATCCATATAAGACATTTGGTAAAACATTTGGGGCCTCTAAGTATTTTTCTTCATATTTTCCTCAATAAATTCCTTCTCGAACATGAGATCCTGCGGTGCCTCATTTCCTATCGTGCTTGTTGTGCCAATGAAACGACACCGTTTTTCTCCTTTTTTTTTTTCCTTTTTCTTTTTTTGTAAGGGTTTTAATATCACTCAAAGGTCTCTGCTTTACATCTTCTCTGTCCCCCCTCAAGCAAAAGTCTTTGCTTTACATGGAGTTCTAGCAAAAAATTTGTGTTGAATTTTTTTTATTTTTAAAATAGAAAATATAATAAAATAAAAATAATTCATCGGACAAATCAATTTATCAAACTAAATTATATTTTCTTCAAAAGATTAATTTTGAAATTAAAATCAAACAAAACCATACATGTTTTAACTCTTTTAAAACTGGCTTAAATGCATCAAAAGTGAAATTGAAAGGGCAAAAAATCATAATTGAACAAATCAATTTATCAAACCATAAGCAAAAAAATGTAACTTAAATATATATATATATATTTAAGGCCAAAATATACTCAAATATATTCAATTCACATCCAACATCTATATAAAAAAAAAAAATTAAAACAAAATTATGAGGCATCCAAATTTCAATATCTCCTGCCAAATATTCCAAAACCTATATCAACCATTCTAAATCATCCAAACTAAATTCTAAAAGCCTTCAAGTTCAATTCTCAAAACAAAAACTAGAAAGTGGATCCAATGTCAATTTTGTGGAGGCGGTTGGGAATAAATAGAAAAATCAAAAGAACTCTTATTTCTAAATTCAGTCTCCATTGGATTGTGCCCCGCTAGATTAAGTAATATTCCTAAAAAAAAAAAAAAAAAGACAATTCATTAGAATAAATTTTACGGACTAAATTACATTACAAACATATATATATTACTTACTTGAGAACTTTGTGAACTATGTGATGCTTGGAAAGACAGAGGTTGTGATTGTGGATACCTTGGTGAGTATGAATTAGTATTACGTGTGAGAAAATTATACCCATAATTTATCAATTGTGGCCAATAGAGACACCCAACATCCTACTCCACAAAACACCGTGAAAAGTAAATACACTAGTACAACGTAGTCTAAAAAAATAAACAAATAACATAAAACAAGAACTGACCTGTGGTTGGCTTAAAGATGAATTTTGAACATTTGTGATATTGCTTGATTGACAAATAGTCTAAATAAGTTGTAAAATTTATCAATACATTACACAATTTATAAAAAAATAAAAATAAATAAATAACATAAAACAATAGCTAACCTATGGTTGGCTTGAAGATGAATTTTAAACATTTGTAGTGTTGCTTGATTGACCAATAGTCTAAAGAAGTTCAAAAAATTATCAATACTTTACACAATTTATAAAAATAAATGCATGTCATTTGAAATTTCAAAAGTACGTAGGTAATAACTTACTAAGGCGGGTAGGTTGTGAAATAACTTTTGTCTTCTTATTCATCATCTCATGACAAGGTTTTAATCTACCTCTCCCTTTGTATCCAATATCTTTCTTCTTTATGCCCTTAACTTGCGCAAAGTTGGGGTCATCAACATCTAATTCTTTGGTACCAAAATTTCCAACTCCCTTCATCATATTATTCACTTTTACACACAATTCTTTAATCCCTTCATCAACCAATTGATAGGCAGGTTTATACACAAATGCTTGAGTTGCTAGTTTCACCATTCTTGGACAAAGATCTGTATAACGTGCTAATATTAACAACTTCGGATCATCCTCATCCACTATAACATTTTCCTCTTCAACTTGACAATCTTTTGCATCCAATCTCCATCAACCTAATATATACCTTTCAGGAATTTCCATGACATTCATTCTATCAAGTGCTTTAATTATGACCACATAAAATTCTAAAGTTTTCAAATTTCTTACAAGTATAATGTATTTTTCGACAGGTTTTTTCTCCTCTTAGCCTAGTATATTCTTCATCATTACCATACAAGCCAATCACGCACTTAACTCTCTTTCTAACTCATGGAATTGGTTCACTTGACAACAAAGGGACGTATCCAACTCATAATGAAATAAGTCAAAGATAGAAGAGGTGTACAAACTCGCAACCTGGATTAAAATTGGAGACTTTTTCAATTTCATTCTTGGCAACTTTTGTCTAAAATCATATATTGCAGAAATTTTCTCATACCGCTTATCTACAACAATCCGATTGAAGTGAGTAAAGAATTGAATGATGTTATGATCACCTTTCAAATATCCCCTTAATGTTCCATTTAGATTTTCACTAAGTTGTATGCTTCGCATTCCTCCAGTAAATACCCACTTCATATACACATGCGCCCATTGCTCTCTTTTTCTCCAAATTCTTTTCATCCACTCATTCTCTTGCAAGTTGTATTTATCAATCAAAGAATTCCAAACTTCAATTAATTCATGCTCATTCTCGTAATCGTAAATGCAAGCTTTTAAATCACAAATGTTATGTCATTTTTTTATTGAGTTATGACAATTTATGATTAAAAAATTAAATTCGTGTTTTGTAGAAAGGTTATACTTTTTTTATTGAAACTTTTTTTAGACCATAAAATGCATAATATTATTACAAAAATGCATAACATTATTATAAAAAAAAATTATGAATTACAAATTATCGTAACTCTTTAAAAAAATTATATAATATTTATACAAAAATACATAACATGTACAAAAAAAATTACATAATAAAGAAATTTTCTTATAATATACAATTGTATTTCTCAATCCATTCACAGAAAACAAACTAAACCAATGGCGGAGGCACATAGCCAATGGCGGAGGCACATAGGGCCTAGGAGAGTCACGTGCCCTTCTTGGGTTTTGGGATATATTTTTTTTTTTTAACATAAAGAAAATATTTTAAATAAAAAAAATTATGAAAATATTATTTAAAATGAAATGTCAATGACATTTTTAAAATTATGAGAACAGTAATGGTTATTTTGATTGAAAATAAAGAGACTATAATAAGTTATATTATTATTTATAAAAATTTCAATATAATGGTGATGTCTATCATTATTGACATGCAAATATAATTAATTTCAATAAAGATATGAAATTTATTGGACTGTTAGTTACATTTGATATGTGGAGTTTATCCTCCATGTGTTTCTTTTCATTCATAACTAAAATGACCACTATATAAATTATAATCAAACAACACATCTTCAATAATAATAATAATAATAGGTCATAACTAATATCAGAATGAGTCATAACTAACCATTAATTGATATATAGTCATAACCAAAATAACAACCATAAGAAATTATAACTAAATTATACTTAACACTATAATGTGTTATAATTAAAGACCACGAAAATCATAATTGCGACATATGATAGATACTTTTTGTGGCATATTTTATAAAATTTCTCTACTAAAATATATTATTTCTATCTCAACTTATCTTCTTTTTTAATTTTCCAATCCACCTTATCTTCTTTTTTAATTTTCCAATCCACCTATAAAATAGTTACTCCCAAATATTTGTATAAAATTTAATCTCAAATCCTTTAATTTAAAATTCACATTTATCCAAATGAATTCTTAATATTTAAGTTTAGTAATATCTCATTGTTGTTTATTATGAAAAAAAAAAAAAAATTAATGTTATCATTAATTTGTACCATCTCTTCACTAAATTTCTGGCTACGCCACTGAACTAAACCATTATACTTGTTGAATCATTATACTAACACATTGTACAAAACAAAATACAAACATATATACATATAGATACACATACTAGTTTGTTGAACAATAATGGTCTGTAAACCCGGGAGAAGGACGGTGAAGCAAAGACAGAGAACACTGTTCAATTCGTTTGAGAGAAGACAAAAATATATAAAAATAAATAAATAAATAACCAATTTTTCTACTCCATGTAAAGCAAAGACCTTTGCTTAGGACAAAGAAGATGTAAAGCAGAGACCATTGCTTGACAGCGGCAGCTAGATGTTATAATAAAATAAGAATTATTGAAACCCTTACAACAAAAAACAAAACCAAAAAAAAAGGGAGAAAAACGGGGCCGTTTCATTGGCACAGCAGGCACGACAGCAAATGTGGCACCGCAGGGACCTCGCTTCCTTTCTTCTCATCCTACTTATGTAACAAAATTTGTACAAATTCATTAGCTTTTGAATTATAGATTTGGAAAGAGACCTTCTAAAAAAAATAGATTGGAAAGAAATTTTAAAAATGAAAACAAATTTTAATTATATTTATATTTATATTTATATTTATCTCACATTTTTCTTTTTTTATTTTTAAATTTCTATCTGAATATATCATCCAAACCTAGACTTAAAAAAACCTAATCTACTTCCGAGAGAGAGAGAGAGGAGGCAAATTGTTATTTTCTTAGATAAGTTAGGTTAGGTATTTCAAATAATTTATTAAATTTTTTATTAAACTTCTCACGTGGGTATGGGATTCACACACATGTGGATTTGTATAGATTCCACATCTATATAAGAGGTTTGACAAAAAATTTAATACATTATTTGAAATTCATAATATTTTCCTTCTTGGATTCCTCCAACGGGCTTTTCTTTTTTCTTTTTTACTTTATTTATTAAAAAAGACAACGACGAAGCTCTGGCCCACTTTCCTATGTCTCCGTCACAATTTGGCAGGCTCTGAGTTTTGGGCCTGGTTTGAGCTATGAAGCCCATAAAATGTATTTACTAACTTTTCATCAAACTTTTTATGGTCAAGACCCCACTTGGGAGGCAATAAAAATTTTGCAAACTTGTTCTTATTGTACCTGTTAATAAATTTTAAAATATTATTTATTTTTCATAAAATTATGTGTGATAAAAAAAATTTCGTTTTAACGTCTGGTTTAAAGATACATTAATGAAACACTTTTATAAAATTATTGGCAAAAAAGTAGAACTAATTCCAAACTCATACTTTAAAATTTTAAATTTAGAAATTTGAAAAATATCAATTTTGAAATTTAAATTTTTGTACTACTAAAATATAGGAATCAATTCACATTTTTTCATAAAATTTTTCTCCTGATGTTTCATTTTTTAGATAATTTTTATTGGTTAGCTTTATTCTCTTATAATGTGATTGATAATCTATTTTAAGAACTTACTTCTCCCACAAAATTATTATATAAGTTTTTTTTATGATAGTGTATGTCAATACTATAAAGGATTCAAAACTCATTTCAAACATTGATGATATGGTTAGTTCATGATTTTGGGTAGAAATTTTGAAAGGAAAAATGAAAAAGTGTATGAAATTATATAAAATATAGTTATATTTTATTCATATTTCACCTATATTTTTGCTTTCTCTTTCTAAATTTCTACCCACATTCATGATACACAATTTTGAATTAATATTACTTTTTAAAATTGTGTACTACAAACTTTTATCACATATGTCTCTCTATATAATAATGATTGAAATTTATTTTAGTTACTATCTCAAATATTAGTTATAGAGTCAAAGAAAACATGTAGGCTTTAAAATTTTAGAGTACAAATTTTATGTTAGAATTTATTCAAATGTAATTCTATTAATATTTATAATTTTTTTATTGATTGATAAAAGGGTTTTTTTTTTAGGGTCCTTGATATTAAAATTTTATAGTATAAAGGACATTTAATATTTTCATAATGTCTAAGGTCCCTCAACATTGATCCAGAGAAATTTCAGCCAGAGAAATTATATTCAAAGAAATTCTGGGCTTCCAAAGATTTTCTCTGGGTTCAAGACTTTGAACATTCAAATTTCTCTGGATCTATGGACTAACGTAAAAAAAAACCAAAGAAAATCCAATCCCAAATTCAATCAAAATCATAGAAAATTCAATCTAAATCAGAGTATTTCTCAGGTTCAAATCAAAGAAAATTCAATCCAACTATGAGAATTTCTCTTGTCTAAACCAGATAAATTCAATCAAAATCATAGAAAATGCAATCTAAATTAGAAAATTTCTCAAGTCTAAACCAGAGAGAATTCAATCCAAATCAAATCAAAGAAATCCGATCAATTTCACTGAGTGTACCACGAAAACAAAACAAACAAACAAATTTCACTGAGAGTGCCCATCTGGGTTTTCTTCAAAAACTACATATAACAGTACCCATCAATTTCTTCTCATCAAAGAGAAGATCAGCAAGACCAACAACAAAGTGTGAAATCAAAAAGCAACAGTATTTTACGGTGTCTTATCTCATACACTCATGTGGGTTATCTCCAGAAATTGCCAACTCTAGAAATTAATATGATATTTTCCCAAATTCACAAAATATTATAATCACTATCTCTGTAACACAGTCCAACCATTTCTATATGAACTTCAACCCCAATCTCTCTCTCTATATATATATCACACATGTACTTAGCAGAGAAGCCTTAACCGATCAGTTTCTACAAAGAGGAGGTTGAAGAAGAAGAAGAAGAAGATGAAGATGAAGATGGCCGAGACTTCCACCTCACCACCATCAAGCAGCCGTACTCGGCGGCGACAACAACAGCGGTGACAGTGGCAATGAAGACAGTCACGACATCAAGGCAACTCGACCGTTAGCGCTGATTTCAACTTAGATCGCAGTGGTCAGACTCAGATCGTGATGGTTCATGGCTCAGATCACGACATTCCGACCATTGCTGACTAGCTCCACACCACTAACACTAACATTAATGCCGCCGCCACACCTAATAACTTGTTGCCTTCTACCATTTTTTTGTTGTTGTTATTGATAATAATATATAGTTATAGTAGGAGGGAATCAAATCGAATCGAGAGATTTCAAAGGGTCTTCCTCTTCAGAGGGTTGTACTGGTTTTTCCAAAATGGAAGTGGTTGAAGAGAGGGAAGCGATGAGGAGGTGTGGATATGGAAGAGAAGAGGGAGAGAGTTTTAGAGAGAGACGATGTATAGAGGTCGAGAACGGGAAGAAATAAGAGAGAAGAGAGAGCGAGAGTGAGGGACTTTACACATTATAAAATAACATTGTGGACCTCTTTCATTACTGAAAATGGAAGAGGGACCTTAGACTAATTTTCCCTTGATAAAATGCACAGTAAACATTAAGATTTTTTTATTTTATTTTATGATATTGAGTTATTAAAATATGATGTATCATAGGTTTAAACCAAGAATTGTTGGGGAAAAAATTGACTCGAACGAGATTTTTAAGACTAATTTTTAATATTTAATTCAATATTGGAACTCCCAAACTAGTTTATACAGGTTACAAACCGATAAAGACAATTTTTAATGATTAAGTGAAGGTCACATTGACATAAATATTGAATCGAGTAACTTCTAGGTCACTTTTAATGTTTAATCCAACACCACAAGTCAATTTTAATCCATTTTCACGTAAGAGTAATGGCATACGATAATTTATAATTCTGAGTAAATAAATTTTTAGGCTTTACAAAAGAAGAAAAAATTAGTATATTAACAAATGTAATTTACTACTATCATATGGTAAATTAAAATTACAAAATTTTTAAGAGGAAATGTATTTATATTTTATCGCAAATATAATTTTTGTAATTTATTCTTTAATTTTTACCAATTAAATTATGACATAGTTTTTTATTAAAAACTTAGAACAAATAATTAATGACATCAAAATAGAAATCTTCTCTTATGTATAACTATGATAAATATGAATAAAATTTAATTGATTATAAATTATTTTTACTACATATTTTAAATAAATTTTATATTATTAATCTAATTTATGAACAAATTTTTGATTATTTATGCATACCCGTGCATAGTATGGATACTACGGTAGTACTATCTTACGAGGATAGGGGTAGACGACTAAAAGTCACTTTTTGGCTTTTATCTTATTTTAAGTCACATCGGACTTGTTAGGTTTAGTTTTGAGAAACAACTTTTGGAGAAATTTTTTTAAAATTTTGTTTGGTTTAGTAATTTTGGAAAAAAAATTTCAAAATCACTTTTTATTTCATACACATCAATCAATCACTTTTTCTCTCTCCTCTCTCATTCTCAATCACTTTTTCTCTCACACACATATATTCAACTATAACAAAATATCAAATCATCCCAAACTTTCATACTCCAAAACTATTTCTGAAGAGAAATGTTTGAGACCCCCTTTTTTGGGGTTCCATGACCCCAAATTTGATCTTGCCCTTGATGTGTGTGTGAGGTCCACTCATGTATGTGTGGGCTCCACATTATGAGTGGTTGGGATGAGAGTAGGGGTTGTGAGGGTCATGTACGTGTGGGAATCTCTGTCACAATTGATTTCCAAAATATATAACTAAACAAACCAAAAATATTTCTAAACTCTTTTCTCAAATTTTTTTTTTAAAAATTTATCTCCCAAAACCAAACCAACCCAAACCAAACGAGACCATCATCTCTCTACTTTTTTACGTTTAAAAAAAAAAAAATCATCTTTTAACTAACTTTCCAAAAATAATCTTAAAAAAGTAAAAATCACTTAGAGTATCTCCACTCAAACGTTCAAATTTTGATATGCCAAAATTTTTTGAAGACTTAGTGGCAAATTGACATATATCAATTTGATATGAAAACTCTCCACCCCGATATGTCAAATCTATTATTACATTATTTTTAAAATTTGAACTCCTTGTTTGAAAAAAAATAAAATAAAAATTAAGGGTCTTTATGTCAAAATTGGCATGAAGGGGTAATACCAAATTCACATAAGCTTTTGGAACACTGAACGGAATTGATACTTGCCAAAATATAACTGTTGGACTGCCACATCATATTTGAAGTATCGGGTGGAGGTACTCTTAGGTCAAAGATCCATTTATGAAACTATTAATCTAATAAACCCAAGTTTAAATCTTTTTTAGCCAAAAACACATTATTTGTCCAAGAAGACACCTATCTGTTCAAATCTTATCTATCTGTCTATTTATTCAAATATCACTTATTTGTATACTTGTCATCAGATGTCAAACTATTTGTTCAAATATAACCTATATGTACACGCATTACTTATCTGTCAATTTCACCATCACCAGTCGCTTCTGTCAACCGTTGACGATGACTTTTCCGATGATTTTTCAATATGTATCCTTGTTACCAAGAAAGATTATAATTTGGACTAAATAACATATGATCCATAGAAATGAACTTTCACCAATTAAACCAAAACAAAAATACTATGAGGAGTGTAATATTTTCTTTTTTTTCCTTTTTTTATTGGGGCAATTTCTCTTTCATGGGTATTTAAAAAATACTTTTTAAATTAGGGATAAATTTTACAAATATTAAAAAGCAAAATCATAAACTTTTTTTTTTATTTATAAATTTATAATTTAAATTCAAATAAACGTCTGACATGTAATTTTCCCTTTCTTATTCAAACCATTGGAGTCACTTCTGCATCAAAAAGAATGGGTGTCAAGTGTCTATTTTGATTCATAATTCACCTCAAATTCAAGTAAAGCAACTTACTAAAATGGCTATAACTGCTTGAAAGGTGCAGTTGGTTGAGGCAATTGCTGTTGAGGCCATACCTCATTTAATGACATATGATTTTGGAAACTTTGTATTAATATGTTAGAAATTAGTTCATTTAAGGGTTTTTTTTTTCTTTTCTTTTTTTAAAGTTATTCAGAGTTTTCACAAACTATTATCCACAAAATAGTAATCTGTCAATTATACTAACTTGACCTTTTATGGATTGAGTTGATTCGGGTCTAATTTAATTTTATTTCGGGATAAAAGATTTCAAATTAGTTCAATTCTTAAGTTGTTGATTAGGTAACTTGAGTCAATCATGAAAATCCCACCCTTTTTTCTCTCTCTTTTTTTTGAAAAAAAAATGTTTATAAATTGTATAATTTAACTATATGTCTTCCATGAACAATCTTATATATAAATCATAGTTTGTTAACTCAAATCTATTGGTGCGTTGAGTTGAGGATTGTTTGGAATAATCTAAATAAGTATATTTTTTAACTTTTTATGAAAAGATATTATGGGTGTTGATTTCCGACCTCACAACTAAACAAAGAATTTAGCTAAAGAGCACGCAACAGAATAGATTAAGCCAATCACCTGCCAACAAGAAAATGAGAATATCGCAGTGGCTCATCCACTCAGGACACTTCGACGATCAAGTCAATTAAACAATCTCTCAAATATCTCACACAAATACTCAATGTACAAATTAAAGCATACCCTAAACCCATGAGAGTGTCTCACTTTTATAGCCAACGGTGACCTAGTTCTCCAAAAGTTTCACTTCATAGGACTCAAGTACAATACTCATCTCGGACTCTCAGTTAGATGGGGATAAACTCCTCAAGAGTCTTATCTTTATTTAGACTAAGAGCTTCCTCTTATTTAGACTCTTGTTCTCTATTCAGATATCTTATAATCCCGGTATTACTGCACTGAATCTCGTCAATACCGTAATCATCTCGGCAACTATGACTTGCTCACGTGACACTTTAACCGACATCTCGAAGAGACCTCAGCTCCGTGGTGTCATTCGCAAAATACTTTTTCACAAATATATAAAAAAGTAAAAAGACAATATAACTCAAAATAAATAAAAATATATGTTCCTGTAAGTCATGCCAAATATGCTCTTAGATTGTTTTTACACTTCAGTACAAATTTGGGTTTAACCAAGTCAAACAAGCTCAATTTGATTTTTTTATTTTACTTTAATCATGATCGAATTGACTCATGAGCACTAAGATTAACAATTCAAAATTTATAGCAAAACTAGACAAATAGATAAAAATAAAGAAGTGATAAAACTCTAATGGACGTTTGGCAACAAACTGAAATTACTTTTCAGAAAATTTTATATTCTTATATATTTTTATTTTTATTGATAAAAATAAAGAAGTGATAAATGAGCTTGCTTGTTTTTATTTTTCAGAAAATATTGTTTAGAAAATTTTACATTTTTATTTTTTGTATTTTTTTTTTGTTTTTATTGAATTTTTTTAATATTTTAAGCAATTTTTTTTACTTTTTAGACATACCTAACATAAATATACCTAAAAAGTAAAAAAATTCTTTTAAAAATTCACTAAATACCAAAAATACAAAAAAAATACAAGAATTCAGTACATTTTTTATATTTTTATGTATTTATTAATTTTTTAAAATATTTTTTAAAAATGTTTAAAATTTAAAAAATATTCACTAAAAACAAAAGAATACGAAATCAAAAAACTCAGTTTTCAAAAAACATAATTCAGAAAACTCAAACCAAACACACTAAATATTTTCTAAAAAAATTAAAAAATCATCAAATCATTTTTCATGAATTAAAAAAATTTAAGAATTATTTAAAATGATCTAAATAAACATATTTTTATGATTTTTTTATTAAAAAAAATATACAAAAAAATAAAAAGATGATGTGACCGAAATAAATATGTTTATATAAGTATACTTATTTAGGAGATGCCAAACAAACTATCAATATCACATCAATTTTTTCACTTATAAATAACTTTCTTAAAAACTTTGCAAATACGTTAATTGAAAAAAAATGCTAAAAAGTTTTAAAAAAATAAAAAGTTTCTAAAAAAGAAGAAACTCGAAACGCTTTCTTAGGCCAAGTTTGGCATATTATAAAAAAGTCAAAAAGTCAAAAAGTTACTTAAAAAGTTAAAAAATTAGCACTATTCACCAAAAGTCAACTATTACGGCTGCACAACTTCCAATCCTAATTTTTCCCTACAAATCAATTTTTACAATTTTTTATTACACATTTTTTCATAAAAAATCAAAAAGTTAATCCAAACATCCATATTTTCTTTCTCAATTTTTTAGTCTAAAAAGACAAAAAGTGCACTTATTTAAGACACTCCAAACAACCCCTTACTAGCTAATAAAAAAAAAGATGACTTACATGTAAATCTTAATAGATGAACTTACTATTTATTCAATAAATCTTGTGAGAATTAATGGCATGTTTCATAAAAAACTATTAAAAAAGTTATTAATTGTTAATTTCAGTTTGAAAATTTTGTAACAAAAAATTTCACTAATTATAAGTTTTAGCGATGGTTTAAAAAAATCATAATAAAAAAAGTCATTAATTTTTAACTTTTAATGACAGTTTGAAAAACCCATCACAGAAAAATGTCACTAAGTGTAAGTTTTAATTATAATTTATAAAAATCGTGACAAAAAAAAGTTATTAATTATTAATTTTTAAAAACATGCAAAAAATCGTCACAAAAAATTATTTTTTGGACGATTTTATTAAGACTTATTTTTAATAAAATTGGATGGGGATTAAATCGAATGATTGAGACGTACTGACGATTTATCCTTAAAAAAAAAAAAAAAAAAAGATAAATTACAAATCTACTCCCTGAGTCAATCATAAAAATCCATTGACTCATAAAAATCCATCTCTTTTCAAAAAAAATATTTATAAATTGTATAATTTAATTATATGTCTTACATGAACAGTCTTATATATAATCATAGTTTGTTATTTTGCAATGTTGTAGTCAGAGACTTAGGGTTGCTTTGAAATGTGGGTTGATATTTTGATATTTTAGTTATTTTAATTTGGAGGTAAAAAATCTTGTTTGTTATGAATATTTTTTAGTTCTTTTTTTTTTGTGAGAAAAAAATAAAATAATTATGGTTTAAATGTGATATTTTATCTTATTGATTTTTTAATTTATTTTATCTTTTTGTGACTATTTTAACTCAGGATCCAAATTAACTCAAATCTTTAGCGGGGTTGAGCTAGATTGTTTTTTCACTTCCGAACAAATTTGGGTTTAAAAAAGACAAACAAGATCAATTTGATTTTTTGTGCTTGTGTTCTTCCTCCGACGGTGAATAGACTAGAATATCATCAATAAACACCACCACGAGTTGGTCTAAGTACGGAGTAAAAATCTTATTCATCAAGCTCATGAACACGGCTGGTACATTGGTTAATCCAAAGGGCATTACCACAAATTCGTAGTGGTCATATCGGGTTCGGAAAGCAGTCTTTGGCACATCATCATCCGCGACCTGCAATTGGTGATAGCCAAATCTAAGATCAATCTTTGAATAACAGTTTGAACCTCGAAGCTGGTCAAATAGGTTATCAATCCGTGGAAGTGAATATCGGTTCTTGATCGTCACCCGATTGATTTGCCGATAATCTATGCATAATCTCAGTGTTCCATCATTTTCTTTGCAAAGAGAACTAGTGCTCCCCATAGTAAGGTACTTAGTCGAATAAATCCTTTTTCCTGTAATTCTTGCAGTTGCGTCTTCAATTCTCGAAGTTTGGCAGGAGCCATACGGTGGGGCGTCATGGATATTGGTGCAGTACCTGCTTGTAACTCGATACTAAAATCTATATCACGATGTAGTGGTAATCCTGGCAATTCCTCAGGAAAAACATCAGCGTATTCACAAACTACACGCGAAAGATTTAATTCCAATCCGGTTTTTTCATTAATGATCAAACTTGCTAACCACCCAGCCAATTGCCTATGCCACCACGTTTTACGATTTGTCATGCTCAGGGAATCCTCTCTATCCCCCTTAAATTAAAAGCATGTCCCACTAGGTGTGCAAGTCGTCACCCTCTTCTGGTAGCAATCAATCATTGCTCAGTGGGCGGATAACCAATCCATACCCAAGATTATGTCAAAATTGGACAAGTTCATGACCTGAAGGTCAAAACTCAAGTGTAACCCTGACACTTCTAATTCATACCTTCGACAGATTAATGCTACCCTAATACTTCCTCCCAAGGGTGATACAACCCGTAAAGTAGTTTCTAAAGGTTCACATTCAAGACCTAACGATTTAACACATGATGTTGATATAAAAGAATGTGATGCACCGGAATCGAATAGAACTTGAACCCATGAATTATAGAGTACAATGCTACCTCTAATTACTAATGGGTCTTCGTCCTCTTCCTCTAATCGTAGGGTCTAGCCCTTATTCGAACTTTCTTGGATTTTCCCTCTCAATTGACCTTATTGTTCCAGAATCTGGTTTCCAATGTGGCTCAAGATTTCAGCTGCAGGTATTGGTCCATTCTCAAGGTTTCAATTACATGATACTTCATTCTTATTGTGTTATTGCTCGCGAGCTCGTGTGTTATCGTTTGTCTCGGTGTAGCCGTTGGCTCGAGTGTGGTTCACTTTTGTGATGGTTGAGTGTTCTACCATTGGATGTTTATGACCATATTGTGGGCTCGCCTTTTTCTCGCGCCCCCGCCTTTCGGAAAAGGGGTTTGAAAAGAAAGGCCCTCACAGTTCAGACTCTACCCGTGGTTTTGAATCTAGTCTCACAAGTGCAATGTGAAACTGATAATCACCAAAGAGTCCAATCCGATAAATCATTTTGGAAAATCGATTTTGAATCAAATAATGCCAAAACTGGACTGTTTTGCCAGATTACAGAGTCGCCATCTAAATATTTTGTTTTTGGAAAATTTAGGAAACCCTGACTCGTGCCAAAGGCCACGTGTTCGTCATCACCAAAGTTGCCTCTGCTCGGGAACTTAGGTACGAGAGGGGAAGGTCTTGAAATGAGCACCCCCACTCGCCTGATCAAAGATCGGCCTCTACTAATCATGATATGTTCTTTTATAAACCTCATTTGTTCTTATTCTGGTTATTAATTAACTTTACTATGTGACGCGCACAAGCAAGTATAGACTAAAATCGCGAGAATTAGAACGAATTCAACTCATGTTTGCTTTCGAAAATGGTTTGAATTTGTCACCCTCAAGTGGGCTTAGAAATGCAGATTTGCCACCTCAAGTGGGCTTAAAACATGATTTGCCACTTCGCAAAGTGGGCTTAAAACTTGCATTTATTGAATTGTTCCAATTCAAACAACAAAGCCTTCATCCACAGGCATTCATGTAGTTTAGCATTTAAGCACATAGCCTCATGGCAAGCATGCGAAACATGGCAATATGGCAATCACACTCATGCAAGTATGCTAAAGCGTAAAAGCTTACTGAGTACTTTGAGCCAAAACAAAAGCTAGTTAGAAAAATGTATGATCCTAACTATGTTAAATGTCTAATGCAACACATGCAATATGCAATTAATAAGCTCAGCTACTAATATGGCATTTGATTCGGTTCAATTTGATAACATGCTTTAAAACACGTATTCAAATAAGTATTGAATTGACAATGCAGTGTAAATAATGCGCTGAGTCTCGGTGCATACAATACAAATGAATGGATGCAAGCATGCGAGCATAAGGTATGCTAATTGAAATATGTCCCTAATCTAACCATCAAAAGCGATTAAATAAAAGGGAGAAAGACGTGGGGTTGGAAGACATGCACACATGTACGCACACTTATTACAATATCATGCCCTTGCGAAGGAGGGTCCGAATGAATAAGAGCTAAGCTACTCTAAGCTAAGCTAATCAAACTAATCTAATTAAACTAATTAGACTAATTATTACAAATCAATCGAATAACTAGCAAACTAATTACTAATTATTACAACACTTTAACTAATTATTAAACTAATTAATTAAAATGAGCGTACACTAACTAAACATGCAAGACATTAAGCTATGCTGCCACTGCTCCACCTCGGGAAGTGGAAGATGCATGCGCTCGATTTTCGCCCCGAAAGGCACCGTTTTGCTCTTGAGAGGCTCTGTTTGCAGGTTTGACCATACTCCAGAATCTTTCTGCTCTAACTTACCAAATCTCTACTGAGGATTACACCAATGGCCTGCCGGCCATGAATGGATGCTGCCGGCCCCCTGCCGGCCAAAAGTGTGCCTTGCCGGCCAAGAATGAGGCACTGCCGGCCATCAGTGAGCCACTGGTGCTTTGGGTCACCACACAGCAATAGAGCACAAACAGAGCAAAAGAAAGGTTTTTCCAAGGGTATGTTTGTACTGTACCTCTCCTTATCATCTCAAAATCTCAAAGGAGTGGCACTCTTGGATCCAAAACCACCAACCAAGCATCTTCGATGCATGATGGTTAAAGAATCAAGGAGTACAATTTCATTGTATGCAAAAACAAGACTCAAGACCACTACATTATCATGTGTGATCAAAGGTAATGGAGACCAAGGAGATTGGCACATTTCATCACTTTGAGTATGAAATGCTCCAATCTTCCTTGTGTTCAATATAACGTCCGATTGAACACATGCAATGCAACACAACATACTTATCTTACTCAAGTTTTACTTATCACTTTTGTTTACTTATTTTAAGTTACCAACTCATTCTTTAATTGATTTAGTCCATTGGTGAGAGTCCTCTAGAGAGAAAGAAGTTTCAACCAAGGGATAATGTAAGGCAAGAGAGAGTTCATGTCGTTGGTTAGTAGAAACCCTCAAAAGAGAATTAAAACCATTAAGCACAAAATCTATCTCAAGCTTAAAGGATCCCAAACTTGAAACAACTCTCAAAAGCAATTTAAAGAGTGAAACAAGTGAGAACATGACAGAGCTATATATGCTGAAATTACATGCAAAATGACACTATAACATGCAACCAACTAAAACAACTCATGTTTAAAGGCCTAAAACAATGAGCTAGTGAAGGAATTTACACTATAGCTATGCAATACAAAGCTCAAAAGCAACAACCAACCCAAAATAGATGCAAAACAGCCCAAAATATAGCTTAAAACATTCTGAAATTAAGCTAACACATGCTAGAATAATAGGCTAAAATATAAAGCATACTAGACTAGTAAGCAAGACACAAGAAGGAGAGGCTAACCCCTCCAATTTTGGACTTCAAAACATGTTTTTAGTCACTGAAATAGCTCTAAAAAATAGTGTTTCAAAGCTCTGAAAAAGATGATGCAAGGGTGGGAAACACAAGGGCAAAGGCCTCCAAAACAAGGTACAAAGAAAGGCTATCAACCCCTCAACCTTTAATGGCCTTTGGACCCAAGCTTCAGCCCAAAATCACAGAGTTTTTATAGCCCAAAATCAGTTAAAAGACATGCTAGAATGAAGACAAAACTAGCTAAGACAATAAGCTAAAACATGGGGTTACACTACAACCATGTAAAAGACTACTCATACAACACAAACAGCTCAAAACAGAACTAAAGCAACCCAAATCAAAGGCAAAAATATGTTGGAAATAAGCTAAGTTAAGCTACAAAAACATGCTAACATATGAAACTAACTAGGCATGAAAGCTAGACACAAGAAGGGGAGGCTAACCCCTCCAATTTTGGACCTCAAAACAAAGTTTTTACCACTGAAAAATCTCTGAATTTTAGTGGTTAAAAGGCCAAAAGAGTTGGTTTGAAAGTGATGAAAAGATGGCACAAAAGCTTAACAAGCAAAGAGACAATAAAGGTGGACCATCCCCAAACTTAAAATAGCCTCAAACCACAATTTTTAAGCCTAAAAAATAGAGGTTTTTGTAGTTGAAAACCAAGCCAAGAACAGTACAAAAAGATGGCAAAACAAGTTATGCAAAACAAGTTTAAAGGGTAAATGTTATACCTCTTGAAGCCAAGCACACTTTAGGCACAAATGAGGTACCAAATCAAAGCTAAAATTACCTTTTAAAGCTCAAAAAGGTCCCAAGGAATCTCAGCCCAAAGATAACCAACTTTGGTCAAGGATGTATAGGCAAAGGAGAAGTATATCTCTACTTGTATGCACAAAGGTTCAAAAGAGAGAAATCTAGAGGAAGAGAATTGTAGAGAGAGAGGATTTGTAGAGAGAGAGGCTTCCAAACTTTTTTTTAACCTCTAAAACCATAGAGAATGGCTCTATATATAGAAATACAAGAGCTCAGGTAAAAAATATCCCAAAATGGACAGCTGGAACAGTTGGAAGACAAATATTTGCAGAAATCTGACTTTTTGCACCAATGGCCGGCAAGGGATCATTGATGGCTGACACATGTCCATTCTTGGCCAGCAAGAATCACTCTTGGAAGAAAGGTGGCCGGAAAAGGCCATTCATGGCCGACACATTTCCAGAAAAGCCCATCCATGGCCAGCAACCTCCACCTCTGGTTGGTTAGAAAAATTTACTTTTTGGACCCAACTTCAAATGGACATATCTCCTTCATCTGGACTCCTTTGCAAGTCATTCTTGTGCCTAAATTAAAGCCCTGGAAGTATTATTTCCAATGGTGGCAGCCTTAGCTCAAAATTCCAAGTGTGCAAGAAGATATGTTTCTTTTAGTGAAGACTGTTCAGTTTCGATCCTACCCGGATTCATGCCTAACTTCTTCTCAAACTTGGTTTCTTCTCTCCACTCCAATTTTCTTCAAATACAAACCTTTAAATAAGATGTTTTAAAGATTTTTTTAAAGAGTTCACCTCTCTTCCATTCATTTCTACTTTTTCCTTGCTCGGTTTACTGAAAAGCGTAACATTTAACGAAATGCGAGCCTCGGAACATCGTAGGAACTTTTTTTTCAAAAATGTTTTGAAAGAGAGGGTGTTAAGGTCTAAAAATCGTTTTGGTCAAAATAGTTTTGGTCCAAAAAGGGGTATAACGTTGGGAGTTGACGCTCTCTTGGCGAAGAAATCGAACATTTGCGCAACATAACCTTCACCATCAAGTAAGCAATCAGTGGCCCCCAAGTCTTAAGGGTGGTCAAAAATGGGATGTCTACAGTTGCCCATCTTTGACAGAGCTTAGAGTCCTGAAATGACGTGAGTGAATGTCAAAGCCTAGAGACGACCCATTTTTAACAAGCCCGAAGACTTGGACAAACAAATAAAATGAAGATGTAGAAATAAATGGTTGCGCCTGCAGGCTGCCTACGTATCCCTTTGTGGGGAATCAAACCAGCGTAGTTCAGGGGCAGAATGTAAAATGATACACAATATAACAAAACAATGAAAATGATATACAATGTAATGCAATAATATGATCAAACCACGAGTAGTGTTAAACCACACAAATACCATAAAGGGATGGAGATGCAACATCAAACTACGTTTAACACAGAAAAGGTGCTGGAACCCTTAAACCACAATTCTCTTAAAGGAATAGGCGTGTGCACATGCAGAACTATGTGTTTTGCAGAAAAAATACAAGTAATTAGGTCGTATGATATAAGTGAGAAATGATCTGCTGAGGAAAGATCGTGATCCTAAATACTGAATGCAACAAAACAAACTATGATGCAATGGATGTAGTGAATAAGGCACAAGCCAAACCACATTTTACCTAGAAAAGGTATGGACACAAAACAGACCACGTCTAACACAGAAAATGTGTCGAAACCCTCAAACCACAATTCTCTTAGTGGAATAGGCGCGTATACATTATCACAAAATCATGTTTCAACGAAGGAAATGTATGAGTACATGTCAAACTAAGCTTAACACAGAAAGGATACAAGCGATAACATGGTATGATGTAATGAATGTAACAGATAATGCAGTAGATGCAAAGGGTGACATACTCCAACCACGCTGGAATCGTGAAAGGAGGAAGAACAAATCCCAGACACGTTGAAATCGTGTGAGGAATGGGACACTTAAACCACGCAAAAATCGTGAGAAAAAGTCCTGAGAAAATCATTCAGGGGCGCATTCCACGCATCTTGAGATAAATTCTAAACACACTGAAATCGTATGAGGAAAGGAGTACTCTAACCACGCTAAAATAGTGAGAAGAAGTCTGAAAACAACCACTCAGGGGAGCATTCCACGTAACCCGAGATAAATTTCAAACATGCTGAAATCGTGTGAGGAAAAGAACACTCTAACCACGCTGAAATCGTGAGAAGAGGTTCGAAAACAACTACTCAGGGGCGCGTTCTATGCCACCTGAGATAAATTCCAAACACGCTAAAATCATGTGAGGAAAAGAACACTCTAACCACGCTGAAATCGTGAGAAGAGGTCCTAGATAAATTTCAAACACGCTGAAATCGTGTGAGGAAAAGAACACTCTAACCACGCTGAAATCGTGAGAAGAGGTCCGAAAACAGCTACTCAGGGGCGTGTTCCACACAACCTGAGATAAATTCCAAACACGCTAAAATCGTGTGAGGAAAAGAACACTCTAAGCATGCTGAAATCGTGAGAAGAGATCCGAAAACAAACCAATCAAGAGCGAGCTCCACGCATCCTGAGATAAATTCCAAAGAGGCTGAAATCGTGTGAGGAAATGAGCACTCTAACCATGCTGAAATTGTGAGAAGAGGTCCAAAAACAAACCAATCAGGAGCGCGTTCCATGCAACCTGAGAAAGCCCTGGGGGACAATGATCCTAAACGCTGCTCAGTATAAAAGGATAAATGATATAAGATAACACAAGATGCAAATAAATGCAATACATGCGATGATATGATACATGTTACAAGCAATGTAGTGCATGATGTTTAAGGAATGTAATAAACAAATGAAGCGGCGCTTTAGCAAGCACCTCATGGGGCAAGTGGCGATAAACCACTCTACTCTGACGGGGATCTCCTCCTTGTGTTCTTCGAACTCTTACCTTCAAGTCACAGTACAAAGGTCCTGAAATACTGACAAGGAGCGACATCTACATGTAGAAGCCACGGATGTCGCTTTTCTTCCTGATCATATTCATAACTTTCCCTATTCTGCAACGGGGTGACAGATTAGGTCGGTTCAGTATCCAGAATTGAGGCGCACACATTCTATCTCAATCTATGGGGCTGCCATACAGATTTCAAGCTCGGAATACACCCCTTGGTATATAAACCAGACTTTAGTCTCGAAAATTCCAAACCTTTGTGTTCTAGGCATCACCATTCGAACTCTAGTTTCCACCGTCGCAGTTATTCTCCTAGGAACTCATTGCAAACACAGTCAAGATGCCTCTGACAAGGAATGATATTCAGGGATAGCACTTTGATTGCCATTCTGGCTTGAAGCAAGCTTGATCTTGATCTTGAGCTTGAGGTAGAGGTACACTCATACTTCGGAGTATTGACAAGGCCTGAGGAGATATATCTGGAATGCAATCACGGAATTTTCTAAAATTGAAACACACTAAGATGCTCCAAATTTTCTCTCTTTTATTTTGCTTTGTAGTCTGGAACCCATGTAGCTTCAGTTAGGTCCTTGTTCTATTGTTCTTACATGACCTAGGTTGAACCCTGTAGTTTTATGAAAGAACAAATCATGTTTTGCACATATGTGGAGAACGACACAGCACTCTGAGCACAAAATGATTCATTTTTGAAATTGAGAAATGAGTTCTTGACCGGGTATTGAGCTTATGACTGACCACCGTCAAAATGAATCAAAGGAAAACAAAGGTAAAACAACCTAAACACATCTATTGACACCCGAAACGACTCAAAACAAGAATAAAAAACAACAAACACAACACTCAAATGTGTTCCAATGGCGAGAGACCTCTTAGTTCACAAGGAGCCCACAGCTTCTTCAGATATTGTTTCCCATCCTTTCTTATTTGTGATTCTTACATCACTCTGGCACTCAATCTTTTTTTCTCTGAAAAGCCTTTTCCTCACTTTTCTCTCAGCGCACATCTCTTTATTCTTCAATCTCTTTTATTTTGTATCCCTTCCTTGGGTGGTTGATGGATAAACAGGAAGTTGTGGGTTCTTGCCTCTAGTATTCTACTAGATTCTCCTTCTTTCGCTCACAACTAGTGAGCTTCTTCCACAGAGAGGTTGTGGCGCGACTGGATATGTAGCAGATCTGCAACTAATATCGGTTGACGATGCCCTTGGCCAGTTTGGATGTGATCAGACCTGTCCAGATGAGGGAATGGAATACCCTGCTCCATTTTCAATTCATGCTTCGCACTCGGCTTAATACCTCGCTGCTCGGAGGATGAGAGAGCTTTCGGCCTTTTGCTTTTTAGCTTCAGTTGTGCCTTTTGGAGAATATGGTGCCTTTTCTGGAAAATATGGTGCCTTTCCTGGCAAGTATGTTGACAACAGGGAAAAGACAGAAAACCTGACTCAACTGTGCCCCTAGTTCATTATTTTAACCATTTTTTTATTTTAGCTTTCTACTAAAACAAATTTTGACCAATATGAGAGTTTGATTAACATGCTTGTTCGATTTTCTAATTTGAAATCATGCAAGTCAGGCTATGAGCACTGAAAATTTTCCTTTTTTGGGTCCAAGAAATGGTCCAGTTTTGGAAAAATATAACAATTTTCGAGAGAATTAGTCAACCTCATTAAAAATTCTCAAAAACTGTTTTTGCAAATAGCCACTGCTCAACCAACATAGAATTTACTCTTGAGATGCACAACCTCAGATCTAAACTTGAATTGTCTTGCAGCTGAATCTTCTAACGAAATAGGACAACCGAATTTGAACGAAGACGAGCCAATTTACACATGGATAAGATAGCCGAGTTTGAACAAGGATAAGCCAATCAACATAGATGAGCCAAGTAGGCTAAAAAATGATTGGGGTCGGACTTTAGGATGAAGTTGCCTACGTATCCCAAAGATGGGAATCAAGCCGTACGTAGTTCCGGGTTGAGGTTCACTCTGGTGTTGACACTCTCCTTTTGCGCTCTAACTTTTGCCAAAGCCGCCCTTCCGGGTTTTCAACCTTGCAAACTCTGTTTTTCTTTTCTTTTCATTTTTCTTTGTTCTTCTTTTTTTTTTCTTTTTTCTTTAGTCTTTTTTGTTCTTTTTCTTCTCTTTTTTTTTTTTTCTTCATTTACTCTAACTTTGGCCTAGGTCGCCCTTCCGAGTTTTTGGCCCAGCGAGCCTCTCAAGGATAGAAAAGTTTAACTTGTCCATGTTGAATGATTTTGAGATCTCAAAGCCATCTGAATCCAGGAGAATGGATGTTGTTTGCTGACGAAGTAGGAGCCCATCCAATTGGGTCTGAATTTGCCCCTAGTGTTGTGGATAAGAGCTTGATTGTTCTTCAGCAAAAAATTTCCCCTAGTGTTGTGGATAAGAGCTTGATTATTCTTCAGCAAAAATTTTCTTCTTTCAGATTTTGGGATTTGGCTTTCTTGTCGGTCTTCATTGACTTGTGAAATGACCAATTTTTGAATCTTGGAGCACATCTAACATTTTGTTGCCCCTAATTCAAGGGATGCTTCTGATCTAGCTTTGCAAACTTCCTTTGATGACATCTGACCTTCTTGATTTGACTTTCTTGCCCCTAGTTCAAGAGTTGCTTCTGATCCGGCCATACAAGCCTTATATTGTGATTGATCATTGAACATTCTGAATCAAAGTTCAAGGTTTGAAAGCAAAAGGGGTCGAGTCTTGAGGCCGAGAGTGATCCTATGTTGTACACTCTCGAGAACGATTCCACGCATGTCTTCGTAGGACCACGCAAAACATTTTTTGAAATCTTTTAAGAAAGCGACTTGTCACGCCCCAAAATTTGAACAATTAAATGTTAAATTAGGACTAAACCCCAATCAATATCCCATCATCCAAATTTTAGGGGTGAAACAAAAAAAAACTAAACACCAACCAAACCATCCACCATAAATTTCATAACTAACCAATACCTCAACATTAAGGTAGCAACAACTAGTCAAAATAACTTAAATAAAGTACGGTTACAAACCATGCCAAATTATTCCAATACTAAAGTCATAAAAAAAATAATAATAAATACATAAACTAATATCAACCCTAAGCTCAAGAAAACAAAAGAAGTCCAAATGACAAGTCCAACACTATAATAATTCCACGTCACCACCGTAGCCCCAACTAATCCTGCAAAGGAAGCTTGACTGCGCTCAAACAGAACGCACCCGAGTTGCCAAGAGACAAAACGGGTCAGTATACAGGTATACTGGTATGAGTACAAGATTTAACACCCACGTATCCACCAGACACAAACAAAAATACATTTAATTCTTATTACGAGACAAGACAAGTAGTTCCAACCGCACCAAGATGAATGGATAGTTCCTCGAGATAGGGTGGCATTTAGTTTCTTATCTGTACACAACGAAATATAAATTGATTATAAAATAAACAAAATAGAAATAAAAATATGGTGGGTCAGCCCTGCATAAAAAGTTAGTAAGACCCACCATCCTGCAAAAAAAATAAAGTTTGTATAATTTAGTCATAAGTAACTTGCTGAAGAAATATAAAAATGTACCGTTTCATGCTTAAATAATTCGAATTGACCAAAACTCAAAGAATAAAAGTTGTACAGAATCAAATTTCCTAAAAGATAGTGTGGACGAATTTAACAGAAACTGAACAGGTTGGGAGAAAATCTTGATATAAAAACCTAAACGGAATTCAATCGAAAAATCTGAAACTGAAAACGAACAAAAACTGCCCTAAAATGATTTTTTTTGGAAAATTTCAAAACATAAAAAGTGTGCAGAATAATTTTTTACTTCAGTTTACGCGAAACCAATAAAAATGAGCTCGTTTCGTGGGTTAAAACAACCTCTAAAATCTGCATTGTCAAAATGAATCAAAGCTACAATAACCAAGATCATCCGATTATAAGTTCTAATCGATCTTTTTAATAAAAATTTAAAACACAACAGTTGTCTAGAATCACATATACGTGTCTCTGCTCAAATTTCATAATTTATCGAGGTCGTTTACTATTTTTCAACCTGTACAAATCAATACAATACACACTATAACAATCATTTCATAATTAAATTCTTTGTACCTTAACTCCACCACTTCAGCCCTCCACTTCCGGCCTACACATATATCCCATGTGCCTCCCGTATACCTAACATCGCTTCGAAGCCAAACTTGCACGGGGATATCGTCCCGAGTTTGACTCACACTCCCCGGATGGCTAGTATATATATACGCGCGTAAATCAAAGCACTCGTCTACTCATGAGAACGAGGCAACAATATATATACACAACATCTCACTCATGAGAATAAACATAACAATGCCAAGCCTAAGACATTCAAATAAATCTCATAATCCTCACTTTTTTTTATACACTCTTTCTCACCAACACTCAAATAAAACAACAATCCATTGAGTCATGGTGGAGTATAAGGAATTTATCTATGGATTCCTAATTTATTTTAATTTCATATAACCATGAGTGTGATTATAATCATAAAATAAATCCATATAAAAACTCTAAATCTTGCATACACAACTAATCAAAATAATTAAAATCAATCCATCATCTACATGTAAATACAAAATCAATCCAACATCAAATAAAAATAAATAAATAAAAACAACGAATCAATCCATCATCTAACCAATATCTATGGATTCTAAATTTATTTTAATTTTATATAATCATGAGTGTGATTACAACTATAAAATAAATACATTAAAAAAAAAAAAACATAAACTTTGTGTACACAACTAACCAAAATAATTAAAATTAATCAATCATTTAAAAACCCTAAACCTTACATACACCACTAATCAAAATAATTAAAATCAAATTATCATCTTTATATAAATACAAAATCGAACTAACATCAAATAAATAAATAAAAACAATGAATTAAACATAAATCAAGAGAAGTAGGTTTTGTACTCAAAATATTATTTTGAAGATTAAAAAAATATTTGAAGGATTAATGGAGCCACCAAAACAAAACCCTAACCCTAATCTTCCTTTCATTTCCTTTTCTTTTTTTCTTTCAAAAATGCTACAGACCCCAAAAATTCTACCAAATGTCTCACATGGGTGTGGGACCTACATGGGACCCACATGTGTGGGTCCCATACCCATGTGAGACATTTGACAAAACTTTTGATAGAATTTTTGGTGTCTGTAGCATTACTGTTTTTCTTTTTCTATACCTCTTCTGCCGTCTCTCCCTTAGACACACACCCCGCCGCACTCTTTTTTTTTCTTCTTCTTTGATTACTCTCTCTCTCTCTCTCTCTCTCTTTTCAATCTCCTCTCCGAAGCTGCTGATGGGAAAACTTCCACCAAAAAGTGATAAAAACCTAGTTGACTACATATTATATTATATATATATAAACCTAAATCTCGTACATAATAACCTAATAAACTATTATATAATATTATACAACAAATTATAATATATATAAATATAAATATAAGATAATATATATATATATAAATAACAAATATAAATACACCTCTATTTTCTTCTTCTTTTTTATATAACAAATATAAATATATAAATATTTGGATTAATTAAATAACACATTAAATTTATTAAATATCACATTAAATTTTCATGTGACAACACAATTAATAAAGTCAAAAATAAAATAAGATAATAATAATCACAATAATAATAAATAATGACTTAAGAAAATTAGGGTCGCTACACGACTAGTCGCTCGCGTTGAAGACAATGTAGATCTAATCTAGATCAAGCCAAAATCCTTCTCAGTACTTACATTAACAACACATGATCTCATTCATTAAGGGCTTAGCATGCCTCTCTTTCTTTTAGTTGATCAAATTTTTGCAAATCCCGAGGAATTCCTTCCTCTTTGTTTTCATCACAGTGTTGGAAAAGTTTTGAAAAACTTAGGTCAATGCAATGATTTCAAGGCACAGAAAAGACACAGTTTTGGTCGATCATTGTCATCTCATTCAGAACTTCTAGCTTAACTGGCTCAATGGCAGAAACCGACGCAAAAGAAAGTGTAAAAGACAAACACAAAACAACATAGTGATGTCTGAGGTAACACCCCCAAAATCACCCGACTCTAACACAACAGGACTGACTCGATACAACAGGATAGACTCAATACAACACAACAAAATTGACTCAATACCCAAGTCAGAAAGTACAATAAACAGCATTCGCAAATTGCTCAAAATAGTGCGTGTCATCCACCACATCAGGAGTAAAAATAAGCGCCATCAGCAGGTGGTTCATCCCCCGATCACATAATCATATTATTCCCTAAGTTCATCGATCCAGTACCGATAGACTTTACAGGACCTGGTGCGACGATGACCTCTTTATCGATCAGATCTTGTATTTCATGGCGAAGACGAAAACAACTGTCAGTGTCATGGCCAGTTTATTGATGGAAGGCACAGTACTTGGCCGGATTATGCTTGGTTAGAAGAGGATCTGGGAGAGGTCGAGGCTCAAAGGGTTTGAGATGGCCTTGTCCTATAAGGATTTGGAGAGCTTTGGACAAGGCCATGTAAAGTGGGGCGAAGACCCTCTGGCCTCGAGGTTGGTGCTTCGAGGTTTGTGGAGTTATGTTGGATGTACCAGCAAAAGGGTTGGCAAGTGCTGACTGGGTTTGATGATCTCTTCTGAGTGTATGATTGGAGCTGAAAGGGGCATTTCTGGTACGACATCCATTTTCTTGGCTTGCCCCTTGATTCAAAATGCTCTCATCCTGAGTGGCAAAAGTGTCATCCACAGTCTTTGCAACAACTGCGAGCACTTGCTGTTTGTTCAGCCCTTCAGCTTTCAAAACCTCAACAGCCCACAGAAGGTGTTCATAGGGACCAATGCCTGCCCCTACCTTGTTCTTACTACTTGCCTCCACTTTGCCAAGGGATTGGGTCACTATATCAGAACGGAGCCCAGTTATTATCGACATGTCATTACCCAGACCTGGGATGGCTTTAGGTTGGCCATTTTCAATTGCAGCTTGCCCCAAGATTGGAGAGCCTTTTGGCATGAAATTTCTAGCATGCGATGTAGTCGATAACGGAGCCAATATCCCAAAGGCCAGATCTGCCATAGTTCTCTGAAGATCTTCAATCATTCTCATCAGCTCAGAAGTAGTGGGTTCACGGGTTTGAGATGATTGGGGCTCGAGTGCATCCATCATACACAAGTCCATGCTTTCTGGAATGAACACCTCAAGCTTGGGTAAATGGACTGGGGTGATGTATATGCTGGGGTTGTAGATAGATGGCAGTGTATGGATTAGATTGAGATGTGGAGGTGACGGGTCAATGGTGGCCTGAGGTCCTTTTGGTGGAGCTATAATCTCTTCGTCAATAAGATCCTGAATCTTTATGACAGAGGTGGATGCAACGGTTCGTATCATGACCGTGTTGTTGATGATAGACATAGCATTTAGCTGGGTCATATCTTGGTAGAAGAGGATTTGGAACGGGTTGGGGTTCTAGGAGTTCTAGTTACCCTTCTTCTCGCAACATTCTCAAAGCTCGAGAGAGACTCATGTAAAGAGGATGGAAATTTCAGGCTTGAGGCCGAGTTGAAACGGTTAGTTTTTGGCCATTGAAGGGAGTGGTGACCGTGTTTACTTCTAAGCATTTCGCAGCTGTGCTACTATCAGTAGTAGCATTGGAACTGCGAACAACATTCTTTTTCAAAGGCTCATTATCTTCCGCAAAGATCCCTTGTCTGAGGGCATCCTCGATTTGAACCCTCATTTTATGAAGGTCTGGAAAGGTAAACAGAGGTAGAACAATCATCTTCTGCAGCAACTTGCCATGAAGATTCTGAATAATCATCCCGATCTGATCTTTGTTGGAAGGCCTTATAGTCATCATTGAGGCCTTCGCTCTCCATCTCGTCACGAACTCTGAGAAACCCTCCTTTAGCTCTTGGCGGGTGGCTTTGAGATCACGAGTTGTGACCTCAATCTGTGTGTTGTAGGAGTATTGAGCAATAAAGGCCTCAGTCATCTCTTCCCAGTTTTGTTTCACAGAGTCCTCCAATTTAGCATACCAGATTACGACTATCCCAGA
This sequence comes from Camellia granthamiana, assembly GCA_036172215.1. Taxonomy (NCBI): domain Eukaryota; kingdom Viridiplantae; phylum Streptophyta; class Magnoliopsida; order Ericales; family Theaceae; genus Camellia; species Camellia granthamiana. The sequence continues at coordinate 11,569,145 of CM069906.1, forward strand.
CATGGTTCGGCTGAAGAGAGACAACTTCTGGGCTGGGGTCAAACCCATTGGCCTTAGGATATCAGAAAACAGGTAGAGGTGCACAATTAGGTCTCCAGAGCCGTCGAAGCGGTCAATATATGCGGCATCTTGAACTGTTTCGGTAAGGTAACTGCAGATTCAGTATACCCGTTCTCTAAATCCGGGATGGAGTTCACTCCCTGTGCTCGTTTGAATAACTTCTCCAGTTTATTGACCTTAAGTGCAGTTGGGTCAACCTCAAATTCAAACGGAGCTTGGGTTTGATAGATAGGAGCTTTAGAGGCCAGTTCTGGGATTGCCTCTGCCGAATTGCCCTGAGTCTCTTAGACATTAGCAGTATTGGTAGTGGCTCCGGGTGTCGGGTTACCCGTGAGAGGTGCATGAGATGTAGAAGCTGTAGCCGGTTGTGGCTGTTATTGTTGTAGCCGGGTTATCACTTCGGCTTGATGAGCCGTGACTTCAGCCTGACGGACTGCGTCCTACTGCAGTGCCTCGATTATCTATTGCAGGTGTTGTATCTGTTCTTCCACACTGGCTGAGGGATTCTGAGCCATGTGAATGGGTGATTGATCTCGTGCTGAGCTGAATGCAGACAACTGATCCCAGACTAGACTAGACTAGACCCGGTTGAACTGAGGGGTGACTGTTGTAGAAACTGCAGTAGTGAATTCTGCCTGAACCTCCTTCGTTTTGTAATCGGTGGGGGTGAGGTAAACACAGGTTACTTCTGAACCAATTCCGACCTGACAAAGTCTATCGATACAAGTCCAGAGTACCCGGAGGATATTGGAGCCTTTTGAAGCTATGGTTCCAAGACTACCTTGCAAAAGAGAAAACAGACAGCATCTCAGCCTAATTTCACTAGAACGGATATGATCACAGCTGAATAACTGTGCTCTCTACCGAATTCTGCCCCAAAACAGATACCAACTTGGCAACTGATATGCACATCCCTGTATAGTTTCACTGGAAAGCACATACCAGTTAAATGAAAGCCAAAACACCACTATGATGGGGTAGGGTTACCCTATCCTAATTTCGTCAGGAGCCAGGGATTCACTACGCAAACAAGCGGTTTCATACAATCCTGTATTCAGGTGAGCAACCTGTCCTAGTTTGAAACGGTCTCTAGGGTTTCCGATATGCAACTAGGCCGATTGGTCAAAAAGGGTACCTCAGCAAGACTATCTAATATACCTCTCACACCTAACAACGAGAAGTGAAAAGAAGATCAAATGGTATAGCGGTAGTCCAGATCCAAGGGTTGTATTCCTATCGTGGCAGAGCCTGTAACCGGTCAGCCTTTTGGCAAGCTTTTCCAAGCAAGCCTCCGACAAACCGCTCAGGAATTGCAGATGGCAAACACTGTGACTTAGACGCACCAATGCAAATGCAATGCAAAGAAACATATAAGTGTAAATAAAACAACATATCATGAGTTTGAGTCAAGTTCTCTAAATCCCCAACAGAGTCGCCAGAAACTGTGGGTTCGCCTTTTTCTCGCGTCTTCGCCTTGCGGAAAAGGGGTTTGAAAAGAAAGGCCCTCACAGTTCGGACTCTACCTGCGGTTCTGAATCTAGTCTCACAAGTGCAATGTGAAACTGATAATCACCAAAGAGTCCAATCCGGCAAATCATTTTGAAAAATTGATTTTGAATCAAATAATGCCAAAACTGGACTGCTTTGCTAGATTACAGAGTCGCCACCTAAATATTTTATTTTTGGAAAATTTAGGAAACTCTGACTCGTGCCAAAGGCCACGTGTCCGTCATCACCAAAGTTGTCTTGGCCCAGAAACTTAGGTATGAGAGAGGAAGGTCTTGAAATGAGTCCTCCCGCTCGCCTGATCAAAGATCGGCCTCCACTAATCATGTTATGTTCTTTTGTAAACCTCATGTGTTCTTATTTTGGTTATTAGCTAACTTTACTATGTGACGCGCACAAGTAAGTATAGACTAAAATCGCGAGAATTGGAAAGAATTCAACTCATGTTTGCTTTTGAAAATGGTTTGAATTTGCCACCCTCAAGTGTGCTTAGAAATGTGGATTTGCCACCTCAAGTGGGCTTAAAACATGATTTGCCACTTCGCAAAGTGGGCTTAAAACGTGCATTCATTGAATTGTTCCAATTCAAACAACAAAGCCTTCATTCACAGGCATTCATGCAGTTTAGCATTTAAGCACATAGCCTCATGGCAAGCATGCAAAACATGACAATATGGCAATTACCCTCATGCAAGTATGCTAAAATGTAAAAGCTTATCGAGTACTCCGAGCCAAAACAAAAGCTAGTTAGAAAAATGTATGATCCTAACTGTGTTAAATGTCTAATGCAACACATGCAATATGCAATTAATAGGCTCGGCTACTAATATGGCATTTGATTCGATTCAATTTGATAACATGCTTTGAAACACGTATTCAAATAAGTATTGAATTGACAATGCAGTTTGAATGATGTGTCGAGCCTCGGTGCATGCAATACAAATGAATGGATGCAAGCATACGAGCATAAGGTATGCTAATTGAAATATGTCCTTAATTAACCATCAAAAGCGATTAAATAAAAGGGAGAAAGATGCGGGGTTGGAAGACATGCACACACGCACGCACACTTATTACAATATTGTGCCCTCGCGAAGGAGGGTCCGAATGAATAAAGCTAAGCTACTCTATTGCACTAGTGGCATGCCGGCCATGAATGGTTGCTGCCGGCCCCCTGTCGGCCAAAAGTGTGCCTTGCCGGCCAAGAATGAGGCACTGCCAGCCATCAGTCAGCCACTGCCGGCCACTGGTGCTCTGGGTCACCACACTGCAACAAAGCATAAACAGAGCAAAAGAAAGGTTTTTTCCAAGGGTATATTTGTACTGTACCCCTCCTTATCATCTCAAACCTCAAAGGAATGGCACTCTTGGATCCAAAACCACCAACCAAGCATCTTCGATGCATGATGGTCAAAGAGCAGGAGTACAATTTCATTGTATGCAAAAACAGGACTTAAGACCACCACCTTATCATGTGTGATCAAAGGCAATGGAGACCAAGGAGATTGGCTCATTTCATCACTTTGAGTATAAAATGCTCCAATCTTCCTTGTGTTCAATATAACGTCCGATTGAACACATGCAATGCAACACAACATGGTTATCTTGTTCAAGTTTTACTTATCACTTTTGTTTACTCATTTTAAGTTACCAACTCATTCTTTAATTGATTTAGTCCATTGGTGAGAGTCCTCTAGAGAGAAAGAAGTTTCAACCAAGGGATAATGTAAGGCAAGAGAGGGTTCATGTCGTTGCTTAGTAGAAACCCTCAAAAAAGGATTAAAACCATTAAGCACAAACTCTATCTCAAGCTTAAAGGATCCCAAACTTAAAACAACTCTCAAAAGCAATTTAAAGAGTGAAACAAGTGAGAACATGACAGAGCTATATATGCTGAAATTACATGCAAAATGACATTACAACAGTAACCAACTCAAACAGCTCATGTTTAAAGGCCTAAAACAATGAGCTAGTGAAAGAATTTACACTACAGCTATGCAATACAAAGCTCAAAAGCAACAACCAGCCCAAAACGGATACAAAACAGCCCAAAATATAGCTTAAAACATTCTGAAATTAAGCTAACACAAGCTAGAATAATAGGCTAAAATATGAAACATGTTAGACTAGTAAGCAAGACACAAGGAGGAGAGGCTAACCCCTCAAATTTTGGACTTCCAAACATGTTTTTAGCCATTGAAATAGCTCTGAAAAATAGTGTTTAAAAGCTCTGAAAATGATGATGCAAGGGTGGGAACACAAGGGTAAAGGCCTTCAAAACAAGGTACATAGAAAGGCTATCAACCCCTCAACCTTTAATGGCCTTTGGACCCAAGCTTCAGCCCAAAAACACAGAGTTTTTATAGCCCAAAATCAGTTGAAAGACATGCCAGAATGAAGACAAAACTAGCTAAGACAATAAACTAAAACATGGGGTTACACTACAACCATGTAAAAGACTACTCATACAACACAAATAGCTCAAAACAGAGCTAAAGCAACCCAAATCAGAGGCAAAAACATGCTGGAAATAAGCTAAGTTAAGCTACAAAAACATGCTAACATATGAAACTAACTAGGCATGAAAGTTAGACACAAGGAGGGGAGGCTAACCCCTCCAATTTTGGACCTCAAAACAAAGTTTTTATCACTGAAAAATCTCTGAATTTTAGTGGTTAAAAGACCAAAAGAGTTGGTTTGAAAGTGATGAAAAGATGGCACAAAAGCTTAACAAGCAAAGAGACAAGAACGGTGGACCACCCCCAAACTCAAAGTAGCCTCAAACCACCATTTTTAAGCCTAAAAAATAGAGGTTTTTGTAATTGAAAACTAGGCCAAAAATAGTACAAAAAGATGGCAAAATAAGTTATGCAAAACAAGTTTAAAGGGTAAAGGTTATACCTCTTGAAGCCAAGCACACTTTAGGCACAAATGAGGTACCAAATCAAGCTAAAATCACCTTCTAAAGCTCAAAAAGGTCTCCAGGAATCTCAGCCCAAAGATAACCAACTTTGGTCAAAGATGTATAGGCAAAGTAGAAGTATATCTCTACTTGTATGCACAAAGGTTCAAGAGAGGGAGAAATCTAGAGGGAGAGAATTGTAGAGAGAGACGCTCCCAAACTTTTTTTTAACCTCTAAAACCATAGAGAATGGCCTCTATATATAGAAATACAAGAGCTCGGGTCAAAAATATCCCAAAATGGACAGCTGGAACAGCTGAAAGACAAATATCTGTAGAAATCTGACTTTTTGCACCAATGGCCGGCAAGGGATCATTGATGGCCGGCACATGTCCATTCTTGGCAGGAAAGGATCACTCTTGGATGGCAGGTGGCCGGCAAAGGCCATTCATGGCCAGCACATTGCCAGAAAAGCCCATCCATGGCCAGCAACCTTCACCTCTGGTTAGCTAGAAAAATATGCTTTTTGGGCCCAACTTCAAATGGACATATCTCCTTCATATGGATTCCTTTGTAGGTCATTCTTAAGCCTAAATTGAAGCCCTGGAAGTATTCTTTCCAATGGTGGCAGCCTCACATCAAAATTCCAAGTTTACAAGAAGATATACCTCTTTTAGTAAAGACTGCTCAGTTTCGATCCTACCCGGATTCATGCCCAACTTCTTTTCCAACTTGGTTTCTTCTCTCCACTCCAATTTTCTTCAAATCAAAACCTTTAAATAAGATGTTTTAAATATTTTTTTTAAAGAGTTCACCTCTCTTCCACTTATTTCCACTTTGTCTTTGCTTAATTTACTGAAAAAAGCAACATTTAACGAAATGCGAACCTCGAAACATCATATGAACTTTTTTTTCAAAAATGTTTTGAAAGAGAGGGTTTTAAGGTCTAAAAATCATTTTGATTAAAATAGTTTTGGTCCAAAAAGGGGTACAAGGTTGGGATTTGACACTCTTTTGGCCGAAGAAATCAAACCTTTGCACAACATAACCTTCACCATCAAGTAAGCAATCAGTGACGCCCAAGTCTTAAAGGCGGTCAAAAATGGGGTGTCTACACATATGTATAATTTAAATTTCATATACATGTATTATGTAAATGTATAAACATTGTTTTGATACCAACTAAGTGCTCGTAAGGGGGCTAGGCTAAGCACGTCTTTTAATGATTTATAAGGTTCCAGTGTCCTATGAGCAATCCCTGCTAGTGGACTAACCTATACGCGACTTGGGTGACGTCCCACTTCTCCTAACTCCATTCTACCCTTATGTGACACAAATCTAGGAATATAAATACACATAATACAAGTATATAATAAACAAATTATGACATATATGGTCTCATGTTTTATTGTTGGGGTGGAGGCTTAACGGCGGCCGCCCACACACAAATAAGCTCTTGTATTTGCTGTTTTACTCTGGCTATTTGTTGCTCACAAAATTTTATCTGTTGTGTATCCTACGGTTGAAAATACGGATCTTGAAGAACTGTTAGATGATTATTACGACTTGTATTATAAAATTCTAAAACATTTAATAAATCAACAAGTAAATCTACAGAGGGCATACATTAAAGAAAGAAATACTTACAATCACAATCTTCAAAGCAGGTTAATTCTTCAATACTTAATTTATATATTGGAGAAATGTTTACAAGATAAGAGAGGGAGAGCTTACACCAATAAGACTGGAAATTTTAAAAACTTATTCTTTAAAAACACACACACTCTGCCTCAACAAGGGTGAGGTCCTTCCTTTTTATAGACAGGAAAATGGAAAAGATAAGATACAAAGAGGATAGATGGCGTGTCCTAATGGAGTGGAGTTGATCGTCTTTATCCTCAATGAGTCAACATCTTATCTTCTTTGTCTGGTTGTGGATAGATGGCAGACAGGGCATCTACTTTTGTCGAAAATGATTGTACTAGTTTTGTCGTTTTATGTCGATGGTTTTGTTGGTGGGTGACAAAGCCTATCATGCTTTGCCTTTATCTTTTTTAGCCTTTTCTTTGTCAATTTTGTCGGCAATCATACTAGTAAGTGAATCCCAAAAATCACCAAAGTTGGGTTCATCATTTTCTGGTGCTTGTGATTCCCCGGCTAAAACAGCAAATTCATTTTTATCCTGGTCAGGATCATGATCTTCATGATCTTGACTACCGGTAACAGATTTCATGGAAGTGTCATCACTGGAGAGAGTTTGAAGGAATTGTTCCTTCATGAAATCCATACTTTTAATAATTAATTCTATTTTTGACAAATTAGGATATTTTTGTCGTAATTCTGTTTGGATTTGTAAAAACAGATTTTCAGTAAGTGGTTGGCTGGGAATAGTTTTTGGAATAGCATCCCAACAAGCTTGAGAATGTGCCTTGATTTTCTAGACAGTTTCTAGTAGAGTAAGATTCATACCCTTATCCTACCATCTCACAAAGAAAACTTTTTTGAGACGTGGGATCTTATTCTGATAATCACACTGAAAGCCTCATTTCCAAATCCATGGAATTCCAAAACGGATTGTGAAATGGACCAAAGATTTTGTAATAGAGATATCCTTATTTACTGGTAAATGGGAATATGCAACATGCCCTTTATTATAGGCTTCCCTGATTGGTACGGGTAAAACTTCTAACTGTAACCCAAATTTATCTCATCAAACAAGAAACCAAGAAGGGACATCGTTTTTAAGAACATCCGGGCAAATACGGATAAACCAAGAATAATTGTTAATGGGATTCTGGTAGTAAAATGTTCGAGTAAACGCATCGATATAGTCCCAATAACTATATCGGGTTTCTCGATTGCGGATGCCAAGTTAGCTAGTTGTATGCGGATGGATGCCCCATGTGGTAATGGACATAATGTTTCTGATAGTTATTTTGCTATACTGAATAGGGTTAGCTGTTTTGGAAGAATCATGCAAAGTATGCTTGATCTCAGCAGTAACAATTTCAATAAGTATATGTTCATAGACATAACGATACTGGTCAAAATGATAAGGAAATTGTTGTGTGGTAAGATACCTACGGTTAATGTTCCATGGATCGGACATCCATTTTTCATCGGCTGGTTCAATATAGGGGATTGTTTCCTCAGTAATACTGTTAGCGGTATAATGTTCTTGAGGCTTGAGGAGAATATCCTTAACCGTTTAACTGGATTCACCTTTACTGATAGAGGCTTGTAACCTTGGGAATTCTGGTAAATCTACTTTATAGGGTAAATTAGAGTGATGACTCATATTAGATAGACTTCGGCTTAGAGGTCTTTGGAATGTAAGGTAAACATTACCTCCTTGGGTCTGGATAACATCATCAAGAGTTTGTCTGATAATTGGTCTGACTGGTACAACATTCTTAATTTGCTATCTTTCTGGAAAAGTAATATTGTTCCAAGGAATCATTTTAGGAACAGCTACCTGATTACTGAAATGATTAGTATCAATAATGATAGTTTGTCCTAACTTATTGTGTTTTTTGATATAAGAATTTAAAGTATTTAAAACCTTAAGATGAATTCTGAAAATAGCTGATAACGGTGGTGATCCTTGTAAATACTGGTTACAATTAGTCAAAATTCTAAGTTCAAGAACTTTAGACAAGTTAGGGTCTATAAGTGCCATACTCAAATTTGGATAAATATTGAAATATATTAGTCCATCAGATAAACTGGTTTCAATGGCTCCCATCAAAGAAGCTTTCCAATCAAGGCATCTACCATCCCTAAGTGTACAAGTAAGACTGGTATTTTGTCCTAACAGAGTTAAGGGTTTAAAAGCTATATGGACAAGTCCTATGTGGACATATTTATATTTTTTTAGAAAAGGTACTAAATCCTGTATTTGTAGTAATTGAATTACTTTATCATCATTCTGTAAAGGAACTTCATGTTCAAAAGTTTTAATGATTTTCCTACTGGTAAAATCAAAGGTTCCTATTTTATAAATAGTTTATGGTTTCACTTTTGGGATTGTCCACTTATCAAGGGCTTCCCTAATGTCCTGGTAGGCAACTAATTATGTTGCTTTTGACGTAGAAGCTACTGTATTGACTATTGTTGTGATGGTTGAGTCTTCTGCCATTGGATGTTTATGATCATATATGTATGATTTAAATTTCATATACATGTATTATGTCAATGTATAAACATAGCTTTGATACCAAGTAAAATGGGTTAAAATGGGCATCTAAGGTTCTGAAGTAATTCACGTCTACGGTCAGCATTAACTGTACCGCTCCCAACAAAATGGTAGAGAATTGTTTGGACTAAACTGCATCCTCTCTTTGAGTAACAATATTACTAACAGGATCTATTTCAATTTTGGTAGCATTTAAGACTTTATTCTGTTGAGTGGGAGTGAGAACATTATCCCACCATAGCCCTGATTAGAGGCATCAGTTTCGACAATCTTCTTCCACACTGGATTAGGAAGATGAAGGCAAGGAAGTTGCTTAACTTTAGCCTTAATTTTTTGTACTGCTTGGGTATGTTCCACAGACCAAGGAGGAGGATTTTTCTGTAATCTAATAAAAAGAATAGATGCATCCTGGGATAATCGATGATAGTAGTCACGAATATAATTTAAACTACCAAGAAATTTTTGTAATTGAGTTTTATCTTTGCTTTCATCAGGAAATTTAGATGCAAACTCTATACTGCAGTTAATGGGTATAATACTTCCATTATGAATGTTATGACCAAAAAATCGTACTGTTGTCTGAAAAAGTTTCATTTTTGGTGCATAAATAACTAAACCATTTCTGATAATAATATGCTTAAAGATATTAAGATGTTTAATATGCTGATCGATAGAAGATGAGAAAATAAGAATATCATTTATATAACAGATAGCAAATTCTGTATAAGGAGTAAAAATGTTGTTTATGATATGTTGAAATTCTGAAGAAGCATTTTTCAAACCAAAAAGCATAACATTCCATTCAAAATGCCCAAAAGGTACTATAAAAACTATTTTATAACGATCCTGGTCTATAATTTGTACTTGCCAATACCCTGATTTAAGATCAAATTTAGAAAAAATTACAGCATCCTGTAAACGATCTAAAAGATCTTTTTTATTCGGAATTGGATATCTGATCCATTTTAAAGCATCATTAAAAGGTTTATAATTGATTACCAATCTTGGCACAACTCTTTCTATTTCTGCATTTTTATTAACATAAAATGCTGTACAACTCCAAGGTGAGTGGCTAATTCTGATTAATTTTATCTGAAGTAGCGGATTAATTTATGTTTTGTAAAGTTCAAGGTAGTCTTTTTTCATTTGACTAGAGCGAGCTTTGGTTGGGATGAATTTTTCATCAAAATCGGGTTCGTAGGGAAGAGAAACAATGTGTCTTTTCCTTTCCCAAAAAGCATTTGGAAGATCACTACAAATTTCTGTTTGAAATTCGTTCTCAATAAGCTTGATTTTATTCTGTAAAGAGGGTTGTTGTAACCGTTGCTCAGTTGTAAGAAAATGAATTTCTGTTTGAAGAAAATTAATTTGTTTTTCTTTAAAAGTAACTAAATCACGAATTTGATCTAACTCTTTTGTATATGATTCGGTTATAAATTCAAAGATAAGTGGTTGACTATTGATAGTCGTATGAATGCCTTTAGGATCAATCTTGATGATAGGCATTAAGAGACATAAAAATGGTATTCCCAAAATAATGGTTGGAGACATATTTCTGATAATGACAAAAAAATGTTGATAAACAAATGCCCTGATTACAGATAAGAGCTTCAAGTATTTTATACTTGATATGCATAGAATTACCACTACCACTAGTAAGTGACTGGGTAGTTTTTTGAAAATATCTTGTTGAAATTAATCCTTCCTGTATACAATTCATGTCAGCACCACTATCAACAAGGGCAACTGCATCTTTGATAATAAAATCAGGTTGAATAACAAAAGTAATACGAATATACCATTTCTGAAATGTAACCTGATTAACAAGCATTAAATACTAGTTATCTTTATTCGTCTCGTTAGAAGTTTGTAGAGCAATATCTGTACTTGTCTTTTTTACAGTTTTAAGCTGATGTATATCAGATTGTATAACTTGATTGGCAGTTTGAAGGTGTTTAATTTCTGTTTTTAAAACATTAATTTTCATTTTCAAGTCTTGAATGGTGACTGGTTTTCAATAACAGGTGAAGATTGCATTCTATTCAAAACATCTTTCATGCTATAAGATTGAATAGGAATCACAGAAGGTTCAATACTAGCTTTCTATTGTTGATAACATATTTCTAAAAATTTGAATTTCATTTCTGGATCCCTAATTTGCTCAGCTAGATCTAGCATGGATTTCTGATCATCAGTTAAAACATGAATACTAAGACCCCTAAGGGCCAAACCATTCAGTTCAACAATAGATTTCCAATTATTAATTTCAGAAATTTGGTTCAGGTTGGCCTAAACATGAGTAATCAGGGTCTGGTGTTTCTAGCTCATCACTAGAGGTGGAAGGGAAGTATAGAAGGGAAGTATAGCTCAGCGAGTCCATCTGACTCAGAGCTAATGTCCTTTTCTTCTTTAGATAAAGTCTGTTAGAGTTGTTGAGCTATAATAGGGTCTAAAGACATTTCCTTAATTTTCTATTTTAATTTCGATTTACATCGATTAACATAATGCCCAGTTGTTCCACACTTATAGCATTTAACATTCTTTTTTGATAAAGGCTTTTTAGTGGTTTTAGTGGATTGCCGTTCATGGGGGAAAAACTTTTTCTATTGAGGCGGTATATTTTGAGATTTTTTATAATATTTATGATTCTGTTTGGAAGGCTTTTGTGATGGAATTTGCAGGACTTCGAAGGATACTGGATTTGGGTGTCATAGGCAAACTGATCACAAAATTTACCTAATTCTTTTTTTCCGATAAGATTCTGTTTTTTCATCTGGTATTGAAGTGTAAGATCATTACACAAAGAAAGACCTTCTTCTATGATAAGGCCTATGAGTTGACCATAGGTGTATTGGTCATAAGGAATGGCCATGCGATCATGGCGATCTCGAAGTTTTTTCCGAACTTTTTCTGCAAAAAGAGTAGGAAGACCATCAATAAATTTGGCTTTCCAATGTTCACTGTTAGCATCAGATCGTTGCATAACTTCATAACTTTTAATAAAAACACATCTTTGTACCAACAAAAATGGGTTAAAGATGGGCATCTAAGGTTATGAAGTAATTCAAGGCTACAGTCAGCATTAACTGTACCGCTCCCAACAAAATGGTAGAGAATTGTCTGGACTAAAGTATAAACTGCATCCTCTCTTTGAGTAACAGTATTACTAATGGGATCTGTTTCAGTTTTGGTAGTATTTAAGACTTCATTTTGTTGAGTGGGAGTGAGAACATTATCCCACTATCCCTTAAGGATACCTGTAAATCCATTAACAATGAATCTAACTATCTGATGGTCAGAATTATTATTCTATTTACAAGTAGTGGCATACATAATAATCTGATGTATACATTCAAATATCTGATATTCAGAATAACCATCTATATTCCATTCATAAATGGTTTTTCCATGATATAAGTTCTGGCCATGAAAGAAATCTTCTTCATAAAGAACATCCTGTGAAGTAGGTCTATGATAATAATACCTACTAGGGCCTTGTAAGGCTGTCATGTCGGTTTGTTTTGGGAAAACGGTTCTGTTAACAGATTGTGTATCTTGAAAATTATTCTAGATTTCATAAATTAATGAAGGTGTAACTCCTTCACCATCTTCCTGCTGTATTTCTGGAGTTTGTTGAGTAGACAACATGTTTATAGAACTAGTGCGTGGTGCTGATTTTCCTAAGTTTAATTCAGTCATTTTCTTCAAAAAGGTATCCATAAATGCATTATCCTGTTGTATAGAACGCAACTTAAAATTAGTTACTTCTAAAGGTGGTTTAATATTTACCGGTTAAAGAGCTGAAGTGGAAGGTGGTATCAATTTATGATTTTTAAAAGTATTTATAGCTTCCTCAATTCTGGTTAGTTGCTTTTCTACAATTTGAAAGCACAACTTAGCATAATTATTTTGTTTAATTAATGGCACAATGTCTTTAGCCATTAATGTCTCTCGTTGCGCTATTCTGGATGGAGTTTCCACAAAAACAGTGATGACCAAAGGCTGGGATGAACCAGAAACATCACTAGGTGCTATCTCTAATGACTGTGGTGGTAGATAGACATATATTATATTTTGGCCATCTCCAGTTTTCCATGTCCTTTGGATATTTTCTAAGACATTAAGCTGGCTGGTTGAAAGGGTTTCCATGACTGTAATAAATTCAAAGTACCATTCTGGAAAAGGTCGAAGATTTTGATATTTTTCTAAATGATATAATACTGATTTTTTAACTGTTGAAGTTGATGCTGAGAATGGTTACTAAAATACCATATTCTAAATTCCTGATATTTATCTTTCATAAAATCCTAGTTAAGTTGTTTTCTAATTTCACCCCCTAGTGTAAAATCCATTAAATTTCAAAGTTCATATCACTAGCGGTTGGGCTCTCAGGCCTTGTGATTTCATAAACACCATAAGGAATTTGGTTTTCGGATATATGAATCCCCTGGATTAGGGTTTCAGGAAGTGGATCACTAGAGGGTTGACTAGGAGGTCGAGAAGGCATTCCTTAATTAACAGATTCAATTGGTTCAGACATAGAATGTCTGAAGGATTCTGGTAAATCCACTCTATAGGGTAAATTAGAGTGATGACTCATATTAGATAGACTTCAGCTTAAAGGTCTTTGGAATTTAAGGTAAACATTACCTCCTTGGGCCTGGATAACATCATCAAGAGTTTGTCTGATAATTGGTCTGAATGGTACAACATTCTTAACTTGCCATCTTTCTGGAAAAATAATACTATTCCAAGGAATCATTTTAGAAACAGCTACTTGGCTACTAAAAAGATTAGTATCAATAAGGACAATTTGTCCTAACTCACTGTGTTTTCTGATATAAGGATTTAAAGTACTTAAAACCTTAAGATGAATTCTGAAAATAGCTGATAACGGTAGTGATCCTGGTAAATACTGGTAACCATTAGTCAAAATTCTAAGTTCAAGAACTTTAGATAGGTTAGGGTCTATGAGTGCTATACTCAAATTCGGATAAATATTGAAATATATTGGTCCGTGAGATAAACTGGTTTCAATGGCTCCCATCAAAGAAGCTTTCCAATCAAGGCATCTACCATCCCTAAGTGTACAAGTAAGACTGGTATTTTGTCCTAACAGAGTTAGGGGTTTAAAAGCTATCTGGACAAGTCCTATGTGGACATATTTATATTTTTCCAGAAAAGGTACTAAATCCTGTATTTGTAGTAATTGAATTACTTTATAATCATTCTATAAAAGAACTTCATGTTCAAAAGTTTTAATGATTTTCCTACTGGTAAAATCAAAGGTTCCTATTTTATAAATAGTTTATGGCTTCACTTTTGGGATTGTCCACTTATCAATGGCTTCCCTAACGTCCTGGTAGGCAACTAGTTCTGTTGCTTCTGACGTAGAAGCTACTGTATTGGCTACTGTTGTGATGGTTGAGTCTTCTGCCATTAGATGTTTATGACCATATATGTATAATTTCATATACATGTATTATGTAAATGTATAAATATGGCTCTGACACTAACTAAGTGCTCGCAAGAGGGCTAGGCTAAGCACGTCTGTCAACCATTTATAAGTGTAAGTGTCCTATAAGCAATCCCTGTTAGTGGACTAACCTAAACGCGACTTGGGTGACGTCCCACTTCTCCTAACTCCATTTTACCCTTATGTGGCACAAATCCAGGAATATAAATACACATATTTTGGAAAAAAAAATTCCAAACTCACTTTTTATCTCATATGCATCAATTAATCACTTTTTCTCTCTCCTCTCTCATTCTCAATCACTTTTTCTCTCACACACATCTACTCAACTACAACAAAATATCAAATCATCCCAAACTCCCATACTCCAAAACTATTTCCAAAGAGAAATGTTTGGGACCCCCTTTTTTGGGGATTCCATGACCCCAAATTTGATCTTGGCCCTTAATGTGTGTGTAGGGTCCACTCATGTATGTGTGGGTCCTGCATTATGAGTGGTTGGGATGAGAGTGGGGGTTGTGGGGGTCATGTACGTGTGGGGGTCTCTATCACAATTGATTTCCAAAATATATAACCAAACAAACCAAAAAAAATTCTAAACTCTTTCCCTAATTTTTTTTTCGAAAATTTATCTCCCAAAACCAAACAAAACAAGACCATCATCTCTTTACTTTTTTAAATTTTTTTTATAAAAAAAATTCAAAAAGTCAACTTTTAACCAACTTTCCAAAATAATCTTTAAAAAAGTAAAATTCACTTGGAGCATCTCTACTCAAACCTTCACATTTTGATATGCCAAATTTTTTTGAAGGCTTACTAGCAAATTGACATATATCAATTTGATATGAAAACTCTCCACCCTGATATGTCAAATCTATTATTATATTATTTTTAAAATTTGAACTCTTTGTTTGAAAAAATAAAATAAAAATTAAGGGGTTTTTATGTCAAAATTGGCATGAAGAGGTAATACCAAATTCACATAAGCTTTTGGAACACTAAGTGGAATTGATACTTACCAAAATATGATTGTTAGAATGCCACATCATATTTGAAGTATCGCATGGAGATACTCTTAGGTCAAAGGTCCATTTCTGAAGCTATTAATCTAATAAACCCAAGTTTAAATCTTTTTTAGCCAAAACGACATTATTTGTCCAAGAAGACACCTATTTGTTCAAATCTTATCTATCTATCTATCTATTCAAATATCACTTATTTGTATACTTGTCATTAGATGTCAAACTATTTGTTCAAATATAACCTATATGTATACACGTTACTTATCTGTCCATTTCACCATCACTAGTCGCTTTTGTCAACCACTGACAATGACTTTTCTGATGATTTTTCAATGTGTATCCTTGTTACCAAGAAAGATTATGTCTTAGACTAAATAACATATGACCCATAGAAATGAACTTCCATCAATTAAACCAAAACAAAAATACTATGAGAAGTGTAATATTTTCTTTTTTTCCTTTTTTTATTGGGGCAATTTCTCTTTCGTGGGTATTTAAAAAATACTTTTTAAATTAGTGATAAATTTTACAAATACTAAAAAGCAAAATCATAAACTTTTTTGAGAAAATTGGTTTAACATCCCTCTCCAACTTTTAGTAATGGGAGAGGTCCACAATAAAATTTTTTGTAGTCTAAGGTCCCTCACCCATACCCCTATATAACACCCACTCTTTCATGCTCTCTTCTCTCTCTTCTTGCACCCAACAACTCTTCTCTCTCTCTCTCATTTTCGTCCACAGCATTGTTCAAAGCTTCATTGGCATTGACTACGATGAAGAAATTCACACTAGCAAGATTTATAAAGCTTTGCCGACGAAGATCGTCGATTTATATGAAAATTCCTAATAGTGCTTTATACAGCAAGATTTATATAAAGCATAGCACTAATTCTCATTGTTGTTCCTCCAATCACTAGTCCTCCGATAAAGATTCCTCCGTCGACAAATATCACTACCCTCGGAGGACAAATATCAAGAAACAGAGCACTAGTAAGATTTATAAAGCATTATAGCATACATGAAAACAAAAACAAAAACAAAATGCATCAGTTACATATCCATAAGCACAACTAGAAAATATTCATCATTGTTTGTCTTACTTTTTTCTTGTTTCTTCTTCATTGTCTTTATTGTTGATCTCAATAAACTAAATCTTAAAATCTTCATATAGCATTTAATAAAGAAATTTACATAAAAAGATGTATTCGGGAGCTAGGAACATGAATTCAGCAAAGAAGGTGTTTGATGAAATGCCAATGAGAGAATGTCTAAGGTCCCTCAAATCAATCCAAAGAAATTTCAATGCAAATCAAAGAATTTCTTTGGACCAAACAAGAGAAAATTTAGTTCAAACTAGAGAATTTCTCTGGACCAACCCAAAGAAAATTTAGTTCAAACCAGAGAAAATTCAATCCAAACAAGAGAATTTCTCTAGACCAATTTAGAGAAAATTCAGTTCAAACTAGAAAATTTCTCTGGTCCAAACCAGAGAAATTCAATCCAATAGACAAAGCAGAAGCAGCGATCGTTATGCACAAAAGTGAAAGACAATCTCGCCAAGAAAACACAACATTTGCCTGGTCGAAGATATGTATCTACAAAAAAGAACAAAGCCAAAAAAAATTGTGAACAAAGCTGGGACCATAAATTCGTTTAGTAACTTGCTACTGTGGATCTTGGACGAGGCTTCATCTAAAGGGTTCAATTCATTTCTTTCGATGTTTAGAGACGTACGAGATCAAGACGGCCAAGTTTATCCAGATCTAGCTAGGTAGAAAAATCATACAACACAAAATGCTCACTAAGGATTAAAATGTTGGTTGGTCCTTGTATTTTTTGAATGTTTAATTCTAATGTTATTGCAAAAGGTTTTGTAGAAATAATAGTTTATACATAAATGGTTGCATAAACTGGATATGAAGTAATGATTAACAACAACAGTATTGTTAATAAACATAAGTTGAAATAAGAAAAGGAAAAGGAAAAGGAAAAGGAAAAGGAAAAAAATTTCTCTAGTTTGAACTCAGAGAAATTTCAATTTTCTCTGGTTTGAGAAATTTCATGTTGGTGATGTGTAAAATTTTCTCTATGATGTATCCAAAGAAATTTGGTGTTTGAGATGTGTAAAATTTCTTTGTGATGTGTCCAGAGAAATTTGGTGTTGGAGATGTGTAAAATTTCTCTGAGATGTGTCCAGAGAAATTTCGTGTGGGTGATGTGTAAAATTTTCTCTGTGATGTGTCCAGAGAAATTTGGTGTCGGTGATGCGTCTAGAGAAATTTTAAATTTTCTCTGTGATATGTCCAAAGAAATTCTCTGGATCGATGTTAAGGGACCTTAGACATTATGAAAATGTTGAGTGTCATTTATGCTATAAAATCTTAATACAGGGACCTTAAAAAAAATCCCCAACTTTTTTTTATAAATTTATAATTTAAATTTAAATAAACTTCTGACATGTAATTTTCCCTTTCTTATTCTAACCATTGGAGTCACTTCTGCATCAAAAAGGATGGGTGTCAAATGTCTATTTTGATTCATAATTCACCTCAAATTCAAGTAAAGCAAATTACTAAAATGGTTATAACTGCTTGAAAGGTGCAGTTGGTTGAGGCAATTGCTGTTGAGGCCATACCTCATTTAATGACATATGATTTTGGAAACTTTGTATTAATATGTTAGAAATTAGTTCATTTAAGGGTTTTTTTTTTTTTTCTTTTTTTTAAAGTTATTTAGAGTTTTCACAAACTATAATCCACAAAATAAGTGAGTAATCTGTCAATTATACTAACTTGGCCTTTTATGGATTGAGTTGATTCGGGTCTAGCATCAAGTTAATTTAATTTTATTTCGGGATAAAAGATTTCAAATTAGTTCAATTCTTAAGTTGTTGATTAGGTAACTTGAGTCAATCCTGAAAATCCCTCTCTTTTTTCTCTTTTTTTTTTTTAAAAAAAATGTTTATAAATTGTATAATTTAATTATATGTTTTACATGAACAATCTTATATATAAATCATAGTTTGTTAACTCAAATCTTTTGGTGGGTTGAGTTGAGGATTGCTTGGAATAATCTAAATAAATATATTTTTTGACTTTTTATGAAAAGATATTATAAGTGTTGATTTCCGACCTCACAACTAAACAGATAACTTAGCTAGAGAGCACGCGACAGAATAGATTAAACTAATCACCTGCTAACAAGAAAATGAGAATACTGCAGTGACTCATCCACTCAGGACACTTCAACGATCAAGTCAATCAAACAATCTCTCAAATATCTCACACAAATGCTCAATACACAGATTAAAGCATACCCTAAACCCATGGGTGTCTCATTTTTATATTCAACAGTGACCTCGTTCTCTGGAAGTCTCACTTTATAGGAATCAAGCACAATACTCATCTCGGACTCTCAGTTAGATATGGATAAACTCTTCAAGAGCCTTATCTTTATCTAGACTAAGAACTTCCTCTTATCTAGACTCTTGTCCTCTATTCAGATATTCCATAATCCTAGTATTACCACACCGAACATTAACAATACCGTAATCATCTCGGCAACTATGACATGCTCATGTGACACCTTAACCGACATCTTGGAGAGTACTCAATCACGTGGTGTCATTCACAAAATATTTCTCCACAAATATATAAAAAGTAAAAAGACATAACTCAAAATAAATAAAAATATATGTTCCGGTATGTCACGCCAAATATGCTCTTAGATTGTTTTTATACATCAGTACAAATTTGGGTTTAAAAAAAGTCAAACAAGATCAATTTGATTTTTTTATTTTACTTTAATGGTTGTCAAATTGACCCATGAGCACTAAGATTAACAATTCAAAATTTATAGCAAAAATAGACAAATAGATAAAAATAAAGAAGTGATAAAACTCTAATGGGCGTTTGGCAACAGACTGAAAAAATCAATATTTTCTAAAAAACTTACAAAATCATCAAATCATTTTTCATGAATTAAAAAAATTTAAGAGTTATTTAAAATGATCTAAATAAATATATTTTTTAATTTTTTATAAAAAAAAATACAGAAAAATAAAAAGATAATATGACCGAAATAAATATGTTTATATAAGTATATTTATTTAGGAGATAACAAACTATCAACATCACATCAATTTTTCACTTATAAATAACTTTCTTAAGAACTTTGCAAATACGTTAATTGAAAAAAAATACTAAAAAGTTCTAAAAAAATAAAAAGTTTCTGAAAAAAAAGCTCTAAACGCTTTATTACTAGCTAATAAAAAGAAAGGAGGACTTGCATGTAAATCTTAATAGGTAAACTTATTATTCAATAGGTCTTGTAAGACTTAATGGCATCTTTTATAAAAAAAAATATTAAAAAAGTCACTAATTGTTAATTTTAGTTTGAAAATTTTGTAACAATAAATTTCACTAATTATAAGTTTTAGTGATGGTTTAAAAGAATTATAATAAAAAAAGTCACTAATTTTTTACTTTTAATGACAGTTTGAAAAATCCGTCACAAAAAAATGTCGCTAAGTGTGAGTTTTAACTATAATTTATAAAAATCGTGACAAAAAAGTCACTAATTGTTAATTTTTAAAAACATACAAAAAATTATTTTTATGATGATTTTATTAAGACTTATTTTTAATAGAATTTGATGGAAATTAAATCTAACTATTAAGACCTACTGATAATTTATCCTTAAAAAAAAAGGTAAATTACAAATCTACTCCCTGAGTCAATCATAAAAATCCATCTCTTTATACTTTTAAAAAAATATTTATAAATTGTATAATTTAATTATATGTCTTACATGAGCAGCCTTATATATAATCATAGTTTGTTATTTTGCAATGTAGTCACAGAGTTAGGGTTGGTTTGGAATGTAGTTTGATATTTTGATATTTTAGTTATTTTAATTTGGAGGTAAAAAATCTTATCTGTGATGAATATCTTTTAGTGTTTTTTTAAATTTTATTTTTGTGAGAAAAAATAAAATAATTATGATTTAAATGTGATATTTTATCTTATTAATTTTTTAATTTATTTTATCTTTTTATGACTATTTTAACTCGGATGTGATATGCCAAACCAGCACTAACCCAAATTAACTCAAATCTTTAGCGGGGTTGAGCTAGATTGTTTTTACACTTCGGAACAAATTTGGGTTTAAAAAAGACATAGAAGATCAATTTGATTTTTTGTTTTACGTTAATGATGTCGAATTGACTCATGAGCACTAAGGTTAATAATTCAAAATTTATAGCAAAAATAGACAAATGAATAAAATTAAAGAAGTGATAAAACTCTAATAAACCTCAATGGACGTTTTGGCAACAGACTAAAAATCCAGTATTTTTTAAAGAACTTAAAAAATCATCAAATCATTTTTCATGAATTAAAAAAACTTAATATCATATCAGTTTTTTCACTAATAAATAACTTTTTTAAGAACTTTGAAATGCGTTAAGTGAAAAAAAAAAATTAAAATTAAAAAGTTTTAAAAAATAAAAGAGTTACTATATAAAATAAAATAAAAAAACCCAAACGCTTTCTTACTAGCTAATAAAAAAGGGTTAAATTACAAATACATATGTTTTATGTTTTGTCATTTTATCGATTTCCGTTTGGGAAGTGGGTTGGCTTTTTGGCTTTTTGGCTTTTTTGGCTATTTTAGCCTGGGCTTAAAAGTTTGGTTTGGGAAGGGCTTTTTGGCTTTTTGGCTTTTTTGACTTTTTTTGTGAGAGAGGAGTGTAATGATTATGGGTTGGATGTGATGTTTTGTTTTTTGTGGCTAAAAAAGCCTATTTTGTCTTTTGTGGCTAAAATAGCCAAAAAAGCCCAAAAAAGTTCTTGTCAAACACCACCTTAAGTTTTTTTTTTCCCCTTCATTTTTTCAAGTTTTTTTCAATCACTTCAAAAGCTAACTTATCTCCAAAATTAGATAACAAAAAATTACACATTAATAGTCACGTGACATAAAAATATTTTATTATATGTAATTCATATATTTGACACAAATCAAAATCTTAATATACTAATATATTTTTATGTTAGGTAGCAATTAACGTAAAATTTTTTGTCTAATTTTGAAGAAAAATTAACTTTAAGAGTAAAAATTTCGAAAAACTTAAAACATGATGGGACAAATTGAAATTTTTTTTTTCAAAGCTCAATGTAAAAAAATAACCAAACATAAAGAGGAAAAAGTGTAAATTACTCAAAAAAATCCTCATAAATTAATTTTTTGTGTAACAAAAAAAGGTTGTCAAATATTTTGGATTTTGGTTTGATTATATATTTGTTTAATTTTGGAAAACGACATGGGGAAGGGGGGGATTTTTTTTTTTAATATTCTTAAAAAAAAAAACAATTTAGAGAATTGACCCGTTTTTAAAATTATTTAAGAAACTAATTTGCTTCTTAAAATTGCATTTTTAAAATGCGATTTTGAAATTGAAATTGCATTTTCAACATGTAATTTCATTTTGAAATCATATGTTGAAAATATAATTTTAAAAAGTGAAGTCCATATCATCATAAATTGCATTTTTAATATGCGATTTCAAGATAAAATTGTATGTTGAAAATGCAATTTCAATTTAAAATTGCATTTTCAAAATACAATTTTAAAAAGTAAGTTAGTTTCGGAAATAATTTAAAAAGTGGGTCAATTTTTCATTTTTTTTTTTTTGAATATTTAAAAAAAAAAACTCGGGAAAGGGACCCTGTCCGTCGTCCGATTAACAATAAAATTAATTCGTCGAGACGAGACGACGTCGTCTTGACGTATCACCTCTTAACAGTGCCACTTGTTAACAAAGGTCGGTCGGACTCTCATATCCCCTCTCCATCTCTCTTCTCTCTCATCGATTCCGTCAGAATTCTCTCCCAACAATCGGTAAGCCCCATCGCTTCTCTCAATCGTCAATTTTGTGTTTATTCTCAATTTTCATGTTAATTACTACCATTCATTATAGATTTTGGGTTTATTTAGACTTAGGGTTTATCTATCAACTTGCAAATTGTTTTCCGATTTTCGATTGTCAATTGTCTTATCGTGGTTTTCTTTGATTTTTTAGGCTTCTTTACTATTGCTATTATTGTTGTTGTGTTAGTTTAGGGTTTTTCTATGATTAAAACAGGTACTTTGGATTTCAATCGTTTGCAGATTGATTTAGGGCGTTTTAGTACCCCTATACTTTTACCAAAGTTTCACTTGTAGTCCTTTTACTATCAGTAACTCCATACATTTTTTGTCAAGTTGCAATCTGACTCTTACATTTTTGTTGTCTTAGTAACGCACATATACTTTTATTAAAATTTCACTTTAGGCTTACACTTTCACCAAAATTACACTGTGGTCCCTCCACTTTCAATTTCTGTAAGCTTTTATTAATGGTGGACGGAAGGGTGAGATTGGAATTTGATTTAAGTTGTAGGGAGTTAACTGTTACTATTGAAAGTGAAGGGATAAAGTGAGATTTTGATGAAAGTGTAGGTACTAAATATAATTTAACCAGAATCTTATAAACACGCCTCAAAGTGTTTTTCTTTTCTCTCTCTCTCTTCTTTTTTTTTTGTTGTTGTTGTTGTTGTTGTTTTGTTGTTGCTGTTATCGTTGTCGTCCTGAAAGGATTTATTATAAAGAAACATTTCAAGTGATAGGCGAAAGGTTATTGCTTGCTTGTCGTTAAGCAGAGTTAAGAGTCAAGAGTGTTTTGACTTTAGCTCCATTTATATGAATTAGTCACTAGCTCATAATTTGTTAGGAAAGTAGGTGTGGATGTTTTGTGGAAAATAAGGGCATGTTGTGCTAAGTTGATTTTGGTCTTTTGTAGGTTGGTGGGAATTTTGTATGTTTTGTCTGGCTTTACTGAACCACTAAGTTACCCTGACAAGGTCTAGCTTAGCTTTCTACATTTTGGTAAGTGGATGACTTTAAGCTTGAGCTATTCAGCTTATTGAGATTGGTTGCAAAACTTGCAACAATGAATTGGTTTGGTTGCTCTTAATATAATGAGTGTGGTCATGAAAACTAGTGCTGTGTTCCTCTTTTGAACGGGACTGGTTTGATTATGTGTTTTAATGCATTGTTGCTCCTCAATTAGCAAGGCTGAGGCTAGGTATGTACCTAGTTTTCTTTCGACACATAATTGGCTTCTTTTTATTGATTCAATAAACATGTGGGGCTGAATTGTATTTGAAGCATTTGCAGTATACGCATATATAAGAAAGCAACCTATGTTTGATGTTTAGGAGAGCTTGGAAATTTGTGTTTTGGTTGGGTGGTTCCAAGCACACATATCTTATCTATTTTTAGGCCAAAACAATTACAGTATAGATAAAATCTGTGTAAATCAATCGAGTAGTTGATGCTCAGATTGAGATGAATTCGGGCATCAAATCTAGATGATGAGATGGCGTAACTTTTCTCATATAATTTTGTAACTACTTTTCGGTATAACAACTGTCAAACTGGTTTCTGGTTTCTGTGTTTAGGATCCTTTTGTCTGTTTTCTTTTCAATAGTCTTCTATCATAAACCCTGAAAGTCTATACGTTTCATGGTTATACAGCTGGTACAAAATTACATGATAATGATGCTCTAAGGTATGAGTTTATCTTATACAGATTTTATAAGTTTATTATGAACCAAACAACAAAATAGCCAGTATATTAGATAAACAAGTCATCTCAAGCTGATTGTTGATAAGCATGCTTTTCTACGAGCAAATTTATTTATTTATTCCCATATTGCGAGGACTTGCTGTTTTAGAAGGAAACAAACATGCAAAAAGATTTGTCATTTTCTCCATCCCAAATAGTGGCAATTTTGCTCAGTTTTGGGGACCCAATTGATGCTGTTATCTTTTTCCTGCCTCCGAGATTTTGATCCTGGATTTTGATAGTCATATTCTGCTGCTATTCTATGTAAAGACAAATGTAAATATGTACAAATCTTTTCGACTATTATCATATATATTTGTTTAGTCCATAGTGATTGATCCTTTCAGTAATGTTATATTTCATTTTGAAGAAAGTAGAAAAAATATCTGTTCCAGAGTTGACAACTTTTATTATGATTACATAGATGAAAATTTTTTAAATATAAAATTTAGTTTACCTTTCAGGCTTGACCTTACAGGACAACTGCTGTTGGCAATCAGAACAGAGAACAAGCGTGGGTTGATGGTCGATGGAGCCAGCTGCTTATTGAGTGGTTTAGTTTCTGGACACGAGCAAGCGATGTCATTTTTGTAGTCATTTGCTCTATACTATCATAATGTGGAACTTCGCATCCAATTGCATAGCCAGCAGCATCGGACTCAAGAACGATTCTAAAAAACCAAATGAAGCTTGTTTGGAATGCTCAGATGATGATGCTTCTTCAGATTCTAGCAAAGAGGAGGGACTAGAGTGCCCAATATGCTGGGAATCTTTCAACATAGTTGAAAACGTGCCCTACGTTTTATGGTGTGGCCATACAATGTGTAAAAATTGCATCCTGGGGTTACAATGGGCTGTTGTCAAATTTCCCACTTTACCCATTCAACTTCCGCTTTTTATCTCCTGCCCTTGGTGCAATCTCTTGTCCCCCCGTTTGGTTTACAAGGGTAATCTAAAGTTCCCTCGCAAGAATTTCTTTCTCCTCTGGATGGTTGAGAGCATGAACGGTGATAGAGTGAAATTTCATTCCACCTTCTGTGGGGATCAACCACCAATATGGCCATCTAATTGCAAGTTAGCATTGGGAAGTCAAATAAGCAACCCTACTGTCAGGAGGGGTCAATACATTCACTATTCAGAACCATCAGGTTCAAACCTTGACCACAACCCCGTCAATAATCACCTCGCTGTGGAGAGACTGCACACTTCCCTTAGGAAATCTCTGGTTTTCTTTGTTCATTTGACTGCAAAGTTCCCACTGGTTCTCATATTTCTTCTGATTGTCTTGTATGCAATACCCGCTAGTGCAGCCATCTTGGCCTTGTACATACTCATCACGGTTCTATTTGCTTTTCCATCGTTTCTCATTCTGTACTTTGCATATCCAAGTTTGGATTGGCTGGTGAGGGAAATCATCACTTGAGATGCCAATGCCTTTTGCTTCCTAGTTTGTGAGCGCTGTGGATAGTATTTCTCACCCCCAAAATGGTATTTCTATCCAAATCGCATCAGTGGTGTAATTTGATGAATCCACTTCTTTCAAAAACCAAGTTCCCATTCAGGACTGTTAAACCTACAATCCTGTTTTGGTATCAGTACAAGTATGCTAGCTTTGGTTAATTTGGGTTGCATTGGTTTTCCAGCAAGTAAACATTGTCAATCTGCCAACGCGAAGTTGCTTTTGTGTATAAGTTGCAGTTGAATAGTGATTGTCTAAATTGGTTGATTTCTGGTTGGAAAGCTTCTTTTCTTGCTTGTATGAAGACTTATAAATCTATGTTATATGATTGCAAGTTTTATGTGAATGCAATGATTAGAGATGTCTCTTGATTCCTCCTGGAGAGTATCTGATGAGAGTGATTGAAAATTGATGCTTATTTTTGTTGACGGGTGTAAATTAGGTCTTGGTAGGTGCATCAGTGACAAAGTCCGGATTGTGATTCTCATTGGTTTGAAGAATCTTTGTTGAAGTGGTTAGTTAATGTGTCACTGATTGTACATCTCCCCCAGTAATCTTCTGTGGCCCCTGTTTGGATCTTCGAATTACAGACTGAAAAGAAAAAGAAAAGACAAGAAAAAAGGAGTAAAAGAGAAAATTCTCTTTTTCTTCTCCTCCTCATTTTTCTCCACAAATTCAAGATGCAGACACAGCCTTCAGAGGAGGCAGAAAGTTCTGTCAATTTTGGTATTATCCAAATTTGTGGCAACTCTGTTATGACTGAAAGGCTCTGTTATTATTAAGAAAAACTTTATTTATACAAATTTTATTTTTTTATTTTTATTTTTATTTTTTTTGTGTTTTTTGGAATGATGCGAAGGTGGATATTTATTGAAACAATTGATATAATGGTTTTTGGCAAGTGGACCTTTACGTTGATTTCTGCTTTTCTTTCCCTTCCCAAGGGCTGTTTGGTGAAGGGGGTTGATAATGGTTTCTTGGCATTTCTTACCAACCAAGCAAAGAAACTAGGAAAAGGAGAAAAACATGTTCCCTCAAAGCATAGAAGTGTTATTTCTGGTGAGGGCCCTCAACTTCACCCCACATATATATATATATATATTACTGCACCTATAAAAAGTCCAGGATTACTTCTTCACCAAACATGTACACATTGGAAGATCTATGCAATTCCCAATATTCATATCTTAAAAACACCATTATTGAACCATGAAGAGCTAGAAACTAGAAAGCATTTGTATGCAGCTTTCTTACTTTGATCCAAATAAAAATATAAAAATGTGTAGGAGGAAAATAGGAGAGATGAAGTTGTATCACACAACGATGAGACTCAAAAAGCGAACGTGAACGTCATAGCAATAAGGAAGTATCTCATTTACTAAAATTTCAATTTTTCTAAAGACATGATTTCATGAGGGTGTACAAGTTTCTCAAAAAAATAGAAGTTCAAGAACAATCTACATACTTCAAATTTTTACATAAAATTTTATTTAAAAATATCAATATAAAAGTAAATTTATTTTATATATGAACTTCAATATATTTGAATTTAAACCACACTTTTACTATGGGTAATTCTACAATGAAAGTGTTTTTTTTGGTACTAAGGCCAATGAGAGCAAATGAACTTTATTTGGCTGGGAGGTCACCCTCCTTAACTAATCTCATCTACCAATATAGAGTAGATAAAGGAAGATTTGGTTTCATTTTCAAAATTATTTTTTTGATTATTTAGTTTGACCGAAATAAACATTAAATAAATATTTTTAAAAAATTTAAAAATTATTTATATTCTCCAAAAAAAAATGACATTATATGAAAATGATGAATATTTTTAATTTTTATCAAATTTATTTTTAAAATTCTAAAAATTTTATAAAAATATATTTTAAAAATCAAACCAAACCAAAACGAGTGGCCTAACACTTACATGGAAGAGTGGACTTTTTGATTTTGTAATTATTATGCACTAAAGAAGATGCCAGATCTGAAGCATGGAAGGATGAGTTTGTGAGGGAGAGGGAGAATCCAAGGTGTGCTTTTCTTATGTTACTCAAATCTTTTCTTCTGGTATCATTTTTCTTTAGTAATATTAGAAATTTCAAATGTTTTATTAAATATTTTTGTCAAATATTTTATATGGGTGTAAGATTGACACGGGATTCACATGGTGTGTGTGGATTCTATATCTATATGAGACATTTGATAGAATATTTAGTAAAATATTTGAAATCTTTAATATTTTTCTATTGTTTTTTATAAGGAACCTGAAATAGGTTTTTTCAAAAAAAAACCTACAATCATTGATAAACCATAAGTATCGATTGAAAGATTAAAAAATAAAATAAAATTTAAGATGTCTAAATTTACAACCTGTCTCTTTGACAGCTTGGCTACAGTTAAATTACTAAAAATCTAGCCAAGTTCATGGTAAAAAAATAACATTTAATTAATATACTTTAATGTGTGTTTGAATGAGAAAAAATTAAGTATACATTTAACTTTTGGCATAATGTACAAAGTGATTGTTCCGAAACTTAAACCTATAATCTCAAAATTATTAGGTTAAGATTTTACCATTAAACTAATAAATTATATATAAAAATTTTATGACATAGCAACTTAATCATTAATCACTTAGCCATAATTTAAAACTCATCAAGAAAATCTCAAAAGGATTCTTAGGCCAAGTTTCACACGTGGTCAAAAAGTCAAAAAGTTAAAAAGTTACTCAAAAAGTTAAAAATTTATCACTATTTACCAAAAGTCAAAAATTATGGCTGCACAACTCCTAATCCTAATTTTCCCCTACACACTAATTTATATAATTTTTTAATACACATTTTTTCATAAAAAGTCAAAAAATTAACTCAAACAACAATATTTTTTTCCTCAATTTTTTAGTTCAAAAATTCAAAAAGTATATTTATTTAGGACATTCCAAACCATCCTTTACTGCCAAAGACCCTTATTGGTTAAAAGGCCAGTAACATACGCTTTAGTTTAATGTCATGTGCGAGACTTCAAAAATCCTTTGAAACCGTTTTAGAGTAACAATGACAATTTTGAAATAATAAATTACTTTAATAGGTTTTTTGATTTAAAATAAATGAAATCAAATCTATCACACCTTTCTATATTAATTTATATAAAAAAAATTATTTATATATCATTACTCGTAAAGTGTATATTTTATTTTTTTTTCGTCTCAATTAACCCGCTCTGGTGTTTGAAATAATTTTTGGTTAAAAAACTAAAAATAAAAAAATAGAAAACACTTGAGTTATGACATAATCTGAATTTGTGAGAATAATATTACTTGGGCAGATCATTAAGCATGCTTAGTGCTATATTATATTACAATAATAAGAAGATGACAATAATTAACATATGTAACCTTGGCATGATATTATAGTTATAGAATGCACTTAAACTAAACTAACGAAAAAACTTTCTTATTTGAGTAAATAAAAACAAGTTGATAAATTATAATTTTTTTGGTGCTATAGTATATGTATATATATATATATTAAATTTTTGTACAAATAATAATTCTTTCTTCAAATCTTCACAGTTCAAATTTCCATCCAATCACCCTCCACCTCCAACCATCATTATTCTTGACCTTATTCAAGTATTATCTTATGTAGTTGATAATCATCTTTGGCCGCTAATAAATAGCTCTGACTAATAACAATCACTTTCAACCATCAACTCTCATCACATTTTTTCTCTTGCTAAAAATCATATCTGACGATTGACTGTGATATTTAACATTCTTATAATACATAAATAATAAATTATAAATGTTATTAAATGATTTATTTTTTATCTTCTCCATTCCACCTTTAACATCACGACTTTGTTTTGTACAAGCATCGTGTGCTCACGGTCACTATTACTATAATATGTATAGAATTATTCAAAGTAGGCAGTCTAAAAAAATTAAATATTGATTACCTAAAAAAAAAATTTAAATATTGACTTTGGAACACCATCCAATACCCACCTCAGTCAATGGGATGATTTAATTAATTTAAGAATAATTTATTTTTTATTTTTGATTCGTCAAAATTAATTGTTAGATTAAGTCTGAAATATTCGAACTTCCAACCCCTTAAGAGCCACGCGGGTGAGTGTTGCCTCAAATTTACCTGACCCGAGTGGAGAAGTCACTTGAATGAGTGTCAAAATTAATCGAATTTATTTATATAGCTGATTATTAAAATAAAAAATAAAAAAAGATATTATCTCTATACTATTAGGTCTCATAAGGTGATGAGCATATTAAAATGCCCACTCAAAATTATACATCCTAAAATTAAATCAGCCTATGAAACAAGTCTTAGGGCTTAAAGATATTATTTCAGAGTATTTTACGTATTCGATGCAAATTATATGACCAATAAATTCATCAAATTTCATGTAAAAATAGAAAATAAAATTAACTTAATCAAGGTGAAATCATTCTTAAAAAGAGAGAGAGAGGAAAGAAAAAGAAGAGTGATTGTTTTATGTTAATGTATGACAAACAACAATTAAAATAGAATTATTTAAAAAATGATGATTCTTTTAGTTGGGTTAAGTACCTAGACTAAAATGATATTCTTTAAAAAGTTTCTAGTTAGACTAAAAATAATATTCTTGAAAACAAAAAATAATTATCTTACAAAATACAAAAGTAAAAGCTTTTCAATTCAGCAACATCATTTCTATATTGTATAATATTTTGTGTATATTACTATATTTTTTATTAAAAAAATTACGTGGGTGGCCATTTTATTGGTGTGCACTGATTAAAAAAAATAATAATATTAATATGTGGACCATATTTTTTTTTGGGTACAATGTTATACACATTAAATTTCAATTTACACCATACTCTACTTTAATAATATTTTTTTAAGTATTTTCATATATTTTTTGAAAATATAATTAAAAAAAATCTCAAGACAAAAAAAAAAAAATAGTAATATATAATTTTGTTTGGTTTTGAAATTTCAAATACAAGTTTTCGAGTTTTTTTTGGTTTTCGTGCCTTTTAACTTTTAAAACATTTAATCAATTTTTTTAATTTAAATACACTTAAAAAATAAAAAAGGTAACAAATATTTAAAAAGTAAAAAAAATTATTTTTCAATAGAGCACCGATTGGTAGCTCGAAATGGTTTCGAGCCACGCGGCTCGATTTTCAGCAGGGGAGGGGAGGGGAGGGGAGGGGAGGGGGCCCTAATACAGGGGAGGGGGAGGGGGAGGGGGAGGGGGAGGATCGGAGCTGGTCATCGGCGACTGGGCGACGAGACGATCGGCGGGAGCTGGTCATCGGCATCGGCGAGACGATCGAAGCTGGGCGACGAGACGATCGGCGGCGACTTCTCTCTCCTCTGTTGAATCGAAGAAGACGATCGGCGTCTTCTCCCTCTCCCTCTCTTTCTCTCCCTCTCGTTCTCTCTCTCTCTCCTCTGTTGAATCAACGAAGAAGACGAAAGAAAAGGAAGAAAAAAGAAAAAAAAAAAAAAAAAGGCGGTCCAAAACGACGTCGTTTTGGGCTGTCGAGCCAAAACGACGTCGTTTTAGGACATTCAAGCCAAAATCGAGCCGTAGTTTTTCGAGCTACCACGCATTATTCTTTTCAATACATCTAGATTATGGATACACAAAAAAAATACAAAAAAGTTAATTTTTTTAGCATCAAAAAATTAAAAAATCATTTTTTTATCAATATCTCAAAACACTACTAAGTGGTTTTAAAAATAAAAAAAGTTAATTAAAATATAATAAAATCAAACCGAGTAAATAATTCTATTAAATTAGACCATCTCCAACGCTTTAGCAAATTTGATATCAAATTCAAATTTTGATGAAAACGGTACTATTCATGGCTCCAACCGTTCACCAAACCTGATACCAAAATGAGATTTCATCAAAACTTTCATCAGATCGACGACGAAGTAATAAATTCATCAAAATACTGTTCCTGACCGTTGGAAAGAGGAGCCGGTTGACCAACCGGTTGCCCGGCCGGTTGACCAACCGGTCAACCAGTGAAAGGTTCAAACAGTTCAAGGAAAAGAAGCTCAAACCGTTAAAAAATATATATATATATATATTTTGCCTAACCGGTCGACCGGCTGGTCGTCCCGAAAAAAGTTCAAAAAATTTAAAAAAAAAAAAAAAATTTTTTTTTTTGGCCTAACCGGTCAACCGGCCGGTCGACCACCCGGTTGTCCCGGGACAAATTTGGTGAAAGGTGAACCATTGGAGCATCTGTTAAAAAATTTGGTAAAATAAATTATTTTTGACTCAAATTTAGTGAAAAATTTGAGTCACCGTTGGAGATGCTCTTATTAGAGTAAAAAATGTGTGCTTCATTAAAACGCGATATATAAAGAGTGAGAGTAATTAACGTAACTAATGTGGGTCTTCTTCGTTGCTACTTTTCCTCTCTCATTCCAAAGAAAAAGTCTGTAAAACTCATGAACACTGCAACATTGCTTGCACGATCCCTGAAACCAGAACCAAAAAAGTTAGGATTCTTTATCCTCGAGGAGTCCTCATTCACTTTCTGTTAGCTTTTCCTTCGCTTTCTGGTTCAGCACAGAGAAAGAGAAAGAGAAAGAGAAAGAGAAAGAATTTAGTAGGTAACCTTTTTCTTTCCATTGAATGCGCCATTGACGTTTCATCTTCAAAACTATAACATGGGTTTTTCTATTTTCTTTGTTTTCTCAAATGGGTTTGTTCAAAATTCGGAGCTTGATTATTATTTTCTGTCCTTCCTCTGTCTGAATTCGGAATCTGTCTATTTTTGGATTTTTGATTGATTTTCATTTTCGGAAGGGTTGGTTTGCTTTGTACTTCAAAGGATCACTTGTTCTTCGTTTTTGGAATTGGGATTTCTCGAAAAGGAAAAACGGGTATGGTTTTGATGTGGGTTTTTTTTGCGAGGTTTAGATTCAATTTACTGACTAATTGAAGTGATATGCATATGTGTGTGTGCGCGCGCGCGCGCTTGAATTAACCTGGATTTGATTGATTTGTCTTATGATTTGAATTCCAAGGGTGCTTAGTAATTTGTAGAAATGTTTTATTTGAATAGAGATTATGGTGGTTCTGTTATGTTGATTATACTAGCATGAAGTCAATCTCTAACCTCAAAGAATTTTTCCTTTTTTTGTTAATTGCTGATGAATTTTTAGTGAAATTTTCATATGTGTGGGAAAAGAATTCCCATTGGTTTAGTCTTTGTTTCTCCATTGTACTTATTTTATTATCAAATGAATATGGTGGATTCCTTTCTTTACACCTAATATGTGATTGAAGATTGTTCAACTGCATTGTTTTTATCTGCAAGCAACTAAAAAAAGAATAGGTGGGAGAATCATATATTATTTTCTTACTTCTTATACATGAAAAGGTGTTTTATTTTTGGTCCATTTTGCTCCTTGATGTAGAGTGCCGAATGCCGATTCTTTTTTCATTTATTTAAATTACTGTAATTAGCAATGTTTTGAAAGATGAAGATGAATTATGATATGAAAAAAATTGGTTGGTTTCAAAATTTGGGGGAAAAAACTATTGCATTCAGCCTTGCAACCTGAACACTAGAAAGTTTTTTTTTGTCAAAATTATTTCTTTTTATTTTCGTGTTCAATACTTGAGACATGATATGATCTACTTTTGCCATTCTTTGATGCAATATTACTGCGATTATTGAAAATTTGGCTATCCTTTCTGCTAAAATAGGTGTGAATGCACAATATCCAAAATTGACTATGCACAAAAGCAACAAACTGTAAAGGTTGTTGTCATGATTGTAGTTTTGAAAGTCTTGCACTCTGTTTGGCTCTCAAGATAAGAAAAGAAAAGAAATGATTGTAGTCTCTCATCTAGAGTTTTCTCACTATCATGTTTTTAGATGGTAAGAATGCAAAGTATGTGATATAGAGATATCGGTGGTATTTCTTTTTATTCTTTTGTATTTTAATGGGCAATCTTATGAAAAATACACAACCAATCAATTTGTTTCTCACCACATCTCACCACTTTTGGTGAGAAATGAAACCTATAAAATGTGAGAGTTCTCTTTTTCACCATTCTCACTATTTTCATCATTTATCACCTAACTTATAAACCAAATATGAGAAGAGTTTCTCTTTCTCTTTATTTCTTACCATTCTCACCAAATCACTTGATTCAAATGGAAGTTGCAGTCAGAAGTATTTGGTTTTGAAGTTCATAATGTTTAATGTTTGCTTTCAGGTTATATTGTGGATATTTTTTGCTTGTAATCATTTCTGATTCACCATCATTACCAAAGTTGATCTTGGTTAGTATGCTCCCTCATGTGCACCTAATTTATCAGTTCATGATGCAAAGGTTGTTCTTCAATTGATCAATTCCATCTTAGCCATCAAAATATGTATTGTTGATTTTCAGGATATTGTTGCTGCACTTACCTCATTTTCGGTCAATGGCTGAGGAGAGTTTCAATACATCAGTGACCCCAGAAATGATGGCAATAGATGGAGGTGATTTAAGAAGAATCTCTGTGGGAAGACCAAGTAATTCAAGAAGAAACTCCACCGGAAAACTGACTACTCCAAACAATGGACAAAATGTCCTCCCCCATCATATTAGAGCTTCTATTGGTTCTTGCCGCGATGTAGTTAATTTAAGAAGAAACTCTACTGGTATACCAAGTTCTCCAAACAGTGGGGAAAGTGTTACTCCACATTATCTCAGAGCTTCTACCGGTTCTTGCCATGATTTCTGTAAATATGGAAGAAAACATGAATTTGAAGTAAAGCCAAGGTGTCCTGTACCAAAAAGACGAATAACACCTCCAGCCGACAAGCAAATTCCCACAGAACTTGGAGTTCCAGCAGTCAGGAAGACAACAACAAAGGTCAAGCCGAAGCTTCCTCATGTTTCCAAAACCCTTTCTGTTGATTCCCCGAGCTTCACCAAGAAGGAAGTTTCATCACCTTCAAAAAAAGTAGATGTTTCTTCAAGACAAGCTTCATCAAATGAGGAAAAAATAGCACAAAATGAGCAGAAAAAGAATTTGTCTGAAAAAAGCACTCTCGTGAAACTGAAAACCATGACAGTGAAGCTATCATCTTCCACCGACGCTTCAGGAGGTTTGATCGGCAGAAAAAACAGTGAGATCAAGGTTGCCAAACAAACAGGGACTTCTAAAGCAGCTGTGAAGAAAAAAATTGCATCACCGGTGGCTTCACTGTCCCCCAAACCTTCCAGTGGCAGAAGGAGCAGTGAAATCAAGGTATCCAGACAGGCAGGGACATCTAAAGCAGCCGCAAAGACAATTCTTGAATCCCCAGCGGCTTCACTGTCCCCTAAACGTTCAATTAATAGAGTTGTGAGCTTAAATGTTCAAAAATACAGAAGCGTGAAACTTGTGTCTCCTCTGAAGGACCAGAACAGGATTAGAAAATCTGAACCCAAGCAACCAGACAGTGAGATGGTTCCAGAGAAAACCCTGCATGTTATCAAGTTTGAAACCGAGAACAAAATTCTTGAACCTTCTCAATATGGTAGTTCCATTGATTTTCCATTATCTCCAACATTGTCATCACCAAAGTCTTCATCCCTCCCAAAATCTCCGGCTTTGTCATTTCATGAAGAAGAAACACAAGAAGAGACTGAATACACTGATATCAAGGTTGAAACCGAGAACAAAGTTCTGGAATCCACTACACTATCTCCAACATTATCATTGCCAAAGTCTTTATCCCTCCCAGAATCTCCAGCTTTCTCATTTCACGAGGAAGAAGAAGCGCAAGAAGAGTCTGAATACACCGATATTGAGGTTGAAACTGAGAAGAAAGTTCTGGAATCTGCCATTCATTCTCCACTATCTCCAACATTGCCGTCGCCGAAATCTTCAACACTCCAAAAATCACCGGCATTGTCGTTTCATGAGGAAGAAGTGCAAGAAGAGTCTGAATCCACTGATAATGAGGTTGAAACTGAGAAGAAAGTTCTGGAATCCGCTCAATATGGTAGTGCCATTCATTCTCCACTATCTCCAACATTGTCATCGCCAAAATCTTCAACCCTCCAAAAATCTCCAACTTTGTCATTTCATGAGGGAGAAGCGCAAGAAGAGTCTGAATCCACTGATATCGAGGTTGAAACTGAGAAGAAAGTTCTGGAATCCGCTCAATATGGTAGTGCCATTCATTCTCCACTATCTCTAATATTGTCATCACCAAAGTCATCATCCCTCCCCAAATCTCCAGCTTTGTCATT
Source organism: Camellia granthamiana (assembly GCA_036172215.1). Lineage (NCBI taxonomy): Eukaryota > Viridiplantae > Streptophyta > Magnoliopsida > Ericales > Theaceae > Camellia > Camellia granthamiana. The sequence goes on from CM069906.1 coordinate 11,604,702, forward strand.
TCATGAAGAAGAAGCTCAAGAAGAGTCTGAGTACACTGATAGTGAAGTGGATGAAGCAGATGACTCTGTCTCAGAGAGTAGTGAAACTGCAAACTTGAATGAAGTTGAAACTTCAAAAGGGAATCACAAGAGAACACCTAGAAAGGCTGATGATAAAGATTGTGCGCCAGAGAAATTGAAGTTCCGGAGGGGAAAAGTGGTTGACCTTCGGTCTGAGAATAGTGGTCCAAGAAGGCTCAGATTCAGGCGGGGAAGAGTCTTGGGGGAAAACCAAGATAGCAATTCCGTTAGAAAAAGAAGCTTTAAAAATAGAAGAATCGAGGATAATACAAATGGTACTGACCCTGATTCTGAAAAAGTTGTTTTAAGGCATCAAGATGTCCAGGGCAAGAAAGATGCGCAAGGTTTGTTTAATAATGTGATTGAAGAGACGGCAAGTAAGCTGGTCGAAAGCAGGAAGAGTAAGGTTAAGGCCTTGGTTGGTGCTTTTGAAACAGTTATATCTCTTCAAGAGAGTAAACCTTCAACGTAAAACCATCAATTGAGTGGCAAACAAAGTTTCCTTCTTTTTCCATTGCTTGGTTTTGTAAAGAAATGGTAGAAAAATAAGCTGAGCTTGTAAAGGAGAGGATCGAATCTTACAAGCTTGCGAAGTTGCAAAAAGTATACAAGTAGATTACTTTGGTTGAGGTTAGAAAGCTCGGATGACAGAGTCTGATCCTGACATGCTTCATATCCATTTCTTGGAGGGTATGCTGCTGCTTCTTTCATCTTTTCTGAATTTCATACTAATTTGGTTGATTTGTATTTTGATTGAAACTAGTATATATTCTTGATCGAACAGCAATGCAATTTGGATGGTTGGGTTGAATCGTCTTTCTTTAATGATGTGAGAAATTTACTGTTTTTGTGGATAGTTAGATTTCACATCCCCTGCTTTTAGCATTATAATTTTGTTAATTGTTGTTTTTTTAAAATTTTGAAGTCTGTTAGTAGAACACATTCAAAGTGGTCCATGGGAATTTATGGAGTAATGTTTGATTTACAGGGAAGGAAAGAAAAATGAAAATATATTTTCCTTCAGAGTATGTGTGTTTGGTTGTCATGAAAAAGTGAGTCCTCACTATTTTGAACAAACTACACCTCACAACCAAACAATGATCATCTTCTCCACCCCTCCCCCTCTCTCACCCTGTCTTCCTCACCCCCACTGTGGCAGATGGAGTTGAACCCCTGCCACCCTTTGTCTCCACCATTATTGAACCTATTACCTGTGAATGTGATGCATCTTCAATTAGACCATATAAATTGAAATCAAAATATTCAAGTACTAAATAGATGAAATTGATGATTTATGGATGAAATAGAAAAAAAAAATTACAATAATTTGGAAGACAAGTAAAATTAACTTTTTTTGTTCTTCTTTTGCTTTACTTTTATGAGGGACCACCTTCCTTCCTATAAGCATTATTAGAAATTGATTACCCAAAAAGAGAGCATGTTAACATAATATGGGAGCAGTTGATCTAGGATGTATATTTATTGATTGAATATTATAAAATAAAATAAAAATGTGTAATTCATTAAGTGAGAGAAGCTAACTGAATAGTAAGAGATGTTGCAAAGGAAAAACATGTAGTCTAATTGAATGCAAGTTGAATAATTTGATCATATAGCCCCACCCTATTGAAGTAAGGTGGATGGAAGGTGGCCTTTTTAATGCTCTCTCTCATTTTACTTAATGGGTAGAGCATTTCTTGTTAGATAGGATTGAAAAATAAATAGAGTATACATCAATGTATAATGAAATGGTGACTCAAACATAATATTTTAAAATAGAAAAACCTTTACCGTAATTTTTAATTATAAAACTTTCATTTATCATATAATTCTGATGAAAGAAAAATTCGTATAAAAATTATGTAAAAATAATATTTTATTGATGACAATATAACCACTTGCTTTAAATTAATAAGTAAGGTTGAGTTTGGTTATGGATGTAGTCTAATAGAGATTCAACCCAAAGCCAAACTCAACCCTTGCTCATATGAGACAACCCTTTGGGTGGGATCATGAATGGACATTCCTCTACAACCTCAATATCAAGCTTATTGTTAAATTTAAAATATTATTTTGAAATTTATTTCAATAATATTAGTTAATTTTTGGATTTTGAAGTCTAAATATCCTATTATAAAAAATAAATAAATAAATAAATTATCGCATATTTATAATTGAATTGTTTAGGAATTACAATCACTTGGTTACATCAGAGAGTGCAATTTACTTTTAAAATAATATTTTTAAATTTCAAACTTCAAACATTACTCTTACTTAAATATATCACAATCATTTTTACATACATTGGACATATATCTTACATACAAGGACATCAAAGCTACCTACAAATTACAATCAAGACAAGGACTTGAAAGCTCATGAAACATTGATATTCATGTGGAGGAAAATAATAATTCAAATAATAATAAATAAAAAAAGGTAAATTACACTAACTTTTTTCATGATTTTTAAAAAAATATAATAAATTTTATAAATTTAAAATAATTATATTAGACTTCCTTAAACTTTTAATTCGTATAATACTTAATTTTATTTTTATCAAAATTTCATTAGTAATATAAATAAAAAGGTATATTATCATTTCTTTTAGGGAGACTTATTTATAAGTCTTTTTTCAAAAACTTATAATAGGCTAAGTCCTGTGTAATTTCTTATAGAGTCTCAAATCCTATTTAGATAGGAATGTATTCCACAAGATTCTACATAAATATAATGTAACGTGACACCTATATAAACGTAACGTAACGTGACACCTACATAAACGTAACGTGACGTGTCACGTTACGTTTCGCAAACTTATTGAGTTTTTTATTTTTTTAAATTGAATGTAAAAATGTTACTGATTTATGTTGGTGTCACGTTACGTTTCATATAAATATGATCTATGGTAAGGAAATTGAATGTTGCCATAGATCATAAGTATCACGTTATGTTACGTTTATGTAGATATGATCTATGGCAATATTCAATTTCCTTATTCAATTTCCTATATAGGAAATTGAATGTTGCCATAGATCATAGGTGTCACGTTACATTTATGCAGGTGTCACGTTACGTTACGTTTATGTAGATATGATTTATGGTAACATGTAATTTCTTAATTTCTTATATAGGAAATTACATGTTACCATAAATCATAGGGGTCATGTTACGTTTATGTAAGTGTTACGTTACATATAGGTGTCACGTTACGTTTATGTAGGTGTCACGTTACGTTACGTTTATGTAGGTGTAACGTTACGTTATGTTTATATAGATATGATTTATGGTAATATTCAATTTCCTATATATAGTTTTCCTATTATTTATGATATTAACAACTAATATTGAAGGTAAATGTGTCAACAAACTTCCCACAGAACTTATGGGAACATAAGGCTCTGGTTGGTTATGTTTTCAAAATGTGATTCTACACTAAGTTTTGAATATGGTGTTTGGAACATGTTTCCAAAACTCTGCAAAGAAGTTTGTACCAGCCGCGCTTTTCAAATTTTTTTTTTTTGCAAATTTTGCTTAACCGGTCGTCCGACAGGTTGACCAGTCGGTTGACCTTTTTTTTTTTTTTTTTTTTTGGCAATTGATATGTTAATATTTATATAATCTAAAAAAACATTTTCTGAAATTTTTAAAATTTTTTATGTGCTTTAAAATAATTTTGAGTTGTATGTTTAGTTATGAACTGTAAATTTTTGTATCAAATATCAAATGTCACATTAACAATTCCCTACTCAAATCAAAACTATTTTCAAAACTCTTTACCAAACAAATTTTCTACACTTAAATCATAATTCCAAACCTCACAAACTCAAAATACAACTCATACTCTCAAATCATAATTACAAAACTCTACCAAACGCAACCTAAGTTTTTTAGTAGGATACTAAAATATAATTTTTTACTTTATTTATCTTTATGTTTTATTCTATTTATATTATTTAGATTTCTTTAATCTTGTTAAAAAGAGATTAGTATAATTTTTTAAAAAATTTCAAGAGAAGTTAACACAATTTATCCTAAAAAAAAACTTCAGGCTAGTTTGGTTGTGTTTTAATTTTTTTTATTTTTTAATAAAACAGAAAACTGCATAAAACAAATTAAAAAATTAAAAAATCAAAGAATAACAATTCAATGTTGCCCGATGACGTGATGGTCCTCTTTGCACCGACGATAACCACCAGATTGGATGACAAAACAAGCAAAATGGGTCTCACTGCCCACAGAACGCCACGTCATTCCAAAATCCAAGTGCCATAAACTAACCGGTCAGTCCTCTACATGCGTAACGGCCACGTTACTCAACACTTTTCACAAAATATTATTTGAGATGTTCTAAATAAGTACATTTTTTTTATTTTTTATAAAATATGGGTTGGGTTTGAAGTGATGGGGTACAAAGGTGATGTGATTTAAATAAGATGATGTGAGTTAAATAGGATAGTGATTTTTGACTTTTTGGTTTTTTTAGGACACTCCAAACAAGGCCTTAGTGTGTTTAGTTTCAGTTTTTTAAATTTAATTTTTTGAAAACTGAATTTTTTATTTTTCGTATTTTTTTTGTATTTAGTAAATATTTTTAAAATTTTAAGTATTTTTTTTTACTTTTTTAGATATACCTTACTTAAATGTATTTAAAAAGTAAAATATTTTAAAAAAATATTTTTAAAAATTAATAAATATATAAAAATACGAAAAATATATCAAATTTTTATATTTTTTTTGTATTTTTAATATTTAATGAATTTTTTAAATATTTTTTTCACAAAAATTATATTTTTTAAATGTATTTATATTAAGTGTGTTTAAAAATTAAAAAAATTTCAATAAAAAAAAAATACAAAAAGTAAGAAAATAAATTTTTAAATTTTTTTTTTTAAAAAAAAATTCAAATCCAACAAGGTGATTAAACAAACTCTCTTCACTTCTTCACCATCTTCGACTCTCATTCTGCAAAATTCGCTACACAGTATTTTGTTGTATGTACGAAAATACCCCTATGGAACAGTGAAATTTACGACCATCTCTTGCAGGTATTTCGGTAATTTTCTCACTTTCTTGCTTTGTAATTTTGCCGCTCCAAAACCCTAATCTGCTGTCTGTATTTGTTGAAGCAGGAGGCTTATTTGGCTGAGTGAACTTCTTGAGCTGATGTGAGAATTAGGGCTTGGATTTGAAGTTAATTACGATATATGCCACCTTGAAAACTTGAAATCAAGCTGCTATGAATAGTTTTGATTTGATTTAGAGTTCGTGCGAATCTGATTGTGTGAAAGTGTATTTTTTTTGTGGATTTTGGTTCTGATTAAGGTTTTGTGAACTGCTGATTATTTATAGGACTCAATGCTTGGATAATAAAAAATTGGTGTTCTTTGAAAGCTATATAGAGTAATGTTTTGATTTTCACAAGTTTAATTAAAATTTGTGGAAACACTTTAAATTTGAAGTAAAGGGTTTTGTGGATCTTGAATTGTGGAGGTTACTGGCATGCATGAGAGGGAATTATATATATATATATATATGTATATGTATTGTCTCTTCCAAGAGCATCTCCAATCCTTACTCTTTTTTTTTTCATCAAATTTGAGTGAAAGTTTGGTTAAAAGCTTAATCTGATAGGACACCAATCCCTTCTTTTCTTTCTTTCTTTTTTTCCTTTTCCCCCCATCAAATCTTTTTGGAAAATTCCCAACTTACCCTAAAAATATGTCATAACCATTTTTTATTTATATATATATATATCTCTAATCCGTACTCTTTTTAAATTTCATCAAACTTGAGTGAAAATATAACTGTTGGGAATTTGGTGCATCTTTGATTTGGTGAAAAAATTGCCTCTCCCTTGATTTGATACAGATTGGAGCCACTTTTAGCCATTTTTTTCATGAAATTTGAATTTGATGAAAAAACCGATGGAGGGTTGGAGATGCTCTAAGGTGTGTGTATATATACATAAAAGATTGTGTTATATTTTATGATATGAAGTTATGATGCTTGACTTTGGTGGTTCATATTGATAGTCTTCCACAATTCCACTGCATTGGATGAGGTGCTCATGTAAGCTGGTAAAACTACTTGATTGAGTTAGTCCAATGGAAAAATTGTTCTGTTGATGTATGTTGAGGTTTTGGTGTTTTAAGCATCAAGAGTAAGGTCAGCCGAGCCTGTTGTCATGGCTTCTGAATGTTGATTGCATATTTGAATTGTAAAATCATCTTTTTTTTTTATCCTAGTTTTTAGCATTCACAGTGCGTGTAGTTAGAAATTTGGGTATGTAACGTTTGTGCAGTTAATATGTTCACTGACTTGTGACCTTTGTCTCATCATGCAACATAGGAATTTATTATGAACTCGTCTGATATTTTCTAGGTGGAGACAATGATTGTAGCGAAGCAATATTGTTGCATACACTCAACAAGCTGTTCATGCTCGAAAGGGCATCTAAATGAGAATGTGATCTTCCTAATTTTTCAGCACTTGAACTGGAATCCTAACTTGATAGCCGCCTTTTCTTGTGCTTGCAAATGGTTTGATGATGTTGCTAAAAGAGTACTCTGGAAGGAGTTTTGCAAGGCAATAGCTCCAAAGATGATGCTTGATCTGCAATCTAATGGGAGTCACAGTGTTGATGGGAACTGGAGGGTACTTGGGAAGCTGCCTATTTACTGTTCTGGATGTACGAAGGGTGGCTTGTTCAATACTATTCATATTCCTGGCCACTTTGTTCATAGGACACGGTTCTCTAGGACTTCAGGGAAGAGCTTTCTTTTACCGCAATGCAGAACAGATGTTCTGTATGTGTGTGACCCTTGTGAACATCTTGACCAAGGGGAAGAGGGAGATGTGGGATCTCGGAAGCACGGATACGGGATACGGGTATGATACGATACGGATACGACGATACGACAAAATTCGAAAAAGTAGGATACGGATACGGCGGGGATACGTTCATAAAAAATATTTTTTTCACAATTTTTAGTAATGTAGCGTACACAAAAATAAAACTTTAACAATTTTTAGTAATGTAACATACATAAAATAAAACCTCAACAAAACAATTTTTAGTAATGTAGCATATATAAAAATAAAACTTAAAACAAAAGACAACTTGATAAAAAAAGAGAGATTCTTATGAACTAAGAGTCTTCAACGTCAAAAGAGAGATTCCAATGAACTATGGTAAACAAATAAAATAAAACATTAATGTAGCATCACCCATAACAACCATAATGCATCATCCATAACAAAAAATTCATCAATTCAATTAAATTTCAACAATTTTAACAATATAGTATCACCCATAACAACCATAATGCAATTCAATCCCAAATTAAAGGGGAAAAAATTTACAAAGTTTATTTATTTATCAATAAGTTTATTTATGTATTTATTAATAAGTTTTTTTTACCTTATTTGATTTATTAATAAGTTTACAAAGTTTATAATTTTATGAGTTGACAAATTTTATTTTTAATAAGTTTATTTATTTATTTATTTACTAATAAGTTTTTTTACCTTATTTTATTTATTTATTTATTAATAAGTTTATTTATTTATTTGTTTTATCATATTCAAGTAAACCGAATAATACATATAAGTTTTTTTTTTATTTTTTAATATCTTATTTGATTTGCAAATCGCAGAGTATACATACAACAAATTAAAAAATAATAATAATAAAAATAAATAGGCAAAGACAGATGAGATCGAGTCGAGAGGGAGGGGGAGATGAGATCGAGTCGAGATCTCCAACCAGACAGACAGATCGAGTTCGTGAGATCGAGTGTTGTGAGAGGCAGACAGAGGGAGCGAAAGGGAGAGAGAGAGGGACGAACCTGAAAGACGATCGTGGAGCTCCTGTTCGCGAACCTGATCGACGATCGGCGAGGTGCTGTCCGAGACGACGACGAACTCCTTCTCCTCCTCCTTCGCGGCTGCTGTTCGACCTAGGTAAGAGAGAGTTTGGTTGTTTATTATTTTTCTTGTGTTTGGTTCGACCTATCTGCTGTTCGACCTACGAGGAACTCTCTTTTTTGTGTTTTTTTTCATATTTTACAATTTGACCCCTTCTTAAAGTTTTTAAATTATTTTTTTGCCCCGCCATATCCATACCGTATCCTGACCGTATCCTTACCGTATCCTCGCGTATCCTAGCCGTATCCGAAATTCAAAAATTAAAAAAAAAAATTGGATACTTCATTTCCCGTATCTGATACGTATCCCGCCGTATCAGGCGCGTATCCGTATCCGATACGTATCCGATACGCGTACGGTGGCTATTTCGGAGTATCCGTACTTCATAGTGTGGGATTTTTCTGGGGAGTTTTCAAGCCATTTGCAACGTCAAAGGTTCGGAAGAAGCTGATCAAAAGAGGGGCCCAGTTTCATCCAACTGAGGTGTGTCCCTATTGTAAGGCAAAGCTTTGGAACATGCTGCAAGCGAAAATGATACCACAGAGTGCTAGCTGCAGGTTAGGTGCTTACGAAGATTGCATTGAGTATTACGTTTGCCTTAATGGGCGTGTGCTCGGGATTTGTACTCTTTTGCCCTTGTCTGATTCAGAAGAGGTATCTGAGGAGTAATACTTGGAACTGAATCCAGGTACATCTAACACAAAGATTTTCTTTCATTTCTTGTTCTTATTCTCTTATTTATTTATTTTATGTGTTTTTTAACTGTCAATAAGGTTAATAGACTAGACTTGATAACATTTTGAAAATGAGAGATGTACTGCTGAAGGTTGCAAATGACTTCTATTGATTGAAGGATTTATCTAGTAGCTATAAACAAAATCTTTCATAAATGAACATGCATTTTAAAGGTTCCTTTTTGTTTGTATCATACAACCCCCTCTCCATGAGAGTGGATCTTCCTGTTTGCTGTCGTGGGTTACTACTGAAGTGGCTCTGCTTTATCTTTTTAATTGGTAAGTTACATTGTTCTCTTATTCAGTGTAAGTATTCCGAATACGAGGTCCCGTTGCTGTTTTACCTACCCAACCAACCTCTTCCTTTTTCCCCCCTCAAAAAAGTGATGTCTGACTGTTAAATTTGGCCTATGAGATTTTTCAGCTAGTCTTATTGTAAATGAGCCAAGCTCAGTGTACTGACCTGTCACCTGTCAAAATATCAGGGAGTGTTATTGTAAACGAGCCGAGCTGAGAGTACTGGACCTGTCACCTGTCAAAATATCATTGACTTGAAGCTTGGCTTAACACCACCTTTACATGTTTGAACAAAACGATGAGTTGTAAAAGCCTGCGCACTGTTTGGCAAGTACTTTTATGCTATCCACATTAACAGCTGTAGTTAATATCTGAACTTGGTGGCCTAGTCGTCATTTTCATTACTTCCAAGTCAAGTGGTTTAAAGTAAAAAAATTGAAGTCAGAAGCATTAATTTGATGAGTTCAGTTCATTAATCAAATGTTGTTTGTGTGCTACACATTGTGGATGGTATCTGGGATGGCCGGAACAAGATGATCTGGGAATATGGTAATGCTCAACTGGCAAGGGATCATCAGAGGCAGAGAAGGAGAGAGCCAAGGGCAACCCTTTTCTGAGGGAAGGATGAACAGTTGTGTCCCATGCATGGGGAGAATACCCTTGTATAGGGAAATTGCTGTTGAGGTCAACTTAGGGGCAACATGTGGCCTAATCCCCTTGGTGCGACAACTTGGGATCTCTTGCCCTAAGATTTATATCCTGTGATCTCCTGACATGGGGACCTCTTTTCTCCCGACAAAGTGTGAAGATTTCTTACCTCAATGTGTCGGAGATATTAGATGTCTTGGTTAACACCTCTCTCTAAGGTTGGTAAGGGGGGTACCACCCTGAGGGGGTGAGTCAAGCAACCTTGATGATCCATTGACTAAAAACCAAGTCACAATCTTCCCATCACCCCCTCTCTCTAAGGTTGATAAAGACTCAAGCAACCTTGATGATCCATTGACTCTATCCTCCAAGTCACAATCTTCCCATGACCTCATGCAGACATCCTAGGCCATGCTTCCAACTGGTCACTTATTCTGAGTGTTACGAAAATGAAGGATCTTTGGCGACAGATCACTATAGCAAACCACAAAATGCAATTGATCTCACTTGTTAACAATCTTGGAGAAGTCGTAGCAATAACAATTGGAGATTGGCTTTTGACAATTACTTGCATGGGATTTGTCCAGCCTTAGGCGTTTTGGACATTTAGAAAGAGATGTAGATACATTTAGAGAGATGTCATTGAACCACGTGCAACGTCATGAGGCTGACAGTTAACACGTGGTGCCACAACACTCGAATATGCTGATGGGGGAGTGGACGATGTCCATGCAAGAGAAGTGAATCTGTACCTGCACCCATCATCTAGGCCTGTGTATAATTACCTATAATCTCTCGAAGTTTTGTTGTTCCTTTATTTCATAATAATACAAAATTTCAAATTTACCACCAAGTCTCAAGCTTCACCAAGCTGAACGCTCTCTTGCTCAAGATCATTTCAACTGTTAAAGAAGCTCAAATCTTCAGCTCATTATAGGCTTGAATATTTCCACAAACTATAGACGAGCTTTTTGTGAATAGAGCTTGAGCTACTTTGTATGCTACTTGACTCATTTTGCTTCTAAGATTCAGCGTAGGGGATAAATATTACCTTGATATTGTTATTTTTATTTTTTTTCCAAAAATTGGTTAGTTAGCTTTGCCTGTCTTTCCTCAATTTTATTTTGAGCAACGGTCAGGACCTCCCTATGCTGGTCTTGCCATGCTTCTCATTTTGTGGTGTTAAACACTGTTTCCTATATCTTCAACTGCTTTTTGTCGAGATTGAACTGCCTGACAAAATACATGTTCTTCTTTTATTGGACAGGCTTTCAGATCACTGCAAATATGAATTTGTTATCTGGTGCTGAATCTTTTATAGACAAGGGTAAGCTGGACATGTAACAGGCTGTGTTTATTCCACTTCTTTTCAGTGGACCCAAAAACATCTGTCGCATATGGAATCAAGACTTCTACAATTGTGTTGCTTCCCAATCTTCAGCTTGGGCTAACCATCTTCCTTCGCCTAGAGAATCATCATTAGTGTAATTCTGTGTTGTACATTTTTATGGCATTGTATACATTTTTTGACTCGAATGTCTGATTAGGATCTGAATACATTTGCCGATACATCTTGTTTGTGACAAATCATTGTTCTTTACAAACTTCGCTCCATTTATGCTGTGTTTGGTTGGAGAATTTGATGAGAGATTTAGAAATAAAAAGAGAAAAAGTGTGTGAAATTAGGTAAAATATAAGTATATTTTATTCTTATTTCACCTATCATTTCTCTTTCTCTTTTCAAATCCTTCAATCAAACACAGTGTCAAGATGTCTGATACATAGACTTCTTGTTTGGGAGAATGCACAATTAGTTCCTGTGTGCATTGTCTCAATTTTTGAAATGTTCTTTCCTGTGGAATTGTTTTATAATAATGAAAGATAAAAAAGATCAAAGATATCACATACAAATTTATTTTCTTAAAAAATAATTTAGATAAATTACAAATACACTCTTAAAGTTTGCTTAAAATACGAATTGTTCCTTATAGTTTAAAAAATTACAAATATTTCTTTGTTAGAATTTTTTATTTAACAGAATTAATTGAAAAAGTAAAATTTATAACTGTTTACTTATACAATAATAAAATAATTTGAATTATGAATTAAAATAAGGGAAATTTATTGGAAAGTCCTTTTTGGCTGAAAGATATTCCATTTGGTCCTGCTGATTTTTTGTTTGTTTGGCAAGTCCATATTAAGTGGGATTCCTTACCCAGAAGTCCTTTTTTGAATGTTCTTGGTGTGGGTTGGCCGTATATACCCTCGCTGTTTGTATGAGATGTTATGTTAGGAAGGGGTGTGCGAGATTCACGTTCCAAAAAAAGGTAATAGTACCCTTTTCTGCGACGTGGATTGTGACGTGAATTTGATAGATCTGGTTCTCAATATTGAAAGGAAGAAAAACATGTTCTGGTTTGTCACAGTAATTCACAGGTGCTAGGTTGAATTCATTAGAAAAATCATTCTACAGCTTTACTCTTTTCCAAAAGAACATGTCGATCCCCTCTTCCTCTGGCACCTGGGACGAAATCATGCCGATCGAAGACACAAACCACACTTTTTCCTCCAACAATCCGACCCAGATCGCGATATCCCGTAACGTTAACAACCGCATCGAACCCACATCAAAAGACGACGACGACGACAACAACAGAAGCAGTATGGCTGAGATGCTTTATAAATTGATTATCGCAAATCTGAATTCCCTTGACAAGATTTCGATGAAGATCAGAAAATACGAAGATCGAATCAAAGATATGTTCGAGGAGTTCAACAAGCTCGAACAAGAGGGTGGAACTGAACACCAGTTTGGGGAATTGAAGAGGAATATCATTAAATTGAAGCAGCTGATCTCTGCGAATCACGAGGATGATCGTGAAGAGTCCGATCCTCATCGCCGTCAATCGTCAAACAAAGGTAACGCCGACAATACGTTAAAAAATCAGGCTTTAAAGCGAACCTTACCATATCCGATCGCCTGTTCCGGGTTCACGAAGCCGAAGCACACTTGTTGGGTTCGATTCTCGTTCCACAGTTCGGGTTCCACGTTCCACAGTTCTGGTTGGTCCTGCTGATCACCGACGTTATAGCTTTTCAAATTCTTCACACTAATCACCGACGTGGCACACCAACACTAATCACAGTGTAATCTCCCGTTTACACACATCAACTAAAACAGCTACTAATACCTTTTTAATTGTGACGTGAGACACAATCACACCCAACTCCCACAAAACACGCGCGCCCCAAAATCATCCCCTAATTCCACTCTTAATGGCAAATTGGTAAACAAACCCTCAACAGGACTAAATGGTTTTTAAAAAAACAATTAGGATCATATGATCCATAAGATTGAAATATGGGATTTACTGGTCAATTCCCCTTAAAATAAAATTTTAACATTGTTAAAAATTATTAATTAACTTGATTTATTAATAAAAATAACCTATTTGTTATGAAATTAAAAATCTTAAAAAGCATAATATAATTTCTAAAATTACAGAGGATAATTTATAATTTAAGTAAATCTTAAAAAGTGTGTCATTTACCTAAATAATTTTCATAAAAAATAATTTTCTTTATTTTCTTTGATGTATTAAAAGTGATATTAATGGCAGCAGTAACAGCAAAAAGGTGGAGGTGGTGGTTTTGGTGGTAGTGATTGAGGAGTAATGGTGGTGGTGGCAGCAGCTCGAGAGTGGTAAATTTGTAATGGTTCTATCTAAATAAAATTATTTTCCGTAATCATATTTCATTTTTCATTTACGACCCGATAATATTTTCCCGTCATACGTACTTCTAAGTGTGGAAATGAAGACTGTTATCCTCTCTTCCCAGACGCTCGGACACCCAGTCTCAACCGAAGCAACAGGCTGCTGTACAAAATATTTACATACAAAATTCAGTACAAAACTAGGTGCCTTAGCTCGTGGCTATGTAAAACCCGTAGTGAGACAAAATCCATTATACAACACTCTATTCACCGGGTCTGCGAAAATGCTTCTCGGTTTTCTGTGGCAGAATTATCTGAATCAGGTTCCAATTTCCTAAACACCAACTTCTGCTGGGGAAGCTGGCCATTGGAAAATGCTGAAACTTCTGTGTCTATTAACACGGCGTCCTCATCCTTGTACTCTCCTCTTAGGATGCCCTTTGCGAGTTCAGTTTCAACATACTGTTGGATAACCCGCTTCACCGGCCTAGCACCATAGTTGGGGTCGTACCCAAGATTTCCGAGGAGTTGAACAGCAGAGTCAGTTACTTGGATTTTCATCTTCCGATCAGCTATCCTCTGTTGCACTCGTTCCAACTGGCATACACAAACCAAGTCCAATGTCAGATTAAAGGAAGAACATATAAAGAACTTCAAGACTAATTTTGCTTCAAAACCACTTCAGGATGAGAACTAGGGTAAAGCAGGCATTTCTAGAAGGTTGTGAAACATATTGTCAGTCTTGATATAATATATACATATATATTTTCACTCTATGCGGTAAAACATCTATGCAATATATTGGACGGGGTTAGTCTACCCAAAATTCTATGCAAACTAAAATCTAAAAGAAAGTGTGTTCATTCATCAGGAGCCTCTAAATGCATCCCAAAAATGTTGTTGGACAATGGACACCCCCACTTTTCATATTTTTTTTCAAAATTCTTGTACCCCCTAAATCAAATTACCAAAAAAGACAACCTAGAAGCAGAGGGGGTGGCAGAGGTGCTACCAGCAGGTTGGGTGGGTGGTGAAGTAGGAATTAATTTGGGTGTTACAAAAAATCAACAAAATTTAAATTTGAGAATGAAATACCCAAATAACATTTTTGGGGCGAATTTAGAGGCTCCCTCATTCACTCAACCATCCAATACAGGAAAATACCCATACAACCCTTGGTTGAATTGACACCCGCAGATCTCAAGTTGACTGATCCCAGCTGCAGCCCTAAAATTCTTTCATCACTGACTACACTGGGGAGGGATACCATTTGGAACGAAATTATATTGTGTACCACATCATTGTAGGCCCTAAAGTATAATGGAAATAATCCTAGCATTGTACATTTCCACTTGAAAAGCTAGAGATAACTACGAAATTAGTATGGTAGACAATTGTAGCAATCAAGTCATCAATGTGGAGAAACCTACCTGTAACCTGACGATAGTGTTTATCTGCTCACGATCCAGAGGCTGGAAAACTATGTACTCGTCAACTCGGTTCATGAACTCGGGACGGAAAATCGATCTAGCCACATCCATTACCCTCTTCTTGATGGTCTCATAGTCCTTTGGCACGGTGTCATCATTTGTGTTAAGTATGTATTGAGAGCCCACGTTGGAAGTCATAATGATGACAGTGTTGGTGAAACTAACAGTACGACCTTGTGAGTCAGTAACTCTTCCGTCATCCAGAATTTGAAGCAACACATTAAACACATCGGAATGAGCTTTTTCTATCTCGTCAAATAAGATAACCGAATATGGCCTCCGGCGAACTGTCTCCGTCAATTGTCCACCTTCCTCGTACCCTACATAACCAGGTGGGGCACCTATCAATCTTGAAACAGCATGTTTTTCCATGTACTCACTCATATCGATTCGTACAAGAGCTTCTTCGGTGTTGAACAAGTGGGCAGCTAGTGCCTTTGCTAGTTCTGTCTTCCCAACACCTGTAGGACCCATGAACATAAAACTAGCAATAGGACGGTGAGGATCGGAAAGGCCTGCTCGAGATCGCTGGATAGCCTCGGCAACGGACCTCACAGCAGGATCTTGACCCACGACACGTTTATGCAGCTCTTCCTCCAAATGTAACAGCTTTTCCCTCTCCGATTGTCGTAGCTTCGAAACAGGAATGCCCGTCCATTTACTGACAATTTCAGCAATATCATTCTCAGTGACTTCTTCCCTGAGCATGGACTTCCCAGATTTAATATACTCATCCAATTCCTTTTCTGCAGCTTTGAGTTGACGCTGCAAAGAGTTCAAGCTCCCATATTTGAGTTCAGCAGCACGATTAAGATCATATTCCCGCTCAGCCTGTTGTATCTCAAGATTTACCCTGTCAATCTGAACAAATACACACATCAGTTAATTTCTGGACAGTGCTTCCTAGAGTTTTCTTGCTTCAGTTTTGAACTTTAATGATTTTTTCCAAGTTCCACTGGTCTGGCTATCATCAGGCAATGTCCAGCAGATTTAACTCAGAACTCAGCATAGTTATTTCAAATTAAATTGCAATCCCAAAATAAGAATCCATTTGGATCATGTGATTTGATGAGATATGATAAGAAATGAAGAGAAAGGGAACTCTTTTCTCGGGTTCGGGTTATAAGTTAGGTGAGAAATAATGAGAAATGGAGAGAAAGAGAACTCTCTTATTTTATAGGTTTCATTTCTCACCAAAAGTAGTGAGATTTGGTGAGAAACAAACTGATTGGTTGTGTATTTTTTATAATACTGAGATTGGCTATTAAAATACAAAGGGAAAAAAATTTCTCACCCATATCCCTATATCACATTGCTTTCTTACGTTCTCTCACTCCACAATCCAATTGGAGTGTAAGAGGGCATGTTGCAATGGTCATCACACTCTTTGAACTCAATCTATATACTGAAGATGAAAACTGATAGTGACAAGAAAAGAACGGCATACCTCTTCTTTGATTGACTGTATGCCTGTCATGACAGCTTTTTCATGTTCCCACTGCTCATTTAGCTGTGCTTGCTTCTCTTTTAAGACAGCAAGCTCTGCCTCGATGCGATGCAACCTATCTTTTGAAGCTTTGTCTGTATCGTTCATAAGAGAAAGCCTCTCCATCTCCAGCTTCAACACTGCACGATTTATCTCATCAAGGGCAATAGGTTTTGAAGTGATTTCCATTTTCAGTTTAGCAGCTGCTTCATCAACTAGGTCAATAGCTGCAGTTGGAATGGATGTGAGTGTTAACGCTTAATATGCTGTAAAAATACACATATTAGCATAATCTTAATAGTTTTTCCTCAGAAGAATAAAAACATAGCATCAGTGTATTATGTCTTCACTGGCCCAGCATGCATAAATGCAAGTCACATCAAGAAATTTTCAGCTAAAAGAAATCCCTATATTACTATGTATTAGGCAGTTAGTATGTTGTGTATTACCTTTGTCAGGTAAAAAACGTCCACTGATATAACGATCTGAGAGGATTGCTGCTGCAACAAGAGCACTGTCAGAAATACGAACGCCGTGATGTAGCTCATATCTTTCGCGCAGTCCACGAAGTATAGAGATCGTATCTTCCACTGAAGGTTGATCAACATAAACTTGCTGGAAACGGCGTTCCAAGGCTGGATCCTTTTCAATATATTTACGATATTCATCCAATGTTGTTGCACCAATACATCTCAACTCTCCACGACCAAGCATGGGCTTCAATAGATTGCTAGCATCCATTGCACCGTTAGTTGCACCTGAACAAAACTCGAGGGTATTTTACTTTTATCTAACGAATAATAGAAGAAACCTCATCCCAAAATATTGGACATCAACCATGTCCAGACACCAATTTTTACATACAATATAGAAAATAAAATACTAGATTTTCATTTGATTTGAAACAGGGGTAGTTGTTTATACAGAAATTGTAAGAACAGCTCCAAGAACACAGACACGGATAAGTTATCGCAGATACAACAGAACAATTACCATCAATGCCCCCCCAACTTTCAGAAAGAAACAGGCTACCAAGCAAGTACCTGCCCCAACAACTGTGTGAATTTCATCAATGAAAAGAATAATTAGCCCATCTGAATCTTTTACTTCCTTCAGCACAGCCTTCAGCCGATCTTCAAATTCCCCACGATATTTTGCCCCAGCAATGAGTGCACCCATGTCGAGGGATATCAACTGGAAACAAAAAGTGGATTATCTCAATATCTAGATTATCGGATAGGTTATTACAGCCATATCATGATAACACTCCCCCCCCCCCCCCCCCCCCCAAAAAAAAAAAAAAAGACCAAATGAGAAGAGTAAAAGGAAAAGATAAAACCATATATTCTCCAGAGAACTTGACGGTAGAATTCTAGATTAGCTACTCACCCTTCGGTTCATTAAAGCTTCAGGCACATCCCCTTGCACAATTCTTTGGGCAAGCCTGTCAAAGAGGTATGGTGAGATAAATAGCCATGTGAAAGAAGGATACCACCAACCTAAGCAGAAATCAGCCTCACAAGCCTCTAAAAAAGCTACCCCCCCTCCCCTCCCTTCCCACCAAAAAAAAATGAAAAAAAAAAAAGAACCCAACAACAATAACATGACCCTGCAGTAAGTTATAAAACTAGATTTTTTAAAGGGGGGAAAAAAACTTCTATTTATTTAAATTTTAAACAAGATCTGTTGATGCTGTACTCATAAATGGAATAACACAGTCCAGCCTGCAGGTTAAGAACCCACTGCTCAGACTCAGGTCATATTCGAATTCCTGTACTCACTCATTCCCATATTAAAAAATTGGTAGCTGTGCAGCAAGCAGACTGAGCTTAGGCTAACAAAAACTTCATCAAACTAAGCCAGGAACTGGAAGTTAAAAGTCATAAATGCAGAAGAACACCAGAACATTGTCTCATATACAACAATATTTCTGTGCCACTAAAGCAGAACTTTACCCTTCAGAAATTGCAGTTTTCCCAACACCTGGCTCACCAATTAGCACAGGATTGTTCTTGGTTCTCCGCGAGAGAATCTGGATACATCTGCGTATTTCGTCATCTCTTCCTATAACAGGATCAAGCTTTCCTTCTCTTGCCATAGCAGTCAAATCCTTTCCATATTTCTCCAGTGCTTCATACTTCCCTTCAGGATCTGTACCAAAATTATAAATTGAAAATCCCTTAATACACAATATAATAAACAGTTACCAAAAGAATGTCCTATTAGTTCTACGAAGAAAATCAAATGAATTAGTGCACCAATGTGATATTAATAACATAAACTTGCTAGAGAACCAAGTGAAGTGTCCTGTCATTTCATAAAACATCTTAATAAGAGCATCAAATCTTAGACATGAAAAGAAGATTGACAACAATCAAACTAAGGAAAACATAATCCTTCTCTAAGTACAAGAAACCAGTGAAGATGCAAAGGTGCATCAAAGCAAAGTTCAAAATAGAAGGTCCAAATTATTAAAACATGGAATCATTTACAAAGGAACCGGAGCGTAGATACAAGGGTTACATGCATGCTAAATGCTCAAAAAGGGGTTCAACATTCTAGCCCAACTTCAAAGGTTACAATGTTCAACCAGAAGAAAACCTAGAGTTACCCACTAACTATAGGAAATAACCTGCAGCCACAATTCTGGGCCACCAAAACGTAATAGAGATGCGTAGCAGCAAGAAAAATATATGCGTGATGCTAAAGGGAATCGTCCTTGTGCAAAGCAGTCAACTGATAGTGCACCACAATTTTGGAACAGCCAAATTAAAACAAATGGTCCATTAAATGGAAAGGAACTAAACATGAAAATAACACAAGTTTGTCGATATACAAAAGCCATCTTATAACACAACATCCGGTTAACACAAAATTAGATTATCAACAATAGCTAAGAAAGAACATTGTTTTCACCTTGGTCAATGACTGTTTGACGTCCCCTTATGGCCTCTATGGCATTTTTCAAGGTGTTAAGGGAAATTTGGAAATCTTTAAACAATTGCTTTCCAAATCGATTGTCTTGCGTAAAAGCAAGCACCAAATGCTCAACAGACACAAATGAATCACCGTACTCTTTTTTGTAGTCCCTGGCTAGTTGTATCAGGGCTTCCAAATTCCGTCCTAACATTGAACCAGCTGACTCACCGAGAACCTGGTGTGATTGAATACATAAAATAATAAGGAATTAACATAGATCGGTTGGACAGACCACGATATTTACTGATAAATAAAATGTTAGTCAAATTCATTAAATCTAATAGAATGTGCAACCAATCCAGATGATTTTTATTGTATTAACAGATAAATTAGATTTGAGGTCCAATTAACTGACCCACTAGACAGTGTAATTTATACCAGATGATTGTAAGAATGGATGCAAATTCCATAATATGCACATTGCAGCCCCCCGGGTACTTAGGTATTGCATGCAAATATCACAAGAAGAAAAATGTCTTGAGGGAAATACATAGAATTTAGGTATTACCTTGGGTTGGCGTTGGATGAACTTGTCAGTGGCTTCTAAAAGACGGGTATTGTCAACCCCAACCTTGGAGAAAATACGGCGAGCAAGACCATTCTTCTGCTCCAGAAGGGCCTTCATTAAATGTTCTGTCTCGACTATTTGATGCTTGTTATCTTTTGCCACTTCTGGTGAAGAAACAATACTTTGCCAAGCCATATCAGTGAACTCTTGTTGAGTGATCTGTCAACACATCCAACCCAAGTTTAATAAACCTAAAATATCAGTCAAAATTCCAAATTATGCACAACTTCCCTTTATTTATATCCATGAAAGAATGGAGCTAAACTGACTAACATCATCCTTTCAAACTCACTGATTGTTTCCCAAACACATCTTGAGGCTGCATCTTCAAAATGAACTGGGTTATTGATTGGCTAACTCAAACACAACGTGGAATTAGAAAGAACAATTTCAATAGTATTTTTCAAATTGGGTGGAAACTGATGCACAAAATTTTTAAAATTCGGTCAAAATTCACTATGATCGCTGAAGAAGTAGAAAATTTTAGATTGTTGAAAGGCAGCTGGAGAATCAGCGACTCATATGGCAATTGGCAATTCTCACAAGAAGCCATTCATACCTAATCCTCTCGAAGTTATAAAAATAATAAATTAAAAAAAAAAAAACAAAACAAAACAAAAAACAGTTATATATATATATAGGGGGGGGGTCATGATTGATTTACCCTTCCAGCGCTTGAAGCATGGCATCGAACAAGAAACGAGCTCGAAGTGGTACCGAACAGCTGGAGTGTTGTAGTGAGAGACACATCGGTCTTGTTAAATCTCAAGGAACTTAGGGTTTTGAGAGGTACGGATTTGGCAAAAGAAGAGCTGAGGGACAGCGGTGGCTGAGATAGCAAGGCGGCTCTGTTGTTGGAGGGCGGAGGAAGACGGAGGTTCGTCGTCGTAGCCATTTTGAACGGGAAAAATTAGAGGAAAGTTTTGAGTGGGAATTTGATGAAGTTAGTCGTGAATGTTGTGTAGTTGTTACAGGGCGGGGGTAAATTTGGCCCACGGCGGGTTTTGTTGGATTTCGTTAAAATTTGGATTGGTTTGGATCGGATTAGGGGTAAAAAACAACACTGCTACAGACCCCCACTGGGGGTCGACCCCCAGTGAGGTGGCGGCAGTCCATTGGCCGAAACTCAGCAAAAAAAAAAAAAAAAATAGTTTTTCTCACCCAATCCGGGGGCGACACCTCACTGGGGGTCGACCCCCAGTGGGGGTCCGAAGCAAAATTCGGGTAAAAAAAAAGGGGACTTACCAGCGGGTCCCATACAAATAAATTAATACCCAGCAAGTCCTCCTCTATTTCAGTTTCCAATTTTACCCCTAAATGTCATAAAGCACACGTGAAGCAAAGAACAAATCACAAGGTCTCCCATGTGCGCGTGAAACACACGCTTCTTCTCACAAGCTCCTCCACCGTTTCGATCTATATGCCCTGTTTCATTCATCTTCAACAAACAAACTTATCACTGGTTTAAATAATGACAAATTTCAGTGATAAATTCACAAAAATAAACTTATCACTGGTTTAAACAATGACAAATTTCAGTGATAAATTCACAAAAACAAACTTATTATTGGTTTAAACAGTGATAAATTCACAAAAATAAATTTATCACTGGTTCAAACAATGACAAATTTCAGTGATAAATTCACAAAAACAAACTTATTATTGGTTTAAATAGTGATAAATTCACAAAAACAAACTTATCACTGGTTTAAATAAATTTATCACTGACTTAAACAATTTAATCACTGGTTTAAACAAATTAATCATTGGTTTATCACTGAAAAACATTTTTTTTTTTTTTTTAAACATAGAAAATGAGGAACAAAGCATAACTACCAAGTTAAACAACATTACAAACATTAAACACTTTGATGATCAAATTAAAGGCCAAAACGGTTTCAAAACACCCAAAACATAGAGATTCATTAGCGCCATAAAACACCGAATCAGATATTTTACACAGATATATAACACAAACACACACGCACATATATATATATGTGAATCTATAGAGATAGATCGATTTAGAGAGAGAGAGAGAGAGAGAGATGAAAGGAAAGGGAAAAGGAAATGGATTAGGAAATGGTTCGCTTCCTAGGGCAATCGGCGACCTTGAAGGTCTTGTCAGCGAGCTTCTGGAAATCATCTATGTGTAGTTCAGCGATGGTGGACTACAGCGGTTGTAGATCTAGACTTCGTAGTGAACATTCTCCTTGAATGTGCCGGCGATGGTGGCGGATCTTCTTCTTCGATCAGACCACTCATGGTGTGGTTGAGAGAGATGTGCAGAGAGAGCGTTTTTTTTCATCTCCAGATCTGAATCTGAGAATGAAAACTTCAGGGCAAAAACGGGATAAATAAAAATGTTTAGGACTTATAGGTAAAAAAGTCTCTACTCAGGACCTGTTGGGTAATAACTCTTAAAAATGGGACTGGCCCGTAAAAAACCCAAAAAAAATTAGGCACGGCCCGATGGATATTCGGGTTTTTGGCGGGCTAATGGAACGGGTTTCAAGCTTGTACGGGCATAATCATTTTTTTTAATATTTTTTTATTCAAATTTTATTATTTTTCACAAAAAATACTAGGTCTTGGGGCGAGTCGGGTTTCGGAGTAGGCCTTAAGCAGGCCGATAGATTGGGTCATGGATTGGATCGAACTTCAAAATAATAGCTCAGACCCAAGCCTAAGGGCTCGGAATGGATTGGCTCAGGTTCGGACCTAAACGGGCCGAGCCCATCCCGGGCCGCATTACGCTCCTGAGTGTTCAAGCACGCAAGCTGGTGGTGGTGTGAGCGTAGTGCACTGTATTTATACACGTCGTGTGGTTTTGGATACGATGATGGTGGTCGTATCATATACATGGTGTAGTGTTGCAAGATATTGAGAGTGTTTGGTGTGGATTATAGGGATAATTATAAATTATTTTAATTTAGAAATTTATGTCAAACTGTTTGATATAGTTTTTACTTACAGTTTTTTATGTAGAAATATCTTAAATGAGCTGAGAAAAGTTGATTATTTAGAAGCTGAGGAAAGTATGCTTTTGATTTCTGCTTTCTGATTATCAATTTTTAGTTTATAATAAACTGCACCACATGGTATCATCATTCGATACAAATTGAATATTGGCTTGTTTTGAGAATTAGGAAAAAAGTTAGTTCATTAGTTTTTTTGGTTTGTAAAAAAAATAATGTGATTTGAATAAGTCAATAAATTAATAAATTAACTTTTTTATAGTTGACAAAATGGGCCATTATTAGGGTGCTTGGTGCAAATTAGATAAATTGTGATTTTGTGGCACACTGTTTAGTATAATTTATGTTTATAGTTAGTTCATTAGTTGAAAATAGTTTAAATAAGTTTAAAAAATTGATTATTTAGAAATTGAAAAATAAATGTTTCT
This sequence comes from Camellia granthamiana, assembly GCA_036172215.1. Lineage (NCBI taxonomy): Eukaryota > Viridiplantae > Streptophyta > Magnoliopsida > Ericales > Theaceae > Camellia > Camellia granthamiana. Next base: position 11,628,014 of record CM069906.1, read on the forward strand.
AATTTTTACTTTCTAATCATTAATTTTTAACTTATAATAAATTACACCATAAATATGACGTGGTGTCTTCCTCTTTTTCTTATCGGTGAAATGATTTTTTTCTTATGTTGTATTTAGATGATAGGTTTGGCGTAGTGTTTTGAAAAAGAAAACAAAAAAACAAAAAAAAGTAAGTAAAATGTAAATAAATTATACTAATTATATTTTACCCAATTTTTTCTTTTCCCTTTTCGAATCCTTATTTAAATCCATGATCCAAACATGGTCTTAATTTCCATCTAAATTCAATCTTCGAAATTCTTAGGTTGTGTTTAGAGTATGGATTTGGATAGCGATTTGATTACACTTCCAACTTTTTATTCAAATCCATATTTCAAACACGACTTTATTTTCTAGCTAAATTTAATCTTTTGAGATTCTTAGACTGTGTTTGGAACATAAATTTGAATAGAGATTTGATTACTCTTTTTAAATTTCTACTCAAATCCATACTTCACGATCTCAGTTTTTAGCTAAGTTCAATATTGTAGATTCTTAGGTTGTGTTTGAAGTATAAATTTGAGTAAAAAAAAACTATAAAAGTGTAGTAAAGCCAAATTAAGGTTTGTAATTAGAGATGTCTACTATAGTATTTTTCTTAAAATAATTTGAAATCAACACTATTCAACCTTTGTTTAGGATGTGAGTTAACTTTTTAATTTTTTGGCTATTTTCGACTGTGGGTAAAAAGTTTCGTTTGGAATGAGTTTTTTTTATTTTTTTGACTTTTGTAAAAGAAAAAATGAAATTGATTATGGTTTAGATGTAATATTTTGTCTTATTGACTTTTTAGTTTTTTTAATTTTTTTTTTCTAACTAAAATAGCCACAAAAAAAACCATGCCAAACATAGCCTCATTCTACATGGGTTAAAAAAATAAAAAATAAAAGGGCAAATTACACAAATAGTCCCTATAGTTTGGGGTTTGTGTCACTTTGGTCCCTGACATTTCAATTATGACACATTTGACCCTGAATTTTAAATCTTGTTCCAAATAAGGACAATTGAATATATAATTAGATTTTTCAAGGGTAAAATTGTCAATTTGATAAAATATAAACTAATTTGACAAAAATAAATGTCAAACAAATATTTTTGAATTTTTAAAAATTATTTCTACTTACTAAAAATAAAATTATGTAAAATTGATAAATCTTTTAGACATTTATTTATTTTTTTTACCAAATTAATTTTTATTATGTGTTTGGATGATGATCATGTAAAATTAATTTTAAAAAATAGATTATGTAATTTTTATTAATTTTACATAATTTTATCATTAGTGAATAAAAATAATTTTTTAAAAATTTAAAATATTTTTTTGATATTTATTTTTGTCAAATTAGTTTATATTTTATTAAATTGACGATTTTACCCTTGAAAAATCTAATGATATTTTCAATTGTCCTTATTTGGAACAAAACTCAAAATTCAAGGTCAAATGTGTCACAATTGAAAAGTCAGGGACCAAAGTGCCACAAATCCCAAACTATAGGGACTATTAGTGTAATTAACCCAAAATAAAAAATCAAATGTTATTAGTAATCGTTTTGACATATTTTACGTTAGATTAATCTGGTAGTTGTCGTGGAGGATCCTGCTGCATTGCTTAAAAGGAGATCTACTATGCAAACCTCCAAGTTAAGTTGTCAATTTTGATGTCTTGCATTCATACTTTCTTAACTTGAAAAATTAACTTCGTTTATGCTGTTTTAATCATGAATTTATCAGAAAAGAAAAGAAAAACCATGGTTCCTTATTTGGATATCATGAAAAATAATATATATATTGAAAATACACAAGAAATTTTATCATTTCTTTTCTCTATTTCCTCGATTTCTTTTCATTTCATTAGAAGTGCTTAAATTTACATATTTTTAGAAGTTGGGAAAACATGGATTTTCCTTTTCTTTTACTTACCAACTCCAAGATCCAAACAAAATATAACCCAATTCATCAAAATAGATGTTTTTAGACAGTTCAGATTGACCTAGAAATATGCCATAGCAAGCATGTTAAACTCAATTTGGTTAACATCATTACATTGAGTTGATGGAATGTTCAACAAGGCGTAAGCCAACTCTGCATATGGCATATGCCCTTTTAGGAAACCATTATTGGTTTCAATAATATACAAAAGAACCAAAGCAAACCCATGTCAACAACCCCAATATACTGGACATGGAATTCGTGAGCTTTCAAGAAACCACTCAAGGTTTGAGACTCAAGTCTGTCAAATTAAAATGCCAAGATGTGAACATTAAGACTATATTCGGATGATGATGAATTTATCAAGACACCAAAGGGTTTTATCACCAACTACAGCATTAAATGAGCTGAAAGATTGTCTCAGTGGTTTCAGAGGCGTCAAACTCTGCTCATGGTGGCTGCGTTCAAGCCTGGTCAAGATATCATCACAATACCGCAACAAACTAGGATACATTCATAAATAACACCGCAACATTTGATAAAATTACAAGTTAATATAAAATTAGTTTAAAGTAAATGAACAACTAGAAACATTAACAAGATAACCCAGTTCGCTAGTAAAAACACAAAACAATTATCTCAATACTCCACCGCAGAAAATAGTCATCTGATATCATTGTGGGTCACTAAATATATTGCCTAAAATAAAAATTGTTACAGTGGATTATGCAACTATAAATCATATTATTTAGAATAGATCACAAGTTTTCAGCTGAAAAATCTCAAAAGTTTTAAATGCAGATGTAAGGAAGTGTAGTGAACTACACAACAAACAAAACACACCAAACTGATGTGAAAGCTATAGCTATATAAACACATGAACCTGCTTCAAAACATGGTTTATGATAAATGTGCATCTCACCAACTGCCCCTCATTGATCGGCAATTCAGTGATTTGAATATCAATGCCAACTCCGAACTCTTTGTCTGCAGGGTATAAAGAACAGAAGATCAATTTTGCCAATAATGATACTAGCAATCAGTGGAATAGAAACGTACATACCAACATGAAAATGATGCTTTTCCAGCCTTCGAACAGCGATTTATAGTATAACACATACACACTTGTTCGGCTTTTGTTCATTTGATGCTTTCTTTTCTGTTCAATAAGAAAGATGAAAATGAAATTTGACAAGAAACTTCAGAGATTGAAGCACCAAAGTTGAAAAAGATTGGTAGATAGAAAGGGAAAGCTCAGTTGCATAAGAATTTTTGTCCAAGAAAGCACAAAAGAATCAGTAGTCATGTTTCATACCCTAACAAGCACCGATAAATTCTCTCAACAATTTCATTTGGTTCAACTAAAGGGATGAGGGAATTAGACAAATTTCAGGAACTTGAGTTTAGCTCAAATGGTTATAACTACTCCTTGGTTTCCAAGGGCAAGGTTCGGAATTTGAGCTTATGGAAAAACATCGAACACCCATAATGAAAAAAGGAAAAAGGGACATATTTCGACCAACTGCAGCTAGTTCAATTGGCCAGAATCATAGCACCTTACTAGGAAATCAAACATTCAATTTTTGCCACAGGCAAGGCTTCCCCTTCCCAAGGATACGGCCTCCAATATACCAAAAAAAGAAATTAGGGGATATTTTAGACATTTCCTACATTGAAGTGTGAATATCGGTCCTGGGATATCTCAGAGAAACATACCTTTTTCTAAAGGTGGTGGTTGAACTACAACATGCATGATTGTAACTCCCCCAGGAATATCACATAATGGGCTTCTGCAGTCTCCCACTGTCATGTTGTTATCCAGTATCTTTCCAGCACTAATTAACTTGACATCTTTTACCGTCCTTGGACCATTCTCTTTCTCTGAAAGAAACGATTTTTTGGAAAATATGATGAGAAATGAAATAACAGAACAATAATCATATTGATTTAAACCACAGACATGAATATAGTATTGGAAGTTCAAATTTACTCAAAGAAAGAAAAGGAAAATGAAAAAATGAAAAAAACTTGAATTTAATGTTTCAGAATCACTTTTCATTAATCTGGTCAATTAATGCAATATCCAGTTTAGTCAAATTACTGAGTTCCTGTTATTTCCTTCACTTTCAAGTTAGAATATTAGAAAATGAGGTCATGTCTTTCCGAATTGAATCATAGCGAAAAAGACGAATGAAACCAACAAAAGTTTCAATCTTGATGCAACATGATAATTATTAGTTGCAACTTCAGTATTTCAACTCCCCTTATTCACCAAAATGTAATATATATATATATATATAATTAAGGGTGGGGTTGGTTGTTTTAAATTGTGAGGACTTTGAGTGTGATTGGTGGAGAAGGGCTGTCCTAAAATAAGGTTTTCTGACAACATGGCGTTCTGTACTTTGTTTTTTCATTTTGTTGACATCCAAAACAAACATGTGTAAAGAAGCCATTTCAAGGCCCAACCAGTGGTTTGACAGCCCACGCAATAAGATTTCAGGAAACACATTCGCTTCAAAAAGAGAAAGGTAGAGGAGTAAATTGAACTAAAGAATGACAAATAAGAACATAACACTAGTCAGGGAAAAGTCAACATCATTCTTACAAAATCTTATCGACAATCTTCACCAAAATCTTCCATAAGATATACCAACACTTGTCCTCACCTACATTTGATCCTAAGACTCTCTCAATGTATACCAATCGCTGTTAACTAGTTAAGGCATACTTTGCATCTCCTGAAATTGAAATTACTCTCGTATCTTACAAATGATTTCATTTGTTCCTGACAGCATTAAAATGTGTTTAACCAATCATATTACTAGCAACTGCTGCACACGCAATGCATGGAAAACATGTGCCCTATCAAACAAATGAATGAGCACAATTATTTTATGCGTGATAGTCATTATCCTATAATAAAAAACATTGACACATAGCTTTTCTCTAGTGCCTTCACTGCAAGGTGAGCACCAAAGAAAATTTTCTATTCCTGTGTTTGATTGGGCGATTTGAGAAATGATTTGGAAAGAGAAATGGAAAAGGTAAATGAAATGTGAATAAAATTCACACACTTTTTCCCTTTCCTGTCAAACATTTTGTTTTCATTAAGAACTTCTAACTTTGCTTCACATAATGCGACTACAACAGAATTCATGGAACCCCATTTGAAGTTGAAGTCCATCCTTTGGACAGATTACAATCTCAACCTTTGTGTTCTTGCATAATGTCATAACTAAAAAACATTAAAGTATAGTACAGCATTCCTTGCAAAATGATATTATCAAAAAGACCCAACCTACCTTTAGGCCATAGAGCAAGAATGCTTTCCTTCAAGTTTGCAACACTTGTAGCAGCAGGAAAGCTTTTGGGGCCAATGTCCGACCCGTCGATCAACCGGAACTTGATCTCTAACTGATCTTGCACTCCAGACATCATCCAATTTCACACAGATTCTCAGTATCCAAACACCAGGGATCTTTCACTTGGGTCTCCTCCAAAACAATCAACCTCCAACACCTCAAATTACAGTTTGTTATGGAAAATCAAGAAGAACACACTGACTTAAAAAGAATTGTTTCTTTGAAATGATCAATAAATCCCTCTCTTTTGTGTACACGGGAAAATAGAATTTAGAAATGAAAAAACAATCTCTGAGGTTAACTTGGATCAAAAACAGAAAACACCAATTAAAGCAACTAATTGGAAGCCTAGAAGGGATGGGAAAAAAAGAGGGGGGAAAAAAACAAATAAGTGAATGATGATCTCTAGAACAAAAAAAAATGATAAAAAAACGAATAATAACACCAAGCATACACACAAGACACACAGAAGAGAGACAGAAAGTAGAATCTCTGACAGCAATTTCAGACACCAAATCTTGAAATGGGTTCTCTCAAATTCAAAAGAATCCACTCAAATCTTGAACTGGGTCACCTCCAAATCAATCAAAAAAGTCAAACAACGATCAAAAGAAAAGAATCACCTACACAAATCTCTAAGTGGGTACTCACCAAATCAATCAAAAACCAAGAATTCACTACAACCTACACAAATAATCTAACTTGGATCAGTAATTGATCTGGGTCTGAAGAAGAAGACGAAGAGGAAAGAAACCCAAAGCGTGAATGAAGCAGATAAGACACAGAAAAAAAAAAAACTTTCGATTATTAATAAATAGAATCAGAACAGAGAAGTAGAAGAGAAATCAAAGAGATCGATCGAGAGAGGAAGAAGATGAATCGGAGTTTTCAAAGTCTTGGAATGAGTTGTGGGTCAATGAATTCATCGTTTTGCCGCCTTTCTCATACCAATTCTGCTCTCCTACAATTATCAATCGACAGATCTTCAAAAGAGTCCCGCTTTCGGTAACTTTCACACGGTGTCATATTAAATTCTCGCCCAAACTTCAACTTTTCTTCAATCTTTAAAAAAAATAAATAAATAAATAAAAATAAAAATAAAAAATTCAGAATTTTTTTTTATTTTCACTTAATTTTTTAAATATTTAACTATTTTTAAAATTTTTAAGACACGCTTAATATAAATACACTTAAAAAATATAATAGTTATAAATAAAAAAAATTTAAAAATTCACTAAATATCAAAAAAATTAAAAAAAAAGTAGAAAATTCAATACATTTTTCGTATTTTTGTATATTTATTAATTTTCTCAAATATTTTTCACAAATATTTTACTATTTAGATATATCTAAATAAGGTGCATATAAAAAAGTAAAAAAAATATATTTAAAATTTTAAAAATATTAACTAAAAATAAAAAAATGCGAAAAATAAAAAAACTGAATTTAGAAAACTGAAACCAAACACGCTGAATAATATTTCAACTTTTTCAAGTTATTTGGGATTTGTTTATTTAATATATTTTTTATTTTTTTATAAAAAAAATATGTAAAAAAATAAAGAGGTGATATAAGATGGAATTTTTATTGATAAATTCCATTTAGAAGTGTTTTAACCCAAGAAATCCATGAATGAATTTTTTAACCCATTTAGTCCCATGTATGTATAGTTTTATTCCATAAAGTCCTTTTTCTTGATTTATACTATTTTCTTGGACACTTATGTCCTTATATTTAATTTTGATACTCTTATAAATATTTTTTGAACGGTTAGCAATTTTATGATGTGAACATTCATATTTTAAAATTCACATTGGTAGGAATGTAAAATTGGCTCGTGGGCGGCCCAAAATCCGCTCGCGAGCCAGGGCGGGCCCGGCCCGTTGACAATATGAATATTCATATTGACATGTTAACATTCACATTAATAGAAGTGTAAAATTGGCCCGCGTCCCGTAGCGACGCAAAACCCGCCCGTGGCCCATGGGCAGCTCGGGCGGGCCCAGTCTGGCCCGTTGACAATGTGAATATTCACATTGACATGTTAACATTCACATTGATAAGAATATAAAATTGGCCCGCGGTCCATGAGCCGCCAAAAGCCCACCCGCGGCCCGGGTCGGGTCCGGCCCGGCCCGTTGATAATGTGAATATTCACATTGACATGTTAACATTCACATTGATAGAAGTGTAAAATTAGCCCGCGCCTCGTGGCTGTCCGAAACCCACCCACGGCCTGGGGCGGGCCCGGCCCGGCCTGTTGACAATGTGAATATTCACATTAACATGTTAACATTAACATTGATAGGAGTGTAAAATTTGCCCGCTGCCCGAAGCTTGCCCGCGGCCCGGGGTAGGCCCGGCCCGGCCCGTTGACAATGTGAATATTCACATTGACATATTAAAATGCACATTGATAGGAATGTAGAATTGGGCCGCAGCCCGTGGGCTGCCCGAAGCTCACCCACGGCCCGGGACAGGCTCATTTAGGTCCAGGCCCAAGCATGTCCGAGACCCTAGGTTAGGGCCTAGGTCATCACTTTGAAGCCCGCCCCGGCCCAGCGGCCCGCTTAAGGCCCATTTAAGACTCGGTCCGAGGCGCAGCCCGCCCGAGGCACAATGTATTTTTTTTGGAAACTAATAAAATTTTGGTAAAAAAAATTAAAAAGAATTAAAAAAAAATGGCCAGGCCCGCCCAAGCCCGACCTAAGCTCGAGGCTAGGCTCAGGCTCACCGCCCCGACCCGAGGCTCGATCCATCGGCCCATCCAAAGCCCGAATACCCTTGTGCCAAGGCTAGGGCCTGGGCCTAATTTTTTTGCCTGTGGGCCGGCCCGACCCGACTCGGCCCGGGAAAGGCTCGTTTGGGCCTAGGCTCGAGCTTAGTTCAAGACCCTAGGCTAGGGCCTGGGTCATCACTTTGAAGCTCGGTCCGCCCCATCGGCCCCGTTAAGGCCCATTTAAGGCTCGGTCCAAGGCCCGGCCCGCGCCGAAGCCTAGTGTCTTTTTTTGTGGAAAATAATAAAATTTTGGTAGAAAAAATTAAAAAGAATTTAAAAAAATGGCCAGGCCCGCCCCGGGCCGCCCACGAGCCGTAAACGGGTTTCAGGCAGCCACGAGGCACGGGCTAATTTTACACTCCTATCAATGTGAATGTTAACATGTCAATGTGAATATTCACATTGTCAACGGGCCGGGCCGGGCCCGCCCTGGGCCACTGGCCAATTTTATACTCTTATCAATGTAAATGTTAACATGTCAATGTGAATATTCACATTGTTAACAGGCAGGCCAGGCCCGGGCCGCCCCGGGCCGCCCACGGGCCATGGGCGGGTTTCGGGCAGCCATGAGGCGCGGGCTAATTTTACACTCCTATCAATGTGAATGTTAACATGTCAATGTGAATATTCACATTGTCAACGAGCCAAGCCGGGCCCGCCCCAGGCCGCAGGCCAATTTTATACTCTTATCAATGTGAATGTTACTATATCAATGTGAATATTCACATTGTCAACGGGCCGGACCAGGCCCTTCCCGGGCCGCCCATGGGCCGCAGGCGGGTTTCGCGCCGCCACGGGACGCGGGCCAATTTTACACTCCTATTAATGTGAATGTTAACATGTCAATATGAATATTCATATTGTCAATGGGCCGGGCCCGCCCTAGCCCGACTCAAATTTTTCCAGGCACCCACAAGGATCGACATGGGCCGGGCCCCTACACATTGACGATATGAACATTCACATTGATGGTGTGAACATTCACATTAGGGGTATTTTGGTAATTATGTCACCCATAGGACTTATTGAAACATAAGAAAATAATGTGAACTAAATGGAACATAAGTAGATGAAAATGGTATTTTGGTCTTCTTATCTTAAATAGGACCTAATGGAATAGTCAAAAAGAATATGGATTGGATGGAATAAAACTCTTAGAAAGTAGATTTATCAAAAAAACTCTATTTGAGAATTGACTATTTTAATTTTTTACCAAAAAAAAAATGTATAAAAAAATAAACTAAATAGTTGACCTTTTATAATAATTTTTTTGACTATTTTAATTTGTGGCTGAAACAAGAAATCAAAGATGAATAAAAATCTTTCATTAAATTTTTAGCAATTAAATTTATTCCCTTATAAGGAAAATTATTTATAAGTCCTATTAGGGAAACTTATGCTACATATGGTCCTACTAAAAAACTTATGTTCTCATAAGTCCTGTGGGAAGTTTGTTAGCACATTTACCCTCAATATTAGTTGTTAATATCATAAATAATAGTAAAATCATATATAGAAAATTGAATGTTACCATAGATTATATCTATATAAACGTAACGTAACGTGACACCTACATATACGTAACGTGACACCTACATAAACGTAACGTAACACCTATGATCTATGGTAACATGCAATGTCCTATATAGGAAATTACATGTTACTATAGATCATATCTACATAAATGTAACGTAACATGATACCTACATAAACGTAACGTGACACCTATGATCTATGGCAAGAAATTGAATGTTGTCATAGATCATATTTACATAAACGTAACGTAACGTAACGTGACACTTACATAAACGTAACGTGACACCTATGATCTATGGTAACATTCAATTTCCTATAGGAAATTGAATGTTGCCATAGATCATATTTATATGAAACGTAACGTGACACCAACATAAACCAGCAACATTTTCACATTCAATTTGAAAAAATAAAAACTCATTAAGTTTGCAAAACGTAACGTGATACGTTACGTTACGTTTATGTAGGTGTCACATTACGTTACGTTTATATAAGTGTCACGTCACGTTACATTTATGTAGGATCTTGTGGAATACATTCCTATCTAAATAGGACTTGAGACTATAAAAAATTACACAGCACTTAACCTACCATAAGTGTCTGAAAAAGGACTTATAAATAAGTCTTCCATTCTCAAAACAATTCAAACATTATCTTTCCCTTAATTTGATAAAAGTTTGATAAAATAATTAGATGGCACTTTTAACCATTCATTTATCAAACTTGAATTCGATAAATTAATGGGAGAATTTTAAATCACGGTAAAACTTTAAAAATAATTATAATTTAATAATAAATTTTATCAATACTAATAATTAAAATTATAAATTTTTCATATATATATAATAATTTTTTCAAATTACCACTTACGAATAATTTCCTTAAATTAATTTCCCAAAATCTCTGAAATTATGCTACATATCTGTTAATAAATTAATTAATATATTAATTAATAAATATGATAAATTATTTATAAGTCTTATTAGAAAGACTTATGCTACAAATGGTCCTACTAAAAAAATTATGTTTCCATAAGTATTGTGAGAAGTTTGTTGACACATTTACCCTCAATATTAGTTGTTAATATCATAAATAATAATAAAATCATATATAGGAAATTGAATGTTACCATAGATTATATCTATATAAACGTAACGTAACGTAACGTGACACCTATATAAACGTAACGTGACACCTATACGTAACCCCAATATAAACGTAACGTAACACCTATATAGGAAATTGCATGCTACCATAGATCATATCTACATAAACGTAACGTAACGTGACACCTACATAAATGTAACGTGACACCTATGATCTATGATAACATTCAATTTACTATAGGAAATTGAATGTTACCATAGATCATATTTACATAAACGTAACATAACGTGACGCCTACATAAACGTAACGTGACACCTATGATCTATGGCAACATTCAATTTCCTATATAAGAAATTGAATGTTGCCATAGATCATATTTATATGAAACGTAACGTGACACCAACATAAACCAGCAACATTTTCACATTCAATTTTAAAAAATAAAAACTCATTAAGTTTGCGAAACGTAACGTGCACGTTACGCTACGTTTATGTAGGTATCACGTTACGTTACGTTTATGTAGGTGTCACGTCACGTTACGTTTATGAAGGATCTTGTGGAATACATTTCTATCTAAATAAGACTTGAGACTCTATAAAAAATTATACAGAACTTAACCTATCATAAGTGTCTAAAAAAAGACTTATAAATAAGTCTTCCTAATAAATATAATATCATTCTTGTATTTGTCATTAAATTCACACCAATATTTGTTGGAACTACCACCTCATCTCTCACATGCACTTGGATATGGATCTCTCTCTCTCTCTCTCTCTCTCTCTCTCTCTCTCTCTCTCTCTCTCTCTCTCTCTCTCTCTCTCTCCTTTTTAACATCTCCTACAACCCAATATCATCACTAATTTTAGTAAATATTGTGTTTTTATTCGATGATAACATGAAAATTATTACAAAACATACTATAAAATTTAAATTACATCAACTATAAATAATAATAATAATAATAAGAGGGACCATCTAATTATTGAAGTGGATGCCAAAATTTCAATTGATTATTATTATTATTTTTTTAAATGGATAAATGATAGGAGGGTTTGTACTCCTGTTCTGCATAATTCCACATGACCACATATATAAAGTTAGGTTAGGAGTCGGTAAACATCAATCTGATACAATTCATTTGTTTATTATTACACACACATACACTTGCCCAAATTTTTTTTTAACTTATCCAAATTATTATACACACTAGCTAATGCCTATAGTTGGTCAATGTGTATTTACTTGCAATTTTAATATACTAATGCTACAAATAAAAAATTTAGACACGGAAAGATTTAAAAAGGAAAATTAAAAAAAAAAAAAATTAGAGTTTGACTCTTGTAACAAAATAAACCCTAAATTTTTAAATTTATTAATTTAAATCTTAATCTTTTTATTTATTTTCAATTTAAACCATTATCATATTTCCGTTAAGTACAACTAATAACAAATAATGTTTTAGCCATTAAACTCAATTTAAGTGCATATAAATACCATTTTACACTGAGCTTAATGGCAAAAATATATATTTTTTCAACAATTTTACTTAACAAAAATAGATAGAAATTTAAATTAAAAAAAAAATCAAAAGATTATGATTTAAATTGACAAAATTAAAAATTTTAAGGTTTATTTTGTTATAAGAGTCAAATCTTGAGATTTTTTTTTTATAATTTTTCAAAAAGAAATAATATGTGATTCATGTTCAGCTTTTATAAAGTGAGACTCATATTTTGAATGAATTTACAACACAAATATTGTTTTCAATATTTTGTCTATAGCATGACTGATTCTAATAAGATTGGGTAGAGGTAGTTGAGATGTCCAATAATAAACATTTCATATTCTTCCATTAAAGGTTCAAAGGAATCAGCACAAAACAGCTCATAAAATGCCACTAAAATGAGACCAATCCAATGCTTATCAATGGATTAAATTATTGAGGAAAGATTAATCTTCTCCATCAAGGAAAGCAAACAAAATTCCAAAAGGGTTCAATCAAGTGGGATGGATAAATAGGTAAAATTGGGATGTATTAAGCATAAGCAACCACAAAACCTTGATATATCTATCACTAACCAAATCTTTTAGGATGCTAAAACATTACTTCACTAATACATACATCTAAACAGGTTTCTTGTCATCATCAACTAAGCAAATTCCACAAACAAGATTCTTTTCTATTAAAAATAAATAAAATAAAAAAGAGTAACCATTTCATACCTTCTTTGGGAAATATTTTTATTTCCACAAAGGACATATTTGAACTTCCAAGGTTAACAACAAAAGGCATGTTTGGTATAACTTCTCCCAAACTGAAAGTTAATAGTAAAAAAGTAAAAACCAAAAGTAATCAAGTTTTCCAACTTATTTAGATTCTCAAATTTTTATTTTTTATTTTTCAAAAATTGTAAGTACCTCAATAAGCTGCACTTAGAGCATCCT